>OU015755.1:37121436-37147614 GCA_907169655.1 Acomys percivali | reverse complement strand
CACACACACACACACACACACACACACACACACACACACACACACACTAACACAGCGGGTCCTTTGTGCTAAGAGAGCAGCAGCCACAGAAGCAGCCGCGGCAGCGGTTTATTGTTCTCATTCTCCTTTCAGAGTCCAAAGAGCCTTCTTATAGGCAGCAAAACAGGAATCCTCCTCCCAGGTGAAATCCCTCAAGAGGTGATTGCACACAGGAGGAAAAGTCTCGAGGAAGCGAGGGGTGCATTCTCAGAGCAGTAAACATGACTAGCTAACCAAGATAAACACAGACATGGAAGCTGCTAGAAACAGGACATGAAACAACAAGACAGGCGGGCCTGGTTCCTACAAATAGCTACCACCTGCAGCTCAGCAATTTGAGCAGACTTAGCAGTAGTAGGAATAACATACATCTGTCCTTCTACTACATAACTAGCTCTTCCATTAGAAGACCCATCAATAAAAACCAGCAAACAAGCTCTCACAGATTGAAATTGAGTTATCTTAGGAAAAATAACAGGATGTTTATTTTAAAAGTGGAGAAGCCTATTAGAGAGAAAATGGTTATCTATATATCCACAAACTTGTGCACAAGCCAATAGTCAGTGTTAGCAAACAGCCAATTTTGCTGTTCCTTAGAATATGGCTGAATAATAAAATCAAGTTCTTTACCAAAATACTTTCTTTCTTGCAATCAACCTATATGAATCAACTTTGCAACAGCCAAATAATATGGTACTATTACCTTATTGGAGGAAGACGGCAAACGTTCCCACATAATAGGAGCACCTTGCCACAACACCACAGTAGGTGTAGTCTGAGTGGCCAAGATAATATATACCCTAGAGGCTTGTCATAATCTATATAGGTTATGAATTGATGGGAGATAGCCTCTTCCACCAACGCCAAGGCTTTCCTAGCTTCGGCTGTAAGCTCCCGGGGTGAATTTGGAGAGGAATCTCCATGTAAGATTTCAAATAAAGGCCACAAATCTCCAGTTGTTAATTTTAAATAAGGTGTAAGCCAATTTATATCACCAAACAACTTTTGAAAATCATTTAAAGTCTTTAAATGATCCACTCTCAATGTGATATTTTGGTGTTTTATCTGAGAAAGAAAATGCTGGAATCCTAAATACAAATATGGATTAACCTTTTGAACTTTTTCAGGAGCTATTTGCAGACCAGACTGAGATAATTGGGTTCCCATAAAAGCATAACACAGAAGCACTTGTTGTCTTTCCTTTCCAGCAATAAGTATATCACCCATGTAATGAATGATATATAAATCAGTATATTTTTCTCTAACCTTTTGTAAAGCTGTAGCTACAAATTTCTGACATAGGGTGGGGCTGTTATCCATTCCTTGAGGCAAAACTCGCCAATTATATCTCTTCATTGGTTCTTTAAAATTCACAGAAGACACACTGAAAGCAAAGATATGTCAATCTTTCCATTGCAAGGGAACAGAGAAAAGACTATCCTTAAGGTCTACGACAATTTTTAATGTAATCTTGGGAACAGCTAGCTACAGGAGAGGGCAGTCCTGTCTGCAATGCTCCCATAAGTTGCATAGTCTCATGTAAATTTAAAAAAAAAACTTACCTCTCTGTAACTTATCTTATCACTAGATCATGACCTGTGGAAATCAGGTTAGAACTCAAGAGTTCTGCGTGGGTTAATTCCCAAGTGCTGGGATTAAAGGCATGTGCCACCACACCTTGTTTAATTATTTCATTCCAATTCTAGTAAAAAAAAAAATCTTTAAACATCTCAAACAAAAATTAAGCAAGGAAACAAGAAAATTCTAAGTTCTAGGCAGTGAACTACATTCCTTAGGCTAGTTTAGAAAACGATCAGCCTCCTAGTCCCTCCTCTCCAACCGACCATGTGTCTGTAGCCATCTCTGCTCTGTAAGAGTCAAGCCCACAGATAACTAGGAGCAGTGTCTCTAAAATCATCTGGCTCAAGGACATTCTTGGGCTTGTTATCTAGTTTGATTTAAGCTGGAAACTCCCAGCTATAAATGTCTAGTTCCAAGGACAAAACTAGTTTACCTCTCTTTTTTGAGAATCTAAAAATTTTTAGAAATATCTCAAGTAAAAATTAAGCAAAGAAGCAAGAAGATTACAAACACCTTGTAGCTAAGGAGTTTGGAATTAACTCCATTTCCTAGACCAGTTTTAAAAACTGTTAGTCCCTTACAATGAAAATTAAGCAAGAAAATTCAAAGTTTTAGGCAATGAACTCTATTCCTTAGACGATACTTCTCCAACCAGCCACGTGTTCACAGCCATCCCTGTTCTGTAAGAGTTGAACCCTACAGGTAGCCAGTAGCAGCACAGGTAAAACATTTTGGCCCATTGGTGCTCCAGTCCTGGGCTTGTTCCCCATGGGCAGCTGTTGTGCCTTGGTCCCGGCCCTGCAAAGGGTGGGCCTGCTGCCATCTGGTGCAGTGGAGGCGGTACTCTCACCGCATCGTAGGCTGTGTGTACCATGTTGGGCCATACTGTTTTAGAAAATCGGCCTGTGAGTAAAGCTTAGCCTTCTCTCAAAATATAGAAAAATGAAACAATATTTAAACAAGCAAATTTATAGACATAGACATAAAATTTGACATGACAATCATAAAGCAAACAGTCTGATAGGCGAGACAAAGAGAAGCAGTTTAAAAACCTTGACAATAAACAGCATATCGAGAGTCTAAACTATCTTTAAGTAAAGCCAACGAACAAACTATGTACAGGAACCTTTATAGGTCTAAAAGCGTAATATAGTGTTCCTGTAATTGTTTTTACCAACTCTGTCTCACATTTTTAAATCAACGACTTCTTTTTCAAGAAACAATGGACATATTTCGTTGACAAACTCTAAAAGCTTATCCAATTGTTCAGTATTTACCCTTAGTCCTAGCGTTTGAAGCTTATTTTCCAATGTCTTTCTGAATAAATCTTTGCTATTGCTCTGTCATGCTTGTGTTGCTCACCTTCCCATTTCTCTGTTAAGAGGGTGACTTCAGGGGAAATGGTCCACTTGTCTTTTCACTTGTCTTTTCACAGGGCCCCCTCCACACAATGTCCATCACTTAATCCCTTTTTCCAGGCCCACAATGGATGTCAAATGATGTGTCCCGTGAGAAAAATCGAACCAGGGTTCACCTGAAAGAGGGAGTGGGGATTGAAATTGAGGGACAGAGACATGAGAGATATTGAGTCAAGTCTGGAAATTTCTGATCAAGACTCACTTTAATGCTGGGTAAGACTTTATATAGCAAGGTCAACAGGATCTATTCTAAACCCACTCTCCCCCCAGGCAAGAATACAATAGCCTGAATCTCTCCCTCTAAGAACTTCTTATTTCTCTGAGTAGCTCCCTGTAAGAACTTCCTTTATCCTCTGGGTGGTTTCCAATTGGGATTTCCCTACTTCTTTCAAAGGTAAATAGTCCAAGGATAGCCTAGAACACAAGACCTCCTCTGGCAAAGGTCAGCAACTCGAAGGTCACAGCATGCAGCCTAAGCATGTGATTTCTAACATGGCAGAATTTAGCACAGCTCCCCACATATACTACTGTGTAAATGTACCAGCTTCTTTATTCATTCTTCAGTTGAATGGGCTGTTTCCATTACCTGGCTAGTAGAAATAAAACTACTATAGACATAGTTGTGCAAATGTCCTTGTTGTATGGATGGACAATCTTTTGGGTATAAGCCCAGGAATGGAATAGCTGGGTCTTGAGGTAAAATGATTCTCAATTTTCTGAAAAAGGGCCAGATTGATTTCCAAAGTGGTTGTATAAGTTTTCACTTTCTCCAGCAATGGAGAGAAGTCGCCCTTTTTCCACATCCTCATGAGCATGTGCTATCACTAGAGTTTTTTTATCTTAGCCATTGTAAAATGGAATTTCAGAGTAGTTTTAATTTGCATTTCCCTGATGACTAATGACTTTCAGCATTTTGTTAAGTGCTTCTCTGTCATTTATGGTTCCTCTGTCAAGAATTCTCTCTTTTCCTCTCTATCTCATGGATTATTTAGTTTGTTGGTGTTTAATGTCTTTAGTTCTTTATATATTTTGGATATAAGCAGGGTTGATGAAGATCCCTTCCTAATCTGTAGCTGTGATTTCTTCTGTTGATAGTGTCCTTTGCCTTGCAGAAGCTTTGCAGTTTTTAGAGGTCCCATGTATTAATTGTTGGTCTTAGAGCCTGAGCTGTTGGTGTTCTGTTCAGGAAGATGTCTCCTGCGCCAATGAGTTCAAGATTTATTCCCACTTTCTCTTCTAGTAGATTTAGTATTTCTGGTTTTAAGTTGAGGTCTTTGATCAACTTGGACGTGAGTTTTGTGCAGTGTGATAAATATGGACCAACTTGCTTTTTTTCTAAATGTAGACATACAGTTAAACAAGCACAATTTGTTGAAGATGCTTTCTTATTTCTATTGTATGCTTTTGGTTTCTCTGTCCAAAATCAAGTGTCCAAGGGTGTGTGGATTCATTTCTGTTTGATTCAATACTATTGATCAACCAGTCTGTTTCTATGCTAGTACCATGTAGTTTTTATTACTATTGCCCTATAGTATAGCTTGAAGTCAGGGATGGAGATACCTCCAGATGTTCTTTTATTGTATAGGATTGTTTTTACCTATTTATGTGGTTTTTTGCTGTTGTTGTTTTTCTAAATGATGTTGAGAATTGTTTTTCAAGGTATCTAAAGAATTGTGTTGCTATATTGATGGGAATTTCATTGAATCTATAGATTGCTTTTGGTAAGATGGACATTTTTACTATGTTAATCCTACCAATCCTTAAACCCAGGAGATCTTTCCATCTTCTGATATCTTTTCCAATTTCTTTTTTCAGATACTTGAAGTTCTTGCCATACATGTCTTTCACTTGCTTGGTTAGAGTTATAGCAAGATACTGCATATTATTTTTGGCTATTGTGAAGGGTATTGTTTCCCTAATTTCTTTCTCAGCCTGTTTATCATTTGTATAGAAGAGGGCTAATAGGTTTTTTATCCAGCCACCTTGCTGGTGTTTATCAGTTGTAGGAGGTATTTGGAAGAATTTTTGGGGTCACGTATATATACTATCATATCATCTGTGAATTGGGATAGATTTGACTTCTTCCTTTCCAATTTGTATCCCTTTGATCTCCATTAGTTATCTTATTGCTCTAGCTAGAACTTCCAGTACTATATTAAAGAGATTTGGAAGGAGTGGGCAGCCTTGTCTTGCCCCTGAATTTAATGGAATTGCTTTGAGATTCTCTTCATTTAGTTTTATGTTGGCTATTAGTTTGCTGTATATTGCCTGTATTATATGTATGGGACTTGTATTCCTGATATCTCCAAGACTTTTATCATGAAAGAGTGTTAGATTTTGTTAACTACTTTTTCTGCATCTAATGATACGACCATGTGGGTATTTTTCTTTCAGTTTGCTTATATGGTGAAGTACATTGATAGATTTTTGTATTTTGAACCATCTCTGCATCCCTGAGATGAAGCCTACTTGATCATGGTGGATTATGTATTTGATGTGCTTGTGGATTTGGTTATGGAGTATTTTATTGGGTATTTTTGCATCAACATTTATGATATCAACTTTAAAACATTTTATTGAAAATAGATTTTCTCTCATATAACACAGTTTCTCTCCTTCCACTCTTCCCAGCTGTCCTCCTTTTCCCCAGATCTATTCCTCCTCTAGTCTCACATCAAAAAAGAGCAGGCCTCCAAAAGACAGAAACCAAACATAAAAAACAAAACAAAACACAGTAAGAAAGGTTAAGAAGCCCTTACCCCAAAGATGAAGAAGGCAAGACAACAGGAGGAAAAGTCTCAAGAGCTGGCAAAAGATTCAGAGACACACAGGTTCTCACAGTGAGGAGTCCCACAAAAACATCAAGCTAACAGGCACAATATATGTTCAGAGTGCCTGGTGCAGGCCCATGCAGGCCCTGTGTTTGTTGTTTCAGTCTCCATGAGCACATACATGCCCTGCCTAGTTGATCCAGTGGGTCATGTTCCCCCATTGTCCTTCTTTCCCTCTACATCCTACAGTCTTTCTGTCCCCTCTTCTGCGGGATTCATAGATATCCCAAAGAATGGACATGATGGAGATTTCCAACTTAGACTCTCTCGTCTCATAATTTCTGACTTGGGTCTCTGCATCTGCTACCAGAGGAAGCCTTTCTATGATGACGGGACAATGCATTAATCTATGATTATAACAGAATACCTTTAGAAATCATTTCATTGTTGTTTAGTTTTTGTTTTGTTTTAGACCAGTCATGGTTGGTTCTACTCTAGGTCTCTGAGCTATCTGGTCTCCTGGTTCCTGGGCATCCAAGCAACTTTGGGTAGGTTTTCCCTCTCTCTCTCTCTCTCTCTCTCTCTCTCTCTCTCTCTCTCTCTCTATCTATCTATCTATCTATCTATCTATCTCTCCCTCCCTCCCTCCCTCTCTCCCTCCCTCCCTCACTCCTTCCCCCCTCTCCTCCCCCCCCTCATCATAAGCCTCAACTTAAATCAGACATTGGATTGCTACTCCCAAAAATTTTGTGCCACCATTGTCCCAGCATATCTTGCAGGCTGGACAGATTGTTGACCAAAGGTATTGTTTCTGGGTTGGTGTTCATCTTACTCATTGAGTAGTCTGCAGAGTACCTTCACCACCAAAGAGACTAGAACATAGTGGTGAAGGCTCCATGAATGGATTGTTCAACATGTCCATGTTCAAAGGGCTGTATGTATGTTGTGCTCAGCAATGCTTACTCCTTCCCCTCCCCACTTTTATCCCCCACTGTCAGTTTGCAGAGAGTTACTCTCTGTAATAGTGTCAACCTGTGTTGTTTGTAGATCACCATGGGACTCTCTTGGTCAACAACTCAACTGAATTCAAACTAATCCCTCCACTGCAAATCTTGTTTGGCTATAAGATGGCCGTTTGGGGCTCCTTAGCCACCATTGGAAGTCTTCATTATGATCACCTTCATAGATTCCAGAAAGTTTCGACTGCAAAAATATTGGGTGTATCATGGTTTTGTATGTCATTCTTTGGCAGAGGCAATGCTAATCTTCTCTTTGTCTTTTCAATTTTAGCCTATGTGCTGTCAAAGCAAGCACATTATAAATTCTCACGTGAGTGAAATCATGCAGTATTTGTATTTATGAGTTTGGTTTTGTTTTTGTTTTCATTAACAGAATGATACTTAGTTCCATGCAAAGCATATGGATTCTTCAAATAAATAAGCAGATGGGGAGATGTTGTACACTGCATGAATGACTAGGTAATAGCATGTTCTGCAAATTTCTTTATTTCTGTAAATTGAGAATCCATATCTTTAAGATTGGTAAAGGAAATCTAAATTGAAGTGATTCTGTCAAGTTAGTAGGAACATGGTACTAATGAGGGTGCATTATATAGTAACTACTTTGGAGATAAAATTATATAACCATGCCATGTTTGTTCCATTTCCACTATTGCTTCTGATGGTAGAGAAGCAGTAGAAGGCAAATGGCAGCAAGTGAGTTAAAATGTTCAAACTTGAGATTTACTAGTGTAGAAAGATAGAGCCACTGGTTAACTGCTTTCTACCATTTTGGTCCCTCTTTGTTCTCTCTACCCTGAGTAAAAATTTCCCAAGAGAAGAGTATCATGGGTCATAACATGATAGATCCATATTAAATCCCATGTTATCTATGAATATTGAGCATGGATCATTGTTTTAATGCTCTTTGCACATAAAATAAATGAAATTTCTTATACTTATTAAAAACTTTCCTTTTTGCATTTGGAAATACCTATAAATATTGACTAACTCTGGTGAGATGGGATATGGTGTGGACTTAGGTAAACTCCTCTGCTCTCATAATCATGATGCTACATTGTGAATGTGGCAGAAGCTCTTTGTGCATATCTACTTACTGTAATATATTGTAAGTGAAATGGTATAGTTGAAAATCACTAGCAGATATTGCTACCAGGCAGTCAATTTTCTTCAGCAGCAGGGACTTATAGGTCTTGTGTGCAAAATAAAATTTTAATGAAATGAGCATTTGGAAATTACAATTATTACAGATAGTGGATAATTAAATCATAAAATTATTTTACATAATAAAGCAAGATAAATACAACATCTGGGACTTTAAAATTACAAGTAAGAATGTAATTTTTTACATTTTACTAATAACATATTTTAAAATAAATAAATATGTCTAGTAATATTTATATAGTATAAAACATTTGAGAAATAATTTACTTGCAAAATAGAAAATAGGGAGGTGCCAAGCAATAGGTTGTGATTATTCCTGATGTAGATTCTAAGATGTTTGAAGATTTGATGTTCACAGAAGATCTCAAGATTTTGCTGTTGTTGGTTTTTGTTTGTTTGTTTGTTTTTGTGTGTTGTGGAGAGCATTAGCAAACTAAGGATGAATGTTTATTTATAGTTCTTCTCCATTCCTTTGAGTCCCACTCCATGATTTCATGGATAAAGACTGTGTTCTGTATGCTAGTGTCAATGAAGAATCTCTCCTAAGTTAAAAAAATGTGCATGCCCAAATTTCTTTGAAACAATGTTTTATTCCAAAGAGGATGGTTATATCATATTTTGATTATTAGGAAGTGTAACTGGAGTAAGAAGCTAGATACACTATAATAATGATAATAAGAATGTGCTCTTCACTGCAGCTATATCTGCACTCTTGTTCTACGTTTCAATCTCAGACTCTCTTACTGGCTCTGGCAACTTTTAAACTTTATTTAAAATTGTCATTAATTTTTTACTTAACTTTCATTTTGGAGGTAATCCCTCTGAGGAACAGTCATAGGGGAGGGGAATAAGGGGAAAATGGGAGGGAGGGGAGAATGGGAGGATACAAGGGATGCGATAACCATAGAGATGTAACAAGAATAAATTAATAAAAAAAATAAAATAAAATAAAATAAAATAAAATAAAATAAAATAAAATTGTCATTAATTTTTTACTTAACTTTCATATTGTTAACTCTCAATATTTCTATTAATTCCAGTAATATTGATTGTCAATCTACCGGGCAATATGAAAAGTTCATTATAGTTACAGAGAAGCTCTCATATTTAAATAATGTTGAGTGAGAAGAAGGTAGACAAGTAAGTGAATTATAAAATAAAATTATCTGCCTGTCACATAATAATCAAAACACAAAACATACAGAACAAAGAAAAAATATTAAAAGCTGCAAGGAAAAAGGGCCAAATAACATTCAATGGCAAACCTATCAGAATTACACCCGACTTCTCAGCAGAGACCATAAAAGCCAGAAGAGCCTGGACAGAGATCCTGCAAACCCTAAGAGACAACAGATGCCAGGCCAAACTACTTTACCCAGCAAAACTATCAATAACCATTGATGGAGAAAACAAACTATTCCATGACAAAAACAAATTCAAACGGTACCTATCCACAAACTCAGCTTTACAGAAGGTACTAGAAGGAAAACTCCATCCCAAAGGGTCAATCTACAACAAAAACTACTCAGGAAATAGGTAACTATACCATGGCAAAAACACAGCTACACAAACACTCGATTGGAAACAACATCAAAATTAAGATTCTTAACAGTCACTGGTCGTTAATATCTCTCAACATCAATGGTCTCAATTCTCCAATAAAAAGACACAGACTAACTAAATGGGTGCATAAACAAGATCCAACACTCTTCTGCATTCAAGAAACACATCTCACCCATAAAGATAAACATTACCTTAGGGTAAAAGGTTGGAAAAAAATATTCCAGGCAAATGGTCAACAGAAGCAAGCAGGTGTAGCCATTTTAATATCAAACAAAATAGACTTTCAACCAAAATTAATCAAAAGGGATGCAGAAGGACACTTCAGACTCATCAAAGGTAAAGTCAACCAAGATGACATCACAATTCTGAACATCTATGCTCCCAATACAAGGGCACCCACATTTGTAAAAGATCTGCTAAAAAAAACTTAAACCACACATCGATCCCCACACAATAATAGTGGGAGACTTCAACACCCCACTCTCACTGAAGGATAAGTCATTGAAACAGAAACTAAGCCGAGAAATAACATCATTAACCAATGCCATGGGTCAAATGGATCTAACAGATATTTATAGAGCCTTTCACCCAAAGAAGAAAGAATATACCTTCTTCTCTGCACCCCATGGAACCTTCTCCAAAATTGATCACATCGTAGGTCACAAAGCAAGCCTCAAGAGATACAAGAGGATTGAAATAATACGTTGTATCCTATTAGATCACCATGCTCTTGTGCTGCAATTCAACAACAACAGAAACAACAAAAAGCCTACAAGTACGTGAAAACTAAACAACTCTCTGCTAAATGACACATGGGTCAGGGAAGAAATAAAGAAAGAAATCAAGGAGTTTCTGAAATTCAATGAAAATGAAGGAGCAACATACCCAAATTTGTGGGATACATTGAAAGCAGTGTTAAGAGGAAAATTCATAGCACTAAGTGCCTTTAAAAAGAAATTGGAAACATCGCACATAAGCAACTTAACAAAACAGCTGGAAGCCCTAGGGAAAAAAAGAAGCAGAAACACCCAAAAGGAGTAGACATCTGGAAATAATCAAACTCAGGGCTGAAATTAACAAATTAGAAACTAAGAAAACAGTCCAAAGAATCAACAAAACCAAGAGCTGGTTCTTTGAGAAAATCAATAAGATAGACAGACTGTTAGCCAAATTAACTAAAAGGCAGAGAGACAGTACTGAAATCAACAAAATCAGAAATGAAAAGGGAGACATAACAACAGACACTGAAGAAATACAAAGAATCATAAGATCCTACTTTGAAGGCATATATGCCTAAAATTTGAAAATCTAAGGGAAATGGACGATTTTCTTGATCAATTTCACTTGCCAAAGTTGAGTGAAGAACAGATAAACAAGCTAAATAGTCCCATTTCCCCTACAGAAATAGAAGCAATCATTGATAGTCTCCCAAACAAAAAAACAGCCCAGGGCCAGATGGTTTCAGTGCAGAATTCTACCAGACCTTCAAAGGCGATCTAATACCGATACTTTTCAAGCTACTCCAAAACATAGAATTGGATGGAACATTACCAAATTCATTCTATGAGGCCATAGTCACGTTGATACCTAAACCTCACAAACACTCAACAAAGAAAGAGAATTTCAGACCAATTTCTCTAATGAACATCGATACAAAAATACTAAATAAAATTCTTGCAAAACAAATACAAGAACACATAAAGGATATCATTCATCATGACCAAGTAGGCTTCATTCCAGGCATGCAGACATGGTTTAATATACGGAAATCCATCAATGTGCTCCACCATATAAACAAACTGAAAATAAAAAACCACATGATCATCTCTTTAGATGCAGAGAAAGCATTTGATAAAATCCAACACCCATTCATGTTTAAAGTTTTAGAGAGATTGGGGATACAAGGCACTTTCCTCAATATAATAAAGGCTATATACAGAAAGCCAATAGCCAAAATCAAAGTAAATGGTGAGATACTCAAGGAAATTCCTCTGAAATCGGAAACAAGGCAAGGCTTCCCACTCTCTCCATATCTCTTTAATATAGTACTCGAAGTTCTAGCCAGAGCAATAAGACAACAAAAGGAGATCAAAGGTATCCAAATGGGAAAGGAGGAAGTCAAACTATCCCTATTTGCAGATGATATGATAGTGTACATAAGTGACCCTCAAAATTCCACCAGAGAACTCCTACAGCTGATAAACACTTTCAGCAATTTGGCTGGATACAAAATTAACTCAAAAAAGTCTGTAGCCTTCCTATACACAAATGACAAGCTTGCAGAGGAAGGAATTAGGAGAGCCATACCTTTCACATTAGCCACAAGCAATATAAAATATTTAGGAGTTACTCTAACTAAGCAAGTGAAGGACTTGTTTGAAAAAAATTTCAAAACTCTGAAGAAGGAGATTGAAGATGACATGAGAAGATGGAAGGATCTTCCTTGCTCATGGATAGGGAGAATTAACATAGTAAAAATGACCATCCTACCAAAAGCAATCTACAGATTCAATGCAATCCCTATCAAAATACCTACACAATTTTTTAAAGACATTGAAAGTTCAATTCTGAACTTCATATGGAAAAACAAAAAACCCAGAATAGCAAAAATGATCTTGTAGAATAAAAGGTGCTCCGGAGGAATCCCCATACCCGATCTCAAATTGTACTATAAAGCAATAGTAATTAAAACAGCATGGTACTGGCACAGCAACAGGCTGGTTGATCAGTGGAATCGAATTGAAGACCCAGATATGAATCCACACACATATGGTCACTTGATTTTGGACAAAGGAGCCAAATCCTTTCAATGGAAAAAGGATAGCATCTTCAACAAATGGTGCTGGTCTAACTGGAGGTCTATGTGTCAAAAAATGCAACTGGACCCATATTTGTCACCTTGCACAAAACTCAAATCCAACTGGATTAAAAACCTCAATATAAAACCAGAGACGATAAGTCACTTAGAAGAAAAAGTAGGGAAGAGCCTGGAACTCATTGGCACAGGAGACAACTTCCTGAATAGAACACCAACAGCCCAGGCCGTAATGTCAACAATTAATAAAGGGACCTCATGAGGCTGAGAAGCTTCTGTAAGGTTGGAGACACTGTCAGGAGAACAAAGGGACAGCCTACAGACTGGGAAAAGATCTTCACCAACCCTACGTCTGACAAAGGTCTAATATCCAAAATATATAAAGAACTCAAGAAATTAAACACCACCAAACCAAATAACCCAATTGAGAAATGGGGCTTGGAACTAAACAGAGATTCTCAACAGAAGAATATCAAATGGCTGAGAAACACGGAAATGCAAATCAAAACAACTCTGAGATTCCATCTTACACCCATCAGAATGGCTAAGATCAAATACTCAAGTGACACCACATCCTGGAGAGGATGTGGGGAGAGAAGAACACTCCTTCATTGCTGGTGGGAATGCAAACTAGTACAACCACTTTGGAAATCTATCTGGTGCTATCTCAGAAAACTGAGAATAGGGCTTCCTTAAGACCCAGCTATTCCACTCCTTGGAATATACCCAGAAGATGCACCAGCACACAACAAGAAAATTTGCTCAACCATGTTCATAGCAGCCTTATTCATAATAGCCAGATCATGGAAACAGCCTAAATGCCCTTCAGTAGAAGAATGGATAAAGAAACTGTGGTACATATACACTATGGAATACTACTCAGCTATTAAAAACAAGGAATTCCTGAAATTTGTGGATAAATGGATTGAGCTAGAAATGATCATAATGAGTTAACCCAGAAGCAGAAAGACTCAAATGATATATACTCACTTATATCTGCATACTAGCTCAAGGGGCATGTCCCATGAAAGCCTTCACTTATCAGGAAACTGGGACAGAGAGGAGAACATCCTATTGGGACTCTAGATGAGAGAAGCATGGGAGAATAGCAAAGTAGAAGGATCCAGTGGGTCCTAGAAACTTACAAGTAGAACATTATGATAGGCAAATTTGGGTCAAGGGGTCCCGCTCAAACTAAAGCACCAGCCAAGGACAATACAGGTAGTAAAATTTAAACCCCTAACCAGATCTAGCCAATGGTCAGAACAGTCTCCACACTTGAGTGGAGAGTGGGATATGACTTTCTCATGTACTCTGGTGCCTCACATTTGACTATGTCCCCTGGAGGGGGAGACCTGGTGGCACTCAGAGGAAGGACAACAGGTCGCTGAGAAGAGACTTGATACCCTATAAGCATATACAGAGGGAGGTAATCCCTTTCAGGAACAGTCATAGGGGAGGGGAATAAGGGGAAAATGGGAGGGAGGGGAGAATGGGAGGATACAAGGGATGGGATAACCATAGAGATGTAACAAGAATAAATTAATAAAATTTTTAAACAAGAACCAAAAAATAAAAAAATTTAAAAAAATAAAATAAAATAAAATTATCTGGATAATGATGCGCTTATAGGCTGCAGGGTACCATACACAAAGGCTTTCAAATGTAAGGTATTTCTATATGAGTAATTTGGTCAGTGATACACTAAAGATCCCCCAAACAATACAATCTCTTGCCATTCCACTTGGTTTTCAACAAGAACTGGATAATAAAACACTAGCACTGAAGACACCACTTGTGTTGGTTGAAGACAGAGCAGCCAATCTGTTACTGAGCTGGAATCATCCTTCCTGTAGGCTAGCTTTCATAGTAATAGAGGATGCTATGCAGGTCATTCAGGGAAGAAAAGACATACATGGTCTCACCCAAATGTGAACCCTAGGAACTTTTATACCAACTCGCTAGGAAGTTGTGCCCACATGTGCAATGGGTATGTCACTATTGTGAGAGTAACCTAGTGTTCACTGGTTGAAATCGAGTACACTTCATAAGAGCTTCCATACCTTGTACTGTAAACTCAGTCAAATACATATGGCTGTGAAAATCATAATCCCTGGAGGGAGGCTTATTACTGTTGCTTAGCTAAACTGACACAGAGCCAAACTGCCTTTTAAGCACCTGTGTTTATACCCATAGCTAGGTGCTACACTAAGCCTTAATCAGGGAAGCTTCTCTGTAAGCAGTGGTGAATATTATGACTGGTGGATGTTCAAGTTTCTGAAAATAAATGATGATTGGATACCCAGCCCTAAAAAGGACATTTATATGTCCTCTCTGAAGCTCAGAGGACATGAGGTAAAGCATAGGAGATAGAAAGAATTAAAGGCCAGAAGATAGAGGGGTTTCAAATGTTCATCTTCTGTGTATAATTGTAGCCATTGCAATTATGAAGTCATAGCAGCTTAGATTACATGCATTAGGCTTGCTAAGAGTCTATCAGCAGCCAGCCATGGATGGGGGAGGAGGCTATGGGGCCTTTACCTTTCCTTGATGAACTGTCAGTTACTGAAAGACTATTCGTTACCCTCATAGATTCTGAAAAGGAGCAGTCAATATTCTGGCAGGGTCTGGGAGGAGATAGCTAATGTCTTTGGTTGCGTACTCACTGGTGAGCTCACCATGCTCAAATTATAACTACAAACCCATGATCACACAAAACCTGGTGATTCACAGGGCAGAAAAAAAAGAGACATGAATGTAAGATAGGGATTTGTAGAGAAGAGTGGAAGATGACTGGGTGGGGGGGAGGACAAAAGAGTAAATTATGAGAGTGATAGGAATTCATTATGTGCATGCATGAAATTGTCCTTGAACCAAGTTTAATACTAAAAACCTCAACAAGAGAATTTATTTCTTAAGAGATAACAAATGTCACTCTAACCCTGATTGTAATTCTTCTACAGCAGTGTATTCTGTGCGTAATCCAGTTGGCACAGAAAGCATTCTGGAAAGTAAATAACAGCAAATTGGTTTTAAAGAACTGTCTAAGAGTCGCTGCAGCAACTACTGCTGCCATCATTCATTTTTAAAAGATACAGTGATCTGTGTTTAAAGAGACCAGGCACTCAACAGCTACACCTAATGGGGCAGGAATTTTCTTTTACAGAATGGATATTAATTCTAATTGTTTTTTAACATACTGTGCAGTATATTTAAATACTTTAAATATTTGCCTTTTAAAGTGTTCTAAATAGTAGTCAATGTACATTGTTCAAAATGACTAAAGCAATTTGTTGACATACATTATTTAAATTTAAATTTAAGATATTAAAATGTGTGTAATAAGATCAGTGATAAATACAAAAGCTATTTCAAAAGTGAAACACTGCCTTTTCATCTATTTAATATAAAAATCTGTATAAATTACCTAAATCAAATTGCTACTTTAACATTAGGACTATCGAATATAAGCGATACACCAGTCTGCTTAGATTTCCACAACAAAGTAATGCAGGCTGGGCAGACGAAACAACAGGAATGTATCAGCTTACTACCTTGGATGCTGGAAATTAGAGGTTCAGTTTAAGGTAAGGAGCCTATTTCTTGAGGGGGGCAGAAGGATACCTTCTTAGTATGTATCTCTTGTGGTGTTTTCACTTAGCTTGGATAGAGAAGTGAGAAATTCTTTGCTTATTAAGATAATCATTCTATAAGGGACCACTGACTGGCCTCCTACAGGTCCTGTTGCAAAATACAGGTAGGGAATCATCATGTGAACTTTGGGGGAGATAATGTTCCTTTTATGGCAAATCAATAGATGCTATTCCATCATTCTAACTACTGTTTCGCAGCAGAAAACAAACAAAAATAAAAACCAAAACTTCCGTTATAAACTATTTTACTAACTCAGCTAAATTGATAAGCTTCAATTCACATAGTTTTTTTTTATTAACATTGTAATATAAAGACTCAAAATGCAATTTATAATAAAAATTTATCAAGTAATTGATATGTATGAAACACTTCCGGCTTCACATAAAATGAGGTGATTAGTTTTGAGTAATGGGAGTTTGGTATATAACATCTGCTAAAGTAATTAGTAACAAGTAAAACTCATGCTTGATTTATGTGGATGATTCTCCAAAGAGTAGTAATTTTTTTCTAAAATGTTATATATATATATAATGATTATCATTGTAAGATAGGCTGATAGAGAAATATTATATAATACCATAATATTTCAAAATATCAAAACATCTGAATACAGTCATGATTTAGCAATGAAACTGAAAACTTGAAATAGGTTTTTTTATTATTTTAATAATTGATAAATTTATTAAGAAAATATTTCATCAACCAAAAAATCAGTATTTTTAGAAGTTATCAAAGAGAACACAGAAAAAAAAAGAAATATGAAAGAACTCAATATATCACAAGTAAGTAGTGTTTTATAGATTCATTGGGCACTGAGATGCCACTATTCTTTCTAGACAAGTTTTTTTTTAAAAGAAAGAAAGAAAGAAAGAAAGAAAGAAAGAAAGAAAGAAAGAAAGAAAGAAAGATGTTCTGAGAAGATTTGAAGAAGATCAAGACTGTCATCATTCCAACATTGAGGAGGGAGGAGGGGCTTGTGAGCCCCCAGCACTAACTGAGAAGTTACTGACAAGTGATGGGTTCTGGCAAGGAAGAATTAATTTTCCTTAATGGTTTAGTCCCTGGTAGGTCAGCCACACTCCATTTGATGGCAACATATCCATGAGTATAAGAAGAACACAAATTCAAATCCCTGGGTTATAAAAAAATAAAAAGAGGACACTAAGATAGAAGAGAATCTTTATATGTCTGAGGTGAGGGGGAGCTGGGAACAGATAAGAAGATGAACAGGCAAGGAATATGATCCAACTACATAGCATGTATGTATATATGTATGTATGAAATTCTTAAAGAGAATGAATATAAATATTAAATAATAAAATATCACTGAGAAAGTCCTTAATACATTTCTAATTAAGTAAGCAATTACTAATAATATTCTGATATTATTAATTAATAACTATTGTAAGAGCTTACTATGCTACTTTGGTTTTGTTTATAGATCTGTTGTCTTAGTGACTTCAACAGAGGAATTAAAACAAATTTGTAGCAAGTATTTATTTTATTATAAGGATTTGTGCTTTTAGAGATTATACACTATCTTAGAGCCTAATTATTAAAGATGATGGGCTATTAAAATTTAGATCCTAGAAGAGATGACTGAAGCCTAAGAAACTATCACATTTATATCTGTAAAAGATAAAATACTCAAACATTATATATATTTTTTCTGATTTTGACAAGGTTGGCTGGGAAACCCAATGTATATAAGGGGATGCTGGGATCTAACCAAATGCAGTCAGATCACAGCAGGTCATATATCTACACTAGAATTGCAAGTGCTATGAGCACACACAATAAATCCTTATTATAAGAAAAAGTGTCAACTACTTACATATTTCTAACCTATTGTTTGGGCTCCAGAGTTACTGTTGCATAGAAGGAAAGACTGAGCTAGAACTTTCCTGTTTAGAACATTTCAATTTGAGCAACAAATTAGTATAATAAATGAAATCAAGTAAGTGCCTACATACAGCCTGCACCATAGTAGCTTCTTTCATACAGGAAGGTATTCTGCACTCTAATAAATGAGAACTCGAAACACCAGGACAGCCACAAACCTGTTGATTTACAATGGTGTCTAGCCTGAAAAAAAATTCTAGGAAAATAATGGAACAAAGCTTGTGGGAGTAACCAATCAACCACTGATTTGAGTTAAGTCCATGATATAGAACCCATAAAATACACTGCCTGGGTGACTAGGTACTATTAAATAGGTCAGGGACTTCCTCCAAAAATGGTCATACAGTTGGTCACAAAGAAAGCCTCAACAAATACAAGAAAAATGAATTAACCCATTGTTCTTCATCAGATCATTATGGATTAAAGCTGGATCTCAACAACAACAGAAATAACAAAAAGCCTACACATGCATGGAAAACTGAAAAGCTTCTTGTTCAGTGACCATTAGGTCAGGGAATAAATAAAGAAATTAAAAACTTCCTAAAACTTAATGAAAATGAAGGCATAACATACTCAAACTTATGGGACCCAATGAAAGCAGTGCTAAGAGGAAAGTTCATAGCACTAAACACCTTCATAAATAAATCATAGCATCTCATACTAGCAATGTAACAGCTTACCTGAAAGCTTTAGAAGAAAAATAAAGCAAACACACCTAAGAGGAGCAGATGTCAGGAAATATCAAACTCAGGGATATAACTGAATAAATTAGAAACAAAGAGAACAATACAAAGAATCAATAAAACCAAGAGCTGGTTCTTTGAGAAAATCAACAAGATAGACAAACCTCTAGCCAAACTAACTAAAAATCAGAGAGAAAGTATCCAAATTAATAAAATCAGAAATGAAAGAGGGACATAACACCAGACACTGAGGAAATACAAAGAATCAATAGGTCTTACTTCAAAAGCTATATTGCACAAAATTGGAAACTCTAAAGGAAATGGACTATTTTCTTGATATATTTCACTTACCATAGTTAAATCAAGATTGGGTAAACAAACTTGTCTTAAGAATAGAATGCATGTCCAGCAGTAGATGACCAACAAATAAACAACCTCAACTGTTTGTTTTGCCCTATTATGATGTGTGAGTTATTATTTTATCTTATATTATATTTTATCATTATTCCTTAGAAGCCTGCTTGTTTTCTAATGAGAGAAAGGAGGTGGATCCTGGTGGTAGGGAAAGTTGGGACAAACTGGGAGGAGTGGAATGAGAGGAAATGGTAATCAGGCTATTATGTAAAAAACTATTTTCAATAAAAAGTATTATAATATATTTTATATTTTCAACTAAATTCAACTAAGTCTACAAAAATCTATGTTTTAAACTTTATATGTATAAATTTGTTAGCAATATTTAAATAGACAATAGTTACAGAATATATCAGTAACCCTTCACAATAAGTTAGGGTGTGAGTAGGATCTATTAGCTGACAAATACATTTTCCTAGGCTTTGTAATGAACAACAGTTGTATTCTGTCAATGATTGCATTATTTAGTGAGTAAATAAAGAGATATAATCAATTTTCAAAAGTAAAATAAAAATATAAGTAAGATGTATATTATTTAAAAACAAACCAAATTTTTTATGATAACAAATCCTAACAAGAATAGTTACTTATAAAAACAACAAATAATGCTACAGGTAAAATTATATTCTTGAACTCAATTTAGTAAACAAACTGCAATAAAAGTTTTCTAGAAGGAATATATTCTAACTACTCCGTTTAGATAGGAAACCTACCTTCTGTGCACCATAGAATTCTATTGTTTCTCCACAGACATGATACAGAAAGACCTTCCTGTGAACTCTGCACACTTGAGGCAGTGACACACATGTGTCTTTTAATTCAGCCTCTGACACATATACTTTCACCCAGGAAAATAAACATTTTTTTTGCCAACTATCATGGTCAAGCAATCTCTGACCATCACCTTTTCAGTCTCTAAACCATCTCAATGTTGTCTGTCTACATTTCCTATTGTTCACATGATTATACAATTCTCTACCTTTTGTGATCCCTGACAACCTCTAGACAACTTCTACTCTGTGTTTTGGCTATTATGCTCTCGTCTTTCATAATAAACACATCTTTTGATTTTCTAAAGTGTATTTGTTTCTCTTTGTTCTTCTAATTTCACTGAATTGTGGACTTAGTGATTTGTGACCCTATTATACCTATTCTCTAATATGTTTTTACGTACCTACACATACTAGTCTCCACTCAGAAGGCAAATATTGCCAGCAGATTGTTTGCCTTAGTTTTCTATTCTCTTGCCTGTGGCCATCATTATACCTCACGTATCCACTTCCTAGTCTCAGGTGAGTCTTGTAGCTAGTTGCCTATCATCATAATATGATTTCGATAGCTATATCAATAATTACTAAGATGTATTCACTATCTCTGACACGTATATCAGTTCTGCTGACTGAATTCAGAAATCAGACAAGACATACACATTTATAAAGTTGGATATCTCTACTTAAATTGTCAAACCAGCTTCTTCAGCCTGGCTAATCTTCCAGAATCTGGCCATCATTCCAGTCAATTAGTAAAATCTACAGAATTTTTGCCAATGCCATGTGAAAGTTATAAATGCACAATAAAATAACACAGAGAAACTTTCAGAAACTGTGTAAACAACTGATGGAAGACAGTCTCTGTGTAATTTCAGAAATTATTTGAAGGGAAGCTTTAGTAGATTGAAGGCAATGCATGAGCTTTGAAAAGAATCAAGCTCCAAATGCCAATATCCAAGCCTGTGGCTTTGAAACTCATTGTAGCTATTGTAAAGATACCGCCAAAATTATATTCAGCAAGTATCAAGGGATGCAGGGACTAAAGATGTTGGAACTTAATGGGTCTATATAAATACAGAGAGTCGTCCTAGAAACCTACAAGAACACTATGATGGGCACATCTGGGCCCAGGGGTTCTGCTCGATCTATGGCACCAACCAAGGACAATATGTTCAGTTATCATCAAACCCCTACCCAGACCTAGCCAAGGGACAGAATATTCTCCACAGTTAAGTGGACACTGGGGACTGACTTTCACATGAACTCTGGTGCCCCTTATTTGGCCATGTCCCCTTGATGGGGAGGCCCGATGGCACTCAGAGGAAGGATAGCTGACTACCAAGAAGAAACTTGATACCCTAGCATCATATTCAGGGGAGGAGGTTCCCCTTAGTCACAGTCATAGGGAAGGGGAATGAGGTGAAAGTGGGAGGGAGGGAGGAATGGGAGGATGCACGGGATGGGCTAGCAATTGAAATGTAATATGAATGATTTTATTTTTCAATAAAAAACATTAAAAAATAAAAATAAATACACAGAGTCATCTCTACAGCTGAAGAACCAAGTTTCCAAAGGTTACATATTGTGCAACAGTGGAAAAACTTTGCCTTTAGAGTATAAAGGAATTTTAATCCAGCAACATGGCTGCTCTGACAAGGGATTACATCCAAAGACCTTCTAGGCCTATGTGATCTGGCTGAAATTCAGACATGTTCTGGATTATAATATGATCTGGCCAGAATATAGTCACACCCTTAGTACACAACTTTAAGCCCAAACAATGAAGGTAATGTTAGTTTATAGAAAAAAAGCAGGCATTTCAAAAGTGACCTATAATTGAAGAGCAGAGAAAGTGACAAATCAGAGAAAAAGTCGACAGAATGAATCAGCTAGATTGTTCCCAACTCTCATGAGAGCAGGACAGGAAAGAGAAGCTACTTAAGAGCAGAACAGGGGAAAGAGAGAGGTGTTGTTGTTCTTGTTTTGTTTTAATTAATTAATTAATTGATTGATTATTTTACACCCCTATTGGAACTTCCCCTTCCTTCTATCTTCCTAGTACTTGCCTCCCCTCCCCTGAGACCCCCCTCTTTCTCCCCAGAGAAGGGGAGAGCTCCCATAGATATCAACCACCAGCCTTGGCATATCAAGTTGCAGTAGGACTTGGTGCATCCCACCAGGGGGAAGTGATCAATGAGTGGGCACCAGAGTCCGTGTCAGAGGTAGACCCTACTCCTCCTATTACAGGACCCATAAAGAGGCTGTGCTGCCTATCTACTACATCTGAGAAGAGCGTCTAGGTCCTCACCATGCGTGTTCTTTGGTTGGTGCATCAGTCTCTGCAGCACCCCACCCCCACCCCTAGTCAAGATTTGTTGTCTCCAATCGTCTCCTTATGGAGCTCCTGTTCCCTTCCATGTTCTTGTATGGCCCAACTCTTCCATAAGACTCCATGGGCTTCACCCTGAAGTTTGGCTGTAAATCTTAGCATCTGCTTCAATCTTCAGCTGGGTGGAGTGTTTTAGAGGACTCCATCCTATGATAGACACCCATCCTGTTTCTTCTCTTCAACCACTTCTGGCATCTATTGTATTTGTCCTTCTAAAAGGGAATTACGCATTCTCCCTAGGGTCCTCCTTGTTATCCTTGTACTTCTTATACGCAGGAAACAACGTGGATCAAAGCTTCTGTGGGTGGGTTGGTATCTCCCTCCCTCTATTGGAAGCCTTGTCTGGTTAAGGACGTGACTGTTTCATGATCCATATGCCCTGTTGCTAGAAGTCTTATCTAGGGTCAGCCTCATAGATTCCTGGGAGTTTCTATTGTCCTATATTTCTAGCTTCTCCCAGATATAACCCCACTGTTTCCAGTTCTATCTCCTGCTATCCTCCCCACACTTGATCCCTCCTGTGACCCTTCCTACCCTGAAAGGTCTTACCAAGAGTTGGTTACTGAGACAGTTTTACATACGTAGACAGGTTGCAAAGAGAACAAGCTAGACACAGGTGAAGACAGAACTGGCCAGAAAATGATAAGGATCCAGAAGATTAAAGGCTATTACTAGAATTAGTTTGAGGCCATTTTGAATCAGTCAGCTTTGAGAAGAGTTTAGGCCAGAACAGCTGAGTTGAACCAGACAGTGGAAGTTCAGAAAGAGCTAGAAAGGCATAGAAATGGCTTTTATTTCATCCTCTCATCTGAAGAAATAAAAACAACGTCTACAGTAGAGACAATACCATTATCTTATCTGTGCTATGTTTCTGTTCTTCCAAGTCATGGAATGGGGGAGAAATTTATTTTAAAATCTTATTATGTGGCACTACTACTGGGATACATGAAAAAAAAATCTACTCCCCAAATAGGGAAGTGATGACAGAGAAAAAGAGGGATACCACCAAGGACTATTGAATGTCCTGGTGAACCAATAACTTTTTTGTTTGGGCTACTTAAAGAAGTAAGGATAAGAGGTTCCTTACTAACTCAGCAAAGGCAACTGTATCACCCAAGCTCCCCGCAGCAGGTGTTTGTTCCAGGTGGCTCAGTTGGTCTGAGACTCTTCTAGGTATCCCAGATGGTCCTTACTTCCTCCAGGCAGGTTGGCCAATCTGAGACTTTTCTAGACAGCTCTACTTGTCTTAGAGCCTGCTAGGCAGCTTGAGCTGTTCGAGAGTTACTCTCAGAACATTCCACTGCTTGTTTCTGTGTTTTCTGATTTTAGAAAGCTTCCAGGCAGAATAGAATGTTTCTTCTCCCTTAGAGCATCTTGCTGTTTCCCCTACCTGCAAATATCTTATATCTTAATGGGGGGAACTCCAAGGCAGAAGGCTTCAATATCAGAAGAAAAAAAAAACAATTCTTCACAACAATATCCAAAAGGAATTTATCTTTGAGATATTGTAGATCTGGCCCTTAAGTTTTCAGATTTGAGAAAACACAGAGTAATCAATTCCAAAAGAGATCAACTATCAAATAGTTCTTTGTGCTCAGAGTAGATGTTTGGGAAATTGGGAAGCTGTGCACTTATATTCATTTTATATTGTTACCATGACTATTGGTTAAAATTTCACAGAAATGCATTCTTTTTAAGCTCTAAGTCTGTTTGGGTCAGATAGATATAAACTCAACATTTCCCAACTCTGGTTCCTTCTGGGAAAAGTCCTTTCCTTTCCTCCCCTAGCTTCAGTTTTGCCATCATCTTCAGCTGTGAGCACATCACTTTGACTGACACTTATTTCTGCCACATCTCCTACTTCTAAGGACATTGTGATTTTATATATAATATATGCATATACATATGTATGACTCACTAAGATGATGCAATATAATTTCACATGTTAACATGCTTAGTTCAATCACAACTATAGTCAATTTGCCATATAAAGTAACATAGTTTCCAGGGTCTATATGTGGATCTCTCCCTAAGCACCAAAGTACAGCATGATTATTCACAGGATCCACCAAGGTACATCACCAAGGTACCCCATGTGATACCAGCATAGTAGAGTATTGTCAGAATCGAATAAGATGGTAGGTGAATAACAGTGCTATTTGCAATATGTCTTACTATGCATATTATAGCCGTCATGCACAAAGCGTTCGATCTTGAAATGACATTTTTCTTTATATGTGTTGGATCCACCAAGCAAACTTTCTGTTATCCCCATTTATTCCTTTCTTTTTTTTTAAAAACACACTTTTTCTTTTTTTTTTAAGATTTATTTATGTATACAGTATGCATCAGATCACATTATAGATGGTTGTGAGACAACATGTGGTTGCTGGGAATTGAACTCAGGACCTTTGGAAGAGCAGTCAGTGCTCTTAACCCCTGAGCCATCTCTCCAGACCCCTATTTCTTTCTTCTGCCCTTCTGAAATTCCTTCTTTCTGAACTTCTACCTCTCTGGTGCTGCAAATCCAAATTCCCTACATTCCCTAGGGTGTTCTCTGCCATTTCCTTCTGATCCCCACATTCTCTGAATGTATTAGTTTCCACAGTTACAATCTCCTGGTTTGGCATTTTTTACCAGATTCTATTTTGTTCTTTTCAAAAGTTCTCCTCAGCTGGATTACATTATAGAACCAAGTAAAATGCTTTATCTTATCTTGGAGACACTCAACAAATATAGCATAAATAGTTGATTCAAATTTATCAGGAGATGTACGAGAAAAACATAGGGATCTAAGAATGCTTGATCATGAATCATTTTATTAAAAATATGCCATGTGCTAAGTAAAGCTGTATGTGGGCTAGAAATAATAACATAATAGCAGTAAAAGTAATGAAATATTTAATACAGAATCTTAACTTTAATAAAGGTGTCAAGAAAAGCAATTTGGATATGTAGTTTTTAATGCCCATCCTTACACATAGATGCAGTAAGCATCACAGATGTTTAATACAAGGTTATAATTAAACATTATTATTTATAAGAATAAATTTATTATAGAAAGTGAGACAATTACCCCTGCATGGCACCATAGGCCTTAAAGTTTATGAAGCTGTCCTCTGCAGAACCCGGTGTTAACTGCTTGGTGCTAATTTTAGAAAAGCAGTTTAATTGTAGACCATGGAGAGTTTAGGTTAGATACTGAGCCATGAAATTTGATCTGAGAGCAATATTCATAAAACTATACTTTAGGACCTCCAGGGCCTGAGCTTCATTTGTTCAGGATACTTTCTCCATGAAATGACTTCACGTACAGCTAGGACCATATAGTAATAACAGTAATAAATGGCTGCAGAGGGAGGCTACTAAATAAACATTGTTCTACTCCTTCAACATCAGAATGAGGCATTTTTCTCAATGACAATTGAATGGCAAACTATTCTAAATATATAGTTTTGCTTTTGTTATTCATTAGAAGCACATTAAAGTCATGTTAGAAAAATGTTTTATTTTATAATACAGTAAACATAAAATTAGTTTTCAATCCATCCCCTCTATGACTCTTACAAATAATCGCTATCCTTAACTTCATGTTTTTATTCAAAACTAATATTTTAATAATATTTAAGTTTTTCAAAATATAATAAAACTACTCTGTGATTCTTGTAAAAAAAATAACTACATGAGCTTATAAGAGTTTTCTATTGCATATTTTTCTTCAAGTTAACTAGTCTATTTAAATTGCTTTTCTCATTGTCTAATAGATATTTAAAGCACATTGCTAATTGTTTCTTAGAATATAGTCTGTTGGAAATTTGGTTCTACGATAGGCCAATTCTAGGATTAGAGTACATGAACTGATGGAAAATAAAAAGGGAATAATAGTGGATATTGGGCTAGAGAGATGGCTCGGTGGTTGAAAGCAAGGACTGTTCTTCCAGAAGACCCAAGTTTAATCCCAGTCACCTACATGGCAGCTCACTATAGTATGTAATC
>OU015755.1:37091783-37121426 GCA_907169655.1 Acomys percivali | reverse complement strand
ACATGGCAGCTCACTATAGTATGTAATCCAGTTTAATCCCAGTCACCTACACGGCAGCTCACTATCATATGTAATCCAGTTTAATCCCAGTCACCTACATGGCAGCTCATTATCATATGTAATCCATTTCTGGAGGCCTCTCCTGGCCTCCACAGGCATAAAGCATCCAAGTGATGCAGTTGGCATGATGCTGGAAAAATACTCATAACATAAAATAATAATAATTGGGTGTCTAAAAATACCAAAAATAAGAAGGTTCTTTAAGTAGACCAGGGCAAAAACAACATTTTGAAAAAAAAAAAAACAGAAAACATAACTGCAAGATGCAATCTTAGGGCATTAGCTCTGCACTGTCCTGCTATTATCATAAAGTAAGATCAAGGGCACTGAAAGTATATAACGAAAGACCTAAGAGTTATATCCATAATCTTAAAAAAGCACAACTGTAAGATGCTGTATACATGTAATACACAGAATAATAGCTATTATAACACATCAGCTAAGAAAGAACTTCTTGCAAATCAGAAGAAATGAGAACTTGATAAAATCAAAATCTAATTATTCAGAATTTAAATATATTAATATATACAATCTGTGGGCTTTTCTAAGTTTTTTCCAAGCTGACTGAAAAAGGTAATTTTCATAAATTAGCTAATAATTTATACTGTGATGTTAACCTCAAAACGACATTGTATAGAAATGTATTCAATTATAACTCAATTCTAGCATAGTTGTTAAGCAAAATCTCAATTTCAAAAGAGAGTGTAACTTGAAACATTCCATTAAACCACCTGTCTTGGCTGCTTTCTCTGTACAGTAACCATCCAACCCTTAGCAGCTGAGCACACATCATAGTCCCTACACACATGAAAGAGTGGCATTCAAGTATTGAGATCTCCTTGTGTGAGTTTTAAAAAGCAAACAAATTTAGCCCTTGCCATCTTGCTAGAAATAAGTCAGCAAATATATGTATTGTTCCTAAATTCACAAAAATATTAAAAACGACACAGAAGAGGACTTTTTAATTTTTTATTTGTTCTTTGAAAAAAAACACATGTAAACAATGTATTTTAATTAGATCCATCTCTCCCTTCTGTCCTCCAACTTCCCTCCACAGCTTCCCATCACATTTCCCTTCCAACTTCATGTCCTATTTTTATAATTTGTTATTATTTGATGAATTTTAAGCCATTGAATCTAATTAGTGCTTCCTTTGTGAACAAGGCACCAATCATCTACTAGTGCCTCGGGAACCTACTAGTGGCCACATTCCTGAAGAAAACTGACTCTCCCTCTGCCATTATCAATCGCCAATTGCTCCTTAGTTAGGAGTACCTTCTAGAACTATGAAAGCTAGCTAGCATATAGACTTTCTTAGTCAGTTCAAGATATATTTCTACATATCTTGCAACCAAAGTATGTGATGTGTTCAACAATAGGGTCTTACTATCTAATTATGGTAGTCAGTGAAGAGCAATTTTGAATGGTTTTGGGGTTTCTCTGACACTAATTCATAGGCACTGATATTTAGATTTAATAGCCCATGTCTTTTGGGTTTCTAAATAAAAATGTACTGGGTGTATTTAGACTGTTTTAACTATTTTTTTTATTTCTTTTTGAGATGATGATACAATAACACCAAGGCTCATTATTTTTCCTCCCTCCAAGCTTTACAATATACTTATTTCTCTTAATAACAAAGATGGGAAAAGTTCACATGCTATCTCTCATAAAAGGCTCCTAGCTCCAAATTTTCAGATGCAAGTACATATTCCAGACTCTGTGACATAGATTAACAGCAGAAACCAGAAGAATAAAAAGGGAGAATTTCCAGGGGAGGAGGGAAGGAGAACACTAGAAAGAAGATGGGCAGGGTACAACCGAGCTGACTGGGGAGGTGAGAAAAAGATAGAGTAGCTCTAATTAGGAAGGGAGTGATAAATACAGAAAAGGGAGACAGAAGAGCAAGAGCAAGGGTTTCCGAAAGTGTTACAGGAACTCATACTGCTAACTACTTAAAACAAAACCTATAAGACACATAAGTCTGTGTATGAAATTTTCTCATCTGGGCTGACAATGTTCCCCTCCAAGTGCCAAATACCATCTAACAAAAACTCCAGTACATGAAAAACTCTTTAAAAATTTTAAATTGCCTTAAAATGTGGTAGGTTTTCATAAGGTCTCTTCATATATTCTTAGTTTTATTTATCTCACCTGCTATCATTCATTTCCTCTATTCCAGCTTAACGTTCTGGCTTCTAGTATCTTTACCAATGCTTTCATATCGCATATGCTCTAGTCTATCTTCCTATTATAGTTTTTACCTGAGTTGCAAGACCAAAGGTTTCCAAGAGAAAGGAAAATATATCAATATTTTAGAAGATAGAAGACAAATAGAAGAGGGTGAGTAAAATGCACAGCAAAAAACAAAATTCTGAAACAGTAACATAGATGCTCAAGAGGCAACTGCATTTAAACATAGACACTCAAACACAGAGGATGTAGCAGAATACGATATTTTTTGACAAGAATGAAAAGTAGCCCAAAAATACTAAAAAGGGCTTGAAAACAAACCTCTTAAAAAGAAATAATATTACACTTCATTCTCTGTCCAAATGGCTTTTATTATTTCATTTTTATTTTTGCAAAAGACGGTGAATAAAATCTTTAAAATTTTTATTGAGATATAATTCATGAATCATAGAAATTATCCATTGAATATAATTTAATACTCACAAAGATGTATGAGTATCACCCTTTTAGAGTACTTTTTTAAATTAATTTATTCTTGTTACATCTCAGTGGTTATCCCATCCCTTGTATCCTCCCATTCCTCCCTCCCATTTTCCCCTTATTCCCCTCCCCTATGACTGTTCCTGAGGGGGATTACCTCCCCCTGTATATGCTCATAGGGTATCAAGTCTCTATGACTTTTTCACGTACTCTGGTGCCTCACATTTGACCATGTCCCCTGGAGGGGGAGACCTGGTGGCACTCAGAGGAAGGACAGCAGGTTACCTAGGGTACTTTTTCAAAACAAACTATCTATTATCTACCCTTCTAAATCCCACCCTTCCATCCTTAAAAAACTTCAGGTACATTTCATGCTATAGACTTATCTAATACAGAAATTTTATATAAATTGAATAACACAGTATATGCCATTTATTAATCACTTCTTTCAATCATGTGCTGCCCTAAAGGCTCATCCATGCTACCACATTACAGAAATATTCCATTTCTGTTTGCTGTTGAATGGTACTCATTGTGTGTACAGACTATATTTGCTTATCTATTCTATTAGGAGAATACAAAACTATGATTACATCAGTGAACATGTAGATATTTGAGTTAGTTTCATACATCATTGGCTGTGGTGAACACTGCTGTGAGTATTTGTGTAATATTCTCATGTAGAGCAATGTTTCATTGTCTGAGTGCATAAGCAGGATTAGAATTCCTGCGGCTTATGGTAATATCATGTTTATCCTTTTAAGGAAGCCAGCAGACTATTTTTCAGCCACTTTTAATCTATTTGGGCAATTTATGAGATTATTAATTTCTACATGTCTTTACTAATCCTATTCATCTGCCATTTTTATTACAGATATTATAGTTGATAAGAAATGGAATCTTTTTTATGATTGTAAATTTTATTTGTGGGTTTTTAAAGATTTTATCAAGCATTTCCTATCTTTAAATATTTCACAAAAACAAAGGTGTTAAACAAAAGTCAATATAACAAATATAAGGAAAATTTTCTTTCCTCTGATCCCAAAATTTTGGTAGTTAAATACAATAACACAAGAAAGTAAGTGAAAAATATGTTTAGACAATATGATCAACTCAATTAAAAGGATCTAAGATTGAGACATCAAACACTCACCAAAAAAATCCACAATATATTCAAATTTTATATGCCTTTTCCATACTCTTAGAGTTTCCAACAGGCTTTATACTATTTAAGATGTCACACAGTTATTATCATATAATGTAAGATTAATGACAGTTAGATATTGTGATGCATACCTGTAATTCCAGCCCGAAAGAATCAGACACCAGACACCAGAACCACAAGTTCAAGGTCAGTCAGCCATGGATATATCACATCCTGGGTTAAAAAATAGGAGTGGAAGCTTTAAACTAAAAAACAGAAAATAGACAATATAGGAAACAGTAAATTTGGATCAATAGAAAATAAATTATAATATTTAAGAAGAATAAAACTTGCAAAGTAAATATGGTAAATTACACTTACCATTAATATCATGAAAGTGACAAGATTTATGAGCCACCACAGAATGATATATAAAAGAACACTTAAAAACACAAAACTTTCTTCCTCTCAAGGTTGAGGAAAAGACATAAAATCAATCAGTGCATGGTTTGGAAGGAGTTGAGAAAAAATTTTAAATGATGAAAAGTGTAGGGAAAGACAAGGAAATGGAAACTAGAAAAGTAAACCAAGCAGAGAAGACTTTGGAAAGATTTAAATATACAAAATGATATTCCATTTAAACAATATTTTCAACAATTGGTGTTGGTCTAACTGGATGTCTACATGTAGAAAAGTGCAAGTAGACAAATATTTACCACCACGCTCAAAACTAAAGCTCAGTGGATTAAAGCCCTCAACATAAAACAAGACACACTAAAACTGTTAGAGAAGGAAGAATGGGAGGATACAAGAGATGGGACAACAATTGAGATGTAATATGAATAAATTAATAAAATATATTAAAAACTATTAAAGAAGAAGTGGGGAAGACCTTTGAACCCACTTACACAGGAGACAACTTACTAAACAGAACCCTAATAGCTAAAGCTCTAAGATCAACAATTAATAAATGGGTCTTCATGAAACTGAGAAGCTTCTGTAAGGCAAAGGACACTGTCAACAGAACAAAGCGACAGCCTACAAACTGGGGAAAGATCTTCACCAACTCTACATCTGACAAAGGGCTAATATCCAAAATATGTAAAGAACTCAAGAAATTAAACAGCACTAAACCAAATAACCCAATTAAGAAATGGAGTTTAGAGCTAAACAGAATTCTCAACTGAATGACTGAGAAACACTTAAAGAAATGCTCAGTGTCCCTAGTCATCAGGAAAATGTAAATCAAAAGGACTCTGAGATTCCATCTTACACCTATCAGAATGGCTAAGATAAAAATGGGAGGGAGGGGAGAATGGGAGAATACAAGGGATGGGATAACCATTGAGATGTAACAAGAATAAATTAATAAAAAAAAAAAAAAGACATGTGCAACAACAACAACAACAAAAAACTCAAGTGACAGTACATGCTGATGACGATGTGAAAAAAAGAGAAGCACTCCTTCATTGCTGGTGGGTGTGCAAACTTCTACAACCACTTTGGAAATCAATCTGGTGTTTTCTCAGAAAATTCAGAACAGTGCTACCTCAAGACCCAGCTAATACCACTCCTGGGCATGGACCAAAAAAGATGCTCCACCATACAAGAAGGACATTTGCTGAACTATGTTCATAGCATCCTTATTCATAATAGCCAGAATCTGGAAACGACCTAGATGTCCCTCAACTGAAGAATGGATTAAGAAACTGATGAATTTACACAATGGAATACTACTCGGCTATTAAAAACAAGGAAATCTTGAAATTTGCAGGCAAATGGATGGAACTACAAATGATCATCCTGAGTGATGTAACCATGACCCAGAAAGACATCCATGGTATTGACTCACTTATAAGTGGATGTTATCCCAACATAGATGTCCTCTGAGAGGATGCTTAACTCTCACCCAGAAGTTGAAACAGAATAGACAGCTGATGTGTTTAAAGAGAGGAAACAAGGTAGAAGAGAGAGCACGGAGAGAAGTGAAAATCGATATCAGACTTGAGGCGGGGAAGGACAGAGGGCTTGCAGGAGTCAAATTTAAGAGTCTTAATGAAACTAATTTTCATTAAATCAAAATTTAAAATGACTTTAACCTTGTGTCCTATCACAAGAATGGAAACATCCCAAGACCAAGGCATTTACTTCCTTGCATTTTGTTCTCTTCCTAGAGAGGAATATTAGAAAATAACCACCGAACCTGTAATCCTGAGGCATGGAGAAGATACCCAGTAGCTTTCAGGTGAGGCCCAGAAGATTTATTCCACAGACTAAAAATCACCATGTGCACTAGTGGAGCCCAGAAGTCTAACAAACTGCTTCTTCCTTTGTCTATTTTGCCTTGATGCAACTTTACAAACATTTGTTATTGAAAAACAGGAAAAGACTGACTGCTTACTGCCCTGCAGTTCCTTCTCATAATGTGAAGAGATCTCAGGAGACACTGCAAGAACTGGAACTCCTTCCAAATAGCACCGGTCTTTGACCCATGCAGTGCGTGGGTTAAATATCTCAAATAAAAGCCACAACAAGCAGGACCTGTGCAGCCAGTTGGTCTCAGTTCCCTGTCCTCTTTCTACACGTGTTTTATAGCTTGATTCAATCCACTGGGTGAGCACAAATAACTCACAGTGCTATTTGGTACGGATAATAAACAGACAGCCTATCTGAGTGATTCAGGGGTTGGAAAAATGAGAGGAGATTGCATTGGCAGCGAGATGAAACAAGTACCCCATCAACAAGCAGGGAGGACACACACAGACAGCAGTGGCATGAGCATGCCAGAAGACATGCATGCCCAAAGCTGCCCTAGAAATCCATGCTATTACTACCCCAAGTTCTGCACTAATCAACAAACCACAAACCACACCTAAAATAAAGGTTCCCAGGTTCTAGTGACAAGATTTCCTACAATGACAAGATTCTAAAATGTTATGAATGTTCATTAAAAATGTAGGTTTCAAATTTATCTAAAGCTCTTATTTATGTACCAAATATTTTCTCAAGATGTACAAGTCTGAGGTATGAGGTACTTGTAAGCTCATCTACCTAGTTAATAAGTCACTTCTTAATGGCCAGCACGAGGCCAAGTATGTATTTAAAGGCTTAAATATTGCAAGATAGTTTCCAATAATATTTTACAATTTTAGATTTTAAATAAAACATAATCACATCATTTCCCTTTTCCATTTCTTTCTTCCAATATCTCTTGTATACCCACACAGTCCCTCTCAAACTCATGGCCTCTCTTTCTTTGATTGCTATTGGTGTGTGTGTGTGTATGTGTGTGTGTGTGTGCATGCAAATACAACCTGTTGAGTCTATTAATATATGTATATAACTTCAAGCCTAAGTTTAACTGGATACCCAATTAAGGGGTTCATCCCTAAGAAAAATGATTTATTTCTTTCTCAAATGTCATTGATGACCTATAGTTCTTTGTCTAGAGGTGGAGCCCTGTGCGATTTCACCCCTGCACACTAGTATGCCTAGGAATATTGTCATTTTGTAGGTTCTGGTTTTAGGCAACCATATTGTTGAAGAATCATTGTGTAGTTTCTCTATTATTTCTAGTAGACATAATCTCACTGCAGACATTCTGGTCCTCTTACAATCTTTCTAGTGCCTCTTGGTGATTTTCGCTAAGTCTTGAGTTAGGAGTGGTATTTCAGATGTATCTGTTGGAGCTAGGCTCCCCACAATCAATTATCTTGGCATTTTTACCAGTTGCAGATGTCAGCAATGGTCTCCATCTGCTTCAAAGAGAACCTTATTTGATGAAGTGTGAGAGCTGTTTGTCTCTGAGTATATAGATAATATTTATAATAGATTATTCTTGTTTGGTAAGGCAGCAATGGTAGGTTATCTAAGATCTATAATATCACTACCTCCAGATAATTAACTAAGTTTCTAGTACCAGCGCTCCTAATGAGTGGGCTTTAAATTCAGCTAAACAGCTGTCAGTTACTGCGATGATATTAATGCATCTAAAAAGAATTTCATGTATGAATATTGTATTTACAAAATTTCCTTTTAAAATATATTTTATTAATTTATTCATGTTACGTCTCAATTGTTATCCCATCCCTTGTATCCTCCCAATCCTCCCTCCCTCACATTTTCCCCCTACTCCCCTCACCTATGTCTGTAACTGAGGGGGACCTCCTCCCCCTGTGCATACTCATAGGGTATCAAGTCTCTTCTTGGTAGCCTGCTATCCTTCCTCTGAGTGCCACCAGGCCTCCTCATCCAGGGGGCATGGTCAAAATTTCTACCTCTCCCTCATCCAGTTTCTCCTGTGTCTCCCCTGTTGGGGGTTGGTCTTGTGCTATGTATTCTAATGCTAGTTACAGGCCCCAAGATCTAGTTGCCACCCAGATGAGCACATTCTCAAGTACAGGTACAGGTCTTTGCTATGGAAACTTTGCTCTACCTAATTTAAAGTTGATTGCTTAAGAAAGTTGGTGAAGCCTGTGACTGGGCAGCAGAGAGGTAGACAGAGCTTAGGTTCCCAGCCTGGGGTTTTAGAAGTACCAGGGGGCCAGAGGGAGGAGGAGAGAGGAAGAAGAAGATGTAGCAGAAAGAAAGGAAGTCAGAGAAAAGAAAGTCACCATGGGGCAGCAAGGACCATGAGCATGTGGCCATGAAGGCTGGCTTGATGGAACATCTCTCAGTAGCTACTGCTTGCCTGCTGTAATGTTTTCCACATCCACCATTGTACAGGTCTTGTCTAGACTAAAGATTTTATTTTTTAAAACATTTCTTATTGTGGCTTTGAATTTTACTTAAATGCTGTTGACACCAGCAGGACAAACACAGGCCTGCTCTCAGTATCACCTCCTCATCACCCAGTTTAACTGAGTACATTTCTTCTCAGAATCAACAGGGGAAATGAAAACATTTAACTATGGTATAATCCTTTTAATAAAAGAGAATACTTCAATCCTATAGAAGGTTCAAGAAACCTGAGCTACTGCAACTCAACAATAAGACATCAAGATGGAAAATTTAGAACAAATGCAAGCTTAGCTTTGTTGGTGTTTAAAGAACAAGCTCTTGTCTGGCCTAATAGTTTATGAGCACTTCAGAGAACTCTAGTAACCAGCCTTTTGGTTCGGTGCCTTTAAGTTATATAGCTCATCTGGAGCAGGCCTTCTTGGTCTGGAGAAAAGAGGACGATGAATAAAATCATGTTCATATCTGAGCACTGAATGACTCAGAAGTTAAGGTATGTAATGCTGAAAATACATAAAAAAGCTAGGTATATTTATTCCATGCAAGATAGTATTCCTGGTACATAGCCAATTTATTTGACATGTTGTCAATAGATGTGGCCTAGACTCATGTGTGTACACATGCTCTTTCTGTTTATTTTCTTTTACTTTTCCTTTTTATTATTATAACAAGGAACTCAACTAATTAAGGATGTGGACAGATTTTCAATTCTCCTAGCTAAAGGCGGGGGTTCCTACAATCTAGCTTATGATAAGATGAAAATCCCAACACTCTTGAATAGGATGAAGCCTGTACAGCCAGCATTATTGTCAAATGAGTCATCTCCATGGGTAGGATTGTCCTACAAACTAACAACAACAACAATAACAACAATAGCAACAACAACAAAAATAGAATCCAAAAATAGAATCTAGAAGTAAAAGTATTCACAAATAATTTTAGTTACGTTACCAAAAATGGCTGCACACCATATTCCCAGTCCAAAGCATAGCCCCTGTCCCTGAAGCCTGTTACCGTCCAAGACAAATAGGTGAGAGAGACCTCTATGCTCCAGCCACCTGCCTGCATGAGGCCACTGAGAAAAAACAGCATCAATGGGCTGCCTCTTGCCCCCTGTTCACTCCCTCTACTGAATTCACTGCTACATGCATTCCTGGAGGTCTGGTAGCACCCTGGGACCACTAGTCCACAATTCCCAGCCTGGCCTGGCCTCCATGAAAACCTAGCAGTGGAGAGCCACACCTGGTCCTCTGTGCCCTCCATTCCCAGTCCACAGTGCAGCCCCATCCTGAGAGACCCATAGCCCACAGAACTAACAGGTGACAAATCTACATGCCAGCCACCCTGCCTGTACAGAACCTTTGCAGCACAACAACAGTGAGATACACCCACACCCATGACAGTTCTGTCTCCTAGATCACAGTCATGCCTGCATTCACAGAGGCCTGGTAAGACTCATCCTTCCTTGTCCTGGTGGCACTCAGAGAAAGAATAAGCAGGCTACCAAGATGAGACTTGATAGCCTCTGACCATATAGTGGGGAAGAGGGTCCCCCTTGTTCATAGACTTAGGGGAGGGGAATACGCTGAAAGCAGGAGGGAGGGAGGAATGGGAGGATACAAGTGATGTGATAACAACTGAGATATAATCAAATTAATAAAATGAAATTTAAGAAAAAGATTCATCCTCCCCTCCCAAGCAAGCTGTCCTCCCTAAAACACTCCCAACATTGGTAAAACATACTTTCTCCCTCACACTTCATTTTCTGACCCACAACTCGGCTTGCATTACCTGAGATCTGCCAATGCCAAAGACAACCAGATGGCAAAAGGCCATCTTAAGAACACAAATAACAACAGCCAGAACAATTTACACCACCAGAACCCAGCTATCATACTACAGCAAGCTCAGGATTTCTTAGCAAATCTGAAACACAAGAAAATTACCCTAAATCCAATCTTATGAACATGACAGAGGCCTTTAAAGAAGAAATGAATAAATCCCTTGAAGAAATACAGAAAAATACAATCAAATAGGTTGAGGTCTTTGAAGAGGAAACAAATAAAGCCCTTATTGAAATATAGGAAAGCACAATTAAATGGGTGCGGGAAGTGAATAAAACTGTCCAGCCTGCAAATGGAAGTAGAAGCTGTAAAGAGAGCACAATCTGAGGGAATCCTAAAAATGGAAAAACGTAGAGAAAAGAACATGAACAACAGACACAAGCATCATCAACAAAATCCAAGGGATGGAAGAAAGAATCTTGAAAATAGAAGATATGATCGAAGAAATTGATACATCAGTTAAAGAAAAACACTAATCTAAAAATTTCTGACATTCTAGGTGCAGTGGCACACACCTATGATCCCAGGACTCTGGAAGACAGAGACAGGTATATCTCTGTGAGTTCAAAGCCAGCTTGGTCTATAAAAGCAAGTCCAGAACAACCAAGGCTACAGAGAGAAACCCTGTCTCCAAACAACAAACAAAAACAGCAGCAACAACAAAAGAATTCCTGATACAAAACATCCAAAATATCAAGGACACCATGAAAAGACCTAACCCATGAATAATAGAAATAGAAGAAAGAGATGATTTCCACCTCCAAGGACCAGAAAATATTTTAAACAAAATCATAGGAGAAAATTTCCCCAACCTAAAGAAAGAGATGCCTATAAACATAAAAGAGGCGTGCAGAACACCAATTAGATTAGACCAGAAAAGAAAATCCTCCTGTCATATAATAATTGAAACACTAAATGTACATAACACAGAAAGAATAAAAGCTGCAAGGGAAAAAGGCCAAGTAACATACGAGGGCTGACTTATCAACAGAGACTTTAAACTCCAGAAAGGCCTGGGCAGATGTCTTGCAAACCCTAAGAGACCACAGATGTCAGTTCAGACTACTATACCCAACAAAACATTCAATAAGCATAGATTGAAAAAACAAGAATTCAAAGAGAAAAAAATTAAACAATTTCTATCAACAAAATAAGCCCTACATTTAAAAAAAATGCTAGAAGAAAAACTCCAACCCAAGGAGGGTAATTACATCCAGGAAAACACAAGAAATAAATAAGCCAGACCAGCAAAAATAATATAAGGGAAGCGTACAACATATGGGTGCGCGCAAGTGCGTGCGCGCGCGCGCGCACACACACATGCACACACACACATGTGCACACACACACACATCCAGACACCCACACTAACACCAGCAACAGGACAGTAAAATAACAGGAATTAACAATCATTGGTTATTAACATCTCTCAACATCAATGGTCTCAATCCACACACACACACAAAGACATAAACTAACAAAATGGTCATGAAACAGGATCTATCATTCTGCCTCATACAAGAAACATACCTCAGCAACAAAAATAGACATTATCTCTGAGTAAAGGCCTGTAAAAAAAAACGTTTTCCAAGGAAAAGGATCCAAGAAGCAAGCTGCAATAGCCATTCTAATATATAATAAAAATGGTCTTTCAACCAAAATTATTCAAAAGATGTGGGGTAGGAGACTTCATGCTCACCAAAGGAAAAGTACACCAACATGACCTCTCAATCCTCAACATACATGCCCAAATGCAAGGGTACACACATTCGTTTAAAAAATTACTAAAGCTTAAATCACACACTGAAGACCACATATTAATAGTAGAAGATGTCAAAGTCAGACTCCACTCTCCACTCAACTGTGAAGAATGCCATGTCCATTGGCTAGATCTGGATAGGGGTTTGAAGTTTACTGCATGTATTGTCCTTGGTTGGTGCCATAGTTTGAGCAGGACCCCTGGGTCCAGATTTGCCCATCATGATTTTCTTCTTGTAGGTTTCTAGGACCTTCTGGATCCTTCTATTTCCCCATTCTCCCATGCTCCTCTCACCTAGAGTCCCAATAGGATGTCCTCCCCTCTCTCCCGCTTTCCTGGTAAGTAAAGACTTTCATGGGACATGACCCTTGGACCACCAGATATAAGTGAATATATACCCTTTGACTCTTTCTGCTTCTGGGTTAACTCAGAGGAAGGATAGCAAGCTATCAAGAAGAGACTTGATACCCTATGAGCATATTCAGGGGGAGGAGGTCTCCCTCAGTCACAGTCATAGGGGAGGGGCATAAGGGGAAAATGGGAGGGAGGGAGTAATGGGAGGATACAAGGGATGGGATAACAATCGAGATATAATATGAATAAATTAATAAAATATATTAAAAATAGTAGAAGATGTCAACACTCCTCTCTCACCAATGAACAGGTCATTGAGATAGAAACTAAACAGAAATAATGTAACTGATGTTATGAGTCACAGAATATTCCACCAACACCTCACAGAACCTTCTCCAAAATTGATCACATAGTCAGTCACAAAGCAAGCCTCAACAGATACAAGAAAATTGAAATAACACCTTGTATTCTATCGGACCACCATGGATTAAAACTGGGCTTTAACAACAACAGAAACAAGAGAAAGCCTACAAATTAATGGAAACTGAACAACTCTCTTCTCAATGACAACTGGGTCAGGGAGGAAAGAAAAAATTAATTAAAGACTTTTTAAAACTAAATGAAAATGAAGGCACAATATATGCAACCTTAGGGCAAATAATGAAAGCAATGCTAAGAAGAAAGTTCATAGCATGAAGTGCTTTCATAAAAAAATTGGATAGATTTTATATTAGCAATTTAAAAGCACACCTGAAAGCTCTAAAATGAAAACAAGCAAGCAAACCCAAGGGACATAGAGAGCAGGAAGTAATCAAACTCAGGGCTAAAATCAATAATTAAAAACAAAGAATACCATACAAGGAATCAACAAAACTAAGAGCTGATTCTTTGCTAAAACAAGATAGACAAACCCTTAGCCAAACTAACCAAAGGCAGAGATAGTATCCAAATGAACAAACTTTAAAACAAAAAGGGGGACATTAGGTCTTACTTCAAAAACCTGCACTCCACAAAACTTGAAAATCTAAATGAAAAGGATGATTTCTGTAATAGATATAACTTACCTACATTAAATCAAAACCAGGTAAACAATTTAAATAAGACAGTAACCCCAAAGAAAATGTAAGTAGGCATTAAAAGTCTCAACTAAAAAATGCCCAGAGTCAGATGGTATCAGTAAAGAATTCTACCAGTCTTTCAAAAAACATTACTCAAGCTATTCAACAAAACAGAAGCAGAACAGGTACGGCCAAACTCTTTCTATGAGGCCACAGTTACCCTGACACCTAAACCACACAAATACCCAAAAGGGAAAGAGAACTTAAGATTAAATTTTCTTATGAACATTGATGCAAAAATCACTCAATAAAATACTCACAAACCAAATATAGGAACACAAAAATATCATTCACCATGATCAGGCCTCATTCAAGGGATGCAGGGACAGTTCAACATACAAAAATCTATCAATGTAATACACCATATAAACGAATTAAAAGGAAAAACATCCACATGATTATCTCATTTGATGCTGAAAAGCCTTTGACAAAATCCAACACCCCTTCATGTTTAAAGTCTTTGAGAGATCAGCGATATACGGTGCATGAATACCTAAACACAATAAAGGTAATATACAGCAAGCCAATAGCTTTTAATTAAAATAAATGGAGAAAAACTTAAAGCAATTACACCAAAATCAGGACCAAGACCAGGTTGCCCACTCTGTCTATATCTATTCAATACAGTGTGTGAAAGTCTAGTTAGAGGAATAAGCAACTAAAGGAGATGAAAGAGGTACAAATTGGAAATGAAAAAGTCAAAGTATTGCTATTCACAGATGATATGATAGTGTGTGTATACACACACACACACACACACACACACATACACACACACATATATATATATATATATATATATATATATATACATACATACATACCACCCAAAATTCTACCAGAGAACTCCTATAGCTGATAAACACCTTAAGCAAAGTGGTTGAATACAAAATCAACTCAAAAATATCAGTAGCCCTCCTGTATACAAGTGTTAAATGGGATGAGCAAAAAATTAGGAAAACAATACCCCTCACAATAGCCACAAATAGCATAAAGTATCTTGGTGCAACTCTGACCAAGAAAGTCAAAGACCTGTATGACAAGAACTTCAAGTCTTTGAAGAAAGAAATTGAAGAAGATATCAGAAGATGGAAAGATCTCACATCCTCATGAATCAATAGGATTAACATAGTAAAAAATGGCCAGCTCACCAAAAGCAATCTACAGATTCAACGAAATTTCCATCAAAATTTCAACATAAATCTTTACAGACCTGAAGAGACCATAAATTCATATAGAAAAATAAAATACCCAGGATAACTAAAATATCCTATACAGTTATAGAACTTTTGGAGGTATCTCCATCCTTGATTTCAAGATGTATAAAAGAGAAATAGCAATAAAAACTGCATGGTACGGGCATAGAAACAGACTGGGTTCATCTATGGAATCAAAACGAAGGCCCAGAAATAAACCCACACACTAAAGGACACCTGTTTTTTGGCAAAGAAGCCAAAACCTTACAATGGAGAAAAGAAAGCATCTTCAACAAATGGTGCTGGCCTAACTGGATGTCTGAACTTAAAAGAATGCAAGTGGATCCATAACTCAAGTCCAAATGAATCAAACATTCAACATAAAACCAGACGCACTAAATCTATTAAATAAAGAAAGAGCTGAATAGTCTAGAACTCACTGGCATAGGAGACAACTTCTTGAACATAATACCAACAGCTCAGGCTCTAAGATCAACAGTTAATAAATGGGACCACATGAAACTGAAAAGCTTCTATACAGCAAAGGACACTGTGAATAGGACAAAATGACAGCCTAAAGAATGGGTAAAGATCTTTACCAACCCTACATCTGATGGAGGGCTAATGTCCAAAATATATAAAGAACACAAAAAATTAAATACCACCAAACCAAATAACCCAATTCAAAAATGGGGTATAGAGCTAAACCAGAGAATTCTCAGAAGAAGAATCTCTAATGACCAAGAAGCGCTTGAAGAAGTGTTCAACATCCTTAGTCATCAGGGAAACGCAAATCAAAGTGACTCAGAAATTCCATCTTGCACTCTTCAGAATAACTTATGATCAAAAATTTAAATAACAGCACATGCTGGAGAGGATGTGGAGCAAGGGAAGCACTCCTACATTGCTAGTGGGAATGCAAACTTGTACAACCTTTTTGGAAATCAATCTGGAGGTTTCTCAGAAAATTGGGAATATATCTACCTCAAGAACCAGAAATATCACTCCTGGGCATATAACCAGAAAGATGCTCCACCATACCATAAAACACTTGTTTACCTATGTTCGTAGCAGCTTTATTCATAATAACCAGAAACTTGCAACAGCTTCATTTCCCTCAAATGGAGAATGGGTAAAGAAAATATGGTACATTTACACAATGTAATACTACTCAGCTATTAAAAACAAAAACACTGTGCAATTTGCAGGCAAATAGGTGGAACTAGAAAAGATCATTCTGAGTGTGGTAACTCAGACCCAGAAAGACATATATGGTTTGTACTCACTTATAAGTGGATATTACCATATAGTGTAGGATAACCATGCTACCATCCACAGACCCAATGAAACCAAGAAGGGCCCAAGGGAGGATCCCCGAATATCATTCAAAAGAGGAAATAAAGTAGACATCCAAAGTAGATGGAGGGAGAGAGCTGTGTGGGAGAGGCGGTGGGGAGTGTAACAGAGGTGGGTATCTGGTGTGGGGAGAGCTGGGGAAGGTAGTAACAAATGGGAGGACTAGGAGAGAGAAAGGAAATAGGTTGGGGAGCATTGCTTGGACAGGAGAGGCTCCTTGGAGTCTGTGGGGTATCCTAGCTGAGATTCCTAACAGTGGGGAAAATGGAACCTGTACTTGCCACCTCCTGTAGCCAGCAAGGACTTCGAATGGAGGGAGAGGGATGCCAACCCACCCATAAAAACCTTCAACCCAAAATTTGTCCTACCTACAAAAAATGCAGAGATAAAGACGGAACAGTGATTGAGGGAATGGCAAACCAATGAATGGCCCAGTTTAAGACTCACCCCCATGGAACAGCCAACCCCTGATACTATTAATGACACTCTGCTTGCAGATGGGAGCCTAGCATAACTGTCTTCTGAGAGGCTCCATCCAGAAGCTGATGGAACCAGTGCAGAGTCCCATGGCCAAACAATAGGCCAAGCTCAGGGAGTTTTGTGGAAGAGTTGGAGGAAGGATTGAGGGCATTCAGAGGAGCCAAGGATACCACAAGAAGACCTACAGAGTAAAGTAACCTGGGCACATGGAGCCTCACAGAGACTGACTCACCAATCAAAGAGCTTGCGTGGGCTGCGCCTAGAGCCCCTACACATCTGTAACAGATGTGCAGTATGGTCATCATTTGGGTCCCCTTATAATGGGAGTAGAGACTGTTTCTGACTCTGTTCCTTTCTTTTGGCTCTGTTTCCCCTACCTGAGCTGCCTTGTCTGGCTTCAGTGTGAGAGGACATGCTTAGTCCTGCTATGACTTGGGGTGCCAGGGTGAGTTGGTACCTCTTAGGGACCTCCTTCTCTGAGAATAAGGAGATGGGGGGATGGAAGGAGGGAAGCATGAAAGCAGGACTGGGGGGTGGGTGAGCGTGCTGGTATCTAGTGATTAAATTTTTTAAAGTTATCAAAAATTTAAGCTTGACATCTAACAAAGTATATATTTAGTACTATTTTAAATTACTGAACAGAACTGAAGAATATTTATTAAAATAATTATAGTTTGTAAATGTCGGTGTCACATTATATTATTTTAAAAATCAACTAATATGCCAAAAGATGCCAAAGTGTACTGGTGCAGTACCACAGCAATGGTTTCCAGATGACAGTCATTAACTTGACATTCTCTGCTAAAGTGCTAATTAATGCAGTGTTTGTACAGCAGTGAAAAAAATAATAATTTCTATTTTTGTTCATACATAAAGTTGCTGTTGTTGACTATTCTATTTGTTAATAAGGACAGTGGTGAGTATAGCTAAGAATTGACTTGCTTTATATCAAAAATGTGTGACTGACTAAGAAGAGGGGCAAAGCAAGCAGCCTTCATTTCATGTAAATGCACTCCCATGCATAGTGCATTTGCATAGGGGTTCTTTTTCCCATTTTCAGGATTTCCTACTCTCTCCCAGGTACTGGAATGTACACCAATCCTCATGAGATCCCATGAATAAGATGCATTTATGCCTGCTTCTTCATAAGAATAATGAGCTTTTACTAAGCTGTCAACTACCTAAAGGTCTAGTGAGTTGCAACATGTGCTGAAATCCAGCATGTCCAGGAGTGAATGTTAATTTTGCTTCACGTTATTTTGTACAATTATGGAGGAGTTGAAAACAGTCTCTGGGAAAGCCAAACATAGCAGTAAACTGAACTGAATGTGTCTTTTCTTTCACTCTGTCCCTAACTTCCCTTTGCTGGCTGTGTCTTTGGCACTGAAGAATATTCACACTGCTTAGAGAAAGCACAGAAGCTGACAGTGAACGATGAGGATTCTCCTGTACCATTAAATACTTTCACACTGCCTCTGTTTGACTGGCAAGTCCCTGTGACATCCATCACACTGCCTAGGATCTCTCCAAGCTTGGTCTCAGCGACAAATGCTTCAAGTTAATCATGTATTTGCCTCCCCTTCTCCTTTGAAGACATTGATCAAACTGTGTTGACAGAGCCTGGATGAAATATCAGGTTCTGGGAAATGCTGAGCTGGCTTTGGGCTCTACCAGTATTTGAGGACAACACAACAGCCTGAGGGACAGCTGTCATTTCTCCCTGACATTACATGTCTTCTTCATTTTTGACATCACATGTATTTTTGTCAGAGTTGCAGATTCTATTAATTTTCTAATGCCTGTCATTGAAGCTTATGACTAAGATATGTTAAAACAGAATTTCTTACTAATAATAGAATCACTTAAATATAAAATATTCCAGAGCCATAGTTCTATAAGGTTTGAGAAGAGAAAATTATCAAATCATCTATTATCTACACAAGAAAACATAACTCTTAGACATACTGAGACATTTTCTTTTTAAACATCATCTTCCAAATGATTTAACAGTTTAGCTTTCAAGTGATCTTCAAGGTCACATTTTCATATAGGGTTAGAGTAGATGTTTCTCTACTCTACACATCTGCCTAAGAAATAGGATCCAGTGCTGGGTTGGTGCTAAAGGCCTCTGTGGTCGTTTCAATAAGAATATCCTCATATGTTTGAATACTTGATTTCCAGTTGGCAGAACTGTATAGGAAGAATCAGGAGGTGTGACCTTGTTGAAGGAAATGTGTCACTAGGGGTGGGCCTTGAGGTTCCTGTAGGTGAGGATGTGCACATCTTTCTAGGAACTATGGAAAATATAGCCATGCAGTAGGTTGACTTATTGGAGTCATTGGAGTTATTGGACTTACAAAGAAGAAAGACTTATATTCGATTCATGGAGAAAAGTCTGATTCTTCAAATTCTATGTAATAGAAAGAAAAACTTTCCACAAGTCAAGTGTTTACGAGACCGGCATACTCTCCCCAGTTTTCAAATGTATAAATGTTCTCTGTGTTCAGGAAAATATTACAATGTAAAAGTCATGTCATGTGTATAGCTTAGGTGCTACAATTGGGTTTAGAAGAGGCAGATACTCATAGAGTCAATATTGTCACACTAAATGACCAGGTGGAATTCCGGAAGGTGGTAGGTAGCAAAGGCATGCTACAGTACACAGAACAGGATCAGTGGTCCTTGCCTCTGATCATATGGGAAGCCCTTCCCAGTTAGTTAGAAAATACTTATTTGTCTTTCTACTTCTCTCAAGTTCTTCTTTCATGTATGAAGCTTCCTTCCAGTTGCTAGTGTCATCATTTTACCCTCATCTTCTCACATAAGCCTAGATGTCAGACTGCTGAAATTGTATGAAGTGATCCGCCCCCAACATGCCATTAGTATTATATGACAAAGAAGCAGCCTTGCTAAAGTAACTCATCCTAGTGTATCATGACTCTTAATAATATTGAAGCCAATATAGATGTTTAAGTGTTTACTTATATCATGAAGTTCCCATTTGGGATATTTTTAACGTTGAATCTGGCTGAAAATAAATTTCAATGATATCATAATAAATATTGAGACTCAGAAGCAGCCGCCTGGAAAAATGGACCACTAAGCCCACCAACCTTGCAAGTAGGCCCTGCTCAGGAATACAGTTCTTGGATTGACATGTGAAAACATTCCCAATTATCACATCTTTACTTCATTTGACAATATGAGTTTGATTTCCAGAACTCATGTAGTAGTAGAAAAAGAGAAAACACCCTACAGTGTTGTTCCCTGACTTCCATGTACATGCCATGATACATATATGGCCATGCTCACACACAAATATCATATGCCTACAATAATAGTAATAAATTTGATGTATTAAAATATTTTCATGAAGGTATATGAAATTAAACAGATACTTCTTTCTTTTTTATTCTTTTTTAAATTAATTTATTCATATTACATCTCAATTGTTATCCCATCCTTGGATCCTCCCATTCCTCCCTCCCTCCCATTTTCCCCTTACTCCCCTCCCCTATGACTGTGACTGAGGGGGACCTCCTCCCCCTGTATATGCTCATAGGGTATCAAGTCTCTTCTTGGTAATCTGCTATCCTTCCTCTGAGTGCCACCAGGCCTCCCCATCCAGGGGACGTGGTCAAATATGGGGCACCATAGTTCATGTGAAAGTCAGTCCCCACTCTCCACTCAACGGTGGAGAATGTCCTGTCCATTGGCTAGATCTGGGTAGGGGTTTGAAGTTTACTGCACATATTGTCCTTGGCTGGTTCCATAGTTTTAGCAGGGTCTCTGGGCCCATATCTGTCCATCATAATGTTCTACTTGTAGGTTTCTAGGACCCTCTGGATCCTTCTTCTTTGCCATTCTCCCATGCTTCTCTCATCTAGAGAAGATACTTCTTTCGGATCACAACAGAACAAACATAGAGGTCGTTAGGATAAGATGATGCTAAGAAAATAGACAGGATTCAGGAAGACAAACTCTGCATGTTTTCATTCATATGCAGAACCTAATTTTTTTTCAAGGAAAATAGGGAGTATAGTATGTGGAAAAAGAAAGGAAAACAGCAGAAAAGAGAAGGAGATAGAGATGATAATTGAGAGAAAAGAATTAAAGTACATTCATTATGCCCACATTTTAAAAACATAAAGTACTACTAGCCATACAATGTAACAACCAGATAAGAAAATCCTTAATATTAGAAAACCAGCAATAGATTTTTTGAGTAATGAACAGGTTAGTAAAGAAATCACAGGACAAATTATGAAATGTTTTAATTGAACAACAATAAAAATAAAGCCTGCTGCAATTTGCAAGCTAATGCAAGCACAGTGTGGAAAAGGCGCTTGATACATATACCAGTTGTTTTAGAAATGGCTGAATTAGTCCCTTAGTTAATATAATGCAGCTCTGCCTTAAGAACACAGAGAAGAGAGTGACATGCTTCTCAGATCAGCAGAATTCACAGTATGGCCACTCAGAATTTTCCCAACCTGTAAGTGGTAGCTACCTTTTGATTATAAATTATCTCTTTACATTTTTTCCTCTCTTCTTGTATATTGCATTTGGGGTCTGAAAAGAGCCATACTGGCCTCTTGTTAAGAGATTTCTTTTGTGAAATATCCAATTTCATCTGCTTTCTACAAAGCCATAGGGCAGAAGCATAGTTCGCCGGTTCTTTACCACCTTATAATGAGGACTGTCTTCCCTCCCGCTTCTAACAGCAGGTTTCTCGTTTCCATTTGTGGCCTCAACAGAATTCCCAGCATGGGCCTGCTCATGGATGCTTTTGTAAATCCACAGGTAACTGAGCCTTGGTCTACAGCCATCCTCTCTCTGAGCCCTCTTTAATCGCTTTCTGTGTCTCATCTGCAGTAGTCCAGGATCTTTTCCAGGACACATTTAGAAACACCCTTCACCCCACTCCAAAGCCATTTCTATTCTTTTCATTTGTTACACTAGTGCCTCCATTGACCCAGTCCATTTCTGCCTTACTTTATTTGAGAAACTAGAATATAACTAATATCAATTATTCCTTAACAGTTCTGATAGCTGAGAAATCCAAAATCAAATTGATGGCAGATTCAATATCTAATGACACACAGCCCTTTTTATAAGGCTACTGGTCATCCCCTAATTAAGTCCAGAAGCCTCCACCCCATCAAAATATGATATTGTGAATTCAATATGAGCATATGAATTTGGGAAGAACACAGATATTCAGGCCAAAGCACTGGCCAATGTGTAGATGCACTGTTAAGAAGGCAGATGTAGAGAGGGGCCATTTTTTCCTCATAAAATATAGAGAACACTAATTTTAATGACATATCATCTCAACTGGGCAAAAGAAATAAATTCAAGAGACAAATTGAACAAGATGGTAAATGTAACTAATTACTAGAGAGTATATAACTGAAAGCAGCCAAGTTCATTTTAAAACATGCTATTTTCACACTGAACTGTATTTTATAATAGATCATATTATTTCATATTAGAAGCATTTGTCCCCTGTTTCGGTATTAAGCTTAACAATTATTGAACTAGCTTTCTATAATTGGTCTTTTATTTTCATCCGTGCTATATGTGCTTTGTTCTTCAACGTTTTTGAAAATTCCACATATGGTATTTTGACCATCTTAGTGCAATTCCTCCCACATTCTCCCTCATTACACCCAGCTTTGTATCCTCAGACTCCTAAAAACCCATCCAGTACAAGCAAGGCTATCTCTATACTTTTGGGTATGTGCATCCACTGGAGTAAGGAAACACTATTTTTTATGCTATAATGACAAACTTAGTGTGTTCCAAGAGATACGAAAATTCTCAAGGAAATATTGTCAGCTAAATCCATCAAAATATGCAAATGTACAAGCACACAGTATTATCTAGAAGTGAATATAACAGGAATGTAAAACTGATCAAATATTCAAAACTGAATCCATGAAATTTACTATAATCACAGTATAAAGTAAGTTATATTTTAAGTTTAATAGGAGAAAGTTGACAACATTCTCCATCCATGCATGAGAAAATGTGCAGTAAATTATGACTATCAGGGAAGTTTCACTGAGAACAATGCAGTCTTGCCCTGCAGAGCCAATGCTCAGTGCTTGCTTCTTTATATGTCCCACACAGATCTGTTTGTTCTTGGAGCTCATTCCAGATACAAGATTACACGTAGAAAAAGATCTGTGCCATGGAGTGGCACAGCGACTGGTAGTCTTCTAGGTGATGACTTCGCCATGCCTAGTAATTGTGGTGGTTTGAATAGGATGGCCTCCACAGACTCATGAGTGTGAACACTTGGCCCACAGGGAGTGGCACGCTCAGGAGGAAGTGTGTCACTGTCAGGGAGTGATTTGTGGTCTTACAAGCTCAAGATCTGCTCAGTGTGTCACACAGTCTCTCCTTGCTGCCTGTGGGTCAAGATGCAGAACTCTCAGTCCCTCCAGTACCTTGTCTGCCTGCATGCCGCCATGCTTCCTGCCATGATGATAATGGACCAAACCTCTGAAACTGTAAGCCAGTCACAATTAAATGCTGCCCTGTATAAGAGTTGCTGTGGTCATGCTGTCTCTTCATAACAATAAAACCCAAATTAAGAACGCGATTGTTTGTGGATGTGCACTGCTGCCCTTTGGACAGCCTCCCTGGCTTAGCTACCTTTGCAGAATTTCTCCCTCTCATTTCACTGTGGCTTTCCTCTTGTGCCTCTGAAATTGCAATGCCATTTGCTCTTTTATTTTTAGGAATTCTTAAATAATCTTATGAGCTGATAGCTTCCTTTTGTTTGTGCTATTGCTCTTTTAGCCTAATTTTTCTTAATGTGCGTTTTCTCAGAATTTCAAGATTTTAGGTGAGAAAGAGTGAAAATATATCACTCAGTCCATCATGAAGAACTAATTAATGAATAGCATTCATGGTTTACCAGTTGTGCTGAAATGGAAACTTCTACTCAGGAAGTTAGGGTGGTGAAAAGCTGATACAAATTTATGAAGATGCTTTAAAAAACAAATGAGTCACACAAGCATACAATCTAAAATACATATAAACACATTCAATATTGATATTATTTCACTCAGCAATTTTTCGTATATAGAAATGAAATTTTCAAAGTTAGATTCATAAGCTTTACATTCATAAAAAGGCATTTTCATGATATCTAACATAACAATAGTTAAGCAATATGTGGCGTGTATTAATATAGTTTATAGAAATAAAGAGCTCAAAGATGTTTAATATGATATGAGAGTGTTCATAAGATAACTGCAAAAAAAGGTCTGAAAATCATTCACAGTATTGCTTCAAAATATTTTCATGTATTTAACTATATATGTATATTCTCAAATGACCTGAAAAAACATATTAAAATTCAGCAGGTACATGGTCTTTGAATTAATCAATAGTTATTACTGTTTCTTCTATGAACCTCCTTTTACTTCATCTAGCACTAGCTATTTTAGTCAAAAATGTTCATGCATGAGAACATCATTTTAAAAGAGATGAGTTTATTTTTAATAACAGGTCAAAATAACCTCAAAGCTTCCAGTTAATCAGGGTCTGTGCTTTATTTATTTTACTTATAATGAGATCTGTTCCATCCCTCATTGTCTAGATTTGATTTTCAAAGTAATTTCAGTTGAGTTTTTCTTGCCATGATGAGACCTATTATTAACTTCATATGGGGACCCCTTGATATTTTCTTCATGCTGGTGAGAAGGATTAATACAAAGCAACTCCACAACTGTAGATTAATAATAGCCAGGGTCTCTGGATGAAGCAATTTTACATCCTTCTTTCAATCTCCTGCTTCACTAATGAGCTGTTAGAAACTTATAGCTGAAAGCCTTAGAGGAGGGTCCTCTGTGGCTTCTCTTGTCTGTCATGAATGATTAAGTGGCTTATTAAGACAATTAAGTTTGGACCTCTAGCTAATCGTTTTAGAAGACACAATATCCTATGCAACATCCCTGAATCTTGCGGGGCCTCTCTTATTCAAAGCATCATACAAAGTATGATCGTATGAACTGATTAACCATGGTAATTAATTATCAAGGATTAGCTCCCTTGAAGTTGCATCTTTTTGCTTCTTTCTCCACCTTCATCTTCTTCATGCAAGAAGCTGGATATGAACATTATGTGATGAAAATTCAGGGTTTTTTTTCTTTCGTTTTTTTCTTGAAGATACTTAGATTAAACGTGGCATCATTTCTAGATAAAGAGACTCTCTCCTCATATTTGCCCTGAATCTTCCTACCTTTCTCTATGCAGGACTACAAGTTAAATGTCAGTCCCTGAATAAAGCCTCTGAAGCCTGCCTGATGTCCACGCCACAGTCACACTTGCACAGTGATTTGTTTGACGGTACGCACAATGGCTGAGATGTTGGTGTTATGAGACCAGTCACTCAATCTTGCTTGTTCCATCATACCTCCAACATCTAGTACATCGTCTGACACAACATAGGTGCTTTATTTTTTAATTTCACTAGTTAGACCAGTCATTAGTTGGCCACTCCCATAAGCTCTGAGCCACCATTTCCCCAGCATATCTTATAGACAGCATAGGTTATGAGTCAAAAATTTTGGGGCTGGGATGGTGTCCCAGTCCCACCATCGACAGCCTACCCAACCATTACAAAAGATGGCCTACTCAGGCTCTATATCATCCATTACTAGGAGTCTCCCTCTCTAGGGTCACCCTCATAGGTTCTAGGAAGTTTCTACTGTTCTTGGTTTCCACATCATCTCTAAATGCCCACCTATTCCAGTCCTCTCTCCCCATGTACTATCCCCCATCCTTCCCTCCCTAACCTGATCCTTTCTGCTCCCATCCTCACCCACCCCAATATTTGCAGGGAGATCCATGCACCCACCTCATCTTTCCTCTTTATCTGACTTCTCTGGATCTGTGGATTGTAGTGTGATTATCCTCTACTTCACAGCTAATATCCACTCGGAAGTGAGTACATATCATGCTTGTCTTTCTCTGTCTGGCTCCTGACTCAGGATGACCTTTTCCAGTTCCATCCACTTACCTGCAGATTTCATGAGGCTGTGCTTCCTTACAGCTGAGTACTACTCTAGTGTGTAAAGGTACCACATTTTCTTTATTCACTCTAGGTTGTTTCCAGTTTCAGGAAATTATGGATAAAGCTGCTATGATATAGTTAAGAAAGTGTCCTTATGGTAGGATTTGGCATCTTTGAGGCATATACCCAAGAATGGTCTTGAGGAAATTGTTTGTGAAGCCACAGGCACTGTCAGTACACTCTCTGGACAATATGGACCAGTACCTGCATATGGGGTGAGGCTGAGAAAATAAAAGATATAGGAAATGATAGAAAAGATATAGCAAAAGAGATAAGAAAAAAGACAAGTATTCGTGAGGACTAACAATAAATACTGTATCCCCAAGTTTATTTCTCTCAGAGCTTTTTATACAGTATACATATGTGTGAACCAAAGGATTCTTGAAACAGAAACAAAAGCTACCAATTTCTTTAGTTATCTATATGCTTAGACTTCTTTCAAATTTTAGGTCAAAGAGTCACATCAAGCTCTACATCCTGACCTGGAATCAATAGTAAACCTTCTTTTCTAGGAAGTTAACCAAATCAAGTATCTTGCCAAGTCCTCAAGGCTGTGTGAGAGTTTGCAAGCCAATGTCATAAGCTCTCTAGCCTGCTTCTGTTTTGCACTCCAAAAAGATGGCTCCCAACTGGCGGCCAAGCCTGAGACTGCCTAGATGGCTCAGAGACCTATGGTAAAAGCAAACACAACCGACAAAAGGGATTGTGGGGAGAAAAGTTTTCTTCCTTTTCTCTGGCAGCAGCCATCAGGTGAGCCAACATAGCTGCCTATTAATCCACCCAGAAGCTATTGAGGAAGAAGCAGTCTAATACAAAGCATTTCCTCCTTAGGGCCAGCTGCTGGCAATACATCCAGTTCTCTGTGCTGCACAGGGCTCCGACCCCACCAACCCCAACTCAGTCTGATAAGGTGTGAACACTCAGTTCCTAAGTGTGAAACTTAAAGGAAGCCTGTCTACTACGGTGTTAACCAGCTAAATTTTGCCCGAAGCCTCCAGTCTGTTGCTGGATGCCGTTGTGGGGCTTCAAGAGTCCTGAATTCTTACTGGGTTGGTGAATATTCCACATATAAATTATTGGGGTTATCCTTATTGATCTACTCCATAAAGCTATCTGAAGAAATCTTGACACCCAGTAGATCACCAACCCAGTCCATAAACAGAGATGGCTGAGCTGACACCTGTTAGCCTCAGGAGCCACTGCTCTTGCTCTGTAACCTGGAGAAGGCACAATACTCTCTAGCTCCACTCTAACTGCTAATGCATGTAATGTCTGTAAAATTTATGCCCAATAAACAATTTAGGGCAGAAAAAAAAAAAGCAAATGCAACTGACCAAAAAACATCAATGAAATGATTCCTACTGATAATCTGCTGTACTCATAGATTAGTGCTAAGTCTAGTTCTCATCAGAGAGGCTTCCGCCACCAGCTGATGGGAGCAGATGCAGAGATCCAGAGCCAAATATTAGGCAGAGCTCAGGGAACCACCACAGAAGATGGAAAAGATGGATTCCAGGAGCAAGAGGGCTTGAGGGCACTAGGGTAACACCACCCACAGAATCAACTAAGTAGGACTCATAAGGCCTTACAGCAACTAAAGCAGGAATGCAGGAGCCTACACGGGTGTAGGTTATGCCCTCTGCATACAAGGTGTATTTGTTTAGCTTGGTGTTTCTGTGGTACTCCTCTTTTCCTCCTGCTGGGTTTCTGTTCCGGCCTTGACATGAAGGTTTATGCCTAGTCTTATTTCATCTTGCTATGCTGTGTTTGGTTGTCACCTCTGGAAGGCCTGCTCTTTTCTTTTTTAAAAAATATTTTTTATTAATTTATTCATATTACATCTCAATCGTTATCCCATCCCTTGTATCGTCCCATTCCTCCCTCCCTCCCACTTTCCCCTTACTCCCCTCCCCTATGACTGTGACTGAGGGGGACCTTCTCCGCCTGTATATGCTCATAGGGTATCAAGTCTCTTCTTGGTAGCCTGCTCTTTTCTGAAGGGAAATGGAGGCTTGGTGGGTTTCAGTGAAGGGGAGGAATTAAGAAGAGTGGAGGGAGAGAAGCTGTGTTCTGAGTGTATCATATGAAAGAAGAATCAAGAAAAAGAAAAACAATCTCATGGATAGGCAATACATTATTCTCTTAGCACAACTCAAACAAAATAAGAATCTGTTGTAAAAACAGGCTTTATACAATCATTAGCTTTCTATACAAAGCAAGGAAGGCATCATAAAGAAAAGGAACTGTATTGACATTTGCAGGCATTTCTAACTACTGTCTCCCATGTCCTAGCTGAGCTTCAAATCAGCAGATGATGCTTAGTGTCTTCAATCCTTTGAGCAACCTTAGCCCAATTTTCAAATTAAGAACAAAAACAAAATACTGTCTCTATATGCTTCACATAGATATTGAAAGGATAAAGAGAATATTTGAATGAAATTGCTTTACAAAGTCTGAAGTAATAACTCAAAGGACTGTGGTTATAACAGATTTCATGCATGGGGCTCCTCCCTTTTATTAATTTTAAATGGAAAAACTAAAAGAAGGAGAGAAGGGTGGAGGGGGATTTTTACTTTTAAACAAAAATGAAAACCATTAGAGCGGTCTGTTGTACCCAACACATTATTGCTTTAACAACAGATTTAATCACCTAGAAAAATAATTTATTATAGAAAAAATATAATACAGAAGCTCAAGTATTGAGCATTTTTCCAACATAAGAATGATAAGAGAAGATCCACTCTGTTCTTATATTGGGGGAAGTATTACTTTGAGTCCCAGGAGAAATCTATCTCTATGCTTGTCTATATTTTCATCTCCACCTTGATCGCTCTCTCTCTCTCTCCATATATATTATCCATCTCTGAGGTCTCCCAGGCATTTAAAATTGGAAGTAACTGATTCTAACAACCAAGACTATATGCTTAAAATCTAATAGCCAACACACAAAGAGTCAATGTGTCCTTCAGGACTAGCATTATTCAGCTAATAGAACGATTTATGAAATCAGAACAGCAACAAATTTATAAATACATATATAGTTGGCCTGCTTCCGTTAAACACTCGCATCAGCAGAAGCTCTGATCATCTACACACATATGACCAGCAAAAGTCAGCCTTACTGGGAGGCTTCCTTGATGAGCACAGAAGCATAAGAGTCACTTAAAACAGAGCACAGCATGGAGCTTGGGTCTATACTTAAAGCCCCTGGCCTGGATGCTTTTCTGTGTTTAGGATAAATGTGGTCAATATTTGCTACTTTAGTTAAACTGTCCCCAACTTATGACTGTATCTTCTTTGACTGTTATTTTTCCCTTAGACTTATTATGTATTCAGTCATGACTTACTCTTGCACTGCCAACAAATTATTTCTTCAAGTGGCTGCATAGTTCTACTCTTACCTACTTTCTATTGATTTTATAATTTAATTCTTAAAGAATAATCTCATTTCCCCTACTTACAAGCACTCAGGGTACTTCATAGCTGCTCCCTGAATACACACACCATCAATAAAAACAAGAAAAAAAGTCAGCCAGACATGACCTGAGCTTTCTGTTATTTGAAGGGCATTAAATTATTAGTCCAGTGTTCAAATACTATTTTAATTGTTGATTTTTTCCCTTTTCGGAGTTTATCCAGAATTCCATTAAAATGAGACTAGTGAAGATTCCAAGGGATTTTTATATGACCTCTTTTGACAAATGACTCAACAAGATATTAAAGAACATGGAATAGCTTTTCATTTAAGGCATTAATGTGTTTAATGAAGGAGCAAAAGAAACGAGAAATCAATTTCTTACAGCTTATTAATTCATGTTAAGAGATTGATTT
>OU015755.1:37078024-37091773 GCA_907169655.1 Acomys percivali | reverse complement strand
GAAATCAATTTCTTACAGCTTATTAATTCATGTTAAGAGATTGATTTCCATTTATAATTAACTATTATTAGTCTCTTTCATTGGTATCTGACTGTGCATTTATAATATATCAGTCATGATAAGTGTCATTAATTTTAATAACAATGGAAAACTAGAGAAAACATACTTGAATTAGCAACCACCTCATGAATAAAAGCTCTAGTAGAGTCACACACTGTTTAAAACTTTATTTACATGAGTCATGGCAGAATTTAAATATCTACAAATCTAATAATTCAGATGAGATGTAGAAAAGGAATTCCAGAGGCATAACATTTAAGGAACATGTTTTTATTTAATTGAGAGTTTCCACAGGCTATTTTAATGATCCTTTAATGACATCCTGGTTATGACTCTGGAGAGTATATTTGAAGACTAAATTTAAAGCCCTCTGTTTCATGAAAATCAACCCCCATTCCTAACAGATGTCTCCAAACAATAGAGGAATTATTTTTCAAGAAAAGACAAAAATAAGAGGAAATATCTACTAATACAGCAGAGAAAGACATGCTCTTGTGTTTCTGTTGTTGTTAGAGAATTCTTTGGCATTTTCTGATTAATTTCATCGCTATTATCATAGGAACATATGGCCCGGATGACTGCCAGCAACATATTTGGCCTTTGAGCTGTCTTAACTCAAGTACATCCTACTGTTTATTTTTGCCAGGATTCATTCTCAAACCGGGTCATTTTCAGCTTCTCTACTATTTTCAATGTGTCAAATGAAAATTGACAAGATTTCCTTTAAGTGGGGTTGGGTAGGTTTTTGGTTGCTTTCTTGAGCTATAGAGAGTTATTTTCATTGGGAGTTTGTCATAAATTATTATTGCTCTTATTAAGACAGAGAACAAGGTTGGACTCACAGATGTCTCTCTTTTCCTTTATCTCTCATTCTTAGGTTTGGAGATAGGGTTGAAAAGAAAGAAGGAGGATATAGAGATATATAGAGAAGATAGAACAAAAAGTAGATTTGTGAATCTACTCCTTAACTTAATGCCTCAGTTGTCACTCACAAGGTTATTTTTAATTCACTGGTATAGAATTTTGTATATAGATGCAAAAGAAGTTTAATGTTAGGTACAATTGTATAGAATTCAAAGGTAAGATTATTTTTGTACACATTAGATATATTTCTATTCCAATATGAGATATTGTACCCATATAACTCAATTATAATACAATGTTTACTTCCAATACTTTGAAATTGCTATTGCAAGCTTTTTAGGATAAATAAGTTATACAACTTAATTGTTAGTTGATCAAGTCATGGTAATATAAATTACTAGTCATTTTTATCTCAAGAATATACATCTTAAGTGCAACAGATAGATATGATAAGGTAAAATAGTTAGACAAGGTCTTCAAAAACCTCAGAGACATACAGAATATGGCACCTCAAAATGTTTTTATTATTTAAAAGATTCACTGACAATGAGACACGTTAACTCCTGGCAACACTCAGTCTACTTCAAAGAGGATGATGAGCATCAAATAGCATCCTTATGGAGATGGCATCAAATGTAGCAAACAAGCCACTGTGCAAAATGTCCTTGTTTCTACTACGGATAAAATTCTGTCTAAAAAAAGACAGGCTTGGATGCAGGCAGAGTTGATGACCAAACTCTGGCAAAACAAGGTAAGTAAGTCCTCAATAGTTCCTCCTTCAGAAATATATCTGTCAGATATATTGGGCTAGAAGGCTGAAGATGATGCCCCAACATTGTATAGATTTTTTGGAGATTATTCAGGTAGCAAACTGTTTCTGTCATCTTCTCATTTGGAAAGCTACTAACCTGCACTCCCTGCATACTCATGTCATCAATTTTATTCTTTCTGAAGTCTCTGATGGGGTTGTAGACCAGATAGTTTAGTTTTACAATTAAGCATACTTGTTTTGGGGTTAAGATGTTTTTAGGTCTAGATAGATGTTTTACGTTGATAATAATGAGATATGATAGACATTGATTTACATTCAGAATGTTAGATGCACTAAGATAGAAAAAAAATGTCTTCAAGGCTGCCAAATACAAATAGCCGAAACACTAAGAATGTAAAATTTACATAATTCCTGATGGTGTCATGATTCTTCTTGCTATAGGTAGTTTATTGTATGATGTGTAATAATATAAATGTACATGTAAAAAGTTTTTTTAATGTTTAACTAAAAGAAAAATTAACTCCTTGAGAGAAAGTTGCTTTGAAGCATCATCATAGTAGCATGACTCTTAGCTGAAGTGAAGCCAGAAATTTCCTATTTTAAAATTGGTGTATTATTAGGCAGAGGTATGTGCCAAAAAAGCCCGCACAGTGGGATTTAGGTCTACATTTCTGTCACAGTGAACACTACCCTCTTATTTTTTGCTCCATGGCAAAATATTATAGCCTTACAACTAAGCCTATGCTTTTATAAAGCAAAAGAAACCAGACCACTGCATAAAAATTTCAGGATTATTTTATTAATTTCATATCACCCCTGAGAGCTGTCATATAAATATAATAACTAGTGTTGAATCACAGGATTACATGGTAAATTAGACATTGTATGTTTTAACATTTAACAAAATATATACTCTAAAATAAGCCCTTAGTTTGTAAATTATATATTCTAAGTCTTCAATACCATGGGAAAAACCTATGGGATAAACTAAGAAATTGTGATTTAATTTGATGAATGGAAATGACAACCTGGTATTTAAAAATCTTTAATACATTCAGTAAAACTTAGTCTTTTAGAACGACAAAGGACATTGGTTTTTTTGACAATGTTTCACCTTGTAATTTTTTTTAAATGTGAACTCTACCTCTTGAAGGAATAAAAATAAATTTAAAAAGTAGGATTATATCACAGAGAACATCTGGTCCTAATGGAAGTCCCTTGAGCTCTGCCCTTGGGAGCCAGAGATTTCTAGAGATGAGTTCCTTGGCATGAGCTATGCTGCCAAGAGGGGAGGGCATTAGTAGGTATGTGTTTGAACTGACACACAATGCAAATGCTACAGTTTAGACCCTGCATGGAAGGTCAATAGACTAAAAATATAGCTTTGAGATGTAATTATTAGTACAGTGAACATTTATGCTTAGAAATGTTTAGCATGTTGTAAATGAGTTGCCAGAGTGTTTATATTAAAATATTCCCCAAAATTAGAGGATAATACAGATGAAATCCCATGCTTCAAAGAATAGACATGTTAGCATGAAGAAGAATTACGACTGTCTCATACTTAGTTATGTTAATGTTCACAAAATTTCAACAACAATAACAAATATCTGTAATACTTTTATTTTTAAGATCTCTTTAATAATTTAACCTTACTGAACCCTTACAAGCCTGTTTCAACCCTGTGACATATTCACTGTAACATACTTAAGAAAAAGCTGATGCTCAGACACAGTAGGTCATTTGCATTGAGTGGCACAGCTGAGAAATGAAAAACTTGAATTCAACTAAAAAAAGATTCTTAGCACTTAAGGGTACTTATAGCTGTTGCAGAAGACCTGAGTTCAGTTCCAGCACCCACATTGTGTGACTCACAATTGCTTGTAACTCCAGCCCCAGGTTATCTAACGCCCTTTTCTGGCTTCCATTAGCACCTACACTTACATAGCACACACTCACACAAATACATATATAATAAAATTTAAAATATATTAATATTAAAATATGTTGTTCTTTTACTACATAATGATGACATGTAAAATAATAGAAACATTTTGGGCTAGCAAGAAGGTAAGTCATTTTAACACTGATATTTTTTTTCAGAGTGAAGTCATACTCTCCAATATATCTCAATAACTAAGCAACCCAGCATACCATAAAAACTGAAACCATGATTCCCAAATGATAGTCTGGGTTCTCTGTCCACAGACTTTGGTGCCTTTCAGGGGTATTCTAAGGTAATCCAGCGTGTCCTGGTCAGCTTCAGGATACTAAGTCACTTTCCTATTTACCAAGACTAAGAAATAGGAAAGTTACAGAACACTGGGTGGGAAGCAGAGTCAAAACAGACTAGAAAATTTTGGAACCAGTGTCGGAGGCCAGTTGGGAGGTATGGAAATGTTATGAATACTTTGGAATCAGGGATGGTGATTTCTCCAGAAGTTCTTTTTTTCCACTAATTAATTCAGAAGTCATTTCCCCCATTAATTAATGTGTTTATTTACTTTACATTCCAGTAGGAAGCACCCCTCTCTTCCCAGTCTCTCGCTCATCACCTGTGCTTCCTTTCCACTGTTCCCCCTTCCTTTCTTCTCAGAGAAGGAGAGACTTCCCTTGGGTTCTCATCCCACCTTGGCATATCAAGTAGGACTGCACCCACAGAGATAGAACTGGAGCCAAAGAGCATCCACGGGACGATTCTAGTTCCCACACACATATGTAACAGATGTACAGATTGCTCCTTATGTGGGACCTCTAGCAGCAAGAGCAGGGGCTGACTCTGTTGTCTGCCTTGAGATACCTTTCCCCTAATTGGACAGCCTTGCTTAGCCTCAGCAGAAGAAGATGGGCCCAGTCTAGAAGTTGTTTTATTGTACAGAATTGTTTTAGATATCATAGGGTTTGAGGTTTGTTGTTGTTGTTGTTGTTTATTTGTTTGTTTGTTTTGGTTTTTTTTCCATATGAAGTGGAGTAATGTTCTCTCAAGGATGGTAAATGATTGTATTGAAATTTTTATAAGAATTGTTTTGAATCGTTAGGTTGTTTTTAGTAGGCTGGCCACTTTTAATATGTTAATCCTACTGATCCATGAGCAGGCAAGATCTTTCTATCTTCTGATATCTTCTTCAGTTTCTTTCTCTGAACATTTGCAGTTCTTGTCATAAGGTCTTCACTTGCTTGGTTACACCAAAATATTTTATATTATTTGAGGCTATTGTTAAGGATGTTGTTTTCCTAAATTATTTCTCAGCCCATTTACTGTTTGTATAAAGGAGGGCTACTGATTTTTTAACTTAATTTTGTATTCAGCTATTTTACTGCAGGTGTTTATCAACTGTAGGAGTTCCCTGGTAGAATTTTAGGGGTCATTTATGAATGCTATCATATCATCTGTAAATAGCAACATTTTAATTTCTTCCTTTCTAATGTGTATCTCCTTGATCTCCTTTTGTTGTCTTATTGCTCAAGCTAGAACTTGAAGTATTATATTGAATAGATTCACAGAGAGTGGGCAGCCTTGTATTGTCACTGATTTTAGTGAAATTTCTTTAAGTTTCTATTGGCTTGCTGTATATTATATTCATCATGTTTAGATATGCACCTTGTATTCATGATATCTCCAAGACTTTTATCAATAAGGGGAGTTAGATTCTGTCAAAGCCTTTTTAAGCATCTAATAAGATAATCATGTGGCTTCTTTCTTTGATTTGTATATATGGTGGATTACATTAATGTATTTCCATATGTGGAACCATCTCTGCATTTCTGGGATGAAGTCTACTTGATCATGATAGATGCTGTTTTTGATATTCATAGATTGTAAGTAATTTATTGAGTAGCTTTGCACCAATGTTCATAAGAGAAATTACCCTATGATTATCTTTCTTTTTTGAATCTTTATGTAGTTTAAGTATCAGGGTGACTGTGGCCTCACCCACTTAAAAACTGGGATACATATCTTAAACAGAATTCTCAACAGAGGGATCTCTAATGGCCATGAAGCACTCAAAGAGATGTCCAACATCCTTAGTCATCAAGTAAATGCAAATCAAAGCATCTCTGAGATTCCATCTTACATCTGTCAGAATGACTAAGATAAAAAAAAACTCAAGCTACATAAAGCTCATGCTGGCTAGGATATGGAGCAAGGACATTGCTGCTCAGAGTGTGGACTTGTATAACCACTTTGGAAATAAATTTGGCAGCTTTTTAGAAAATTGGGAATAGATTTAGCTGAAGACCCAGGTATACCACTCCTGGGTATACACCCAAAGTATGCTCCACCATACTACAAGGACACTTTGCTCAACTATGTTCATAGCAGCTTTATTCATAACAGCGAGAAACTAGAAACAACCTGGATGTCCCTCAATCAAAGAATGGATAAAAAAAAATGTGGGAAATTTACACAATGAAGTATTACTCTGTCATTTAAAAAAATATCATGAAATTTGTAAGCAAATGGATAGAACTAGAAAAGACCACCCTGAGTGAAGTAACCCTCACCCAGAAAGACAAACATATGTTCTCACTTATAAGTGGATATTAGTCATAAAATACAGATAACCATGTTACAATTTAGAGATCCAAAGAAGCTAAGTAAGAAGTAGAACACTTGAATTTTACCGAGAAAGAAATACATTAGAAATTGAAGGTAGATGGAGGAAGGGCATTAGGTAGAGGGTTGGGAACAGAAAGTATGAGAGGAAGAGAGTGCTGGGAGAGACAATTGGATTGGGGTGGCATCTCTGGGACAACCTAGAAACCTGGGGCAATGGGAACTCCCAGGACTCTATGTGCATGACCCTAACAATGGAGGACATGGAGCTTTAATCAGCCATCTCCTGGATCCAAGCAAGAGTATCAATGGAGGGATTAGGATAGCAACCCAAACACAAAACAGAGGGGTCAAGAAACATGACATAATCAACTAACCTGGGCCCATAGGGGTCCATAGAGACTGAACTACCAACCAGAGAGCATGCATAGGATGGACCTAGACCCCCTACACATGTGTAAGTGTTATGCAGCTGTGTCTTCATATGAAACTTCTAAAGCAGGAGCAGGAGATGTCTCTGACTATATTGTCTGTCTTTAGATCCTTTTCCCTAACTGAGCAGCCTTGTCTAGCCTCAATAGGAGAAGATGTGCCTAGTCTTACTGCAACTTGATATACCAAGATTGATTGATTTCCATGAAAGGCCTCCTCTTTTCTAAGAAGGAGAGGAAAGTTATCTCGGAGGGGAGGGGAGAGGAGAGGGATAGACTGGGAGGAGAGGAGGGAGGAGAAGCTGTGATCAGGATTTAAAGTAAATAAATAATTAGTATTCAAAATGTAAAAGAAAAAAAAGAATGTTTTGGACATAAGCAATGCACAAGCCCTTGCATGGCTTTCATCACTCCCTTTACATGCTTGGCCTTTTTACTAAGCAGATCACCAATCATCACTTAAGAAGCCCAAGTTGCATCTCTCTTCACTCTGGGATTATGTACAGCTGTAATTAACTATACCATGCCCTGTCTTATCCTTTCTCTAAACATGGACATAAGAGTTCCTAACTTGCAACATTAACGTGAATGTTTAAAAATACACTTGTGAAATAGAGAGAACCATACTAAAACATCCAAAGCCATATGCTTCAGTGTCAATATTAACAAGATGTGAGTCCTCTGAGAAAAGCTTGCCCAAGATGCAAGTGCAGATGACTTTGTTGCAGGACACTTGACACCATTTTGAATCTGGAGATTCTGAATTCTAAAAGCCTGTCTTTTATTTGCTGTGGGTCAAGACTGACATAAACCTTAAATCCAAGATCTTTTAGCTTTTGACTTTTTACCTTTTTTTTTTTTCTGGGACATTAGCTGAGTAAGAAGGTCAGCTAGATGCTTTCTTTGCCTCTCTAAGCTAACAAGTTTTCACCCCAGCATCGGGTTCCTGAGTCTTCATTAGTAAAAATCAAATGATTTGGAATTTACCTTCTTTAAAACAACATTTAATGCCCCACATTGGGCACCATATGTAAAAAGAACTTTTATTCACCTGTTTCAATTGTTGTTTTAGAGGCTTACTGCTTCTGTCTGCTAACCTACGCCTAGCCCTGGAAACCTATAGCCTCTGTACAATGTTTTCATCCTCTTAGACTTACTGCTAGAGAAGATTACCCTTTATTTTTTTCCTTTCTTAAAAATAATTTCTTGTCCCATGTAAGCCTTCACAAGTAGAACATTATGATAGGCAGATTTGGGCCAAGGGGTCCCGCTCAAACTAAGCCACCAGCCAAGGACAATACAGGTGGTAAACTTTAAACCTCTACCCAGATCTAGCCAATGGTCAGAACAGTCTCCACACTTGAGTGGAGAGTGGGATATGACTTTCTCACATACTCTGGTGCCTCACATTTGACCATGTCCCCTGGAGGGGGAGACCTGGTGGCACTTAGAGGAAGGACAGCAGGTCACCGAGAAGAGACTTGATACCCTATGAGCATATACAGGGGGAGGTAATCCCCCTCAGGAACAGTCATAGGGGAGGGGAATAAGGGGAAAATGGGAGGGAGGGAAGAATGGGAGGATACAAGGGATGGGATAACCATTGAGATGTAACAAGAATAAATTAATTAAATAAAAAAATTTCTTTAGATTACATCTTGATTGTTGTCCTGTCACTTGTATCTTCCTTTTGTCCCTCACTCCCTTTTTCACCCTTTCCCCTCCCAAAGGCCTGTGACAGAAGGGGACCTCCTCACTCACCATATGATCACAGCCTATCAGGTCTCATCCTAGTAGCCTGCTTCCCCTTCCTCTGAGGGCTACCAGGCCTGCCCACCAAGGGGAAGTGGTCAAATAGGGGTCACCAGAGTTCATGTCAGAGTCAGTCCCCACTCTCCACATAACTGTGGAGAATGCATTGTCCATTGGGTAGATCTGAATAGGGGATCTAGGTTTACTGCATGCATTGTCCTGTTGTTCTCCTGAGCTCTGGGATGGCTAGTTCAACTCAGCTGTTCTTGTTCAAACTCCTCTCCCACCTAATTTATTCAATCTGGATTATCCCTTGGCCCCTGAATTGCTCTACTTGTCCTCAAATCACCTCCAGAAATCTTTTCTAATCTCCTGTCTCGTTCTTATTCTCTGGCTCATTCTGTCTGTACCTGTATCTAGCTTGTTCTCTCATTCAACCTCTCTCTAAAACTCTCCTAATTTTCTGTGTTGCTTCCTGAAGTAGCTTCCCTTTCCTCTCTCTTCTCGTGGGAATTGGGCATATCCTACTTTGTCAAATATTTCTCTGATTCATTACTTTTTCTGCTGCTCAATTAGACATCACTTTCAACGACAGGTACTTCCTACTACAAGCTAACTTTGCCTTCATTGTTTGACATTACAGGCATGTACCACTAGCCAGATCACACAGACCTAGAATGTCTTTGAATGTGATCTCTTGCCAGTGCAGCCATGTTCTGAATTACAACTCTTCTACGTGACTTCATTTGTAGTTTGGTTCAGGAATTTCCACCAAATCCATATCTGTGTTCTACCATTTCCTTGCCTCTTTTTTCACTCAACTAGACTTACAAGTAACTGTGTACTCTTCCACACTTATTCTACCCCTGGCATCCTTCGGATCTCTATTTCTGTTATGGCACAAAGTGTCCATTCCAAAGAAGATGGCTACATAGAAGGATGGATCTTAAACCAACACCCTCAAAGCTCACAGATGTTCTGGATTTTACCTGTACCTCCAAAGTTTTACTAAGGCTTCAACAAGGTGTTGTTATCCCTGTAGATTAAGCATAGATGAAATTTGGGTGATTTCAATGGTGTTTATAGTGCACACCCTTCAACTCTGAGATCTTACAACTTGTCACTCAGAGTGCTCTGAGACACACCATAGTGAGCCTAGAGGATGCAACAAAATGTTTCAGTTATTTGGGGAAAGAATAGCAGACCTGGGAATTTGTCACATAGAGTGCAACAATATTATGTGACTACTCAACTTTTGAAATATTTTATCCTTCTAAAAATGGCTATTTCATGGTCACTTGAATAAAAATAAGTATTTCAGTTGCTGTGAAAGAAATGCTTCAATAATGATGCCATCAATTTCTGAGAAACTGTGGCATGCCCAGCAGGCTCACACACACCATGATAAGCAATAACGGCTATTTTGGACTGATATGAAATTCTTTTATTTCTGTTCATTTGCATCTATTCTTTATTCAGTTACTGCTAAGCTTCACTGTTATGCTTGAAGGTCTATTAGACTGTTAATAAAAAATCTTAATAAGTGAAATTGTTGGTTTCTTTTTTTGAAAAATAAAAACTGCGAAAAACAATCACTATGAAACTAAGGAATCACCATTAACAATGATACACATTAAGAACTTCTGCTACAAACTGTTCTCTGCACAACAAGCAATGTGTTAAATTTAAAGCACAGAGTGCTAAAACCATTCCATTGTAGGCCCTCACACTAAGTATGGCGTGTCAAAATCAACCATTATGAATTCACTCAGGGCCCATCATACCATGGAACCTCAACCTGAGAGCTGTATTTAGAGTTCACAGTGAGAACCATCAGATTATGTAACTTCACACTAACAAGGCATCATAAAATTTAAAGAATGACTCCTTAAATCCAGGGACAAGCAGTTCATGAGGGTGTATCAATACCCTTTGACTGTCCTAAAATAATTTTTCAAATACCCAGAACTGCTCCTATGCTCCATACTTATTATTTGAAATATTTCTTAGTACATATTTTCTACTATAACAAACTATCTTAAAATAAGAAAATACTAGAATAAAATAAAGTAATTTCTATAGTTCTATTCGTACAGAATAGAAATTTGTATTTCACAGTTCTAGATCAGTGTGTTGATAAAATCAGTGTCTGAATAGTGCCCAGTACTATCATTTTATGTGTGTATGAAATTAAAATATAACTGTTTTCTTTTAAACCTTTCCTATGTACTCAAATCCATGGCCTCAATTTATACACACACACACACACACACACACACACACACACACACACACTGCTCATTCTGTATAATGTTCTTGCATGTTCATTATTGCAGGATTGTCTTAGTAAGGATAACCAGTTGGTGTGTTCTTCCCTTAGGAAGAGTGCTTCTTCCACTCTCACATTCCTTAGTTGCCTGTACCTCTCTGTCTAAGGTTAAAGCTTTGTGAGATTATTCCCCTTTGGTGTTAGTGTCATCCAGCTATACCTATGAAGCCTCATTACTGTGGCTGCCTATATAATATTTTAATACGAAAGATAGAATAAAGAAAAAACACTACTCATGAGTCTTTTTAAAGATTTTATTTAAATTCTTTCATATAATATATTTAGATTGCATTCTTTCTCTCTTCTAACTCTTCCTACCTTTTTACCTACTTAATGTTCTTTTTCCTCCCTCAAGAAAAAAAAATCAATGAGAATCAAATCAGAGAAACAAACTACAATAAACAGATAACAAATCAATCAGCAAGGCAAATAATACCAAAGCAAAGCAAAGAGTATACAAATAAACATGTAGTTGTTGTGTGTTGGCCAAATAATCTTGGGCAAGGGGCCTGCCCTAAGTGTGGTTGATATATCCAGTGACATTCCATTAGAGAGAATTGGTTGTCACTTTCCCAGCAGGTATCAGTTGAGAAGAGCTTCTTGGTTGGATATGGAACTTTGTGTCTCCTTCTCCTTCTCAATGCTGGAACTGTCTGGTGTGAACCTGTGAAGGTCCCATGCATACAGCCATAGTATCTGTCAGTGGCAGAAAGATTGTAAGAGCCACTGGTGATAAATGTCTCCAAGGAAAAGCATCTTCCAGATGCAATAGGACTGGTACAGATGTTAACTTAAGACAGCCTTAGCAAATTATTCTTTTTAATTCAACTTGTATGTTACATTCAGGGAAATGTTACATGTTCCTCAGTTTTTTTTTTCATTTTAATAATCTATGTTAGATCAAACATAAGTTCAGTAGCTAATAGGCTTCATTTTTTTCTCCTCACCCCAAATTAGTGTGTGTTCCTAAAGAGAACAACAGTTCAGGAGAGAGAGCAGTCAGTCCTGCAACTCTTACAGCTGTAAGTGATTCTCTGGTTTCCCAGAGGAGCCACAGAGTGAGAGACTTCAGGAAATGGAACAATTTTTGGTCCTGAATGCCAGTGCCTCCTAATTTTAGGCAAGAATTCAATATGGAATTCTATCTGAATGAAGACCTGGAATCTTTAGGGAGAAGTTTGCTAAGCTAGTTACTGAATAGATACTGAACTTGCCCTTCTGTCTTCTTCCTTGGCAACGTGCTCTGCAAGCAGCACACACAGACAGCTTGTAAGATCTTGGATAATTAAAAAGCTATCTCTTCTCAATTCTTCCAATGTGTTCAAGTCCTTAAGACTTACTTTTAAAAAATCACTAGTGCCAAAGAAAATTAATAATGATGCTCTCAGAGTCAGCTGTGGACTATTCTAAAGTCAACTATTTTAATTCTCAGTGTCCAGATCTCAGTTTTCAAATCCTTTCCCAATACAGCTCTTCCTAGGGACTCTGTGGTGCTTGTTTCTTGATTTTCCTCTGGAATACAAGCCATGAGTTTGTATCTTCATATAAATTAAGTCCATTTCCCCACATATATCCAGGGATTTGGGAGGCTAGATCTTCTTTCTAAAAACATGAAGTAAATATGCATGGCCTGACTGATGAGAGTAAGCACATTTGAAACAGGTAAACATTCACTAAATGATTTCTAGTCCTACACCTTCTGAAAACAGAGTTTGAAACATTAAACATTCTCCTTTTTTCTAGTCCTCAGGGTACTCTATAATGAAGAAACAGCTTCTGATAAATGTTGTTACCCTTAGTGTTTCCTTTTGTATCTTAGCTTCATCTAAATTTTCAAATATTAAAATGTTCTTTTCTGGAAGAAATTAGAAGACAAAGCAAGTTAAGGCACAGTCATGATATTAGACCAAAAGGGTATGAGAGACCACACTTGAGGACTACCTAGTTAGGGAACTTAAGACCCTTACCAGATAGACATCCTATTGCCAGCATATACTGAAACCAGAAAAGCCTTGCTTGTTACAGTCTGTAGACTCTATGCTTAGAGTAACAGCTTTCATGGAAGCAGAACTTTCCAGGAAAACAGAGAGCCACCAGGTCCACTAAGCCTTACCTACCACCAAGAATTTCTTATTTCTTTTTCTTTCTCTACTCGCCAATAACAGTTTTACACAAACTGTTGAAATGGTCCAAACTTTCCTTATGTAACAGTATGCTACACTGAGTTTATTAGCATTGACTTGACAAAAAACTGATATGTTCGTCCTGCTACACATGGCTTTAGCCTTTAAATTTTGAGATCTCCAAGGCCCCGTGGCATTCACCTAAGGCAACTTTAATCTATGTTTTCTTAAGTTGCAGCACCTGTCAGCCCAAATAAATAACCAGTGAGTGACTCCATTTACTTTAAAGTCAATGAGCTAAAGCTTATCAAAGCCTGGATTCACATCAACCTTGTTTTTAGTTGATTTTTTTTAACCAGTGCTGCATTATAAAAAGAATAGTGATGCAATCACATCTGAGCTGAATGTGACTGGTCCACAAATACTTCTGGACCTACAAGACAGAAAGAATTATGGTTAAATCCATCTATTTGTAGACTTGAAACAAACCAATGACTCATAGAATCATAGTAACACAAGGCTATTCATTAGAAAAATGTTGTTGTAGGAATTCAAATGGTATAAACTCTGATTAAGTTGGTATAGAGGTTCCTCAAGAACTAAAACATAAAATTATCATATGACACAGTTATACCACTCTTCAGTATATGTCCAAAGGAATCTAAGTCACCACACTACATAGATATTCACATTATTCATGATAGCCAAGATACAGAGCCAGTCTAGATGTCCATTAACAGAGGAATTGGTAAAGAAAGCTTCCTCTTCTTAATTTTTCCAATGTGTTAATGTCCTTAAGACTTATTTAAAAGCCTCTCTCTCTCTCTCTCTCTCTCTCTCTCTCTCTCTCTCTCTCTCTC
>OU015755.1:37045529-37068179 GCA_907169655.1 Acomys percivali | reverse complement strand
TTCTAACTGGGGTGGCCAGCTCATCTTCCAAGCTTGAGAATTTTGGCCATAAAATGGAGACTATCCTCTGCCTTGGAAATTATTATAAAATTTGAATGATATATTTATTAGAAGAACACTGTTAAAGGCTGAGTTGAAATTAGAAGTCATTAAATGCAGAAATGTTAGTGTTCTGTCTCCCCTGACCCTCACATCTGCAGAACACTTCAACCATCCCCCAGCTTCATGGCCTAGACACCTGTCCACACCAACACCTACCTGAACACAAGCCTTCTTGGCCAGAGCTTCAGCTTGTTGTGGAAGAGCCCAGATGAGAGTCCTGGAGTTCTAAGGAGCCTGTATTGCCAAGCCTCTCTTCGATGGTAGCCCTTACCCAGAGACTGGTGGGTACTGAAGTCTTTGATGCTTTCACTTCTGTCTCTAGTGTCATCCACAGAAGCAAAGTGAAGCTGTCTCTAAACTTTCTAAGGAGCAAACAAGCTCCTCTGTTCACCCTTCCTTCCCTGTCTAGACACTGTTATGCTAGCTTATATGCCTTTCTGTGTGTGCTACTTAGATTTGCAGCTACACCTTCAAGATCTGAAACCGGGGAACCTAAGCTATGCATGAGATGAAGAAATGATTATTCACCTGGCAGCAAAGGTACTGTCAGTGGGAAGATATTTCCAATAGAGATGGACAAATAGGCCCCAGAAAAACAGGAAAGAGAGCCCTGCTCAGAGTCCTAAAACAGGATATAAATGCAATGGTAATGGTTGGCTAGTGGTCAAAACAAAATGAAAATGGCAGTGATCATCTCTACATGGGATAGGTCCTGTCTCTCCAGAGAGCATGCACATAACACTGTTACCCTTTACCCTAGCAAATTTTTAGCTTTAGACCTACTTAAGCCATATATATATTATATATTATATATATTATATATATATATATTCTTCCTTCTTATTCTCCTAATTATAAAGTGAGCATCTAAGAAATGCACCCTCCTTTTCTAGAAGTGCTCACTGTGAGAGGGTGTCCAAGGAAGGGGATGCTAGAAAAAGAACAGTATTATTTTTTAATTTAAGTAATTTATTCAGATTTCATCTCAATTATTATCCCCTCACTTTTATCTCCCCATTCCCCCCTCCCTCTTTCATCCTATTCCCCTCCCCTAGGTCTGTGACAGAAGGCGACCTCCTCACCCACCATATGATCATAGCCTATCAGGTCTCATCCTGGTAGCCTGCTTACTCTTCCTCTGAGTGTCACCAGGCCTCCCCACCAAGGTGAAGTGGTCAAATAGGGGGCACTAGAGTTCATGTCAGAGTCAGTCCCCGCTCTCTACACAACTGTGGAGAAGGTGCTATCCGTTGGCTAGATCTGGATTGGGGTGCTAGGTTTACTGCATGCATTGTCCTTGTTGGTACAGTAGTTTGAGCAGACTTCCCTGGGTCCAGATCCGCCAGCCTTAATGGTCTTCTTGTAGGTTTCTAGGACCCTCTGGATCCTTCTATTTCTCCCTTCTCCCTTACCTGTCTTACCTGGAGTCCCATTAGGAAGTCCCAGTATCTATCCCAATCTCCTGCTAAGTGAAGCCTTCCAGGGCACATCCCTGTTAGGCTAGTGTCCAATTATAAGTGAGTATATACCATGTGTATCCTTCTGGCTCTAGGTTAACTCACTCAGGGTGATCATTTCTAGTTCTATCCATTTGCCCACAAACTTCAGGGTTTCCTTGTTTTTAATAGCTGAGTAGTATTCCATAGTGTAAATGTACCACAGTTTCCTGATCCATTCTTCGACTGAAGGACATTTAGGTTGTTTCCAGGTTCTGGCTATTACAAATAAAGCATCTATGAACATGGTTGAGCATATGTCCTTGTGTGCTGGAGCATCTTTTGGGTATATTCCAAGGAGTAGAATAGCTGGGTCTTGAGGTAGCCTTATTCCCAGTTTTCTGAGAAAGCACCAGATTGATTTGCAATGTGGTTATACAAGTTTGCACATCCACAAGGCACACAAACACAAAGAGAGGGAGTTCAAAACCTCAGAGCACAGTCCTTCATAGCAGGGAAGATATTACAACAGGGACATAAGGCAGCTGTTTTGTGTTCATAAGTAAGCAGAGAGCCATGTGTTATTTGAAAGTTTTTTCCTTGGAAAATGCAACTCCAACATAGACACAGACACACACACACACACACACACACACACACACACACATACACACACACACACACAAACACCAAGAAAGGTAATCCACAACAAACCAAGGTATCAATTGTACCAATGTTTAGTTTGGTGAACTAAGGCAGTTTTTTAGTTGGGGTTCTCAACAGGAGTATGGGCAATGGGTTATTTATGAGGCACAGGAAAAACTCAAAAGCGGCAGTATCATTTATAAGCCACCCCAACATGAATGATGGATCTCAGGAGCCCTAAAGTTTGGCTGATCTTGGTATTTGTTTAAGTTCCCTTCTAACCATGTTTCCACCTATCTCACTCTTGCCATGCGCATATTTTAAATCCTTTATGCCTTGCTAACAGATAAGTCTTGGAATTTAGCACTTTATAAAGATTAAAACAGTATTGCAGGTCATATACTACATTTTATAAAATATTTCCAGAGGCTTGGAGTGACCTTCCAAAAAATGCATGCCTTGCTGTTTTTTCCAGTACAGGAATGAGCATTCACAAGACATGGCCTAAATTATAACAGAGCTCTGTATGCATTTAGGCCAAGATGTTCCAGTAAATAAATTCAGAAATTATACAGATTTTAGGGTGGGAGATGTATAGTGAGAAGTAAAGGGGTGTGGACTCCTAATTAGAAGTTCAGTATACATTTGCTGAAGGGGACTGAAGAAAGCATCGTTTCTTGGCTGTTTTCCCTAGATCTTTTCCTGCTTAGAAAAACTAAAAGCAATTAAAAATAATAATAATATCCAAATACAGCTGCTTTTTTTTTTTTTGGAAGAAGTCAAGATGGTCTTTACAAATGACCAGGTGTTCTTGCCCAGTTCCTGAAGAAAAAAAAAACATGAAATGTTTGCTGCTCAAAGTGCCAGCCCTGGCATAAGAGACTCTCACATTGAAAAATAAAAACTTGAGTCTGGAGGGATGGCTCTGCAGTTAGCAGCACCAGTCTCTTGTGGAGGAGCTGAGCTCAATTCTCAGCACCCACATGGGAACTCATCCTACTGTAACTCCAGTTCCAGCGGATTAACATTCTTCTGGCCCCCACCAGAACAAGGTGTGAACCTGGTGCACAGACATCCATGCAGGCAAATATGTATGGCCACTAAATAAATAAATCTTCAAACTATAAACACTACAGAGAATGAGGAACTAGTACCTTGACTGCCCAACTCAAATGACTTTACTAGTAAACAACCATCCACAGATATAAAAACTAAATCTCCCAAAGAAATGAAGTCAAACAAGATCACTACAAGCACCCCTAAACCGGTTCTGTCCTCACAGAGATGAAACCAAGGCTCAGAAAGGTTAACACAGCAGGGTAGGAGCAGAGTGGAGCCTGGAGTGCTCAGCACTAGGGAGTCCTTTCCACATTCGTTATTACCTCAACAGAATACAAGTTCCTGTCACTGTGACACTGTGACACAATGACACTTTCGGGTCTGCTTCTCCAATGGGATTGTCAACCTCTTTCTTTTATTTTTAATTTTAATTTTATTAATTTATTCAAATTACAACTCAATTGTTATCCCATCACTTGTATCCTCCCATTCCTCCCTCCATCCCGCTTTCACCCTATTCCCCTCCCCTAGGTCTATGACTTAGATTGTCAACCTCTTATGTTCTCTGATTGAGTGAAAGGTATGCAAAAGTGTGCTTGCATAGCTTGCATAGCACATTTTGCAAACCAAGTTTGTCATTTGAATACAGTGATGATAACACCTTCTCCTTTGCTAAGCCTGCATATTATGTCAAGGTCTGAGCTCCAAATCTAATAAAAAGAATTTGTAAAGGGGAAGATGATATTACTATAAGTAATTATGGTTCCTAATAAGCACATATTAAAGATCTAATGAGATTATTTTGGAAATCTATTTTAATATATATTTACAGTGAATCAAACTATATTAGGCTTATTAATCAAATTCATAATATAACAGCTTCATCAAATACTCTCACTCATTAAAAGACTGCACATGTCTGAATTTGCTGCCTCTACAATATCACTTAAATGATTACTTTAAATTCTAACATTACAATTTCACCACGGATCTATCAGCTCAGAGTATATCATGAAACACAAACATGATTTTTTGTAATTGAAAATAGATTTTTATACAATGTGCTCTGACTACAATTTCTGCTCAACCTACCGCTCCACCTAGCCCCTCCCTATCTCCCCTTCCATCTGGATCCACACCCTTTCTGTACCTTTTTTAGAAAAGGAAGCATCTAAGAAATAATAATAAAATAAGATAAGACAAAAAAACAAACAAATTAGAAGAGAACAAAACAAGCACAAGCGAAATAGCCAAAGAAAAAGCACAAAAATCCTATACATATAGAGATACATATGTTTGTGCGCACACACACACACACACACACACACACACACACACACACACACACACTCGTACCTTGACCCTACATTATGAGATACTGAGTTCTCTTTCTATGGGCCCTCTGCTGCTAGGCATGGGACCTACCATTAAGAGGTATTCATTTCCCTTGTGAAACTTCCTTGGAAGAAAACAGGTTTCACTCACAAGTGGCTATCGACTGGAGATAGCTTCTAGGTTAGAGATGGAGCTGTGTGTCTATGTTCAGTTCTAGGACCCCAATCTGGTGCAGACCCCTGTAGGCCCCGTTCATGCTACATCAGTCTCTGAAGCTCCATATGTGCATTGGTTGTGCTGTATTCAGAAGGGCATATTTCTTGATGGCCTCTATTCCCCCTCTGTCCCTTGCATTCTTTCTGTCTCCTGTCTTCAAAGACCCCTGAGCCCTGAGGGAGGAAATGCACAGAGACATCCCATTTAGGGCTGAGTGGTCCAAGGTCCCTGATTATTTACATAATGTCTAGCTGTGGGTCTCTGTATTTGTTCCTATCTGCTGCAGAGACAGCTTCTCTGATGATGGATGAAAAAGGCACACATCTACACTGTGGGGCACATAGGCTGGGTGACCAAATAAAACTAGCATGGGACTAGAGTAAGGTCAGAGACATGTCCAAACCCTGAAAATCACATCCCAAGATGGGTAGGAATAGGACAGCTCCCTCCCTGCTTCTGTGCCTGCATGCCCCAGGGCACATAGGCTGGTGACCCCCAACTCTCAAGGTAGGCACAGGTAGTCACATGGCGAATAGATGCAAATAGAGCATCATCAGCATCCCAGACACATCCAATAAAATGCATTCATCCTGAAAACCTCTTTCCACTCCCCAAGTTTGATATAGCACTTGTTCACTATGGAATAAACACATGCGCGCACACACACACACACACACACACACACACACACACATAAACTCTTTCACTAAATATTGTCTGAAAGTTGCTGTTTCGTTGGGATAGCTCTGAGCTAAGAGAGCTGTAACACTAAAATCTTACCGCGATTCCTGAACAGCCTGAGAGAGGAAGCAGAACTCAGAACCATACTACACATCTTTGAGTATAGCATAATGTTGTTAGGAGTCATTTTATGGCTACATTTCTCTAGAAGAACAGTAGTATTTGGTTTTCCTCTAGGTCCCCAGCTTGTCTAGATTCTTGGTTTGTTTCTCCCACAAGCTTTGTGCCACTATTGCACTAGAATATCTCACAGGCATGTAAACATTGTAGAACAAAGGGTTTGTAGCCAGATTGGTTGTTTACATGTCTGCTTTGGTAAAGCACAGAATACCATGAACAGTGGCCCATAGTGGCGAAGGCTCTAGGTAGGCACCAGTTTGACTTCCTCGTGATCAGTGAGTTGCTTAGGTGTTGTCTTCAGCAATAGGGCCTTACAGTCTCATTGCAGAGAGTCACCAATAATCTCAGCAATAGTCTGGAATGTTTGGGGTTTCCACTGGACCCCTTTGCCCAACAAGCCAATTAGATATAACCCATTCCCAGTACTGAAAATTTCATTCAATGATAAGTGATGTCCAACTGGGGCTCTGTCTACCTCATTATAGGCCGATTTCATTAGGATTGCTTCCACTTGTGCATATATTTTAGAAAGTTTCTCCTGTAGTAGGTTTCCATATGCCTCCCTCAAATGGCCCTTAGTTTCAGCTGGCCCACCTTGTATTCTTCTCCCCGCCTCCCAATACCCTCCCTTCCCCATTTGCTCCTCCCATTCCAGTCACCACCCCTGGCCCTGTCTATATCTATTCCAGTTCCCCTTCCTAGGAAGATCCATCTCCCCCCTCATGTTCTTTACTCTATATACAACTTCTGGGGACATAAGGATGGTAGCTTGCTTATCAATGACTTAACAGCTAACATCTACATATAAGTGAATACCGTATTTGTCTTTCTGAGTCTGGATTACCTTACTCAAGATGGTTTTTCCCTCATAATTCCATCTATTCACCTGTAAATTTAATGGTTTTTATTTTTTAACAACTAAGTAATGTTCTATTGTGTAAATGTACCACACTTTAGTTATCCATTTAAATATTGATGGGCATCTATATTTTTCGAATTTCTGGCTATTACGAATAGGGCAGCTGTAAACATGGTTGGTCAAGTGTCTCTGTGGTAGGATAAAGCATCCTTTGTTTATATGCCCAACGGTGGAATAGCTAGACCTTGAAGTATATTGATTCCAGTCTTCCTGAGTAACCAAACCACCACTCTGATTTCCATGGTTTCTGTACAAATTTTCAGTCCCATGAGCAATAGGTGACTGTTCCCCTTACTCTACTGCCTCATGGTATAAGCTGACACTTCTTTTATTAATCGTTGCTATTCTGGCTAGTGTAAGAGAAATCTCAGAGTATTTTGATTTGCATTTTTCTTTTGACTAAGGATGTGGAACAGCCAAGTTGCCTGTCTTGAGAATCCTCTGTTTATATCTGTATCTAATTTTTAACTGTGTTATTTCTTTTCTTGATATCCTGCAGTTTTTTTTGTGTGTGTGAGGTTTGAGTCCTTTATATATTTTTGCATCTTAGCCCTCAGTCAGATGTGCAGTTGATAAAATGTGTTCCATTCTATAGGCTGCCACTTTGTCTGAATGATGGTATCCTTTGCCATACAAAAGCTTTTAGTTTTATGAGGTACCGTTTATTGATTGTTGTTCTTACAGCCAGTGCTATAGATATTCTGTTCAGAAAGTCTTTTTCTGTGCCAATGTGTGTAAGGGTATTTCCCACACTCTCTGCTACTAGATTCAGTATATCTGACCTTATGTTGAGGTCTTTAATCCATCTGGAGTTGAGTTTTGTGCAGGGTGATAGGTACAGATCTATTTGCACTCTTCTACGTGCAGCAATCCAGTTCGGCCAGCACCATTTGTTGAAGATGTTATCTTTTTTCTGAGATGTTTTTCTAGATTTGTTATTAAAAATTAGGTTTGCAAAAGTATGTAGATTTATTTCTGGGGCTTCAGTCCTATTGCATTGATCAACATGTCTGTTTTGTGCCAGTATCTGTTTTTATTATGAGAGCTCTGTGATCCAACTTGAAATCAGGGATTTCAATCAGTTCTTTTATCTTTCCTGATTGTTTTAGCTATACTTTGGTTTTTGCATTTCCATATGAAGCTGAAAATTTTCCTTTCAGCTTCTGTGGAGAATTGTATTGGAATTTTGATGGGGATTACTTTGAACCTGTAAATTGCTTTTGGTAGGATGATCATTTTTACAATATTAATACCACTTTTTTGTGAGCATGGGAGATCTTTTCATCTTCTCATGTTGTCTTAAATTTCTTTGTCTTAAATTTCAATGTCATAAAAACAAACATGATTTTAAATAACGTCCTTTCTGGTGTAGAACTTTAAGTGCTTTCCCAAATTTTAGGTAGTATTAAATTTTATAAACTTTTACTAAAGAGATAGTAATTCTTTTTGCTGAATTTTATCTATAGAAAAACTGAATTGAAAGGAGAGAAAAGCCATTGTGAGTGCCTGTTCTCTTCATCACTATGATATCCTGGAAGAATGTCCTTCCATTAGTCCATTATCTTCTCTATCCATCTTGAGAAGAGGGGGGAAAAGAAAGAGAGCAAGGAGCCATTGTTAGCCCATATCTGCCCAGAGTGTAAAGACACATGAGTGAGGAGGAAAGGCAAGAAAAGCCTGGAACAGGAGCCCCTCTTTCTTCGATCATATTAATCACAACCAGAAACCAATGGGAAATATTCTTCTGTCCATTTCTTTCTTTAAAATAAAGCACTGATCACCTTCTCTGGAAGGTGTGACAACTGGTTTTGACTAAAAATAAACAACTAAGGCTGGAGAGATGGCTCAGTGGTTAAGAGCACTGCCTGCTCTTCCAGGGGTCCTGAGTTCAATTCCCAGCAACCACATGGTGGCTCAAAACCATCTATAATGTGTTCTGATGCCCTCTTCTGCAGATAAAGCACTCATATACAATAAATAAATAAAATTTAAAAAAATAAACAACTAAAAGACTGTTAAAATCCTGTTGTGAAAAATACACTAAAGGCAGATTAGCCACTCTCACTAGTCACAGAAAAGCTCCAAATGGGTTTTTATAACCTCACCTGCAAGAAACCACTACAGGGATCCACTGGTGAGGACCAGCCTTCATGGGCCAATGTTTTGTAATCACTACACTGTTCCAGTGAGTTCCTTATGAGGCAATAACAGCAACACATTTCATCTCACTAATGATTATATTTCCCAGACAGAGTAACTAGAACAAGCAGGTCACTGAGAACTCTCAATTAATAAGAAATTCAAAGCCAAGTCTGCACACTGCCCAGCTCTAAATCCCATTCAGTTATTTCTATTCATTTCTCTTTAAGATTTTGCATGCAAAAATAAGATCTTTCACATAAACTTATTTTTCTCAGAACACATAGATTTAAATCTTCTTACCTAGTAACACAGAACTCTAGGACCTCTATAATAACATTGTGTAAAATATTTAATTCCATTAGTAATAAAAAATAAACAGTGTAGAGCAAGACAAGAAAACATGAAGTGTGAGGTAAACCAAAGATAGCATGAAGAAGAAACAGCTAAGCAAAGACTAAGTTAAGGATTTGTATTGTTTTATTTGTTAGTGTTGGGAGTGTGTGTGTGTGTGTGTGTGTGTGTGTGTGTGTGTGTGTGTGTGTTTATGTCTGTTCTCTGCTGTTCGTGTCATTATGGGTGCATGCGGATGAGTATGTGTGGAGACCAGGGAGCAACTGTGTCGATAACACCCTTGATTTCTGAGACAGGGTCTTTCACAAGGACCAGGAGATAGCTGGTTAAGCTGTGCTGACTCGCTAGTGAGCCCAAGGGAGTCACCTGTCTCAGCCTTCCTAGGGCTAGGGTTATATGTGTCGCCATGCCTAATTTTTCTATGGATTGTTGCTGAGGATTGAACACAGAGACCTCATGCTTACATGGCAAGCTCTCTACAGACAGGACCATTTCCATAGCTCAGAATGATCCATTCTAGTTCCATCCATTTGCCTGTAAATTTCAAGATTTCCTTGTCTTTAATGGCTAAGTAGTATTCCATTGTATAAATGTACCATATTTTCTTCATCCATTCTTCAGTTGAGGGACATCTAGGTTGTTTCCAGTTTCTGGCTATTATGAATAAAGCCACTATGAGCATAGTTCTTGCATTATGGTGGAACATGTTTTGGGCATATGCTCAGAAGTGGTATAGCTGGGTCTTGACGTTGCACTATTCCCAATTTTCTGAAAAAGAGCCAGATTGATTTCCAAAGTGGTTAGACAAATTTGCACTCACATCAGCAATGGACAAATGTTCCCCTTTCTCCACATCCATGTACTTACACAGAAGAAAACTAGAAACATCAACTAGTGTGTAAAGCCTGTGTTAGGTCCCAGTCTTCAGATAAGCAAAAAGCAACTGTTTAGCATGGAGACTTCAGGAAGGTGATCAGGAACCATTGTTGTGGCTATAAAAAAAGAAACCAGACCCCTGCAGTCCCTATGGTTCAGTGGAAATGCCTTTGAGCATGTGCAAACAGGAAGGCCTTGTGTACTACATCCCAATTTAAGGGGGATCCAGAAAGATTATCACCAGTCTGAATCTGCAAGGTAAGTGATAACTCTGGACCTATGAATACAACTGACCTCTACTGCTGCTGACACCTCCCATGCCCACTTGACCCTGATCCATCATCAAAAAGCTGAGGAGTCCTTTCCTCCTCGACCAAGCAGCCTTAGTATAATTTTAACTGTGAAGGAGAGATGTCAAAAGACATCTGTCCGTTATCACACGGCATGTATGGAAGGGTAAACAGAAAGCTGTGGGTAATAAATTAATAAGGGCACCAGAAGCCTTCTCAAGAAACAGCATTTGGATGCTTGTTTTTTGTTTAAGGACCAGCTGACAGGTAGAAATACTTTTCAATATGAATACTGCACAATCCCCAGAACTGTCTCCTCAGAATACACATTTCTCCAGGTGCTACCTCAAAGTTGACTCCCAAATTTGAGCTCAGGACAGCTCTAAACCTAACATAAGATTTGGGAACACATGTCAACTCAAGTGCATCTAGAAAGAGCCCTAGAACCCCATGTGTCCTAAGCAGCCATAGTAAGTACTTTGCCAACAGTATAATAATAAAAGTTAGAGGATTAATCTACTTTCAGGTACCAGCTCTGATAGCTTTGTCATTCCCAAAGTATCAAGGACACATTATTTTCCCCAGAAAGGTATATGTAACATTTAAATGACTTTGCTTTGTTCTCACTTAGGACTCTCACATTTATCATATTGATTACTATACTCACTGTAGTGGCATAAACTTCTCTTTTATTTTGAACTATAGGTTAAAAGGCTCTTTGGATATTGGGCATAGAGAAAGTGCACATTATTCCAAACTCCAGTGACACTGCTCGCACAGCAAGTGCTACAATCCAGGAAATGCTTGTGTTGTCTCTAAGGAATGCCCTTGCATCTGAAATCATAAACAGAGATAATCCTTACTTTGTTATTTCTAATTCAAGATCTTAGAAATTGTTCATGGTGAGACTACTAGTTCAGGCTTGTAACCCCAGCTACTCCAGAGACTGGGACAAGAGAGTCACAAGTTCAAGGACTCCCTGGGGAACTTGGTAAGACCCTGCTAGGGATACAGCTCACTGGTAGAAGGCTTGCCTGGAATGTGAAATCCTGAGTTCAATCCAGAGTTTTATCAGAAAAAACAAGGAAAGAGGAGGAAAGGAGTCTTTTTCTTTTTTTGAGGATGTTGTCATAATATTTCATTTGTTTTCTTTGCCATCTCTCCTAAATGAAAATTCTTGACAATTATCAGACTGTTCCAAGACACTGAAAGTGTAAAATAAAAATAAAAGTAAATATTTACTCTTTAAGTAACACAAAAATACATTTTGTGCATACTTCTATCTTTCCTCAGAAAGAAATGGGAAAAAAAAAATCTTCAAGTTACTTTGCAACTCTGAAACTCAGGGATAACCCAAAGGCCCAAGTCTTAACATCTATTAAATATTCTGCACAACACAACCTGAGGAAATAGCACTAATGAAACTTCTCAAATGTTAGAGTCTAAAGTGAAGTGCTTCTCCCCCATGAGGAAAAAGCATCACAAAAGAAAATGATCAGTTAATAAAAGTAAGCTCCCATCTTAAATTTTCAAAATTAATCCTGATTATACTATGTTTCCTCAAGGATACCCTTGGTTCATTTCTGAATATATTTTATAGAAACAATCCTCACTTTCTTTAGACAGGCATAGTTTGTAGAGTACGGTTTGAATTCCGTTTGAGAAAAGTTTTAATAAATTGCTTGTTACTGCCGAAAGAGTGTCTGGGAAACTGGGTGAATGTTAATAAATTATTTTCTCAGTTTAAAATGTTTACATTTTCAACTATTAATTTATTAGATTTGTCAGAACCTTCATTTTCTTACAGCCCAGAAACCTAGTGTATAAATACGTGCATCAAGCAATAGTGAAAAGCTCAAGGCTAAGATTATGAGTTGTATCCATTATGTTGTGTGTACAGCTTCCTGTCAGCCTGTGGTCAGCGGAAAGCATGCTCTTTACATTTAGCCTGAACCTGAGCTCCTGTCAACTATTAAAACTTCAAGGTCTCTTAAAATAAACTCACAAATATTAACTGTCCTCCTTAAATTATTAATACTGACTGTTAAGTGTAGAGGACTTAAAAGTCACCTAGGAGACAAACCTCTGGGCTCGACTGTGAGATTCTCCAGATTAGGTTAACTGATGAAAATAGATAAAGCCTAAATCTGGGCTGAAATCTTGGACCATTTCAAAAAGAAAGAGCAAGCAGAACACAGCATTCACCCACCTGGGGCATGCTTTTGTCACCAAGCCTCCTCAGCATGGCATAGACCATTCTCTAACTGTAAACAAAAACAAACTGTTACCTCTTTAAGTTGTTTTTGTTGTGTAGCTAGTCATAGCAAAAACAAAAAACAAACTTGTTTGGGCCCTAATTGTCCATCACATGTTTATGTCAATTCCGTGTCCATTTCTTAAAACTTCAAAGTTCTACTAGAGGATTTGAACATATCCAAGTCTGAGAATTCAAAGCTGGCCTGGTAAGACAGCTTAATGCATAAACACTTGCCATGGAAGCATGATGACCTGAGTTCAATGACAAAAAACACATAAAAAGACTAGAGACAGTGGTGTGAACCTGTAATTCTGCACTTTCACAATGAGATAGGATGCTGAGACAGGAGGATTACCCAGAACTCATGAGTCAGTTAGTCTAACTATATACACGCATCAGAAACAATAGGAGAGGTCCACTTGAACAAGATGAAAGGAGAGAGCTGACACCCCAAAAAGTGTCTTCTGTCCTCTACACACAGGCACACACACACACACACACACACACACACACACACACACACACACACTAAAAGTTTTGGGAAGAATTCCCAAGTCAACACAGTTGAATAAAATAATCATAGAACCTCATACGCAATATATGTTATGAGATATAATAAAATGCCAAGTTTTTTCAGTATTTGTGCATGAAAACCATGAAGACAAAACTTTTGTAAAGCATGTTAAGATACTTAAGATGCTAGGAACAGTTTGGAATCCATGAGCTGTCAATTGACTTGAATATCCCCATCTTTCAGTAGTAGAAAGGAACACACAAGTCCTCCTTCTTAAATCTAAGGAGAGCACCTTCTGAGAACCACACAGAAGTCTGCAATTTAAGGGACAAAGTGTTTTATGTCTGTCACCCCAACTATGTCAAGTGGGCACTGCACCATTTCCTGAAGACAAGAAGATATAAGAGGGTAACTTTTCTTACTGTGACAAAATACCTAGCTAAATAAATTTCAGAAAGAAAAGTTAATTTCAGTTCATAGCCTAAGGGCATATAGTTACCACAGTGGGAAAGGTGTCATGACAGCCAGTGTGTGAGGCATGTGGTCACAATACTACTGTAGTTAAGACACAGAGTGATGACTCTGATGCTCACCTTAATTTCTCTTTTTCATTCAGTTCAGTATGGAATAATGTCACACATATTCAGAGTCAGCCTTCCCACTTCAATTAACACACGTTCTAGAAATTCTCACAGACATGCTTCGTGGTGTGTTCCTACACTGATTCTGTATCCTGTCAGGCTAACAATCAGTGTTAACATCACAGAAGGATGGCTGCAATGGAAGGAGCTGCATCCCAGCTGCCTGTCAGGTGTTCATTTCCCATGGACTAGATACAAAACACACATGGAGGAGAAAGCCGTTTGCAAAGAGACACGAGCCAACAGATACTCTGGTGTGATGAGTTTTGAGAGATCTAAATAATTGAAGTATCAGTTACAAGGAGATCTACAAATTAAACAACCTAGGAAAAAGATCCACAGGAGAAGGTCAGAATCTATACACTTGCTCCACTTTAGAACATTTTAACAAATAAAAGGAACTCCAAAACAGCACTGCCATTGACCACTCTTCCCAGTGTACAAGATATTCGAACCAGTGAATGAGGTTCAGAAATGGACATAAGAGGAAACTAGGCCTTTCAACTCCTAAAAGAAAAAAAAAACTAGATAATTATATTCATTTATATTTACCACTTAGAAGTGTAGATATATTCTTTTTTAAAAAATGAGCCACTGTGTTATTTTGTTTTGTGCACATTGTAGTGTGCATTTACATAAACTTATATGGTGATGTCAACTACATATTTTATATATGTGGTATATGTGTGGGATATGATCTGTTTCCCCTAGAGAACTCAAGAAAACACAGTAAGATTAAATCAAGGATGAGGTCTGGTGCCCTATTTTGACCACGTCCCCCTTGATGGGGAGGCCTGGTGGCACTCAGAGGAAGGATAACATGTCACCAAGAAGAGACTCGATACCCTATGAGCATATACAGGGGGAGAAGGTCCCCCTCAGTCACAGACATAGGGGAGGAGAGTAGGGGGGAAGCAGGAGGGAAGGAGGAATGGGAGAATACAAGGGATGGGCTAACAATTGAGATGTAATATGAATAAATTAATAAAATATTTTTTTAAATCAAGGATGAGGGGAAATGATGCAATCAAAAAAGGTTGTAAGCTCAAGATAGGTGAGGCTAGTGTTGGCAAAAGTTTCACTGTGAAACTTCACACACACACACACACACACACACACACACACACACACACACCAGAACACTGTTAACTAATAATTATAGTACAGTGGTATATACATACACGGGAACATATATATTTAGTTCCATTACACAGCCCTGTGTGATGTATGCAGATGTAATTGCTTTACTTTCACATGACTGGCAACACAGTAAGTGTTTCTTTTTTTTATTTTTATTTTTTTATTTTTTATTTTTTAGTGTTTCTTTACCAGCAACAACACAGATGGAAATAATGTGTTCCACCAGGATGTGATAACAGCCATGACCCCAGCCAGATATAGGAATTTTTATGTCCTGTTTTGTTCCTTATAATCTTAAGAAGCAACATTACATGTATTCTGCTATTAACTGAAGTTTTACTATGTTACAGTGAGTTACACCAAAAGTACTTGGAAAGTGGAATAAAGAAACATAGCTAAATGTGGAAGAAAGTATCAGTTCTGGTAATGGCTATAATTCTGGTAATGAGAATAATTAAATGAGTCAAAATGATGGTTTAATGAAATCTGAATGACCATAGCATAAATTATAACCTGTAAATGAGGCATCTTATTCTCCTACATCTTTCCAGTGAATCAGTGGTACAACCCATTCAAATCCAAACCTTACCACAATTCACACAGGGCTAGGTAATGCTCCTTAATATATATGGTGCCTGCCTATGTATCTTAGTCATATCTAGCATACCATAAACACTAATATAAGGAGAAAAAAAAGAAAGACCTCACTTGCCCCCAGCATGTAGCCCTCTATGGCCCTGTTTGGGAAACATCTCAATGCACCCTATTAAAAAGAAAGAAACTAAAGGTTTTCTTACAGAAGTATGGTCCTTGGACAAAGACTAGCTAACAAAAATACACAAAATGTCTCAAGATAAAAGAAGAGTTTTTCTATGTTAGAGTCCAATGGTTGAAAGAGGCTCTTTCTTGGCCTTTAACACAGCAACATTTCCACATTCCCTAAATGTCAGAATGTATCTGGAAGTGTCTGTGTCCGGCTGGTATGAGCACAATTCTTATAATGAAGTAGAAGATGGAATATGCTTCTTCTTTTGAATGATGAAGAGTTCCCATAATCTTACTGATAGCTTTTTTAAGATGTACGAGAGACTCGACACAGCATCCCTGGACAAGAGGTCATGGTTTGTCTAAAGTCACCTAACAGCTTTCCTCTCTGCTTCCCACTTTTGTTATGAACACCTGATGCTAGCTAATTAAAGGCAATCCTATCATCCATGATTACAGACAAGTTACTGGAAATTCAGGCCTTAATGCATCTTCTGAGCATCCTAATAACTCTTGGCCCTTTACAAGTATATATCTCATGAGTAAACTCAGAGAAGAAAATCGGTCAATTCTGATTTGTGACAGTACTGAAGGAATTGCTTTAAAGGACACCTGTATGAAATGTATAATCCTTTGCTCAAAATAACACAAAATTGAAGTGAAAGGATTTTTGAGGGTGGTTCACATATAGCAAACATAACGGCAATAACACCCCTTAGTGTTGAATGCTTGTCATAAGTGGGCAGTGGAGCTAAGCACTTAATAAACACTATAAACACTTTACATAATAACAGAACTATAGAAACTTTCCCATCTTTTTCCCATTTTTAGGAAATAAAGAGCTGAGTGATAAAAATCACTCATCCAAGGGTTTGTGGCAACAAGACAGTAGAAACAATATTGGGCTGAAGCTCCCTAAGCCTTATCCTAAAATGCTTCTCACATGAAAGAGGGGCATTCTGGACTTTATTTCTGTATCCACTTGTAAGCACAGGAAAGGAAATAAGGTCTGCAGTGTAGCTCAAGGATAGAGTGTTTTCCAAGCATAGGAAAGGCCCTGTTTTCAATCACCAACAACACACTAGAAAGAAAATGAACAAAAACAAAGAAAAAGGAAGCATGTTGTGTATTTATCCCATAAACAGAATGCGAGCCCAAACACAAATGTTTTCTTATCACTAAGTACTAGCTAAAAATAATGGGACACCTTGAGATGGCCTAAATTATGAAATAGACAAAATGACTCTGTAAATAGGCCTTTATTAGACACTGGGGCACTTTTGTGAAGTGATGATTTTTTTAAGATAGTACCTTAAAATTCAAGCTTATTTATTATAGTAGGTGAATATTTCTGTGCAAGTAAGTGAGAGGGATTTCATTTTCTTTTAATAGAATTTTTGCTTAACTTAGGCAAAGTATTTTAAGAGGCAGTCTTTAGTTTGCTGCAGTGTTCTCTATAAAGCACATATGTACATCAAGTGCCATTTGCTTTCTACTGAGCATATGTCTGTATGCTGTATTCTCATCACGATCAGGATAAGAATCTTGTACTTGTCCTTCCTGGTGCCTGACTTGAGAAGTTTTAGAGAACATCAAAAAATGAGGATTGCTTTATCTAATTTCTAAAGATTCAGAAGACAGTGTAAGAGAAAAACAAAAGTAGATTAGTAATGACTAGAAATATTTTTTTGTTGACACCTCTTAGAGCTAACGTGGCCAGAACCCAGCTCCTGAATGAGGTTCATAAAATCCAAAGTATGTTCTGTACGTGCATAGGGGCACAGCAGTGGTAGAAACTATACCAGGGAGGACTACACCAATTTCCATACAGTCCTTTGCTTTCCAGGTCCCCTTGCTGCTGCTAACATCTGGCACTCAGCAAACCCTTAGGACATACTCAGAGTCTTTTGCGGCCACTGGAACCTTGGAGTGCCCCCTCTGTAGAGGATTAGCAGAGCCAGAGCATCCTAAGACATCCTGTGCAGAGTTTGCCCTTCAGTTCACCCACCCCTCGCCTGCTCCTTTTCTATCCTCTCTGCTTTCATGCGTCTTCAAAGTCAAGGCTGCCCTGAGCCTCACTGGACAAAGAGGGCTCCTGAGGTGCTGAATCAGAACTGACCTGTTCCCTGCCGCTCATAACAGGCTCTGGGCTCAGCTTCAGATGACCGGAACTAAATCCTGTTCCCACTGCCAAACCCCAAGCTGACATAAGGCTCCATGGGAAGATTAAAATTAGTTCCTTGAGAAGACTTTTTCCAAGTCCCCAGAACAGTTTTCTGTTTCTGTTGCTGCTGCTGCCGCTGCTGCAGCAAGGGGTGGGGTGAATAACCAGTTGCCTCACAGAGCTTGCAGGGTGGTTTTCTACTCTTACCCACGCATATGCCAGAGCTTTCCTCCTTCGCTTTATTATTAAGCAACTGAGCTTGGTTCAGAATACAGGAGACCTGACGTGCACCCTCTATCTATGTGTTTCCCCAAGGCACTCTCCTTTTGCATGACTGGATTAAGCTGAGCTGTCACTTCCATCTGAATTCTCTTGTCCCCCAAGGCATATGTCTTACAGAGAGCCTTGGATTCTTCCTGACACTGCCACACATTTCCTCTTCCTGCGCATCATAACATATCAAGACCCGAGCCCTGGAGAGGTCACTGAGTGTCAATTTACACTTCAAAGGAGATTATCTTTGGGAAAGACATATTACTTGTCCATTAAACGTCCATCTACAATAAGCTCAGATACAGATTGAGACTAATTTCTCCTCCACAGATCTGCTGGGTAACTTTAAGCCTTCCTAACCTCAGGCTGATCCGCATTTGACTGCCACGGATTCAGCGGAATAGCTGAGCATTCCACCACAGTCACCATCTCATTTTATCGTTTAAATAGTGAAGCATTTCTTTTCTCTTCTCTCCTTTAATCTTTTCCCTGAAAAAAACAGAGAACTCTGTAGGTCAGAAGGTGCAGGAGGATTAGAAGGGCACTGCTGCTGCCCTTGGGAAAAGCTCTGCGCTATCATGGGCATGATCACACCCGGTCTTCCCAAGCTGGGCTTCCTGCAGGAGGATTAGGAGGGCACTGCTGCTGCCGTTGGGAGAAGCTCTGCACTAACATGGGCATGATCACACCCGGTCTTCCCAAGCTGGGCTTCCTGCCCATTAGGAAAGCTTTAGTTGCTTCAGAGCTATTGGCATCATTAAAAACATTCATATCTGCATCGCCTTAAGCACCTAGCACATATTTTCTTTTATTCTTGAAAGAAAATAGAATGGAATGGAGACACATCGCCTGGGCTAACGTCCAAGCTCTTTTAATACCCGTGTTTCTTAACCTTCCTGTGACTTGCCTGCTAATCTTGTAATCATGGTCATCTAATGTCCTTAATAACGCGGGCAAAATGAACTGATGTGTATAAAGCATTAGACTAGTCAGTAGCAAAAAGTTTAAGCTCACCAGTCTTGGCTATTACATATTCAAAAAAATCTGCTTTTGATGATCTATTTTAAAAAGAAAACTTTTTGTTAAATTCTAAATTTTCATTAGTTTTGTGGCCACCCATCATCAGAACACAACTCCCTCAGCAATCAGGTCCAGGAGTTATCATCTTGAGGAAATGACTTTTTCTTGAAACTTAGTTTCTGTAATGGAAAATTCAGGCAATACTGAAAATTACCTCATAAGACCGATGGAAAGCAAACAGAAAAGAATATGCCCTGACACTGAGCTGCAGAGGGCCTAGTAAGAGGTCAAGATCAGGTAGATGAGATCTAACCTCTGTCTTCAAAAGTCAGTCATAGGAATGGCTGGAGAAGCCCTCTGGGCCCTGGTTCCCTGGCTCTGCTGGTCTTCTTGTGGAGCTCTTTGCCACCTCCAGGTCCTTCTGTCCACCACCCCCACCCCGGACTTTTCCACAAGACTCCCTATGCTTCACCCAATGTTCAGTTTCCACATCTGTCTGGATGCACTGCTGGATGTGGCCTCTCAGAGGGAATCATAGCAGAGTCTCTTTAATAGTGTCAGGGGTCGGCTCTCTCCCATGAGGTGGGTCTCAGGTTAGGCCAGGCATTGGGTGAACATTGTCTTGATCTTTGCTGTATCTTTATGCCTCAACATCTTGTAGGCAGGATAGATAAATTTTGGGTTGAAGGTTTGTGGGTGGCTTGGTGTTCCCCCCTCTTCAGTAGGACTCCCGTCTAGTTAGAGGGTTCTCTCTTCATTCTCCTTGACCCTTTCTATGAGGCATCTCAGCTAGAGTCACCCTCACATCCCCCCAGAAGCCTGCCCTGGCCTGTGTCGCCAGCTTGTCACAAAGATGCCTCCACCCATGGTTTCTCTTCTCTTTTCAGGCCATCTGGCCTCTTGAGCCCCGCTCTCAACAAATCTGATCTCGACCCTCAAGTCTCACTGCGTTCACTCTCCTACCTTGCTCCCGGTCTTCAACAACTTCTCCTGTCTATTCTATTTCCCCTTCTGAGTGAGATTTAATCATCCTCTTTTTGGTCTTCTTTGTTGCTTATCATCTTTGGTTGTATGAATTGGAGTGTTTATGCTGTACTTTAATGGCTGAAATCCGCTTATAAGTACATACTGTCTGTGTCTATCTGGGTCTAGGTTAACTCACTCAGGATGATCTTTTCTAGTTCCATCCATTTGCCTGCCAATTTCAAGATTTCCTTGTTTTTAATAGTTGAGTAGTATTCGATTGTGTAAATGTACAACAATTTATTTATCCATTCTTCATTCTGGCTATTATGAATAAAGCTTCTATGAATATAACTGAGCAAGTGGCCTTGTTGTATGGTGGAGCATCTTTTGGATATATAACCAGGAGTGGCATGGCTGTTTCTTGAGGTAGAGCTATTCCCAGTGGATGAGTGGAAGAAAGAAAGTGCCAGACTGATTTCCAACGTGTTTGTACCAGTTTGTGCTTCCAGCAGGACTGGAGGAGTGTTCCTCCTTCTCCAATCCTCTCCAGCATGTGCTGTAACTTCTGGAGACTTTTCAGATGGTACATAAATGTTAGGGCCCCAGAAACAATGTGACTGGCTGTGATTTGTTAGGTAGTTGTGTACAAAGAAGAAACAAGAAGAATAAGGAGAAATTAGATATCTTGGTGGTGAGGTTCAAAAATGCCCCACAGAGGTCAAATCCCCTAATCAGCAGGAAGTAGACTAACGAAAATGTCACTCCCTATCCCTTACTGACCCCTGACTTTACTCAGGGATCTCATTCCTTTTCATTTTATCCCTTATTTTTTTTTTTCATATGTAGTGTTAGGGGATTGAAATGGAAGAAGAAAAGGGGTGGAGACAGGTGGAAGGAAAAAAAAACACAAAGGAGCAAATGCCTACTAATTAGCTGTCCAGTGCTTCTCAATACTTACTGTCATTGCAATCACTTGGTGTTGTTGTTAACGTATAAACTCCCCACTCAGGAGGATTGGGTGGGCTGGAATTTTTTTTCAAACATTCTCTCCTCCCTTCCCTGCTCCTGAATCCTGCTACTGCTTTAATTCCAGGGACCACACCTGGTGGAACATGGTACCAGCCACACAGGAGAGTCCCTCAGAGAGAAAGTATTCACCCACACATGATGGAGTGTGGTTCAATAATCACTGAAAACTGATCTCACTCTATCCTTCACAACTCGAGGTCTCTCATATGGGAGATTTTTGTCTTAGTGGCTGTTTGATGAAAAGTTAGCATGCAGCAGTCAGAGTGAGGTGGAACTACAGCATGCTCACACAGTAGTGGAGAAGACATTTTTCTAGAGGCATGATGATGATAAGGCTTTTAAATAAGGCATATCATTAAGCAAAGGGAAAACACCACCCCACAAACTTGTTTTTAAGAATCTGCATGAAGGCTCTGAGCTGCAAACCTCAGTCGCTGCTGCTGGTGTTGCTGATGCCGCCCGTGACGCCGCTGCTCTGATCCGAGAAAATCCGCACTCCTCCCGTGTGTAGGGGCACGCAGGTCCTCCGCACCCTGGTCCTTCCGAACCGTGGAGCACTCCTGCTGCTGTGGTGTCGGGATCCTGGTGTTCCTGGCTCAGAAATCTGTGCAATTCCCCGAACTGTTCACTGGAGCTTCCAAACACGGTCCACACTGCTCGCCGCCATCTTGGATCCCGAGGACGATACAGGCGGTAAAATTTAAACCCCTACCCTGATCTAGCCCATGGACAGAACAGTCTCCACACTTGAGTGGAGAGAGGGATTTGACTTTCTCAAGTACTCTGGTGCCTCACATTTGACTATGTCTCCTGGCGGGGAAGACCTAGTGGCACTCAGAGGAAGGACAGCAGGTCACAGAGAAGAGACTTGATACCCTATGAACATATACAGAGGGATGTAATCCCTCTGAGGAACAGTCATAGAGGAGGGGAATAAGGGGAAAATGAGAGGGAGGGGAGAATGGGAGGATACAAGGGATGGGATAACCATAGAGATGTAACAAGAATAAATTAATTAAAAAAATAAATAAATAAATAAAGTACTGAAAAAAAAAAAAAGAATCTGCATGATTCCCGGGAAACAGGCAGCAGTGGATCTGGGGAGGAGAGAGGTAAGTGAGGGATGAGGGGAGGTAGGAGGAGTAGAGGGAGAGGAAACTGATTGGGATGCATCGTATGAGAGAAGAATAAAGAAGAAGAAAACCCAAACTGAAAAAGAACAAAAGAGAAACTGCATGATTACATGAGCTCATCTTTTCTATGTGCAGTAGACAGAATTTAAATGCCTTTTAACCTTGAAGACTATAACATGAGGATTTTGAACAACTGAAAAGATTTGTATCAAGGCATGAACTTCCCTTGCTCCCCTCCTCAAGCCCACATGCTTCTTTGCTACTACCTCCCTCTTCTAGAAAGATCTCTCATCATCATGATCTATTGCTTATCACATGCTATTTTTAAATAAAAAAGGGCCCCAACAAGCTCATATATTTGGATGCTAAGTTGGATAGTGGCACTAATTGAGGATTAGATATGGCCTTTTTAGAGAACATGAGTCACTGGGTGGTGGGATTTGGGGTTTCAAAAGCCAAAGACATGCCCAATCTCTCTCTCTCTCTCTCTCTCTCTCTCTCTCTCTCTCTCTCTCT
>OU015755.1:37000838-37030051 GCA_907169655.1 Acomys percivali | reverse complement strand
TACAATGTGAAACTCACTTGCAAACCTGAAAGATGGTCTGGTTCTCAATAAATAGACTATGCTGGTGCCCCAACATTCACTATTCCCAGCCTTCAGAACTATGACAATGAATGCCTATTGTCTTAGCCACAGAGTGTAATGTGCTCTGGCAATGCAGGCTGAACTGACAGAGGTCACTAATGTGGTATATTAGCTCCACTTTATATTTTCACAAAATTTAATAGGACAAAATAATTTGGTTTTGGAAAGTATTTTGCAAAGTTTTAAGCATCATCTATGTAAATTATCTACATCATTTAAATATAATAAGAATAAAGTAGAAATATTATAAACTACTTAAATATTTTACATAACAAGTGCATTTCCATGTTAAAAGAAGATACAAATATGAAAGTATATGGAATAAAAAACACATATTACAAAAATAACCCTCCATAAATAGAAAATAGCTCAAAAACTAGAGTTTCTTACTATCTTCTATTATGTTTCTAGGAAATTATATCAAATCACAAGAATAATGGTGAACCTTTCCCCAACCCTCTGCCATTTGAACCCTTTCAGCCTAGTTGTAGACCTGTGACTGTGAAGCATCTTCATTCACGAGTTCCCTTTGGTTAGCCTGGCTGTAGACTCGTGTTTTAAGAACCTTCTTTCTAAGGTTTGATTAATCAGCACATCCATCTGCTTTCCTTGGCTTAGAGAGGCTGTGAAACTCCTACATGGCACAAACTAAAAAAGCCCAGATTATCTAAATAGACACCAACGAAAGAAAGAAGTCAAACAGAAAAACAAAAACATGAGTGGCCAGGACAGAAAATCTCCTATTAAACCAACTAATTCTACAGAAGTATTCTATAATGAAAACACTACCAAGATGAATGACCAAAAGCAGAATTAAAAAAGAAAAATCATAAACTTTATCAAGGAATTTAAGGAAGAAATGAACAAACACTTCATTGAATTTCAAGGGTATAACAATAAACACTTAAGATTGATGCTCAAGATTGCACACCTGAATAAAATAACAAAGATAATTTGGAACTGGAAATTCCAAGGAGATAGAAACTTTTATGATAACATAAGCTGAAATGAAGATGGAAGTACAAACCCAAATATCACATTTAGAAAACTCAGGGGAAACCTTGTAAGTAAAAACAAGCAGGAGAAAGAATATCTGGACTCAAAGATAAAGAAGAAGAGCTGGGCAAAATGAACAAAGAACCTTTAAAAATTAAAAGGACAAAATAAGAACATATAGGAATGCAGTATACAATACAAAGACCAACTCTTTGAATTAGAAGCATAGACAACTTAGAAGAATCTCGGGTCAATGTCAACAGCATGGACCAGACCTCTTACAAGGATTAAAAAACAAAAACAAAAATGTAACAATCATGAAAATGAACATTAGAATGATTTTGAGATTTGAAGATTTTATCTCACTCCAGTCAGAATGACTAAGATCAACAAAACAACTGATGACAAGTGCTGGTGAGGTTACAGAGAGGTATCTCTCCTTCTCCGTTGACAAGAGTGCAAATGAGTGCAGCCAATCTATACACCAGTATGGAGAATCACAAAAATCTAAAACTGAATCTCTCATATGACCAACCTACATCACTCCTGGTCATCTGCCCAAAGGATTAGACATCCTACTCTACAGATACTTGCTTAGCAATGTTTACTGTGATTGCACTCACAATAGCCAAGAAATTGACACAGCCTAAATGTCTTAAGATAGACACATGGGTAATGAAAATGTCATACATATACACAATAATTCTATTAATCTGTAAAGAAAAGTAAAATCATGAAATTTACAGGTAACTGGACTGAACTAGAAAAGATTATATTGAGTAAAATAACACAGGCCCAGAAAGCTAAAGGCAATATGTTCTTTCTCATCTGTGGTTCCCACCTCCAAATCTTGCAATACAACAACAGAACATGAAGAAACCATAGCACCTAGGAAAATATAAAGAGACCATAGTTGTGGGATGGCACTTGGAAAAGTAACATTGGGATACAAGTGATATGAAGTGGAAAACAGACTAACAGGGAATTAAGTGGAGGGGAGGAAAAAAAGTCAATACAGGAGCGTCACATAACACCAAGGTTGTTTGATGAACCCTCGAGGAATCACATCACTTTATACTTACCACATTTTTTTTCACCATACATATAAGTATATTGTATACATGCATACATACATGCATATATAAGCATACACATTTGCATACACACACACACACACACACACACAGACACCCTATAGGAAGTTTAGTTACTTAGGCTTAAAATGCATGCCCACAAAAACAAAAACTAAGAACCCTGGTAACAGACACAAGAAATCTTCTTTCAAAAGATTGGTCAGGGAGTTCAAGTGACTCTCAGAATCATACAGATTATCATTGAATCTTTAATTGCCTCTCAGGGGAAGCATTGACACCCCTTGCCCAAAACACAACACACAGGTCACATGATTCAGATGACACAAGCTGCATCAAACTTGAAATCCCCTTTCCCACAGTCTAGTTTTCATGGTTCCAGAACATATTGTCCACGCTGCCTGGAGGGCGGGGGGATTGAGGAGAGCAATTAAACAGTCCTACCCAGCTGCAATACCTATGATCCAATTACTGACATCACAAAATACACATAAAGATGTGAGAAGTGGCATTTGCATGTTGGTGCCAACCAACAGGTATCTAATTGGATGAACTTAAGATCCACTCAAGAGAGGGAAAATCATTTTGCCTCATATTAGGAATCTAATCAGCTTCCTGGGTCTAGTGATACCATGGACCTTAGAAAGAATCTACTCCTGCCACCTTGCTAAACCAGTATAATTCCTTACTACATTCTAAATCATATCCTTATGCCCACAAGTTAGTGTCACTACCACCTGTCATCAAAGAAACCTCTTTTTAAAGGAAATAGAGAAAGTCACTGAAAATCACAACTGGACAGAGTGCAGGCATCAATACTGGGAGCCCAGCCTCTATGGATACATCTACATCACAGATCCTGTATCTGTGCCTCAGGGAACATCACACAAGAAGAACTGGAAAAACTGTAAGAGTGGAATACCAAGAAGTCTGTAGTGAAACAGTCTCTCCTAGAAATACCTGCTTAAGCAAGAGTGGAATAACAACAATATAAACACACATAATAATAGATAAGAGGAAAATGTCATCAGGTTTTATCCCTAGACAACAAACCACAAATAACTACTGACTGCGGGGAAGATAATAAGCCTCTCTCAATGTTGAGCCCCCTCAGTGATTGTCTTATGCAGAGTGGTTACCCTTGAAACCACATACATACAAACAATAAAAATGGACTCAGAAAGCTCTATTTATATATTTTTGTGCCTACATGTACATATGTGTACATATATTTAATCAAAAATAAGGAGGCTATCAATTTGAAGGGGGCATGGGTGGGGGTCGAGAGAGAGTAACAGGAAGGCAAGGGGATGAAAAAGAAGGAAGAGAAAGAAGAATGTTATTTAATTATTTTTCATTTAAAAATATTTTAAAAGGTAGTAATGGAAAACCCAGGAGTTATAAGCATAATTGCACATAGGAAATTCTTTTGTGTCTATCTTCCTAAGACTAAAAGCTATTAAAACCTTAGCTAACATGACTGAAACTAAAAGAAACTTTCCTAAAATTATATTTTATATTTACTGAATTTTTACACTAAATTTTGTTGAGAACATTATTGATAGAAGAAGGCAACAATCACATTTTATTGACAAAGCAAAATTCTTCAAATTTATACAATTGTTGTCTGCCTTAAACTGATTAAAAATAGCTTGAAAGATTCAAATGGGGTTAAAGGAACACTATAGATTATTTCCAAAATCCTTTGACCGAGAATAGGTTCCATGAACTGATGTTAAGTCACGTTAGGTTTCATCTCTCCCTAAATACAGAGAATAAAAATTATTGAGAACAGCCTGGGAGGAACTGCTGCCCATTGATGAGGGAATGCGGTATCTACGCCATCTGGCTAAGTAAAAGACAAACAGCTGGAAAGGCGCAGCATCATTCTGCTAAGACTTCCACAGACTTAACAATTCTTACGTACCATTTTAGAAAAGGGACTTGAATGTCATCTCACACCTCCAAATATTCTCGTCTTCCTTATAGTTCATCAACAGCTTTGAGTATAAATCCTGCTTCGCCCCATGACAGAGTGAGAACTCGCTAATTTAAATAAGGGAATCTGCTCCTCTGGAATAAGAATGGTAGAATACAGTGGATTTTTAAGCAATGTTAATAGTTTCCAATACACCAAAGTGCTATGTTTTAGGGATTGGTGAATAACTTGACCTACTCAGTTAATATTTATATTTAAGTGCTTAACTTGATCTACTCAATTAATATTTATACTGACATTTATATTTAAGTGCTCAAAGAAATGAGAAAGTTGTTTGTACATCGAAGCAATTCAAACATGCCCTGAACAATCTCCTCCTACATTATTGATTTAGAAACTCTTCGTATTTGTTATTTATACTAAGAGGGAAAATGTGTAACTAAGTAATCTATCTCTTTGAGCTTCAATATTTGCGACTACTGGAGCACAGTAGTAATGCCTACTTCATTTTGTCATCATAAAAATTAAATAAAATTATGCTACGATAAGATTAAATCATAGTGATGTGGTTAAAAGGCAAACATGAGCTCCACCTATATCCAACCCAGCCACTGAAATAACAGAAACCCACGTGAGTGTGCTCTGAAGTAAGGAAGCATTGCTGTGTGGAGAGTGCTATTAAGAGAATTTGATTATGTGTTTGTGTAAACTTAGCTGCCACTTCTGCAGTACAAATGATCAATAAGTATAGGGGAAAAGTTCAACATTTTGGGTCACCTGATAAATGAATGACAAAACTATATTGAGAACCCATCCCACTTGCGTTAGAATGGCTATCTCCCAAAATAATATTAGCAAAATCACATGCTGAATAGCATGTGGAGAAAAAAAAAAAAAGGAACCAATGGGCATCACTGGTGGGAATGTAAATCATCCCATCCAGTGTGGAAAACATCATGGATGTCACTCAAAAGCCTAAAAGCAGAGCTACCACATGATCTAGCTATGCACTCCTGCATACCTGTCAGAAGAAAATTAAGCAGCCTTACAGTGAGACCCTTGCATACTCATTGTTATTTTCAGACTATTCACAATGACCAAACTACAGAATCAGCCTAGGAACCTATTAAGTAACAAATGGATAAAGAAAGCATGGTATATTACACAGCTCAGTCTTACTATGCTACAAGGAACAGTGGAATCATCTGTTTTGAAAAAAAAAACAGATAGAGATACAGAAGACATATTGCCAGAGTAATAAAGACAAGACATGTATTAAATGGTAAGGAAGCTACAGTCATCTTTATGGTGCCCAGTTAGAAAACCAATAAGCACATTCAATAAAATCTTTTTAGAATTCATCATTGCTCCTTTTTTCACCCATGAAGACATAGAGAAAGAATAGTGGCACAGATGTCACTCAAAAAACTATAGAATTCTGAGCACACACTATGTATCCTTGCTGTGACTTTGGTAAGCCTAGTATATCGAACAATGTACTTAAATTAGGGAATGTTGTTCTTAAAACATACTGAGATACAATATAAACCTAGGTGTTGGGTGAGCTTTGAATTCATGTGCTACTGAGAGCTGTGCTGAGCTCCAGGCTGAGCAGGTCTGGACATAGACTCTGATCATCAGCACATAAAAAAGAAGGGGGGTTCATAATGACAGCAAAATAAGAGCCTAATCTTCTTCCTTATAGCTGATGACCTAGGAGTCTTGTTTAAGCTTCTAAGCTTATGGTGATTAATTTTATGACAGATTGACTGGGCTAAAAAAATCTACATAGTTATTAAAACAATATTTTCCAAAATGCATGTGAGAATATATGAGTGTGTTTTCAAAATAAAATATTTGAATCTTATATATGAGTAGAACTGTTTATTCTCATCACTGTGGGCAGCCATTATCCAATCTATTAAAGGTCTGACTAGAAAAAGGTGGTGAAGGGAGGGTGACTCATTCCCTACTTGAGCTCAGAGAGATAATTCCACTGTCCTTAGACACTGATGCTTCTGGTTGCTAGGCCTTCAAACTGGTGCTGCAGCTCACAAGCAAATCACGTGACTTCTCATCTTCCATCACCATGATAGATCATCTATTTATTCTAGTGTCTTGGAAAATACTTGCTAACGTAAAGTTTGTTTCCTACTGTGAGTTTGGACCATCATAAATTGAGTACCAATGTAAAGATGAAATATGGGCTTGTCACATTGCATGTAAAGTGCTTTTGAGAGATGATAGTCATCATTAGGGTGATTTAAGGGCATTTTGTATTACCAAAGGTCTCAAAATGTCCTAATACAGCCTCTACTTAGAAGCCTTTGGCTCACCAGTTCCAGCCACAGTTCTCAAAGTCCACCCGTGCTCATCTCCGTGGATATAAATGTAAATGAGTCACAGACTTTGGTTGCAGTATTAGCTCCATCAGTGTGCACGACCTTAGTGCAAATGATGTCACATGACATTTCCTTCAAAGTTCCAAATACAGAAGAGCTAGTACATTAAAATAAAGACTGTTCAAAAAATTAAAGACAAGAAAGACTAGAAAAACCTTTTGTATTTTCTCTGTAATAAAAACTATTACTTTTCAAAAAAAAACCTTTAAAATGTACTTAAAATGAGGCAATTGGCTAATTTTTGAAGGTATGGAGAAAGTAGCAAGAACAGTTTGCACTGAACATCACATACACAAAGAAGAAAGTATCTGTACTCAGGGACTGAAAGTGTAACTAAATGAAATTTCATTTAAATACCCAAGGTCTATGTAAGTGAAGACATCAGCAAAAAGGGTAGGAATAAACGCGGGACTGACAAGTACCTGAAGCAGTGCTGTTGTGGCAGCCTTACCTGGAATTTTATTTGAATCGTCCAGAAACGTCTACTGATCGTACCTTGGCAGGAGGACTGCTGGAGAAGAAATCAGGGAGAGATTTCAAAGCTCTGCTCTGTTCCTGAAATTGCTTTGTCATAGGCAGGGCCCTAGTTTGTACCACCAGAGGTGGAAGATGAAGAAAGTGTTGCTGTTAAAAGACAGGTGGAAGAAAACAAAGAAAAGTTCCAGGCCACAAGAAACTGACTAAGTTATATTATTAATCCAAATGTCCTTCGTGAGCTGGGAGCGTGTGGGCTCAGTCCCAGTGAACACAGATCCTCAAGTGGCCTTTTTTGGAGGTGGAACCAAGTGTCAAGCAAGGCAAATGGAATCGAGAGGGAGAAACCGAGCTCTGTTTTAAACTGAGGCTTCGAGGGGACACAGCAGAGGAACAGTCTATGGTAAAGATAGCTGGCTGAAGCCCACGGACGTGCTGAGGGCTGATGGAGCAAGGGCTTCACTGAAAGATAAAGATGGAATCTTAGGGCTGACGTATTCACAGGGGTTTCAAACCTACTCAGTCCGTCCAGGGCAGATTCTACAGATAATGGTAGCACCCTGCCTACAGAGCACTGTGTTTTGGGCCTCATTTTCTCCCCACCTCTCTTGTGCTTTGGGGAATATTGTGATATCACGGAAAGTTCTCTGATGCACAGATAGTGGGAGTAATAAACGTGCTTGTTGTGAAGGCAGAAAAAAAATGGAATGGGGACTGGAAAGGAATCAGTGGCCTAGGATGACAAAGGAAGAGGATAGAATACCCCGTGGTTAAGAAGGGCATTGTAGCCGGGCGTGGTGGCGCATGCCTTTAATACCAGCACTCGGGAGGCAGAGGCAGGTGGATCGCTGTGAGTTCGAGGCCAGCCTGGTCTACAAAATGAGTCCAGGACAGTCAAGGCTACACAGAGAAACCCTGTCTCGAAAAACCAAAAAAAAAAAAAAAGAAGAAGAAGAAGAGCGTTGTAATCTGCTCTGGCTTGAGCACCTTTCCTTGTCATGGAAGTGAAGGGTGTTCAGGTCTTAGCACTGTTCTGTAAGGTACCCTATGCTTGAGCAAGCTGTTCATTCAACTCTGGTGGTGGACGGTTTCTGAAGAAGCTGGTTTTCAGGGCCATTGATGCTGGTGCTGGGATCAACTAACTGCCTTGTCCAGTTCATAGTGTTAGTAAGACGATGAATTTAGGCAGAGCTGGTTCAAAGTTCCTCCTGCTGATGGGGGATGGTAACCCATTGTTATCTGCATGGATGAAAGTAGCACAGTTAGCCTCCCTTATGGTGCACAGTTGCCATTCAAACTCTATGCTTTAAATAATCCGTATGCCCTGCTATCCACTATCTAAGATGTTGATAGGCAAAGTTGTAAAGTATAAGGGGAGCATACACACAGCCAGCTATCTGGAATTGGTGGGGTCAAAGTCTTGTGGCCTGTGGGAAAGCCCTGCTGTATGTAAGAAAATGGGGATGAGACACTCCAAGGAAGTAGCATTTGCGAAAGACTTCAAAGCAATTCTGGGAAGCAGTGATAAAGGAGCGGCCAGCAGAAAGATTATCATAACATGGCTGCCCTGTTTGTTCTCTGGATATCACCACTATACGGCTTTAAAATTATCCCGTGTGAGACTATTTACAATAATGTGCCTGCCAAGAAAGACATTTAATAGCTTTTAGTAGACAGTATTACAGCATCCACATTTCTGCATAATGAGAGACTCTTTTCCAATGCCAATTTAATCAGGTTGTTACTTTTCTCACCAAAAGCAAGTCCCAGCATCTCAGAGGCAGAACACAAAAAGCAGCTGACCCAGACGTTCCACAAAGACACAGCATGAGAGAAATAAAAGAAATAAGCCTGCATTCGCAATAATTGAATAGCAGCCTGCATTTGGCAGATTATGCACAGGAATACAAAGCCCAATAGTTACCACCCAGTATCCATTATTCTATTTTTCTTTAATTATAAAAGCGTGGTCTAACTCCCTTAATTATTAAACCCTGGCAATGTTCTCCTTTTTTAATTTCCTGCTGTTTGGGAAGTGGATGCAGGAGCTAGAGTCTCAAAAGCTATCCCAGACCACAAGCATGAACCACAAAACCAAGAAATTTTATCATGGGATCCAGAAGCTGGGGTATGCTGAGCGTAACAAGGGAGCTAGAGTTTCCACTGGTGATGAGGAGCTGCCAGGGTGTTATCAAATCGCTCCTGAAGTCACCCTTCTGCACACTGTTTCCATGCGAGGGAAAACCATATTGCTTAAGAAGCTGCTACTTGAGGGATGTTCCCTTTGCCACTTTGGCATAGCCAACTTTGTCCTAGATGATGCATCATATGAGTGATAAATAGTACATGGGTTAGGTTTAACTCCAAGAATGGATGGATGGAATCGCAGGTGACTTCAAGAGAAAACACATGAAAGAGAAAGATGAGTGCCTGGGCTTCTGTGTGAGGTGTTGTGAACCCCAACAAGAGTAACCTAAGGGAGACGCTTTGTTTAACTCACAGTTGCGCACAGTCATCATAGGAGGTAAGTGAAGGCAGCAGAAACTTAAAGCAGCTGGTCACATGTCTGCAGTCAGAAGAAAGACGAGTGAATGGCATGGCGCTGCTCAGCTCACCTATCTCCACACTTCTGCAGTCCAGGATCCCCTGAGGAGGGGATGGTGTCACCTGTTGTCAAAGTAGATCTTTTCTCCTCAATAACCCAATCAAGAAAATCTCTCAAAGGAATGCCCATCAGCCAACCTAGCCCAGACCATCTCTTAGGGCTTGCCAGGTTGTGTTAAATTGGTAATTAACAACAACCAGTCACAATCAGTACTATAAATGGCAAAGGAGTGAAACAAGAGAAAGGGCAAAGCAGTTTCGGAGGAATATTCAACTAAAAGTTTTCTATTATTTCATTCAAAAGAATAGGGAAAGTAACAGCAAGCCAGTCTCCACTGTCTGTCCATTGGGGGAGAGAATCATAATTATGTTTTATATAGCCATAGAAAGCATGTTTTTGACAGTACTAGTACATTCTCTATCTACACTAGTATTTTTCTTGTGTCCATAATGGTTGGCCTTTTTGAAGTATTTTCTATAACTCAAAGTAAAAGTTGAAGCAGATAAGGAGGTAATCCCTCTGAGGAACAGTCATAGGAGAGGGGAATAAGGGGAAAATGGGAGGGAGGGGAGAATGGGAGGATACAAGGGATGGGATAACCATAGAGATGTAACAAGAATAAATTAATTAAAAATAAAAAAAATAAAAAAATAAAAAAATAAAAAATAAAAAAATAAAAAAAAATTTAAAAAAAGGAAAAAAAAAATAATTTTTAAGCAACATAAATTCCAGGTGGTAAATTTGGGAATGTTTATGTTGAGATTTCTTGTTGCAGTTGTTTTCTGTTGTTTGTTTTCTGGTATTAAATACGGTTTTTTTTTTTCAAAAATTAAAATATTTAAGGTCAAGAAATACTCAGAAATATAAGTGTAGAAAAATGTGGAGAGGCTCATATAAATTCGGATAGTATGGAAGCATGCACAAGACCTCCACAGGCTGAAGCCAGATGAAACCCCAGCACTATGACCAATTGGACACAAAGTCCCATCTTTAGCCACGAAGCTATATTCAATTGACAGCTGCTGGAAAAGGGAAAGTCAGTTTTCTTTCTTAAATGGAGGGCCCTAAGTGTATCAACTAAACTCCATGGCAGGCTCCATGCTCAGGAGTAGTCAGCCAACACAAACTGGAATTTGTTTTCTGTTTTGTTTTGAAGCAGAGTCTCATTATGTACCCCGGGTTGGTCTGGAATTCACCAAAGAGCCCAGGCCAGCCTCGAACTTACAGAGATCTGCTTGCCTCTGCTTCTGCCTCTGCCTCTGCCTCTGAGTTCTTGGATTATATTCATGCTCCATTATGCTCAGCATTTTTTTTTAAGGTGGAAAAAGAACATGAGGTTGGCTTTGTAGGGACATGGAAGAGGACCTGGAAGGAATGAGAAGAGGAAAGAGAATATAATCAAAATATATTGTATGACATTCTCAAAGAATAAATAAAATATCATTTAAAAAACATGGAGCTTTCTGGATCTGTTGCATGTGCCTTTCCTTGAGCTCTGTTCCTTCTGTTTGTTTGTTTTGTCCTATTTGGGATCCTTGTCACTCTGTTGTAAGGCACTTAAAGTCTCTGGGATGTGCTACAGACCTCCCTCTGTTTAAAAGCAGAACTCAATCAATTTAGAAAATTGTACCTACTTAATAAATACCAACTGTATAAATCAGTGTGTATTCCTTCCTCTATATATTGAGCAGGGGAAGCAGCAGAAGATAGGGGGAAACAGAAAATTCTGGAACAACAACTTTATTTCAAAAATAAAATTGTAGCTATGGTGTTTGTACAGTTATTCCAATTAGACAAGAAAAGAAAGTAAATCTAAAACTTTTTTAAGAAGAGAAACAAATGGGTTTTAATTAAAAACAAAAAAAAGCAAAATCAGCAAAATATAAAAAGAGAAATGCAGAGATAATCATCTAAAAGCCCTTGGGAAAACAATATGCATTGAGTTAGCTACCTTCCAAGAATCCTGGGCCTGGGCCTACACAGGGCCTGTGGAAGCTGAAGCAGGCAGCACCATGCACAGCCCTTCTCCAGGATGGCAGGTCACTTCATCCAGATGCTATAAATTACAAGCAAAAACAACCATCTGTGCCATATGGACTGAATTTTTCTAGAATGTTTCAGTATTATAAAAGGCAGCCCAAATGTCATGTCCTTTTAAAGAACCTGGTCATATATAGACTCAATGCAGTCAAAAATTGTAGATCTGGCTAGTTAATTATTAAGAGAAAGACATCTAAATTCCTTGCATTCCATTTCCTCAATTATAACTTTCTGCATAACTTTCCTGAATCTGAATATCTTTGTTCAATTGGTATGATTTATAAGCATCTGCACAACCTTTCCTTAATATCTAATCAAAGTAATTGTTTGAAATTGTGTTATAGTTTATATATCATAGACATGAACTTAACATGCTGACAACAGTATGGTGAGTAATAAAATTAAGATAAATTATCTGGTTAACAGTACATTAAGATTAAGCTATTAAGTACAAATCCAAATATTTTAATTAACTCCTCTCCGTTTTGCAGGGCCACAGGCAAGCTTAGACCCATCAGACCATAAAATCATGGCCTTTTATATATCTATCCTAAATATATAAATAAAAGCCATCTTGTAGTAAGCTTGTTTATCACTAAATTTGTTTTTCACAGTTGTAACCCCTTTTCTCTAAACTGTAAAGGTATTTAATGGATGTTTAAAACCTCTGAAAAAATTTACAAAGCTATTCAGATGTCCTAATGGAAAAAAAAAGTCCTCATGTAAAGCAGAATTTATAACCACCAAACTTTAAGAATAAAAGTGAATTAAGTCAGCAAGCATTCAGGAAGCTCTGACTTTGCCTACAGTGTGAGACAGGGGGACAATTTATTGGCAAGGTCTATGTTGGAAGAGTTTCTAGTCCTTGATGGTGGTTCGGGATGGACATTCTGAGATTAATATTTAGCATTTACCTAGAAATGTTAGATACTTCCAAGTCACAGTGGTTAAAGAAATAAGAGAGGGTTAGTAACCATAAATTTCTATGAAGAATCTCTAAAGGTAGTGAAATTTAAACATCTCAGCAACAAGGGCTGAGTCTCCACAACAGCGTGATCAATATGTCGGTTTTGTTTAGTAAATGTTTCTGGAAGTTTTCATTATGAGCCACAGAGATACTATGGGAAATGACCACGCACAGTAGCTGAAAAGCGAGAGAAAGAATGTGTGCCAGCTCAGAGACAGTACCGTTTGGCAGAGTGTGAGATGGGAAAATGGCATCCCTTGCTCATTTCTTTCTCCTCAGATATTCTGGCCTGGCCCACCCAGGTTTTCTGATACTTCTTTCCTGTGTTCACTCTGTCCCTATCCCTGAGCCTGACTTATAACAAATATATCAGCAAACACGGTCCTGCAACCTGGACTATAGTGAACCACAAAATCCACCTGCATTGTTGACTTCATTCACTAGCCCCGCCCCCTACCAGTTCAAGTCCAAGTCCATTCATAAGTGGAAACCAAACACCTCTTCCGCCTCGTGTGCCCTTTAGTTATGAACTTTCTCCTTTTCTGCCATCCACTACCTCCCTGGTTTTTTTGTTCTCTTGCGTGGCCTTATGACTTTATTTATTCATTATTTATTTATTTATACACTGAAATCAGATGGGGAGGCACAAGCCAGTTTACATCACTCACCTTGAGGTCTCTGCTATTGACAGCTGCACAAAACTTCTTTCTGGTTTTGTCTTTCACTCCTTTCTCCAGCATGTAACCAAGCTGCAGAGTGCCCTTTATGGCACACCTTCCCAGGGAAGGCTCTGCCTCCCACCTGTCTTGTGCTACTTGTGAATTTTGAGCCAGGTCTTTTCTCTCCCCTGTCTCTACCTTCTACAATGGGTTTTGGAGAAGATGTTTATTTGTTTGTTTGTTTGTTTGTTTGACATTTCAAAGGTGGGAATCATTAAATTTGAACTAAGTTTCAGAAATTTTTGAGTGTCATATAAAGAGATTTGGAATGTCCAATAATCGAAGGACAGTCTCTCCTAAATTTGAGTCCAAATAGCCAAAGAATCTGAATTTTAATATAATTCTTTTGGGGAACTAACAGTTCCTTTAAAATGCAACCCACAGTTGGTGCACAGGCTCTCTGAGTGGCATAGTGTCACTTTGTTTTCAGTGGACTATGCCATTTTTATGTGCTTAGTCAAAAGTTCTAAAATCATCAGTTATCTGAAAAAAATCACCAAATTATTATGGAGAAAATATAAAAGGATACTATTGTCTGGTAGAAATAGAAAAGAACAACGTGTGAATGCTAAATCTACAGGGAAGAAATGGTTGCTTCACGGGAGCCTGCAACTGAACTGTACTTATGAAGAATATTTTGGAAAGAATCAGAAACTGGGCATATCAACCAGTAATCATCACAGTGATTCCTACGGTTTCACAGCAAGGCTTGAGACGTGCGCACTGCTGTGTTGCACCTCAGCAGCTGACCTCTTGCTGTCTTCTGTTTAGCAGGAGGGTAGATTTCACATACCATGACTTGTTGCCACATTGTTTCCCATAATAACAAATTAAATTTGCTCTTGGACTTTGTAGTAAGTTGTGTCATTCATTTCTTCTGTTAATAGAAAAATATAATTTTGTGGCAGAGGGTGGTTTTTTTCTGCAAACAAATCATATCACAGTTTTCTTCTAAAATGGCCTCATTTCTGTTCCAACCTAAGCCAATGATTAAAGCATGCATGATATTTATTATTATCATCAGAAATATCAATTGTTAAAATAGCCATTTCACACTTAAAATTACTTAATTGCTAGACTGGATAGATGGCTCTGTAGATGAGAATACTTGCTATGCATGCATGAGAGCAGCACGCACATGTGAAAAGTTTGGGTTCGCTGTCCATGCCTGCAGCTCTAGCCAGGTAAAATATCCGAGACAGGAGGACTGCTGGGGCTCACTAGCCACCAGCTTCACTAGAGGTTCAGTAAGAGACCCTGTCTCAAAAGGGGGAGTGATAGAACAGGGTGCCCAAAGTCCTTCCCTGTCCTCTCTGTGTGCACATGTAGGCATGCACTTAACACACACACACACACACACACACACACACACACACACACGTACATGCACATAAAACAAATTATCTAATTGACAATAAGGCATGGTTTACAGCATTTCAGCTAGATATCAACATCTCTGTTAATAATAGGACATTTCAATACTTTTTTTTAATTAATTAATTTATTTATTTTTATTAATTTACTCTTGTTACATCTCAATGGTTATCCCATCCCTTGTATCTTCCCATTCTTCCCTCCCTCCCATTTTCCCCTTATTCCCCTCCCCTATGACTGTTCCTGAGGGGGATTACCTCCCCCTGTATATGCTCATAGGGTATCAAGTCTCTTCTTGGTAACCTGCTGTCCTTCCTCTGAGTGCCACCAGGTCTCCCCCTCCAGGGGACATGGTCAAATGTGAGGCACCAGAGTACGTGAGAAAGTCATATCTCACTCTCCACTCAAGTGTAAGAATTGGACTTAAAGACAGAAAAAAAATCTAATCTATCTTTTACTTAATAGCTGATTTACTGACAAGCTTTTTCAATTCACAAATTAAAATTAATCCATTTTAGATATGATGCTCATTATTAGAAAAGATTTTAAAGATAGCGTCATATTTTTATTATATTTATTTAGTCTGGGACTTGAGTATACTTTCTGTCTTTGGGTCTTACTGAAGGAATTTACAAACAGATACCAGAGAATTGTAACTCTGTGGAGATATAGCATACTTTATGCTATACTAGAATTTAGAGAGCCTGTGATAACTACAATGAAGGATTTTGATTAAAACCCCAGGTCACTTTTTCGAGGTGATAAATAAATTTAAAGACAGGAGTATTTGCATAATTCTCGTGCCCCAGAATGAGTATCAGGGGACAAGTTCCAACGTGGCTGTGTGTAGACATGGACTGCTGAAAATATGTATCACTCCTGGCGTTTGTGACTGCTGAACAAAAAGGAAATGGAAGCTGTACACTGAGACAGGAAGATGTAGGCAGATAAGGAGCATGACCATTCTCCTTTGAGACTAAGCATATGGTTAAGACATCATCTGTGCTCACCTCACTCATTTACAATTCCTCTCCTGTACACAGCATGCCAAAATCCCTATTTTATGTATCCTTGGAGCATGAGTTCACATGATAGGTCTATGAAGTTTGCACACATACACATGTGCAAATATCTGTAAGCACAAATTTCTAATATATAGCTTCAAATACAGTAGATGACCACACTTAATAAAGTAAATGATTTTTTTCTTGGAGATTTACAAAGGCCAAAGGCATTGACTATGGCTTTTCAATCACATATTTATAGAGTAGGTGCTTGGTCCACTCCTCTGTGGGTGAAGTGCTTGATGAACAACAATTACTACCCGAGTTGTTCAGATGCCTGGCATCCACATAAAACTCAATCATGGCAGTACATGCCAGTCATCCCAGTGCTGGGACACAAAGACAGGAGCTTGTGCCCTGCTATGCTGGCCTATCTGACAATAAGAGGGAGCCTGTCTCAAAAAGTAAAGAGTAGAGTAAGACACCTCATTCACCTATGTGCACATATGTCCACACACAAACATATGCATACATATGATACATCAGAAAACACACAATTACCGTATTAGACATAGATATAATCATATCCATGTGTATGTATGTATATAAAATGTATAGACTTACACAAAGTTTCTGTCAATTCGATCTTCCCTTCGTAAAGGGAAAATGTATAGATTTCTGGGAGCCAATTCCCCCCTTCATAATGAGAAAAGATATTGATCAGTTTTGGCTACTGCTGACCTAGAGGCTTTTCTTTTGTTGTTTCTTTTTGTTATCATCTCTCTCTCTCTTTGTACATCATTCCGTTTTAGTCCATGTTTTTCTAATAAACTCCTAACCTTCAGTGTTGTGGCTTCTGTAGCTGTGCTGCTGACTGTTCTTTTGTTGTTATTATTATTATTATAAAATTGTACAGCACGAAAAAAATCCCAGACATGCAATTCTCTTATAAAAACCACAATTCAGTGCCCCCTCTGCCTGTCCAGCTGATTTATCAAGGTGACAGACAGGTTTCTCGTGTTCTAGTAATAACTGATGCCCACATAGTCTGTGCTGGCTCTCATGCCAGGCTTTTTAGAGTACTTGCTTGTTTAATCGCCCCTTCAAGCATTCTTCATCTGCCCTCCTCTCATCCAATTAATTCTCCATTGTTTCATTATGTGGAACTCAAAAGTGGTGTCCAAACCCAGCTCAAGAACATTCCCACTATGGCTGCAAGAAATGATAGTGGCATTTTCCACTTCTGCATTTCCAGAAACGATGGATGCCAGTGAACCCCAGTTCATTTGTCATTCCTGTCTGCCCCCAAATCTCTTTAGACTCTGCTTCATTCTTTGGCATTTCACACGCTGCCCAACATGTTTGTAATTGGATAGGCTGATAAATGATCCTGCAAGAGCCAGAATAGTTGACCTTCCTCTGCCATTTCCTATGCAGAATTCTCAAGTACCTCAGGTACGGTCTGATACCCACCCTGCTTTTGACGGAGATCTACACTGGCTCTGGCAATCTCACAGTCTTAGCCACCATTTAGCTGTACACCTGCCCTTTAGAACCTTCTCTTTCTCTTTCAACACTTTATCCATGGCACTGCTAAAATGGGTACTCTAGTGTATATATATGAGGGGGTCTTTTTGATACCTGCTTTTTAAGATTGATTATGAGTCCCTCTATCTTCTTATATTTATTGTGCTTTGGTATCTACTTGTTGTTCCATTAAATATCAAAATTGGCACCATTGTTACAGTCGCTGGTCATTGTGATCTTATAATTTTTTTTACTAGAACCTGTCTTATCTAATTAGGTGAACATTAAATATTCACAAGGAGCTATTGAAGATATTGTTCGGAGTTTAAACCACATTCTCTTTACCAAGAAATGATATAAGCACAGATTCCTCACATGTATATAAATGCCTAGTCATTTTAAATCATACTGCTTTGAATATCTGCAAGGCATTAACAGGGTTTTAGGATATAAAGTAACTCTGACAAAGCAGGAAGAAGGAAGAGAGAACCCAGAGATAAACAAAGAGTCATTTGTGAACATTCTGGAAACAGTAAGATATGAAATGGACTCATTTCCTTATAGATATGAATCCATTAAGAAATCATTAATTATAGACTTCCGCCAATTATCAACATCCTACTACTAATTAGCCAGACCTCTGCCAATATACATTTTGGCAGCATTTTATATTTATGTAATAGACTCATGTGACAAGACCAAAAAGGTTTTAACTAAATCTACTTATTTAACACAAGTAACTCTCTAGTGTAAACAAAGGGAGGGAGTAACATGACACACACTTGTGCTCACAAGCCCCTGAAGTTAAGGATACTAAAGAAAAAAAGACGTAGTTTTGATCATTGAAAAGAAGAATTCTATACTATCCAAGGTAAAGAGCTGTAAATTTTGAATACTGAAAATTAAAAATCAGCAGAGCAGTCTCCACACTTGAGTGGAGAGTGGGATATGACTTTCTCACGTACTCTGGTGCCTCACATTTGACCATGTCCCCTGGAGGAGGAGACCTGGTGGCACTCAGAGGAAGGACAGCAGGTCACCTAGAAGAGACTTGATACCCTATGAGCATATACAGGGGGAGGAAATCCCCTTCAGGAACAGTCATAGGGGAGGGGAATAAGGGGAAAATGGGAGGGAGGGGAGAATGGGAGGATACAAGGGATGGGATAACCATTGAGATGTAACAAGAATAAATTAATAAAATTTAAAAATTTTTTAAATAAAATTTAAAAAAAAAAGAAAAAAATCAGCAGAGCTGGGAGCGGAGACCTATCTCAGTGGTTAAGAACACATCCTGTTCTTTCAGATGTCAGAGGACCCATGTGTGGTCCCTGGTACCGATATCAGATGGCTTACAAATGCTTTAACTAGCTCCACGAGATATGACACTCTCTTCTGGCCTCCTCAGGCATCTGCGTGCACGTGTGCACGAGCGCGCGCACACGTATACACACACACACACACACACACACACTTAAATATAGAATAAAACCAACATAATTTTATTATAATATCATTACAATATCTAAAGCTGTTTTTCCTTTTAAGTCCTCATGCATCAAAGGCTCTTACAAAAGAAAGCATTAGCTGTTATCCTTCACCAAACAACATTAAATGCTCCCAGGCAAATCAGCTAAATGAAATCTGGCCTTTGAGAACAAATGATTTATTATTGGTAGCTGAAATGATATTCATGAATGTAATATATGAGATACCAGACATAAGGTGCAAAAGAAGAGAATATTGGCAAAAGAAGCATCTCTGATAAGGCGACGAGTGATCCAATTGAAACCCCAGTAACACAAACATTATTTTTTAAGTTAAGAATTACTTTTGGTTGACTAACTCCCCAAACTTTTAACTTCCCACATTTTCTTCTGTGTATACGAAAGTGTTGTTTTCACTTCACATACTGCAAAATATGAGGGACAGAAATGAACTAGAAATTTCTACAAAGGCAGTTTTCACAATGTAGCTGAGGGAGTTTGGATGAACAGACAGCATCCCGTGCTTCCTCATCCGTTCTTGCTATAAACAGAAAACTCAGATACTGTCTCAAGTGCCGCTTCAACCAAGGATGGATGCTCGCAGCTGGTCCTCCTCTACTCACCAGTACTGAGGCTGACTCAATGGCCAAAATAGCACAGGGCATGGGGAGGGGAATTTGAAGGACAGAAAGATTTAACAAAATATCACTTTCAAAAAGTAGTGGTAAAAAAAAAAAACTAATGGTAAAGCTTTGTATGTATATGATGTATGTGTATACTATATATATGGTGCATGTGTGACATATATGCATATAATGTATATGTATATGGCAAAGATGTAGTTGGTTTATTTGAGAATAAAAAGAAGATGATTCTATTTTTCTCATTTTCTTCATTCTCATTTTGCACTGCAGAAGCCTCCACTCATTTTCAGGTACACATTATTTTGTTCACTGACAAAGCAAAAACTACACTTAACCCACAATAAAATAAGCTTCTGCCCTTGTCATATTTTTGCATCGTGGCATTTTTCTTTGATTAGCACACTATGAATTCATAACTTACTAAGGTCTGCTATCTTAATCCATGCACACGCGCATGAAGTTTGCCTTGTGAACATATAACCTTGGAAATAGAAATAAGACAGGCAGTTCTCTTCAGGGAACAACCAAATGTTTGCTACAAATCTCTGTGCTGCTAGTATTCATCACAAAATAACTTTCACCATGCTTTTAGCACAGACTCTCGATTTCTTTTTTTTTTTTTAACTCTTATTCTGAGTCTAGTTATTTTTTATTTTAATTTATTATAATTTATTCAGATTACATCCTAATTGCTATCACTCTCTCATATCTTCCCATTCTCCCTCCCTCCCTCTTCTGCCCTATTCCCCTCACTTAGACCTCTGACAGAAGGGGACCTCCCCCACCACCATATGCCCACAACCTATCAGGTCTTATCCAGATAGCCTTTTTTCCCTTCCTCTGTGTGCCTTCCAGGCCTTCACACCAAGGGGAAGCAATCAAATAGGGCAATCCTGCTCTGACAACTGTGGAGATATAGCTTTCCATGGGCTATATCTGAACAGGGGGTCTAGGTTTACTGCCTGCACTGGCTTTGGTTGGTGCAACAGTTTGTTGAGGCTCCCTTGGGTCTAGATCCAGCCTTGATGGTTTCCTTGTGGGGCCCCTGAACCCTATGGGTCCTTCCATTCCCCCCTCCGCGCACACACATCATTCTTCCATACCACTCTCAGCACTCCACCCAGAGTCCAGCAGCGAGTCCCAGCATTTCTCCCAATACTTTGCTGGGTGTTGTTTCTCAGAGGACATCTATGTTGAGCTAATACCCACTTATAAGTGAGCATATACCATGCATATCTTTTTGGTTTGGGTTACCCACACAGGATGATCTTTCTTAGTTCTACCCATTTGCCTCCAAATTTCAGGGTTTCCTTGTTTTTAATAGCTGAGCAGCATTCCATTGTGTAAATGTACCACTGCTTCTTTATCCATTCTTCAGTTTAGAGACATCTAAGTTGTTTCCAGATTCTCACTATTATGAATAAAACTGCTATGAACATAGTTGAGCAAATGTCTTTGTTGTATGGTAAAGCATCTTTTGGGTATACATGCCCAGAAGCTGTGTGGCTGGGCCTTGAGGTAGCACTATTCCCAATTTTCTGAAAAAGTGCCAAACTGATTTTCAAAGTGGTTGTACAAGTTTGCACTCCCACCAGCAATGGAGGAATGTAAGCATGTGCTGTCACTTGAATTTTTTATCTTAACCATTCTGGTTATGTGTAAGATGGAATCTCAGAGTTGTTTTGATTTGCATTTCACTGATAACTAAGGATGTTGAGCATTTCTTTAAGTGTTTATCGACATTCAGTGTTCCTCTGCTGAGAATTCTCTCTACTTACAGAAAATTGCAAATAAATCCATATATATCACCCTGCACAAAACTAATGTCCAAGTGGATTAAAGACATCAATGTAAAACCAGACACAATAAAACTGTTAGACAAAAAAGTGGAGAAGAGCCTTGAACTCATTGGCACAGGAGACAACATCCTGAACAGAACACCAATAGCTCAAGCTCCAAGATCAACAATTAATGAATGGTTTCTCATGAAACTGAAAAGCTTCTGTAAGGCAAGAGACACTGTCAAAGAACAAAACAGTATCCTACAGACTAGGAGAAGATCTTCAGCAACCCCACATCAGACAAAGGGCTAATATCCAAAATATATAAAGAACTCAAGAAAGTAAACACCATCAAACCAAATAACCGAACTGAAAAACAGATTCTTGATTTCTAACCAAGCTTTCTGAGAGGACATGCCTTAGTGCAGCTCCCTGACTGACTCAGAACTGTTCATAAGCTTTTCAGATTTGCCTTCTCTGATTTTTATAAATGATTATGAGGTAAGAATTTTCACTGGGTATTGGTTGGGCATTTTCTAATAAGAGAACACATGACAGGTAACAAAGCTCACTCCATAAGAGTTGGTTTGAAGATTTTAGCACTTCAGCAAATGTTCAGTTATGCACAGCCCTTTAAAGGAGGCCTAGGATGCTGTGTCCTAAAATTTCTGAAATGAAAACTTTTGGTGTCAGCCAGATGGCTGAATAAAGATATCTCCAACCTTCATCTCCCTATAAAGAATAAATGAGTTACTACCCACCACAACTGTGACTTTATGAGACTCTCAGGATGCAGATTTTGACATCTCAACAGATTTCAAGACAGAAGAAAACCATTGTGAGACAGGCAGGTACATCCTGGTAACAGACCTTTGTGGGTCTGGGTCCAAATGCACTAGCTGGCCCATTGCTCTGGACTCAGAGGAGGCTTTCACATGGAGAACATTCCTTTTGTCCAGACACTCTCATCTATCCTCTTTTTTTTAAGATTTATTTATTTATTATGTATACAACATTTTGACTACATGTGTGCTTGCAAGCCAGAGGAGGCTAGATCTCATTATAGATGGTTGTGAGCTACCATGTTGTTGCTGGGAATCAAACTCAGGATCTTTGGAAGAACAGACAGTGCTCTTAACCTCTGAGCCATCTCTCCAGCCCCCGTCTAGCCTCTTTTAACAGGATGAGGAATCATGGATTTGACAGAAAGCATAAAGCAGCCCTATGGCTGGCTCTGGATCCGGCCATAATGAACCACCAAAAAACGGTGATCTATAAGAAGCTCACACTAACATTATAGTCAATATTGACAAGTGAAAATTTTTGCACTAAGAGCCAAAAGCCATCAGTATCCTAGAAGGCCTCCCCAACCAAAAAAATTGGGCAAGAAAAAAGAACTAAAATCAAACTAGGAAAGAAGCAAAAGCTACCACCCATAATATATGATGTGACCTTACATGTGGAAAAACAAAAGTCTACAAACTCTTAGATTCAATGAAAAATTCATAATGTTGTTGGGGAAAACTGCATCCAAAATCATCATTTTTTCCATTTATTTATTTATTTATTTATTTTTCTCTTTACATCCTGATCCCAGCCCCTCCCTCCTCTCCTCCCTGTCCTACCCTCCTCCCCACTCTTCCCATTCTCCCCTCTCTTTCCTCCAAGAGAAGTGGAGGCCCCCGGTTGGTACCAACCCACCCTGGTATTTCAAGTCACTACAAGACTAAGCACACTCTCTCCCATGGGGAGTAACAAGGCAGCCCAGCTAGGGAACAGTGACCCAGCAGAAGGTAGCAGATTCAGAGACATCCCCTACTCCTATTGTTAGGGGACCCACATAATGACCAAGCTGCACATTTGCTACATATGTATGGAGGGGTCTAGGTTCTGTCCATGCTCGCTCTTTGGTTGGTGGTTCAGTCTCTGTGATCCCCCATGGGCGCAGGTTAGATTAATCTGTGGATCTTCTTGTGGTGTCCTTGACCCATCTGGCTCCCTCTATCCTTCTTCCCACTCTTCCACAATAGTCTCTGAACTCAGCCCATTGCTTGACCCTGGGTCTCTGCAGCTGCCAGATGAAGCCTCTCAGAAGACAGTTATGCTAGACTCCTGTATGCAAGAATAGTAGGGTATCATTAATAGTGGCAGTGGTCAACCCTCCCCTGTGGAATGGGATGGGCCAGTCATTGCTTTGCTATTCTCTCAACCTCTGTTCCATCTTTACCTTTATGCTTCTTGTAGACAAGAGACATTTTGAGTCGAAGGTTTTATGTGTGTGTTGGTGTCCCTCTCTCTCTGCTGGGTGTCCCATCTGGCTACAGGAGATGCCAGCTTTATGCTCCTTAAGATATGTAGCTTGGAGTCCTCAGGTAGGGCCACCGCCAAGAACTCCTATGAGCCTCCCTGTCCCAGGGATGCCCTCCCCCAGATTTCTGTTCTCTTTCTCAGTTCTTCTCCTCACATTAATGATGATCTATCCAAAAGTCAATTATACTAAAAAGGGGAATCAAAAAGAACAAAAGGTTCAGTAATAAATTAGATTTAAAATAGACACTATCGAGTGCTCAGTGGAATGTTTTTACAAAGATGAAATTTCTTATTCTCTGTTTTCCCTATTCTGAGCTCCTAGCATCCTTGTAAAAAAACAGTTGCTGCATGAGTGTGGGTTTGTATTTGAGTTTTCAAAACTGTCCTGCTGGTTTATGCTGGTAAACAGACACATAAGCAGTGGGACGCTTATAATCAATAAAACAAAGGGCAAGAAGTGTCGGTGAGAATACAAGAATATAGAAAAGGAGGAAATTTCTACACAGCTGCTGAGGATGTTCGCAGGCACAGTCAATGTGGGAATCACTGGGAAAGTTGTTTGAAAAATTAACAGCAGAATTCACACCTGATAGAGCAATCTCACATTCAGATATGACTCCAAAACCAGAAAGTAATCTGAATTTCAGGCTACTATCTAGACTTATATGAAAAATACAATAACTTATATATATGAATATATACATATATGTTTATGTGAATACACACACATATATATGTATATGTTCTCACAAAAAAGGAGGAGGAGGATGAAAAAGAGGAGGAGGAGGAGGAAAAAGAGAAAGAAGAAGAGGAAATGAGGACAAGAGAGGAGCTTGTAGGGGAGGCTGAGAAAAACAGATCTTGCTACGTAACCCAGGCTGGCCTCCTGACTCCCTTTCTGGAGAGCTAGGATTAAGGATGTACACAGCCATACCTAAGCTGATTTTTATCTTTCTTTTCACCATGTATTAACATTGTAATTGTTACTGAGATAAAATTACATACATAAGGTTTCTAAGTCTTAATCTTTCAAATAAATTCTATAAGTTCAATTTGAAGCAAAACTTGAAGTGAAGAGTGAAATCTTCATGATTCAACAATGTGGGTTATACATTAATCCATTAATATCACATTAAGTCAAAAGTTTTATGATACTTTGAAAACTATGTAGATTTCTCACTACTTTGTGCATAAAATTCTAACATTTTCCAATGGTGAAAAATCCCTTTCACAGGTCCTGCCGTTACATGTTCTGTTAGACCCATAAACTGTCTGACAACCAAATGCCTGTGTTCCACATAAGCTTTGAAACTTAAAAGTGCTTCTTCAGGTATAAGATGAAATACATTTGTAAGCATCTGGCATAATCTACCTTCTTTTAAGTAATTTATTGTCTTCAACAGGACCATAAATAATAGAAAATACATTTTAAGAAAGTACACGAACCAAGAGAAAAAGAACTTTTTAGCTTACCTGTCCTATTTTACTCTAGCACTGACTTATTCAAAACACACATATGAAGGAATATTTTCCTTTCTATATACTTTAATATAATATTCTACATGGTAGACCAGTGGTTCTCAATCTTTCTGGTGCTATGACCCTTTAATATAGTTCTTCATGTGGTAGTGACCCCAACCATAAAAGTACTTTTGTTGTGACTTCATGATTGCAACTTTGCTACTGTTATGAATTGTAATGTAAATATCTGCTTTCTTATGGTCTTAGGTGATCCCTGTGAAAGGGGTGTTTAATCCCTTCAAGGGGTTGTGAACCCACAAATTGAGAAACCTGTGGCTCCTGAAAAACCCAATAAGGAGATGCCACACTTTTGCTATGATGTAACCTTACACTCGTTTCTTTGATCCTCACTGTCTTCAAACTTGATTCTTCTTTATTGTTTGCCTTACAAAAACACAGCAATATCCAGAACAAGGGAGCATGGGGGGAGAGAATTTTCTCAAATAATAATATGCTTTAAAAATTCAGAACATTGGTTACCTTCTTTTGCATTAAAAATGAAGGTTTTTCTGCACTCTCCTCTAAAAGAAAAACTCGCTTAGAACTCCTGTGGTGGTTGTAATAGTCCCTTTGATGTTTGAATCCCTAGATCACAATGTTCCATTATAATATTTCCTGACCAGCCTTCCTTCTGAAAACCAGAAGCTCTAACAGCAAGTATTTTGTGGCTGTGTGGAGGGGAATTGTCCCAAGAAGAAATTCTCTGAAGGGAATTAAAAGACATAGTGGGGTTTTCATTTTTATCCTATTTCCTAAATAGTTTCTTCTTGGTAAGTAAAACCAGCAAAAGTTAACACATTTGGGGCCGGGATGAGAGTGGAGGTGGCATTGGGTCTCTCCTGAGCCTTGCGCTAACCAGAAGCTATATCCACTGCCATGGATTTCAGATACCTGTTTGTGTGAGAAAATTGTGAGAATCTATTAAAAGCAGGATTCCTGGGCTGCAGTCTAAAAGAAGTAAACTGGACCAGACAGGGATACCGCAAAAATCTCCAACTAAGCACATTTTATGACAATCACGATGAAAAAAAGTGCAGAAATCAGGTTTTAAAAGCATAAGGATGTCCTATCCATTGGGTAGATTAGAGTTTGATGTTTACTACTTGTATTGTCCTTGGTTAGTGCAGTATGAGAGCAGGAACTGACTCTGACATGAACTCTTGTGTCCCATATTTGATCACCTCCTCTTGGTGGGGAGGCCTGGTGGCACTCAAAAAAAGAATAAGCAGACTACCAAGATGAGACTTGATAGCCTATGACCATATATAGTGGAGGAGGAGATCCCCTTCGGTCATAGACCTAGGGGAGGGGAGTAAAGGGAAAGCGGGAGGGAAGGAGGAACGGGAGGATACAAGTGATGGGATAACAATTGAGTTGTACTCTGAATAAATTAATTTTAAAAAAGAAAAAGAAAACAAAAAACAAAACAAACAAACAAACAAAAAAAGCGTAAGGATAGTTGTGGTCTTCGCCAGACAAAGGTGGGTCAGGTAAAGAGTTCCAGGACATTAAGAAAGCCGTTCTTTTAAACCCTGGCTCTCACCAGGGGGCAGATGCTCGATCTTTTGGACTCAAGACTTGAAAGGGTCTCAGTTTCCTAAAGGGACTCATAGGGACTCACTGCTTCTCTCCTATCGTCTAAGGGTGACATGACATTCCTCCCCTTCTGAGAACGAACAGGAGCCGAGCTCGAAGCACTTGATTCTTTTCACATTGAACCACTGGTTTATGGGTCGATGACCACAAGCGCTACCGCAGCGTTTTCAGAGGCTGGGAAAGGGAAGTGGGAAAATGACTTCACAGACAGCATCGCTGGCTCACCTTCCGGTATTGAGCTGGAGACTGGAGGTTCCTGAAAGAGCAGAACACAGGTCAGGCGGTTTCCACAGTGGCCACAGACAAGAGAAGCTAAAGTGGAGTCCCTCAACTGATTCGCAGCAAGGAGAAACTGCCAAGGTCAGAAGCAAAGATCTGCTCTTTAATTAATCAGAGCTAAATATCGAATCACAAACAAGGAACAACCTTGCAGTCTGCAGGAAGAAAAATTTGTTTACTCCCATAAACTCAAAGACCTTGAGGGAGAAGAGAAGGTGGACAAGTTCTCTGTTGAAATCTTGGTATTTTTGGCATTCGGTGCCTTGTTAATAACACCGTACAGCAAGATCCTCTGCTGTCATCACTAACGTTATTAAGGCTCGTCACTGTGTTGGCTAAAGGCATTTGAAAAATAAAACTAGCCACCCATGTTTTTAAGCAACTGAAGCAGAAACATAAAATAAGGGAGAAAACATTTTCCAAAAGGGATCGCAAACCTATTTACCTACAAGCCATCTTGCTTGCACAGTTACACGCTTCACGGGTCTCTATTTCATTAAAATCATTCTTTCTTGAACTTCTATACTCAAACGTGCACCGGTGGCCTACCTCGCTCTCGGTAACCTGCCACGGCCCAGCACTTCCTTCAGCCCCCAAAGGAGTAATTCTAGCACCACTATCCATCTTACTGAAGTGGGAGCCCCGACCACCCCTCCCGTTCCCATTCCCTCCAGCAGAGTACCAACTTGTAATGCAAGCTACGAAGCAGCCGATGGCCTAACAGACAGAGTAGAGCTCTTTTCACTGCTACTCAATGCCCAGTCTACCCAGCATGCCACCAGGTGATTGATGATTGATATAGGAGGGACCAGTTCACTGTGAGCAGTGTCACCCCTGGACTAGTGGTCTTCAGTGTTATAAGACAGCCGACTAAGTGATGAGGAGCACGCCAGCAAGTGGCACTCCTCTGCAGCTTCTGCTTCAGTTCCTGCCCCCAGGTTCCCTGCCTTGAGCTGCTGCCCTGAGGATGTCCCTTCATGATGGACTGCGGTGTTAAAAGTGTAAATGAAATAAACCATTTTCTCCCTCGGGTTGCTTTTGGTCATTGTGTTTTATCATAGCAATAGAAACCCCAGCTAAGAAGAGTGCGGTGGTTTGGATGGGAATAGCATCCATAGGCTCATATACTCCCATGATTAGTCACTGGTATAGAATTGTTTGGGAAGGAGCAGGATGTAAAGCTCTTGGGTACCAGTCTAGCTCCATGCCTGTCTGCTTCCTACCATGGTGACCATGGACTGACCCTCTGAAACTGTAAACAAGTCCTCAGTTAAAAACTTTCTTTGATAAGACTTGCCTTATAAAAGATGTTTCTTCACAGCAATAGAACAGTAAGACAAGACAGGTAGGGAAGAAAGACGATTTTAATGCTGGACAGATATCCAACAAGACTGTGATCACAGGTAAACTGCTATAAATCTGCAAATTCAGGGGGGGGCGAGGAATCACCATTTTATATATCCAACAAATATATTCTCGGTGTACATGTTCTCAAGGTAAGTAATGACTAAGCCTCAGGCAAGTAAGCTTGACCCCACTATTTGTTACAGAGTAACTCCCTCTGGGAAATAACTTCACAAACATGCCCCCCATGGCACTCAACACAGCAGATGCCAAAGTTCCCAAAGCCCACCTCAGCACTAGTACTGGCAGGCACATCGCTGAAGAGATTTGGGCACCTCCACAGTGTGAAAGGAAGGAACAATTTTCCAGTGCAAGCCTGGTTCACAAACTGTCTCCAGAACAGAAAAGCCACTAGTATGCTCCACTCACAATGGAGCCGCACAATGACCATGCACAGGTGTTCTTATGTTATTGCCGCGCACACTGCCTTTGCAATGTGCTAATTAAGCACGATTTATTTGTATTTTGGTCTAAAGAGTAAGTTCTTTCTCCAACCAGTCTGGTCCTTGCCTTATTGTTGGTTTATTCTTTTACCTTACCTGCTTTGGAATCTGCCTAAGATGCTCATAATCATGCCATGGGTGTGTGCACTATTACAGTGGGGTCTCTTCCAGCAAACCCTCCTAGACTGATGGTGTTTATCTCGTTCACCCAGGGATTTCCTACACACCACATCAAAACATTGTCCCCTTTCTAAAATGGCCCACTGATTTTGCCTTTTATCTTTGGCCCCAGCGCCATGTCCTTTTGAGTGGCCAAATACCTCTTTTAAAATTTGCAACATGAGTCTCTTCCAGATCTTGGGCTCCTTTCTTTAAAGAGGGATGCCTCCTTAGGAATTACTTCCAGCAACATCCTGTTTCATTCTTGCAGACTCACTATTAGGATGTGGTCTTAAGGAATCCTTAAAAGAAGGCTCTCTATTATTATTATTATTATTATTATTATTATTATTATTATTATTATTATTAT
>OU015755.1:36925837-37000828 GCA_907169655.1 Acomys percivali | reverse complement strand
ATTATTATTATTATTATTATTATTATTATTATTATTATTATTATTATATTTAAATTACATCTCAATTGTTATCCCTTCACTTGTATTTTTTCATTCCCATCCTCCTTCCCTCTTTCACCCTATTCCCCTCTCATAGACCTCTGACAGAAGAGGACCTCTTCCCCCACCATATGACCACAGCCTATCAAGTCTCATCCAGATAGCCTGCTTCCCACCAGACCTCCCCACCAAGGAGAAGTGACAAATTGTGGGCACCAGGGTTCATGTCCCAGGCAGTCCCAGCTCCCCCCTCCCTGCAACAACAATGGAGTATGAGCTGTCCATCAGCTAGATCTCAACAGGGGGTCTAGGTTTGCTGCATATATTGTCCTTGGGTGGTGCAACAGTTTGTGCAGGCCTTCCTGAGTCCAGATCTGCCAGCCTTGATGGTCTCCTTGTGGAGCTCCTGAACCATCTGAGGCAAAGAAGGCTCTCTTTAAAACACCATCAAGCCTCTTCCCTCGATGCAAATGGGAATTGGTTTTCACCTGGACTTGATGGCTGCAGTAGCAGCCTGCTCTTCTGTCTTCCTCAACAATTTGAGGAGGCCAAATTTTAAAGCTCTTTTACTCTCCTCTTCTTTCTTCTTTTATTGAGCTTCTTAATGCATCTTTATTATTAGTTATCAATGAGACCTTAATGTTACTCAATCAGTATAAGAAGGCCCACGGCAATGGTTGTGCTTGTGCCAATGTTGCATTAACAGGAGGTTCCCTCGACTGACAGCCTCTCCTGCTTTCTGATTATATTTGTTTCCCAAAGTCCAAGCACATGTCTCCTGCCAACAATCAGTACTCTATTTCCAGTCTTAATAAGTGAATGAAAAGCAATCTCTTAAAGAATCTTCTCTGTCATATCAGCAGAAGTCTTTGAAGGAAATCTCCTGTGGGGAGCATGGTCCCTTTTGTAATCAATACAGATGAACCCATGGGGCAGGGGGAGATCTCTCTGCAGTTATGAAAGAAATTGAACTCTCCTCATTATAAGACTAGCTCCCACCTAAACCCCGAGGTCCCTATGATAAGCACAGACATGGACAAACTAAACTACTTATTCTGAATGTGAACAGGCCCATCAGCTCCTCAACATTCTTTCGCCAGAAGTCCATATGTCCAAGTCTACTAGTTCCATATCACCTAAGAGCCATAAATCTGGGGCCCATCTGACAAAACAAATACTGATAATTGCAAAAAAAAAATATACAGACTACATGTTCAGTGAAGAGCCAGGTTATAACCTTTTCAAAACCTGCTCTCCATGTCTGCAACCCTTTCTATAATTTCCTCTCCTACAGGGTAACTGCTGTCTTATGAGGAAACATGGACTCACTTTTCTGGACACTATTAAAACACTTCATAGTTTAATCTTTTCTTTACTGCCTTTTACAGTCCTGAGAACTATATATACACTTTCTTTCCAATATCTGATCTCTGCCTCACAACAAACTGCACAGGAACTGGTGCCTTGGCACCATCACACTTAATCAGTAGTCATGGCCCCAAACCATGTAATTCTCTGGTCCAAACTGAAAAAGTATCATTCTTGAGTTTTGGTACTGCCTGACTTTCCCTCTACATGAGTTCAGAATTTGGAGAATTTGGGTCTTATGAACTTCACTTTTACTGCACAAAGTCTACCCTTATAACTCACACAAAAACCAAATAACTGCACTAGTCCAAGAACTGACACTAATACAGGAATTGTTAAGTTTGCTTACAGCAGTTTTACTTCAAAGCCAGCAGGTGCTATACTGGCTGAGCACTGCTCAGATTGGATCTAGTACCATGCTAAAGGAAGAATGCTGCTTTCACATCAACAAATCTAGACAATGCAACCTCTATATTATCATCAGCCACACCAACAATTTTCCAGAACAAAGATCAAAAGAAGACTTGACAGTTGGATTCTAAAATGAATGGCTGATCATGTCGGTCCTGGTTGCTTCCCTTTATGGTACTATTTATGGCCATCTGTCTAAACCCTGCATTTGGTCCTTACATTTTTTTAGCCCATTTATTAAGTTTGATCCTTCTAGGATCCAATACTTCCATCCCTAAATGATGCACCATGAGGTATTCAACTCTTACTTCTAGAATCTCTACTTGCCAGGCAATGTGCACCCTCTATCAAAACCACTTTTTCCTACATTAATTGTCTTTTCCTGTGACAAAAACACTGACCGAAAGCAACTTGGTTTCCTTCTTTGGGGAGGAAAGGGTTTATTTGCTCTTACAGCTGACAATCTATCATAAAGGTTCTGACTAAAGCAGAAACCACGGAGGACTACTGATCCTGATCTTGCTTTTTTGTGTAACACAGCCCCACTTACCCAGGAATGCCACTGCCTACAGTGGGCAGGGCCCTCCTACCTGAGTCAAGAAAATAACCCTAAAGACATGCTGTAGGCCAATGTGATGAAGGCAGTTCCTCAGTTGAATTTCGCTCTTCCCAGGTGACTCTTATTTGTGTCAAATTGACAAAAGCTAACCAGCACACAATGCCTCAGTATGGCTTTCTAACAAGAGTAACAAGTCAGTGAACTGCCCCTGCTGGGGTGTCGGGGGAAGCCACTGAAAAGGCTTTTAAGGGAAAAGTAGAGGAAAGCTATGTCTGAGAGCATAGAAGAACTGGTACCTATGTGAGCCCAGTTCAAAAAGCATTGCTAAAGAAGCACCTCCATTCTAAACAATGTAATCAAAGCATGGCACGGAAAATAAAATGAACTACAACCCGGTACAAGAGAGATGCCCTCCTTTGCATGATAACCATTGCTTTGGGAGTAATTACATAAGGTGTGGCTCATACCAACCACCCAACACCTCAAACACCAACCAACCAATCTGGCCTGTCTTTACTTGCATGTCAGGTATCACATGCTAGGACACTGTCTCAGCTAGGGTTCTTATTTAAAGAGACACCACGATCACACCAAGTCTTATAAGGAAAACATTGAACTGGAACTGAATTATAGTGTCCAGGTTAGTCCATTGCTATCCTGGAAGGGAGCTTGGCAGCATGCGAGCAGACATGGTGCTGGAGAAGTAGCTGAGAGCTCTGCATCCTTATCTCCAGGTAGCAGGAGGAGCAAAACACACTGGACCTGGCATGAGCATCTGAAACCTCAAAGCTCACCCTCAGTGACATACTTCCTCTAGCCAGGCCACATCCACTCCAACAAGGACACCTCTCCTCATAGTGTCACTCCATATAGGCCTATGAGGGCCATTTTTATTCAAACCACCACGGATACCACATGCAAAGTGACTCACCTAACCATAGGAGAATCTCTGCCTCATATAGCCCCTCTCCACCTGCAGTTAATTTTTCCATTACTGCCACTGCCTTCTTTACAATCTACTAAATAAACTCGTCTCCTGTCTACTGTGATTTAAGTGTGAGTTATCTCACTACACTGCAAAACTGCTCACCGTATCTGATCTGCTGTTTAGCAGGCAAGAATTTGTTAAAATTATCAAGTAAGTTTTCTCTTGGCAATTAACTCATTCCTCTAGTCTACTGTGGAGGACTGGAAGGCCACAGGACAAAAAAAATTAATATGCTTCCTGCTTACCTCTTTCCTTTCAATGTTCTTCACTAATGATGTTTCACTCTAGCAGAAGTAGTTAATACCCATCTTCAGTTTTCCCCATATTCCCAAAACTGCCCTCCTCGTTCATCCTTGTCTCTTCTCTGCACAAGGCTAGGACCTCTCCCTCTCCAGGTTACTGGTTCTACTGTGGCATGACACCAATTCTCAACTTCTAGATTCTGACAGCCAAGCACTTTGATTTATTCTCCCAGTGGTATCTGCTTCTTTCTAATTTTTATTAGCTGAGTACCGCCCTCCACCCGGTATTCTCTCACCTTCCTCAGTACTTGAGCATTTAGTCAATTTCCTACGTCAAGTTTCTTCCATCAGAATATGGAACGTGGCTGCTGTTTTTCCAACTGATGCAACGAGCATCCTCTCCTTCAGAGCAGAAAGAGAATCCTTACGATCTGTCTTTTAAAGTTTAACTGTGATGTTCTCATCATATAAAAGGACTTTGCTAAAATGTGCCTTAAGAAGAGTAACCTCTATTAGCAAATAACTTTTATTTGTAAATAAATTTAGAAGGTATTTACTATCCAGTGAAAACCAAGGCTTACCTCTGAGGCATCTGGTATGAATAAGGCAGCCCAGTGAGAAACATATATGGAAGCCAAGAACAGCATCAGCAGAAACTCAGGCTTTGGAAAAAAGATATTGCTTTGCTCCCAGAACCTGTACTGGTGAAGCTGGGGCACTGACTATATTTCCTGACCACTCTAGATTCATGCATTTTGATAGAAGCTCAGAAACACATATAATTCTACAGTTCAGCAAGATTTATCCCAACTATTCCATCTCTAGCTACCACTGAGCTTCTATAGTGCAAAAGAAACCACAGAAGTAGAAGACAGATAAGTCCACAGTTTTTCCCAAACAAGGCCTCTCTCACTTAATTAATGCAATGGATGCTTAATCGAGCCCTCTAGCTATGTAAAACCATTGAAGGAGAGCTGCTCATTGACCAGAGATAGATGTCTTCCCGAGTTCAGCCTCAGCTCTAACAAGAGTCATTACAGTAGTAATGACATTCGTTAAGTGACGATTGGTGTGTCCTACATTATATCGTTTGGCCCCTCTATTCCTTTTCCAGTGCAGTGTGGCACTTAACACCTTCCATTGCTGAGGAAAGTGAGGTTTTTGAGTGGTAGCTGTACACAGACTGTATATACAGTACATCTGCAGCTGCTTAGACAACAGACAAGCTTCCTCATGCCCCAGGGATGCTGTAGATCCTACACCCTTGTGCCTCATGCAGCAATGACTTCTATAGTTCCCTCTCACTCCTGAAGACAGAACCTTATGCAAATGGAACCCATATCTTTTCAGGCCTTAAACGATACTTGACACATAGCAGGCTCCCAATAAATATTTGACGAGTGAATTGATTACACATTTTAAATGTTGCCTCCATGGTTACTTGTCTCAGCATTTTAAGCATTTCATTCCCACCATGTTATTCAACAGTAGATAATTCAAACTTCAAAGGAATAATTTAGGAGTGTACATTGTTCACATTCGCTATCCAGAAACAGAAAGGCTCAGCACACAACTAAAGACAGAATTTGCCTTTAAAATATCTCAGTCTGTAGTTTGCCAAAATAAATTTCATGTCTCTAACTCTCCCAGTGAAAATGGAGTAAAACCACACTACTGTTCTTGTTTAAAACACAGAATCAGAAACATGAAGAAAGTCACTTCCCAGAAGCCTCAGGACAGTCGGCCACCAGGATTCAGAAAGGACCTATACAGCAGCAAAGACTTAGAACCTGGCATCTGGCTGCCTTGACTAAAATCCTGGCCCTCAAGGTGTGGGAGGCCAGAGTCTCTGACAGAAGTAGCCCCTACTCCCCATATTATGGGACCCACAAGGAGACTGTGCTGCCTACCTATTGCATTTGAGCAGAGGGTCTAGGCCCTCACCATGCATGGTCCTTGGTTGGTGCATCAGTCTCTACAGCACCCCCTTCTCCTTTACCCAGATCTTTTGGCTCCATTGGTCTCTTTGTTGAGCTCTTGACCCCTCTGGGTCCTTCTATTCCCCAACTCTTCCATAAGATCCATCTCAAAGTTTAATTTTGTGTCTCAGCATCTGCTTGGATCTCCTGCTGGGTGGAGTCTTTCAGAGGACTTCTATGATAGGCTCCCTTCCTGTTCCCTCTCTTCAACTGCTTCCTGTTTCTATTATCTTTATCCTTCTTAATGAGAATTAAGCAGTCCAGATGAGACTTGACAGACTAAGGTCAGACATTAGGGGAGGAGCATTTCCTTTTCTGAGGACCAGAGGAGGGAGGGAGAAGCTTTGAGAGAGGGAGGGTAGGATCGGGAGGGGACAAGGAAGGGCTCTACAATCAGTATATAAAGAGAGCAAAATTTAAACATATATATATATATATCCTGGCTTTCGCCTTACTACTAGCTGTGAGACCTGCAGAAGTTATTAAACTCTCTGTGCCTCCATTTTGTTTTTTTATTTGTTTGTTTGTTGAGACAGAGTCTCCCTGTGTATCCCTAGCTTGCCTTGAACCCACTCTGTACATCAGGCTGGCCTCAAACTCACAAAGATCTGCCTGCCTCTGCCTCTCAGGTGCTGGGATTAAAGGCGTATGCCACTGCACCTAGACATCCATTTCTTCCTTCAACTGTTCAAAACCAGAATTATAATAGATCTTATCTATTTCATAAGCTTGTTCTCTAAATGAATTAGCATATATAGTTTCATTAGTGTCTTAGACACTAATTGTGTTTTTATTATTTTCCCTAGTAATAGTAGTAGTAGTAGTAGCAGCAGCAGCAGCAGCAAAATGGCTCCTTAGTATCTAATACAAACACCGTTAAGATGATTTGTGACTGCACTAGAAAGAGACATATTATAAAACTTAGCTGACATTTGAGCCATCCATCTGTTGAGTGACTTCTAAGAAAGGAACCACATGCAAACCATATAGGTGAGGCAGTGCATGAGGAAGACCAGAAGAAGAAAAGACAGTTTAAGGAGACAAGTTAAGGACAAGGACATAGTTGGTGGTGGCCAGTGTTTCATAGACACTGAGCCAATGCCTACTGGAAATGAGGTACAGGCAGTAAAAGAGAAATTACTCCTTTCCAAACACTAATCCATAGCTTTCTTCCATCCCTAAGGAGCTGCAGTATCCCTGGCATGGATGCACTGGGCTTCTGCTCCCAGAATTAGCAGAAGGCTCTGGCCACTTCACTCAGCTGCTATGTCTTGTGATGTTGCTGGCAGCCCTGTGAAGCAAGGTTGCTTCCTCAGTGCTCCGAGATACACAGGGTGTCCTTGGTCCTGCTCTGTTAGTGTCTATGCCTAGATGATAGAACCGGGGAATGGCAGCAACTAACAGAGCATCCTACCTGTGAATCCCATTCTCAAGTGACTTTATATCCACCTTGGAAGAGGATAACAGCAGTCACAGACAGGGATAGAGTCACATGCCAAAAACAGCAAAACTACAAAGTCGGCTGGGTCTACTCCATGAATGCGTCAAGGTTGCTGGCCTCTGAAGACACTGTGTTGTCTAAACAATAAAAGAGCCATTGTTCAGGAAGTTTTCCCACTATATCACATTTGTTACAAAAAAAAAATGTTGTGTTTAAGGTGCTGCCCAATGACTCATAAACTTGGTTGTAGAACTATGTAACAGACCCTTAGACCTTAGCCTAGAATAGAGGCACCATTCTAACCTTAAAACCCAGCACATCTGTCCCAACATCTGCCAAAACAAGAAAAAGACTTAATCCATCAATGACCTAATCCACAGTTCCAGGATCCAATCTATGTCACTGGCCTCACATCCTTCATGGGAGCTAATCTGGAGTCCTAAAAGACAAAAAGGAAGAGCCTACAGTCAACTGTCTGAAGAAATTATGCTAAGCAAAAAGGGGCAAAACCCAGAATTCATTGGAAATAAAGCAAAGAGAGATGGTTTAAAAGAAAAGATTAGATGGTTTAATGTGGGAAATATTGTGGGTAGATTTCGATGTTCCCATAGATAATGTCCCAGTAAAGACCACAGGGGACTCAGAGTCCCAGTAGTGGAGTGTCCTTAGTGACTGGCCCAGGAGTCATATGTGTATGGATTGGAATAGAACTCTCTTCCAAAGCTGGTGGGCAAGAAAACAGGAAGAAGCATCTCTGTATAGAATCTATACAAATTTCTGTAATCAATTTAAAAATATATAGACTCCAATTATACTATAGCTGAAGACACTCAAGCATGACACGTATAAGTAATGGCAAAGTCTGGGAGTGTAAGGTCAACTTCAGTGCTGTAGATAACCCTTGACACTGTTTTCCAGTACACTAAAATGAGCAATATAGCCGGGAGACATAAGCTCATTTATGTGTCAGATGAAAACATTGCGGCCACAGCAATAGGTTTTCTTTTTGTTAACATTGCTTTTCTCTGTGCTCTATTCATAAAAACAGTTCCAATCTTTCTCTAATAATTTTCCCTCCAATTAAGTGCCCTGTCTGCCAGCCAACTTGTGAAATGCACTGTCTGGGGCAGGCTCTTTGTTCAGTGCCTAACCTTAAGTTGAACACCATTCACTGCCTGTTTAGAGGAAGCAAATTATAGTGGAGACTGAGCACACGGGAAATCAAATGTCAGTTTCTAAATGATCACAGTTTCTTGTAAAGGTTACTGCTTGTCTTAATGGAATAACTGGGGCTTCTTATACAATAGGCCCATCCCCAAATTCCTTTGTTTTGCTTCAGCAAATACCAAACTTCCACAGTAACAGCTCTGTTCTGACTTTCCATATGAAATAGCAGGCAGCACTCCCTGACACTGGGAAAGAGGCCCAGAGAGGGGGTCTCAATTCTCTTCCTCACTCATCCATCCTCTTTCTTCTGATCTGTTCCTTGTCCTCCCATCTTTTCTCTCTCAGCCTTTTCTCTTTCTCTCTGATACCACAAAGCATCAATGTCCACCTAGAAAACCTAATGCTTATCTAACGTTCTCACTGTTTGGGGCTTCCTATTCATCATCTGAATTTTCTTGATTCTTTAATAGCTCAATTCTTTTAATGAATAGGAAAAGGCATAATTATGTGTGAGTAATTAATTGTGTTTTGCTTACTAACACAGATAATTACTTTTCCTCTTCATTTTATTAAATCCTCGTAGAAACAGGAATATCTTGTAACTGCTTACCTTTTTGTATTTGATGATATTATTTTCATCCCATGTGAGTTTATAACCCTCTTTCCAAAAATCTTGCTGCTTCATATATTAAAGTGTTGGACAATTTTTAACTACTTCCCAGTGGATAACCCCCAAAATCTCTGGTAAAATGAAGCTCCAATCCTTGATTGTTGCTTTATACACACACAAACATAATTCGTTTAGAGCTTTCCCCTCTGGAACACATTACTAGATAAATTTTACAAAGAAAAACCATAACAAATCTGTGGGACCTGTTGATTTTCAATCCTGACGTTTTCTGTTGTGAATTAATCTGTGTGTTCATATACACAAGTATACGCCTCTTGTATTTGTATTCAAATAGTGTCTAAAATTATTTGATTTGTATCTGTAGGACAAGGAGTAATTACATAAGGATAAAAATTATTTTTTTCATGCCCTGAGAGTTATAGACATTGCACTCGATATCCGCTCATACTTGCTTCTCCTCCACATAATGCAACTGACAAAAGCACATAATGCTGCATAAAACATACACACACACAAAATGTTCACAAACAAACATTTGCATTCCCCTATATATTTTCACTAACATGTATGTGTAAAAGATATTATAAATACAGGCTGCACGTACACAATAAGAATCAGGGCTATAGTTAGGTGTACAAGAGAAAATAATGTCATAATTATGACTAAAACAGTGAAATAAAATACACTTAAGGTAAACTGGAATTGAGAGCTATTTTTATATAGAATCTCATGTATGTAGTAATGGTGTGGGGACTATCTTTGCATTTAAACTTACAATGTATGACAAAATTAAACAGTTGTTTCTGAGCATATCCTGAAAGCCTAATACACACATGAGAGCAGAAGAGCATTTTCTGTGTACTTCATTGCTTCTAAATTTTTTCGTTACTCTGTGTCAGCATCAAGAAATGAACATAACCACTATCTCTGTCTATTCTTTTTCCCTTTCTGAGTGAGATTTAAGCATCCTCCCTTGGCCCCTCCTGGTTAGCTAATCTTCTTTGGATCTGTGCATTGTGGTATGTTTATCATATACTATATGGCTGAAATACACTTATAAATGAGTACGTACCATTTGTGTCTTTCTGAGTCTGGGTTACCTCACTCAGGATGATCTTTTCTAGTCACTCTTTTGCCTAAACAATTCATGACTTCCTTGTTTTTAATAACTGAGTAGTATTGCATTGGGTGAAATACCACAGTTTCTTTATCCGTTCTTTAGTTGTGGGACATCTAGGTTGTTTCCAGATTCTGACTATTTTGATTGAAGCTGCTATGAGCATAGTTGAGCAAATGTCCTTGTTGTATGGAGGAGAGCTAACCTCTGACACTATAAATGATACTCCGCTATGCTTGCAGACAGGAGCTTAGCATAGCTGCCCTCTGAGAGGCTCCACCCAGCAGCAGTTCAAGACAGATGCTGAGAATCACAGCCAAACATTAGGCAAAGCATGAGGAGTCTTATGGGAAAGTGGAGGGAAGGATAAAGGGACCTGGAGGTGGCAGGAGATCCACAAGGAGACCAACAAAGCCAAGTAGGCAGGGCCCAGAGGACCTTTTTGGAGACTGAAGCACCAATCAAGGACCATGCATGGACTGGACCTAGGCCCCCTACACAGATGTAGCCGATGGGCAGCTAAGGCTTCATGATGGTCCTCTAGAAAGGGGAGCTGAGGCTGCCTCTGACATGGAGTCTGTTGCCTGATTTTTTGTCACTTTCCCCTGGTGGGACCGCCTTGCCAGGCCACATGGGAAGAGGATGTGCTCATTCCTGATGAGACTTGATGAACTGGATTGGGTGGGTAGCAGGGAGCTCCCCTTTTCTGAGGAATAGGGAGGGGGAGGGGGAAGAGGGAGGGAGGGTGGCACTGGGAGGAGAGGAGAGATGGGGCTACAACTGGGATGTAAAGTGAATAAATTAATAAAAGAAAGAAAGAAATGAACACAAAGCAAGCCGCCGTTAAAAACAAAACAGCACACTTCACCTAAAAACAAGCAGACAACCCTCACAACTGGCAGGGTCAGCTCCAGCTGTTAATTTGACACAAACCTAGAGTCACCTGGGAAGAGGGTAAAGAACGGTCTGGGTGAGACTGGCCAGTTGGGCATGTTGGTGAAGCACTTTCTTAATTGCTAGTTGACGTAGGAGGGACAAGCACACTATGTGCAGTGCCACCTGGCAGGTGGTCTTGTGCTATATAAGACAGCAGGATGAGCAAGCCAGGAAACAGTGTTCACCCTGGCCTCTGCTTCAAGCCCTCAGCTTGTATTACTGCCTTAACGTCTGTAACCTGTAATATAGCTCATCTCCTACGCAATTTTCTTTTTCAGTTATGGTGTTTATCGCAGTGACACAAACTGAACAGTTCTGCTATACCAACATCTAAGTAAACTTAGCATTACCTCCATTTCCTCTCAGACTGCAGTCTTGAAACCAGGTAAATTTAATTAATATCAATTGTCTATCAAGGATGTAATCTTATTCTAAAGAGAGAAAAGCAATTAACAAATGCAGGAATTATGCTTATAAATTAATTTCTACATCTCGGTTATTGCTCTGCTCCTGATAGCTATGGAAAAGCCTGTTATCCTTATTATAACTGTGAGTGAATATATATTTACATTCTACAAATATGCTGAGTTCCACAAGACTTAATTTTCAGAAAGTAATACTGAATTATCAAATTACTGTTTATTGGTGTCTTGGTTGTGAACCTAGCCTTTAACAGCTGAGCCATCTCTCCAGCCCATTATTGGTGTTCTAAAAACAACCTTCAGGGCCTTGGGAGATGGCTCAGCAGTGCAGAGCACTTGTTATTGTTGCAGAGGACCAGGGTTCTATTTCTATTACCCACATAGTGGCTCACAACCATTCATAACCCCAATACCAGGGGATCTGATGCCTTCTCATGGCCCCATGGGGTACCGGGCACACACATGTTATGCATATTGACATGTAGACAAAAAACATCCATACATATAAAATAAATCTAAAGAAAATTAAAAACAATTTTCATTTGCTTTTAATGGCACATAAATGCTGTGCTTTAGTTATTATACATATATCAAGAAAACATAAATCCAAATTTCTATATATGTCTTGTCTCTATATTTAATATTGAATTTTTGATTCCGATATAGTCTTAAAAAGACATGTTCATGGCATTGGCATAGGCCAACAGATAGATACTGTCAATTATACCAACTAAATAAAATATATCAGAAAATAAAAGATATAAAGAAAATCAGCATATAAGGATACAACATGCTAGGTGACTATTTCGAGTCACTCAGAGGTAGAATTTAATCTGAACTTAGAAAGTGTAGAGAAACCATAAATTATGTTAATAATTATGAGATAATTATGAGAAATGGAACATCAGGATAGGCTTAGCATAAATAACTACATGCACAAATCAAACAGTTTCCAGGTATTTACTAAAATCTGGATACCCTAAGACAATTGCAATTTTATCCCACGAGTACAAGTGTAAAAAGTCTATGAGGCAAAAAAAATAATAATAATAAAATAAATAAAAATAAATTTTAAAAAAGTCTATGAGGCTGGAAGCCATTTGATGTCCATTTGAATAAATTTGAGGTGTTTGTTTGGCTAATAATAAAATCAGCTGACTCTACTTTTTTCAACTAACCCATTGACTAATAGCCTGCATTTTTTTTTTCAACTTGTAGGATACTTGATGCAGATTAAAGCAAAGTTTACTTTCATTCCCTCCTGTAGCAGTGTATATAATTTACTAAGAAGAAAATCTCTGCTATTTACCTCTGGCTTTTAGAGTAGTGAAAATAGATTGTCATTACTTAATAATTTGGTTCTTCAAGTGCCCAGGTACAGCAAAATAAAATACACACATAAAATGGAAAAGAATTTAAATTGAAGGGCTTTAAATTGAGAGTAATTCTATACATCAACTTCAGGCCAACTTTCTTGTCTTAATGATCTTCATGCCTGCAATTTGTATTTCTTGCCTGGGAAGGAAAAATTACTCCATATAGCCTATCTTTCCTACCTTTTGTTACTTGTTTAGTTGTTTCCTCAAACAGCTAATTAATGTTATCTTTGTCAATATTTACATGAACTGAGCAATTTCTAACAAAGTGGTGATGATATTCTGATACTTTAACCTTTCTTAGTTCACACTGTTGCCAAAAATGTTTTAGGATACATAGTAAGAATGGACTTGAAGGAGCTAGACACCATCACTCATTTGTGTGCCTTTCAGACACCCATATGATGGGGAACATTTTGCCTGTTAAGATCCTTTCTTAAAAAGAAATTGTCTACCAAGGAAAACTATACCCAAGCTGGACACATAGCTCAGAGGTTGAGCCCTTGCCAAGCACGTGTATGCCCTGGATTTGATTCTTTTTTTTTTTTTTCCTCTTTTTTTTTTTATTAATTTATTCTTGTTACATCTCAATGGTTATCCCATCCCTTGTATCCTCCCATTTTTCCCTCCTTCCCATTTTCCCCTTATTCCCCTCCCCTATGACTGTTCCTCAAGGGGACTTCCTCCCCCTGTATGTGCTCATAGGGTATCAAGTCTCTTCTTAGTAACCTGCTGTCCTTCCTCTGAGTGCCACCAGGTCTCCCCCTCCAAGGAACGTGGTCAAATGTGAGGCACCAGAGAAATGATGCTAAATAGCAGAGGCTGAGGGGGGAGGAGGGAGGATACTTAGAAGGGGGGGAGTAGGATGCTTAGAAGAAGCTGATCACCAAAATCAACTCATGAGCTAGTAACAATTATTCAAATAACAATGAAACTCCAAGTCCTTAGAACTGCTATGAAACTGGCATCATCTGGTTTAGTAACCATGGTTATCTGATGTGCTCATGGGGCCACTCACTGGAAGAAACTCTTAAAGGAATGGCTCTTCTTCATAGCTGCCTCACTTCCTAATAATCTACCAGTTGAAAGAGTCTGCTTCCTGAAATGCGTAAAATCAATCTGAAGATAAAAATTAAATAATGGAAAGTTAACCTAACTGGGGCCTAAGGAGATGGTTGCTCTGTTGGTAAAGTGCTTGCTCCCTAAGAATGGGAGCCTGAGTTCAGGGCTCCAACACCCACATAAAGCACCAGGTGTGTCTGTGTGCACTTTTAATTACAATGCTGGGAGGTGGGGACAAAAGGATCGGAAGTACAAGGCAATCTTGCCAATCAATAAATTCCAGATTCATTGAGAGACCCTGTCTCAAAAAATTAGATGTCAAACAATTCAGTAGACACCTAAATTGCACTCTGATTTACACACATGCACACATATGCATGACACTTACATACATGAGTACATACAAAAACACACAAAATTCAACATCATTGAGAATTTAGTCACCACTATAAATTGTATAAATCAGTTGTTAATTTTTTAAAGTGACCACTGCACAAGTTTGCACTCCCACCAGCAATGGAGGAGTGTTTCCCTTTCTCCGCATCCTTCCCAGCATGTGCTGTCACTTGAGTGTTTAATCGTAACCATTCTGACAGGTGTAAGATAGAACCTCAGAGTTGTTTTGAGTTGGATTTCCATGATTGCTAAGGACTTTGAGCATATTTTAGGTGTTTCTCAGCCATCCGATATTCCTCTGTTGAGAATTCTCTGTTTAGCTCTCTACACTTTTTTTTTCTCTACACCTTTTAAAAATTGGATTATTTGGTTTGGTGTTTAATTTCTTGAGTTCTTTATATATTTTGGGTATTAGCTGTTTGTCAGATGTAAGGTTGGTGAAGATCTTTTCCCAGTCTGTGGGTTGTCATTTTGTTCTGCTGACAGTGTCCCATTTATTAATTGTTAATCCTCAATCTGCCGCTTTCTCAGGAAATTGGGAATAGTGATACCTCAGGACCCAGCTATAGCACTCCTGGGCATATTCCCAAAAGATGCTCCACCATACAGCAAGGACGTTTGTTCAACTATGTTCATCACAGCGTTCGTAATAGCCAGAATCTGGAAGCAACCTAGATGTCCCTCAATCAAAGAATGGATAAAGAAATAGTGATACATTCACACAACGGGATAGTACTCAGCTATTAAAAACAAAGAAACATTGAAATTTGCAGGCAAATGTATGGAACTAGAAATGATCATCCTGAGTGAGGTTACCCAGACCCAGAAAGATACTTATGGTACATATCACTTATAAGTGGATATTAGCCTCATAATACAGAATAACCACACTACAATCCACAGACCTAAATAAGCTAAATAAGGATCACCTTAGGGAGGATGCTTAATTCTCATCCAGAAGTGCAACTAGAACAGACATCGGAAGTGCTTGAAGAGAGGGAACAGACCAGGAACCTTCCATAGAGGTCCTCTGACTGACTCCATTCAGCAGGGGGTAGAAGCAGATACTGAGACTCACAGCCAAACTTTGGGGCAGAGAACATGGTGACTTAGGGAACAGCGGTGGCATAGAAGGACGTGAAAGGGACAGGAGCTCCACAAGAATAACACAGCCAACAAATCTGCACTCAGGGATACCTACAGAGACTGATGCACTAACCAAGGACCATGCTGGAGAGGACCTAGACATGCTGTTCAGATGTGGTCAATAGCACAATCTCCATGTGAGCCCCATAATATAGGGGGTATGGGCTGCCTCTGACATGGGCCCTGTTGCCCACTCGTTGATCACTTCCCCCTAGTTGGACAGCCATGCCAGCTGACAGAGAAAGAGGGTACAGGCAGTCCTTATGAGATTTGATAGGCTGGGACCAGATGGTAAGGAACAAGGACTCTCCCTTTCTAAGGACTAGGTGAATGGAGGAGGGGAAATGGGGGGGAGGGGAAATAGGGAGGGAGGGTGGGACTGAGAGGAGACTAGGGAAAGGGCTACAATCAGGATGTAAAGTGAATAAATTAAAAATAAACAAACAATAAAAAAAAGTGACCACCATTCACTGTATCAAATGGTGACTAAAGCAATGATGTTTCAAACCTATTTTGAACTGTTAAAAGATTTAAGTCTAAATGGATTTGCCACAAAAAGTGATAAGTATGTGAAATGTAAGCATATATCAAAGCACAGAACTGCACACATAAAATGGAAAGAATTATTATTTGTCAAAAGTAAACTTATAGGGCACAAAAAATACTTCTTGTGTAGGTCAACTTTATCTAAGAAAGCTACAGGATCCTGGTCAGGTGACAAAAGAGTTACAAAAGAATTCCTAAGATGGGTTAGTAGAAACAGCTAATTGATTAAGTGCATCTGCGGGGGACCCAAATTCAGTTCCCAGAGCAGACACTAGGCCCTCCACTGGGCTCTGTAACTTCAGCTCCTGGAGATCCAACACCATCTTCTTTCTTCAGGACAACTTGCACACACATGTACATATGCACTTGCACACACACATACAGACAAAATTAAAAATAACAATAGTCCTCTTTTTTTAAGTTCTGAGAGAAGATAAGGAGAAGTTCCAGGCAAGGCTAGACGAGAGACACTTTTGAAAGACACCGAGATGGTTCTCACTTTTTCTCTGTCATCCTTAGACTGAGTGAGAATCATCTAGAGAAAACATGTAACCAGACCACCAGAGAGTCCAGAATTGCTCCACCCTTCCACACTCACATACTGATTCTGGCTTCATGGGCAATCAGCAGTTTGACCTAAGTATAGTAGAAAAAGATGGAACCTGTACGTGTTCATGGCCTTGCTCGGTCATGGGAATCTGAACCTCATTCACGGTCCATAGGTGGAGAAAAAGCTGACTCAAAGATGCATCACTCTCAGTAACTAAAAAAGCTGACATTCACCCCAAGACAGGTGGTAAATCAAAATGAGTTAGTGATAAGCGTTCTTATTAGGATTCTCTTGGTGATTCACCTTCATCGGTGATTCATCATTTTCCCTCCAGATCCTCAGGTCATCTCAACATATATTTGAATAAACTCAGTGAAGTACAAAAGAAACCGTCTGAGCTGATTTCTGTGAGTTATGTTTAGCTTGAACTTGAGCTGAGTTGTTCCTCTTGCCCTCACCCGGACCCCGACTCCAAGCTGCATGAGAAACAATCCAGGGCTATCAGGAGAGTCTGTCTGGTGACGTGGGGGGGTGGGGGGAGGTGGGGGGGAGGGTATTTTACCTTCTGTGCTTCAGTTTCCATTCCTATTTTGCAGACTGAGAGTAAAAGTCAATACTATTTACAATTTTATTGGTTCTCAGAGGAGGATGCGTCTTAGACATCTAACTCAACCTTTTAATTTTCAGGCAAATAATATAAATTCAGAGAGATGAAATGAATTGATCAAGGCAGCATAACAAGACCAATGTGGGGATGGCAGGAATGGAGGAGTCACTTGCCATCCAAGACTCTTCTCTATGTCTAGAATTAATTTTGTGTAGTTTGTGTCGCTTATTGCATATTAATAACTCCTGTGAAGCAACATTGAAAATAGAGGCACATTTTAATATAGCAATGAGATTAGTGATTTCCTCTAATCAAGATGATAACTTACACTTTTACTGAATTAAAAAGAGGACTTCTAAGCTAAGAAAGTAGAACTGTTGTAGAAAAAACCATGTTTATTGAATTAATCACTAGTATCTACATGTGCTAGTATAGGTTTTTATCATATTGGCAATTAGCAAAGGTGTTCTGTGCTTCTGTCATTTTAAAAACTTCATTTTACAAAATGATAATTTCACATCAGAGTCTACTTTTTTGCTATGGGGAAAAAAATCAATGAGAAGTTGTGGTTCCAGAAATTTAACGCAAGGCCTATCTTTGATCACCAATTCATTAAGTGTTAACATGTTAATTACCAAGATACTTTTAAAGACTTCGCAACACATTGAAGTTTTTGTTACTGTTTTCATAGATGTTAAAACATTCGAATCATTCGAGTAATCATCAACCTTGATAGATACCAAGAAAAAGTTATAGACTTGAAGTTTATTTTTCTTCCCTGTTTAAAGATGACATGAGGACCATAAAAGGAAGCCTCACCAGGCAAGTGATAAGTGGTTTCTCACAGACATTCCCATTGCACTTGTCACAAGGAGAAACAGCTCTTACAACTCGCCATAAAACTTCCCTTTCTTAAACTGATGCTCCCAATTTTGTAAAACATGAAGCCCCTTCAAAGCCTCCTTTTCTGTGTGGACAAAATAGAAACCTTTTACTTTGCTGGTGAGATGTAAATAAGTCTCCAGCCAGTATGGAAATCAATATAAAGACCCCTAAAAACAATCCTATCTACCATATGCCCCAGTTATACCACTGCTGGGCATGTCTGCAAAGGATGCCAAGTCAACATAATACTGAGATCCTTGCACATCGATTTACAATTGATTGTATATCAATCAGTTTACAGCACCATTTTCACAACAGATAAGTTATGGCACCAATTTGAGCATCCATAACAGAGGAGTGGATAAAGAAGCTGTTGCTTAGATACACACATATATCTATGTCATTTTCAGAAAAATAGATGAATCTAGAGATACTCATATTAAATAAATTAAGTCAGTCTCAAAAAGACAAATATCACATGTTACCATGCATTTGTGGGCCCTAGACTTTATCAGTACATATGATCATACATGCACAGATAACATGAAAGCAGAAGTGAAACTGTCTATGGAATTAAAGGGACCAATGAGAGGAGAAATGTGACAATGTCCCGTGCTAGCAATGTATGGGAGTAGAGAAGCCAAGCCTGATATCTCTTAGGTGCCACATTCCCAGCAGTAGAGATGAATAAGAAATGGCTTTGTTGTACATATTAGTTTTTAACTACCAATATCAACACTAAAGGAAAAAAAACTCCCTTCCCAAACCCTGAAATAAAGACAGATTATAGAAATGTGAAATTTTCAATGCTTTATTTCAAAATGGAATGTGTAATGGGGTTTTTTAACTTCTAAAAAGAATAAATAAGTTACAGTTATATGAGATAGATTTAACATATATACTTATACCTTATGCTCTCAAAATACCCCTAAATTTTCAAAAATATTAAAAGTCTTGAACCCATAAGACAAAGAGACTAGAAGCTGGATTAACTGCAGCTGGGAAACATCAAGGAAACTTAGAAGAATTAAAGCAGATGGGCAAAGCATGACTATCTCAGATAAGAATAATGGAAACCAAACTTCCTGCAAACAGAAAAGTCAGCAAAGCGAAGTTGCTACTGGCACAGAACTCCAGAAAGACCGACAGCTAGATGAACAAAGCCAAGCCAAGCAGTATGAAACCAGGTTGAATAAAACTCAACCAGACTGGGTGAAGGGTGAAAACCTACGTAGAGCTCCCACCACCAAGCAAGCAACTGCCATACTGCCCTTCATTCTAGAAAGATAAATACACATGTGCTGAAGAAATCAAATCAAAAGGTGCTAGGATTGGAAGAACTAAAGCAGTGGGGGACACACAAGGAACTGAACACTAGAGGACTAAGTCAGAGCCTCACTGTCGTGTTCAGTGTCCTCCAACTTGAAACTTTACCACCTCCAGGCTACAGGCAGACTCATGGGACTGGAGAAGTTAATGAAATTTACCAATCTCAGAACCCTGAGAGGTCCCTCTCTGAGTTATAAAAAACACTAGACAGTTCCCGGGGAGAGGAGATGTTCTGGCTATCTGAGCTACCTGCAAGTTGTTCTGGATTCCCAGAGATGGAGATGTCTTGTGTCATCATCCAAGTTGGAATGACATTGTCTGTGATGATCAGTCACCCATCCACCTATGGGTAGTCTGTCACCCAAGTTCTTGTAAGGAGCCCCAGTAATCTTACTGGTTTGCTAAGCTAGACTTGGGTTAAATTGCTTCTTTAGTCTACAGCTAGTGGCCTATCTGGGCTCAGCAGATGTTTCTTTACATCTCTCCAGGAAAATGTCACTTAGTTCCAAAAGGAGACCAACAGGTCAGATGATGAATTGGGTAGGAGAGGAGCTATGACCTATGCAATGAGCGCTAAGACTGAGGCTGATCCATGTGAAGGTGGCACGTCCATGAAGGCAATCCTGATAGAGCTATATTTCCTGTGTGATTTGGGTTGGTGAGGCCCGTCACTGGAATATGGGTGCATGATCCTTGTGATGGGTAATATAACATGAAATCAAGATCAAGTCATATGACAGTGAAGCAATCATATGGAGAATCCAGAATGGTCATCTTCTACTACCTGGTTTGAGGTGGCACCCTAACTTTGTGAAACTTGGACAATGGCTATAGACATGTTCCTGTCTCCTCCTTTAAGGGTTAATCCAGTAAAGCAGTCGGGTACCTGGCCAGGGAAGCCCCCATATCGGCTCACCTTAAGATAAATTGCCTTTCCTTGTTGGTGATCCTGCCTCCTGGGAGGTTCAGTTGGAACTGGCCTCCTTTCTGAGACCTGGCTCGAAAGAGTGTGACTATTTCTTTTTCTACTTCTCTTTTTCTCTTGGATGATTTCGGAAGGCCAAGTATGCTTTTAAACTCCCTAGCAAACTCTTTTGCTAAAGTTCCCCTTCTTACCAAGTGACTGCCGGCTGCCAGGTGGCTGACCTCCAAGCTGCTTTATCTCAAGCAGCATGACTTTTGTTCCTTCTCTTCTCCATCTCCTCCTCCTGTCCAGGCAGCCCAGAGATTTACAGCTTTCCCTGACTTGGAGTTTTACTTTTAAATTCTAATAAATGGTCCCCAAGCTTCCATTTGACTCTATTCTTTGTCCTTGGGCTTCTTTTGTGTGTGTGTGTGTGTGTGTGTGTGTGTGTGTGTGTGTGTGTGTCTGTTCTTAAATTCTTTTAATAATAAGACAAAGAACCCCCAAAAGGAGCCCCTCCTTCCTGGCTTCATATGATGGCTCTGCTGTTACTCTCCCAGAGATTTTCAGAAACATTTCTTTCCACCCTTTAAGCCTTTCATTGGTAGAGAAAATTAGCCTGCTTCTGAACTCCTAGATGGCATCTCACTGAATGAAGTCTGCCACATAAGTATGAGAGTGCCCCTCTCCAATGTGCTAATGGAGTAGTTGTAAGCAGGCTGTGATCAACATCAGTCTATTCCTTACTATTTCTTCCTTTTACATGGACATGTTTGTTGGGTTGGTTGGGTTGGTTTTTGGTTTCGTTTTGTTTTGTTTTGTTTTTGAGAGGTCACTAAACCTCAGTTGCACAGGGTATGACTCATTACCAAGGCCACCCAACTGACTGAAATTGTAATACAGCCAACATAGTTTTACAAAGGCTATTTCCTTTAGATAGGGCATGAGATTAGTTGCCTGGATTTGGAGAGTGATGAGAGAAGCAGCCAAACGTTGATGAGCAGAATAGTGAGTGAGCATGCCCAAAGCTGGGCCCTTTCTGAATCTGAGAAAGGAGAGGAACAGAAAGAAAGGAAGAAGTTGTAGAGGTGAAGCCTCTACTGTAGGCTATCAGGAGCACGGGGTTGGAAGGAGTGGTGAGAAATCTTTTTGTTTTTAATTTTTTTATTAATTTATTCTTGTTACATCTCTATGGTTATCCCATCCCTTGTATCTTCCCATTCTTCCCTCCCTCCCATTTTCCCCTTATTCCCCTCCCCTATGACTGTTCCTGAGGGGGATTACCTCCCCCATATATGCTCATAGGGTATCAAGTCTGTTCTCGGTGACCTGCTGTCCTTCCTCTGAGTGCCACTAGGTCTCCCCCTCCAGGGGACATAGTCAAATGTGAGGCACCAGAGTACAATCTTAAATCACATAAAGACAATTCATTATTGATGGGCCTTGTGCACTAGTCCTATAGAAAGAATGCAGTGGCCAAACCTTAGCTCTACTATCGTCCGGGTGACTGGGTGGCTGAGAGTGTTGGGAAAGGTTATAATAGATTATTGGTACTGCGTTAGGTCAGGCTCTGATTCATGGCCATCCAGGCAATGTTAGCTCCCCTTACATCCCCAAGTTTGGACTGCAGATGTGTCAGAAAAACAAACAGCGAAGCATAACTCAGAATGATGAAGCAGAGTTTCAAATGACCTGCAGTTTCGCCAAAGGAGGTGCTTCCATACCAGCCAGCAGTGCAGTTCAGGGAAGGTAAAAGCCAATGGATCTGGGGAAGTAAATTGTATTCTGCCTTTATAGAGCTTTCCTGTCAGACTTGGGTGTGACAGAAAGAGGACACAGAAGAATTAGTAAGTGTAAGAATGTTTTGGTGGGAAGGAATATAAATTACATTTCTTTTTTCCCTTTCAGGTCCTTCTTTGCATTTAAGTAATTCAAAATGAGAGGTGAACTTACCCACATGACAAAGGACTCATGCAATTGTTTTTAAGTGAAAGTTGTTGCCTGCTTTTGATCACTTCCCTTAACGGGGCTGCCTTGGATGAGCTCAGTCCGACTTGATGTGCTGGGGTGGGTTGGTGGAGAGGCTCCTTTTTTCTGGGGAGTAGGGAAGGGCAATTAGGGGGCGAAGACGGTGGAAAGGAAGGACTAGGAAGAGAGAAAGGAGGGGACTACGACCAGGATGTAAAGTGAATATATAAATTAAAAATAAATTTAAGAAAGAAAGGATTTCTTTGCTGTTATTTTTTTTCAACTTACGAAGTTTATTTGACTATAAATCTCAGAATAAAGTCAACAAAACTTCAGAGCTTTATTGTGCAACAGGAGAACTACCTCCAGACTTTTCAGTAGTTACTACCCTGAAGGTCCCTGGCATCTCCTTTCATGTTGCCCTTGTTACACCCTCATATCTAAGCGTCACGCCACTGTGCAGGATGACCTCATCAGTGCACTGTCTCCCCAGGAACTGAGATCTCCCTGAACCAGTCCACTTACCAGACTGTGAAGCCCTACCCTTTAAATAGAGATATTAGTCCAACATGGCTCTTAATAAAATGCTAGAGTAATTCAGTTCCAATTATGAGTTAAGACATCTCTTGGACACATTTTACAAAATTAGGGTGGAATTAATATACTAATTGAACTCAGTAACTCAATATAATATCATCTACACCTTGGGGCACACTAAATATCATTTCATGAGCCAAGATGACAAGAGAATTATTTCCAGTCAGGGCCTTGCACTGCTTTAATGTGATTTCCATCCAGTTGATTAATTGTGTCATTTTCTTTTATGTTCATTCATTCAACAAATATTTATCTAGGACCCATTATTCATAAGGCATATGCTAGTGACACAAATTAGAGTAACACTTCCTGCCTTTAGAAGTTAGCATCTATGAAAGAAACAGATGGATTCACATGAAGAACTAGAATTTAGGACAGAATGCTTCCATGGAAGGATGAGAGAAGAGGTGTTCAATTGATTTTAACTGGTCATGTGTCATAGAAGTGACCTAAACAAGACAGTCATTGAGTAGGGACTCTACAGGTCCAAAGCCAAAAAAAAAAAAAAATCAAACATGTGGGAGTGTGACTTTGAGATCCTTTGGGTGAGTCTGTATGTATCATTGCAAATTTCTTGCCTGTTCAACAGCCATCTGTTGACCAATAGTGTATCAAAGTCACACATTTTTAAATGTTTAGTAAAAAGCAACCCATCCCTAACCCAACCTTTATTAGACAACAGTCCATAGTCAATGTCTATGCCTTTCCTTTATTAGTTTGATTTTTTTTATTTTTTGCAATCTATGACTTAAGTGTATCTCCAGTCCTTGATACATATTTTTGAAGCTACATCTCTTTTATTCAAAGTTAGAATGATCATTGTTATTTTAATTATCATCCCAGGCATTAATGTGCTTAGCTATTGCTAGCTCCCAGACTATTGTGGTTATGCAATCCCTGTAAAAAAATTAACTATTACACCTAAATATAGCATGCAAATATTATTTGTTGTAAACATCATGAATATTTGATTCCCTGTGTCAAATATTTGTGTCTCTCATAATTTGCATTTCAGTCCTAATTTATTTTTTAAAAAGGAAACAACTCAGGGTTATCAGTCATGAAAAGTAAGATTCAAGGAAAAGAAATCCCAGTAGTCTCAGTAGACTGACTTCTTATTCCTTGTAAATCATTAATATGAGGCAATTCTATTTTGATCTGCCCTTTTTCACTGTGTCATTTTCATCCAGTCATAAGCCTTTTTTTAGTCTGTGTCAATGTAGGACTCTCCCAAGTGCTTGCAAATGTGTAGACCTGACTAAACAAATGCACTAAAGAATACTTCTTGCCTCTCCATGGTAGCCCCGCCCCTTTTTAGAGCTGTCTTTGCAATTTTTGCTGACAGAGCATTTGTAGAGAAGCGCAAATCTACTCTCCCCAGTAAGACACAAAAATACTTCATGCCAAATCTTGCAGCAACTCCAAAAGAAACCTGCATCTAAGTTTCTTCCCATTGCAGAAGTGGCCTCTGTTTTCATTATCAAGAGCATTATCACAGATTGCAACCTGACATCAACGTCTGACGTAACCTACAAAATCATCTCTGTTCTAGGAGCAGAACTGCTTCTTAAACTCCAGTTACGTAAGCGACACTCTGTCTCTGAGTTCCAACCGCTGATTGAACACCCTTTTCTTCTTTGATTTAAAAGAAAAAAAAATTCAACTACAATTGCCTACTTAATATAAGAAAAAGAGAATGCGTCTAAAAGAGGCAGAGACAGACTTCCAAAACGTAATGAAATTAGAATTTCGGAGAGTTCTGTGCAAATACTGCATCTCCTAGAGAAAAGCATTTGAAGTGTTCATGATGATAGATTTTTCTTTGGCAAATAAAATTTATAAGGGATAAAGACAACGTTGACTTTCTGTGTTTGCTAAAACCCTTATGAGAAAGATGCACAGGCTGCCAAACGCTTTTCCTTTCTGGTCTAGTGTGAAGCTGAATGGCTTCCCAAATACAGGCCTTCCAAAAAGAAACCCAAGTGTCACTGCACCCCCCAAACAAGGCCTGAGAGCTACCACAGTTCAGAAAGCCTTGTCCTCCACCCACAGCAACAATGAGCAAGCCCTTCTCTAGGTGAAGAGATGTAGGACTCATTTAATACATTTTCAAACATTTTTAGTTTGAACTACTAAAATACCCATTCTTCTTACTGTTTCCCAAAACATGATATCTTCACCAACAACATATGAAGATAGGTGATAACTCAGTCTAGATTTTACAACGTTGTAAATATATTTCTCTATTATCATAGCAAGAATGAAGGCATTGATGAGCTCCAAAACATTTTGAGTAATAAATAAGAGCAAGAATGCCCTGTGGGACACTTGGTGTTTCACAGGGGCTTCTGGGAGAGAAATTTAAGAGCTTTGCTTGTAATGGAGCTATGAAATAATTTTAATCAAGTTACATAAAAATAAATCTAATTATATACAGGATTCAGTAATTACTGACATATTTAGGTTGGCAGGATACCATGGGCTATTAGCTGTGTTAAAAGACACCTAAGACAAACACAAATGATTATAATAAAAAAGGAAGCTCACTTGCCGTAAAGCCCATTTTTACCTTTAGACAAATCTTTCTCAAAAAATTTAAAAATACTTAGTAGAAGAATAGATAAAGAAACTGTGGTAAAGCCGGGAGTGGTGGCGCACGCCTTTAATCCCAGAACTCGGGAGGCAGAGGCAGGCGGATTGTTGTGTGTTCGAGGCCAGCCTGGTCTACAAAGCGAGTACCGGACAGCCAAGGCTACATAGGGAGACCCTGTCTCAAAAAACCAAAAAAAAGAAAAAGAAAAAAGAAAAAAAAAAAGAAACTGTGGTACATTTACACTATGGAATACTACTCAGCTATTAAAAACAAGGAATTCCCAAAATTTGTGGACAAATGGATTGAGCTAGAGATGATCATAATGAGTGAGTTAACCCAGAAGCAGAAAGACTCAAATAGTATGTACTCATATCTGCATACTAGCCCAAGGGGCATGTCCCATGAAAGTCTTCACTTACCAGGAAACTAGGACAGAGGAGAGGACATCCTATTGGGACTCTAGATGAGAGAAGCATGGGAGAATGGCAAAGTAGAAGGATCCAGAGGGTCCTAGAAACCTACAAGAAGAACATTATGATAGGTAGATTTGGGCCCAGGGGTCCCACTCAAACTATGGCACCAGCCAAGGACAACACAGGCGGTAAACTTCAAACCCCTACCCAGATCTAGCCAATAGACAGGACATTCTCCACAGTTGAGTGGAGAGTGGGGTATGATTTTCACACGTACTCTAGTGCCTCATATTTGACCATGTCTCCTGGAGGGGGAGACCTGGTGGCACTCAGAGGAAGGATAGCAGACTACCAAGAAGAGACTTGATACCCTATGAGCATATACAGGGAGAGGAAGTCCCCCTCAGTCACAGTCATAGGGGAGGGGAGAAAGGGGAAAATGGGAGGGAGGGAGGAATGGGAGGATACAAGGGATGGGATAACCATTGAGATGTAACAAGAATAAATTAATAAAAAAAGTTTAAATAAATAAATAAATAAATAAATAAATAAATAAATAAATGTTCTCTTAAGTTAGTACTTACTGGATTACTGTCCCATAATGGACGTTAACTAAGACATCCTGACTTGACTTTCAGCATGACCCTCAGTTTCACTGGGTGTACCTATTTCATGGGTGAGGTACCTTCCAGAAGACACTGTTCAATTTAAAAAGCACTGATGCATGAATTCACACTTAAATTTGACCTTGAGAAACTGTGTTTATCTTATGTTGATCATGAGCTCACACAGAATTTTGAACAGGAAATCTACGAGTTGAGATCTTAAGAATATGACTGAAATCAGCAAGGTTTAGGCTAATCAGAATGATAGATATTGGTGCCAGCTATTACCTGAAAATCCACTGCCATGGGTCCAGACGAGATGTAACAGGAAAAAAAAAAGTAAATGTGGAATGGAAACAACTCCAAAAGAGGAAGAAGATCTGGGCTCATTTGAGGGACCAGAAGTCACAGCTTTGAACATGGCCGTGGCATTTGCCAGTAGGAGAAGGAAGACCGAATGATGTGGGTCTGCATGTAATGGAGAGGGCACGCTGAGAAATGAGAGATAATTTCTCAAAATCTTTGAATACAATTAACCTTGTGTGATCTGACATTGTCTTTTAGGAATGGCTATTTCTACTATTATAACCTGCAACTTTAAAGAAATCGTTCTGATTGTGACTGAAATGACTGTGCTGGCTTTGCCATTTGTGTTTGAGCAGTTGTGTTTAGATGGAAATCTCCCTAACTAGATTTTAGAGATAATACCATGAGAACATGAGGTGATGACAAAAACCAGGTCTGTGTGTAACAATGTTAGTAGCATGTTATAAACAAGGGATAGAATTGGCACCCAAAGCCTACAGCTGAGGGGAACAGCTGCCCACACATGAGCTCCCCATTTTCTACTTCTGGAAGTCAGTTTCAAGTGAGAATGGTTTCTTCAATGCTAAATGCATGTCTTTAGTTATCAGTGGTTCTTCATAGGTTAAGCCAAGCCAATGTTAACTTGTTCTTGTTTTTGTTATGTTTGCATATATATGGCCAAATGCCAAGCCCAGTAAGTCCTTCCATGTCTAACCCTGATGATACAGATACAAAGCTTAGCTGAATAAACTAAAAACATAATTTTCCAAAATAAGAAAGTTTGAAACAGATGGATAATGTGTAGCTCACTTATTTTAGAGAATATGGCCTGTTTTCAAAAGCATATACTTCTTGGCTGTGATTAATAGCAACAATTTTATTCATTTCAAAAATGAAAATCATATAGTCACCGAAATTGTCAGAAAAAAATCAAAGCATCATTCTCACATAACAAATCACCATGGCACATACATCTTTAAAACAACCTTAGGGTTTTAGGAACCTAGGTAATTTATTTTAGATTACAAGGAAAACTCAAATTCAAATTTTTCTGTTTACTATAGCCCAGAGCATAAATTTTCCTGATACCATGTTCAGGCATCTTTAAGGGACTATATTTTCAGGATATTTGTATCATTGTTGGTAGTGTCCATAAATCCTGTAATTTGGCTCTAAGTTGTACCAATCAATGTTATGGAGCTTCAATTACAGGTCCTGCCCTGAACAGAGGAATCCACCCTGTGTCATTTAGAGTTGTTTTGTCACTTAACAATCAAAAACAAAAAGAAACAAGACAGTATTTTTATGTCTTAAAAAATGTTTCATTGAGACCTAAAATCCTAAAAAATTATATCAAGCACCCTTTGGCATGTAGCAGTGTGTTTCTGTTCTGTATATAACCCAGTGGCTCTAGTCCTTATCAAGGACAGTGTGTCACTGGTATATTCTAGGTGCATAATTTATTTCCATAGCATTTCTTAGTGCACAGAATCATCCATAGGTCTCCAATAGCTTAGAGCAAATAGGAGCGTGTCTAATAGAGCTCTAAGAGTTGTGGTTGAGTGGTAGAGATGAACACAAAACATAGAAATAAGGGATCAGTCTCAAAGTAAAGAGAGTTGAAACTGTGAAGTGGGCATTTAAAAAGCTAAGCTGCAAGATATCAACTCTGCTCTCTGAACTTGTAACTTTGTGGAGTTACTGTTGGGTAAAGCAGGAGAGTTGACAGACTAGAACAATCCCTCCCTCAAAGGGCAGTGGAGGGAAGCAATGGGACGCACTCCGAGAAGCTGTGTCCTGACATAGGAAAGTATACGGGAAATGATTACAGTAAGTGCAAAGTTGAATCCTGTTTCTGTTTTCATCACCTATGGATAGCTGTGAGCATGTCATTTAACTGGGCTGACTCTTGAGGAAAGGCATTTGGGTGAACCTTGGAAAATAAGGTATTTATACAAATAGAAAATGCCATTCCTTATGTCTGGCAGTTCAGCATTGCCCCTTATATAGAAATGCTGTCTAAAGCATGTCAAATTCCTCACAGACCATACTGGAACAGAACAATGATCAGTCATTTGTGCTGCACACAGGTCACAGGCAGTCAGAGACATACACCTTTGGACATGGAACTATTTATCATTTTGTTAGCACTCTTCCTACTGTTTTGCCCCCTACCAGTGGCACTGGTCCTATTTCACTCAGAGCTCAATGATAGAGTTAAGATATGAGGGCAGAAGATTCATCTGAAAGTCTTTCATTTTTCATATCAAATTCTGCATAATGTCATGAGCAAGCAAGAGCTGACCACATAGATAAGTTCAAGACAAAAGAAAAACTAGGACTTAATCTGTGACCAACTACTGTCTTTGGAGTCTTATCTTGACATTACAGACAGAATATTTGGAGGAGTAGATTTGATTAAGGAAATTGTGCTCCATTAAAAATCCTTATTTATTTAGTTATCATCTCTGGCTCTGTTGAAAATAATTTTCTTTTTCAGACATGTGCATCTTCTGTTAAAGTTAAATGTGCTGCAAGTGTTATAAAATTAGGTAATTAGACAGATGATAAAGCTACAGAGAGGCAGGAGATAGGATAAGAGATGCAAATGATTTTAGAGCCCACTAATATTGATGAGAGTCTAGCCTTTAGTTAAGGCAAAAGGTAATTAAGAAATTAGAGCAGCCCTTTGTTTCTCCCAATCTTAATTGGCAAATTGATTTGGGAACTAGGTTGCGGAGCTAATGAGAGACAGTCACTGGCCAGGCCAGTCATGGTGGACTGGCTACTCCTCTCCTCATGGTAGAGCTGCTGTTCATTTGTGACCATGGGACTTCTCTTTGCCCTTGCTGTAAACTGTTTCACACTAACTGTGCAGCAGTAGGAAATGCTGCTATTTTACTAAACAGTCACTTCAATGGTCTGCTATCTGACAATTACATACCATCACTGCATGCTCTATGGAGACATTCAGTCATTGAGTCTTGTGAAATAACCAGGCAAGCAGGATGGTTCAGCAGGTAAAGACACTTTTAGCCAAGCCTGATGACCTGAGTTCTTCTGTACCAGAGACCCACATGACAGGAGGAGAGAAGTGACTCTCATAGTTCGTTCTTTGGCATCTGACACACACACACACACACACACACACACACACACTCACACACACACACACACACACACACACACACATACACACACACACAAATAAATGTAATTAAAAGTTTTTAAAACAAAAAAATCAGGACAGTGCTTGTAGTGCAAGTTTCTTTACCTTCTAAGCCAGTGGTTCTCAGTCTGTGGGTCATGACCCCTTTGGGGTTGCATATCAAATATACTATATATTAAATATTTACATTATAATTTGAAACAGTAGCAACATTATAACAGTAGCAGTGAAATAATTTAATGGTTGGGAGTGTCAGCAGTAGGAAAGTTGAGAACCACTGCTCTAAGCCATCTTGCTAGCCCATTAACAGTATTTGATAAAGCTTCAAGCCTTTTTAAATAATTGCAAGTAACAATGAAGCCAAGTCATTACTGATCACATACAAAGAGCTAAAGATGATGAATGTGACTGAATTAAAACCTCCACAAGATGAAACTTAGGCCAACAGGCACACTAATCTAAAATGCCTCCTAGAGTCAGACTGGGTGTGTGATAGATAATGATGAAAGACCCTAAGGTTTTTGTAGACATAAAGGAGAGGAAAAAAAGAACTCACTGCCAATTCTCTGTATTAGATATGCCTGACTTATTATTAACACAACCCAGACATGAATGGAGCCTGCAAGTGAATCATATTGGAGAATTTAATTGTGTGGCAGAAAGAGAGTTGATGAGCATCTGAGGGAAATACCTTAAATTTTCTTTAAATAAAGGTGACGCTCATGTTGGTCTGAGGAAACCTCACCATCCTTTCTAGCAAGGTCATCTTTACAAGTGACCTTCTTTTGCTAGGATTGAGTTGTAGTTGCTGAATAAAATATTTTATAATACAAAAGGTAAACTCAACTTATTTTCTTTTCACTTGGTTGGTTAATGAACAAGACCCTCAGTTTAAGATACAAAGATGTTATTCTTACGTGCAGTGGCATGTGCTGTAAACAAAGTTGTTTTAATAAGAAGGGACTGGGTGATGCTACTCCTGAATTTGAACAAGATAGGCACGCATGCTCATATAATTCATTTCAAAATTGCCTAAGAAACAAAATTGAGTTCCTCAACCCAATGTCTACTCTCGAGTTTTAAAATCTGAGATGTATTGACTTTCCATTTGTAGGCAGGAGCCTGGTGAGTGCATTTCCACATATAATGGGTAGAAATGCATGGCAGAACTATATTATGTGTGGATGAACTCACTTAGTGGCCAGAGATGTGCCTGATCAGAACACAGGAGATATATTACATTATCCCAGAGAGTGACTTCAGGGTCTTAGCTCTTGTTACAGTATTTTCTATCCAGCCCTCATTTCAATGTCATAATTGTACCTGACCACACTAACCACTGGCCTATTTTCTGTCATTGGAAAAGTCAATAATTTGATGGGGTGCAGCAATATATAAGCATTCTTTCTATCTTCCCTGAAGTCCACCAAAATATAGGAGTGTTTTGCTTTTATGTAACACTAATTGAGAAACTTTATGTCTAAAAACCATGGGGAGAAGCTGTCATTAAACTCTCACATCCATATTCTTAGCAACATTTGTTTCATGGTTGGCTACATAACAAAGGTAGCTGACAGCCAGTTAGAATACTGAGAACCATGGTCTGAAGTAAGCCAGAAGGAAGGTAAATCAACCCACCACTCAGTTATTGGCAAGATTGTCATCCACTGCTTCATATTAATAAGAACCAACCTACACTGTGCTCATAAGCTTCGTTATTTTCCCCCAGCATTTATACATGTACATCATATATGTGAAAATGCATGTTGCGTGTGCATGCATTTATTGTAATAGAAGATAATTTATTTTTGTTTTTTCTTATTGCAAGTTTATTCTTTGATGATTTCAATAATGCATACCAAACATTCTGGTCACATTCTTCTCTTATGCTGCTTTAAGACCCTCAAACTCTTTTTCCTCCCACCAAGCCCCCCATGTCACTTTCATGTCTTTGCGGCGTATTGTACCATGAAATATACTGATAAAAACTAAACGTTTATACCATGTTGTTAAATTCGCAGGTTGTCATGTAAAGAATGGCATATGATTAATAGAAATGCCCGAGGAAGGTGGGGGGAGTACTAAAGCCAAAGGAAGGCAACAGACTAGAACATGGGTGGGTGCACATCTATAACTCTTATAACTCTAGTACTTGGTAAGCTGAGGCAGGAATCTCATGAGTTCAAGGCCAGCCTGGGATACATAGTAAGATGCCGTCTAGCCTGAGCTATATAATGAGACCCTGTCTGAATAAAAAAAAAAAGGGGGGGGGGGACTAAGAAAACAGTGAAATCGCTGAGAAGAACAGATTAGAATTGTAGTATTGTGTGATCAAGTTTTTCCTTTGTACTATAGACGGGTCCCCTTCTTAAAATGAAAGAGACAGACATTTGCGTTTATATTACACCCCTTTATTGAAATAAAGCAATGCCCTCTAGTGGCCAATTTTAAAATAAACTTTAACATACAAGCTCAACTCCAACTCTAAAAGTGCATACAGGGATGTTGTTTCACTGGATGGACACGGTGGAGCATGACCACTGAATGACAAGAATAAATACACCACCACATGTAAACAAAGAGCACCTGGCATGAGCAGCCTTACCACTGAGGCCTAAGTTCTCACTCTGTTGGGCAGCTCTCGCCCAGCAGTGCTTAACTACGCAGCGCCACCAGTCCCAACTCCGTAGTCTTCACAGCCACAGCTGTCCTCTTCAGCGTTCTCATCTGTTCATCTTTCTTACTGATAACAAAAATGACACTCTACTTTCAGGTCTTTTTATGTTTTGTGGAACACATTTTGACCCATCTTCTGTTTTGTTTTTATTACTTTTGTTTCTTTTGTGTGTGGGCGGCAGGTGCCACTCCTTACTTATGGAGCTCCAAAACATACTTACAGGGGTCATTTCTCTCCTGCTACTCTGTGAGCCTTAGGAATAAAATTCAGGTTATCGGTTTAGGCAGCAAATGCTTTTATCCATGCTTTGGCTTTCTTTTTACAACACCTTTCCCAAGAAACTCTTCGGCATCACTTCCCACTGTTGCCTGATGACATTAGAACCAGAGGACTTGGCTTCATCCCCCTGGGACAGCTCTAAGTACAAAGCCCTTTGGATCACTCAGTGAGACGATAAACAGCACCTTGTCTATTACACTTTTGTAGCTCTTTGCAAGTAGCTCTTTCTCTACTCCTGGATCTTCCGCTGCAATCAGTCTTTCAAATTATTTGCAATACACTGTCAAATATGCTCCTGATTTCAAATAGGTCCCCACTTGGCCACCACTAACCACCCCTAGTTGCTTCTGAACACTTCACAGAAACAAATCCTGTTGCTTCCAGGGAGCCTCCCTTCACTGGGCTTCCTTCTTGGACCCACCAGCACTGCTTTCACATTGGCTGACATGTGAATTCGTTTCAGAAATTCTGGGAAACCTGCTGGCTAAGATTTCATATCCAACTGAAGAAGAATTATCAAAGTTTGTTTCATGGGACACTGAGATACAGATCCACCAGAGTAATTCCTGAGGGCCCTTACTTTACCTAAAAGCACTATCTATTGAATGTACACATGGCTTATGTGTAAACATGAGAACTAGGTGGTCCGGAAACTGTCTGTCACACCAGATGCCACTAGTATGTTAGGACGATATACTAGACTCAGCTCACTTATTAGTCTGTTCTTGCAAATTGAACTCACTAAAAATGACCCCTCCTGATATGCAGATCCACTGTTTAATTAGATAAGGGTGAAGGAAGGGCTTATGGTGTACACGTAGGCTAGGTTTATGCTGTATTTTGTTTGTCCACTCACACACCACCTGCCCTATTTCCTCTTTGTACTGTGGCCATTTTGAAGAAGCTCAATCTTTCATCATTATTTCTCCAATTATCTGCAACCCAGGCCCTGGAAACAGGAAGAAGTAACAATTCTGGAGAATAAGAATGAGGGGGCAAACCTATTTTCCACTTCATTGGCTTCACATCACTCTTACATGCGTCCCTTGTGAGTTTTGATATCTACTTAGAATAAATGAGGGTTTGTGAGTAAATAATATGTAGAAAATTTAAAAAAAATTATGTCAGTAATCATTCCCAAATTTTATTCTAGAATGCATACATGGCTGCTGCAACATAAAAAACTCCAGCGGCTTTCATTAAAGAAGCAGGACGTAGTAAAAGGAGATGGAAAGGCGAGATGAGGGTTTTGTTTCTGACACTTGTGCTGTCCTAAGTAAATGGAGAGTTGATGTTTACACAAATAAATCCATATATGACAGTTTCGTATAGTCAAGTTCTTGCTTTGAAGTCTCTAGTTTTAGGCTCTATCAGACAGGAATAAGATAGAAATTGGTATATTTTTCAAGGAGTCTTTCGTTGGGGTGGGATTTTACATGGTTCTCCAGAGAAGTAGTGTTCTCCTGGTAAAGCTTTACATAATAAATATTGTCTGCCAGTGTCAAGATAAATCTCTCACAAAATACAAATTTGAAAACAAATGTGAGACCTGGTGACTGAAAAGAGAAATAAGAACTTAGGAGCTGAGGCTAGTGAACCCATTCTGTTTTCAAAAAAAAAAAAATGTGCAAAAAAAGAAAAAGTCTGAGACCTTCTATTAAAAGGATAAGTAGAACATTATGATAGGCAGATTTGGGTCAAGGGGTCCTGCTCAAACTAAGGCACTAGCCAAGGACAATACAGGCGGTAAAATTTAAACCCCTACCCTGATCTAGCCCATGGACAGGACAGTCTCCAAACTTGAGTGGAGAGAGGGATTTGACTTTCTCATGTACTCTGGTGCCTCACATTTGACTATGTCCCCTGGAGGGGGAGACCTAGTGGCACTCAGAGGAAGGACAGCAGGTCACCGAGAAGAGACTTGATACCCTATGAGCCTATACAGGGGGAGGTAATCCCTCTGAGGAACAGTCACAGGGGAGGGGAATAAGGGGAAAATGGAAGGGAGGGGAGAATGGGAGGATACAAGGGATGGGATAACCATAGAGATGTAACAAGAATAAATTAATAAATAATAAAAATTTTTAAAAAAAAAGAAAAACTATTCCCAGGAAAAGAGATAATAAGACTCCAAACACCAGGAAGTATGCAGTGAGACTGTCTTTCTTAGAAATTGCTGCATAGAAGATGGCAGCACCTATCATGCACTGTATTTGATCTACTGCACGGAGACCAGGGACCTGACTGGGAGCCACAGACTGCTAGACCTATAGAACACTAGGTGAGTGGGGTTCCACACAGTGCAGACCATCAGTGGGCCTTGATCTCGGAAAAGCAACAGCCCACAGCAGTCATGAACCCAATCTCCAGACACTGGAACAGAACCTACCTGCAGACTGCAGCCAGCCTACAAAACCCGAAATCAGTGTGTGGGATGGTGGAACACCAGGCCTCCAGGCCTGGGGAAGTCTCAGAGAAACAGGTGAATCTGTCATTGGACCCCACCCACCCACCCCACCTCAGAATCCCGAGGGCCCCATAGCCATGGGGAAGCCCAGACAGCTGGGACCACCTTGCCCAGCCAGAGTACACACTGCCTGCAGTCTGAATGGGTCCAGTTAGGAGCAGGACACAGCCCAGGCCGCTGGGACCACCTTGCCCAGCCACAGCATGTGCCACCCACAGTCTGGGCCCCAATACAGATGGTCTGAATCACAGCAGTAGCATGAAAGGAACCAAGCAGAAGGCTACCTCTGATGACCCCGTCCAGAGCCTAAGGTGTAGAGCAAAGTCTTCTGGAGCTGAAACCAGGTCACCTGCCTGTTTACATAATTTTTCACCCAAACACAAAGGATTATACATTCTTCTCAGCACCCCATGGAACCTTCTCCAAAATTGATCACATAGTAGGTCACAAAGCAAGCCTCAGCAGATACAAGAAGATTAAAATAACACCTTGTATCCTATCATATCACCATGGTCTAAGTCTGGACTTCAGCAAAACAGATATAACAAAAAGTTACACACATGGAAACTAAACAACTTTCTACGCAATAACACCCAGGTCAAGGAAGAAAGAAAGAAAGAAATTAAGAACTTCCTGAAATTCAATGAAAATGAAGGAAAAACATACTCAAATTTTTGGGACACATTGAAAGTGGTGCGAAGAGGAAAATTCATAGCATTGAGTGCCTTTATAAAGAAATTGGAAACATCCCTATAAGCAACTTAATGACACATCTGGAAGACTTAGGGGAAAAAAAGAAACAGAAACACCCAAGAGGAGTACATGTCTGGGAATAATCAAACTCAGGGCTGAAGTCAATAAATTAGAAATAAAGAGAACAATTCAAAGAATGAACAAAACCAGGAGCTGGGTCTTTGAGAAAATTAACAAGATATACAAACCATTAGCCAAATTAACTAAAAGACAGAGAGACACTATCCAAATCAACAAAATCAAAAATGAAAAGAGAGACAAAACAACAGACACTGAAGAAATACAAATCATAAGATCCTACTTTAAAGGCATATATGGCACAAAATTTGAAAATCTAAGGGAAATGGACAATTTTCTTGATTGACTCCACTTGCCAAAATTGAATCAGGATCAGATAAACAAATTACCCAACCAAAAAAACCCCAGGGCCAGATGGTTTCAGTGCAGAATTCTATCTGACCTTCAAAGAAGAGTTAATACTGATACTCTTCAAGCTACTGTAGAAGCTAGAAAAGGATGGAACATTACCAAATTCATTCTATGAGGCCACAATCATATTGACACCTGAACTCCACAAAGACCCAACAAAATAAGAGAATTACAGACCAATTTGTCTTATGAGCATTGACACAAAATTACTCAATAAAATACTCACAAAACAAATACAACATATCAAAGATATCATTCACCATGACCAGGTAGGCTTCATTACAGGCATGCAGAGATAGTTTAATATATGGAAATCCATCAATGTAATCTACCATATAAACAAACTGTAAGAAAAAAACACATGATCATTTTAGATGCAGAAAAAGCATTTCATAAAATCCACCACCCATTCATGTTTAAAGTATTGGAATGATCAGGGATACAAGTCACATACCTCAACATAATAAAGACTATACACAGCAAACCAATAGCCAATATCAAATTAAATGGAGAGATACTCAGGCAAGGCTGCCTACTCTTTCAATATCTCTTCAATATAGTACTCGAAGTTCTAGCCAGAGCAATAAGAGAACAAAAGAAGATCAAGGGAATCCAAATGGGAAAAGGGGAAGTCAAATTATCCCTATTTGCAGATGGTATGATAGTGTACATAAGTGACCCCCAAAATTCCACCAGAGAACTCCTACAGCTGAAAAACAGCTTCAACAAAATGGCTCCATACAAAATTAACTCAAAAAAGTCAATAGTCTTCCTATATACAAATGAAAAACATGCAGAGGAAGAAATTAGGGAAACTAGACCATTCACAATAGCCACAAGCAATATAAAATATCTAGGAGTAACTCTAACCAAGCAAGTAAAGGAATTGTTTGAAAAAAAACTTCAATTCTCTGAAGAAAGAGATTGAAGATGACATCATAAGATGGAAAGATCTCCCTTGTTCATGGATAGAAAGAATTAACATAGTAAAAATGGCCATCTTACCAAAAGCAATTTACAGATTCAATGCAATCCCTATCAAAATACCTACAAAATATTTTAAAGACATTGAGAAATCAATTCTCAACTTCATATAGAAAACAAAAAAGCAGAATTGCTAAGACAGTCCTGTACAATTAAATATCCTTCATAGGAATCTCCATACCTGATCTCAAGCTGTACTATAGAGCAACAGTAATTAAAACAGCATGGTACTGGCACAGCAATGGGCTGGTTGATCAATGGAATCAAATTGAAGACCCAGAAACGAATCCACACACATTGTCACTTGATTTTTGACAAAAGACCCAAATCTATTCAATGGAAAAAGGATAGCATCTTGAACAAATGGTGCTGGTCTAATTGGATGTCTACATGTAGAAAAATGTAATTAAATCCACATTTATCACCATGCACAAAACTAAGGTCAAAATGGATTAAAGACCTCAACATAAAACCAGAGACACTAAATTGATTACAAGAAAAAGTGAGGAAGAGCCTGGAACATATTGGCACAGGAGACAACTACCTGAACTGAACACCAACAGCCCAGGCCTTACAGTCAACCATCAATAAATGTGACCTCATGAGGCTGAGAAGGCAGGAGACACTGTCAACAGAATAAAGCCACAGCCTACAGACTGGGAAAAGATCTTCAGCAATCCTACATCTGACAAAGGTTAATATCCAAAATATATAAAGAACTCAAGAAATTAAACACAACCAAACCAAATAACCCAATTAAGAAATGGGGCTCAAACTAAGCACAGAAGTCTCAACAGAGGAATCTTGAATGGCTGAGAAACACTTAAAGAAACGCTCAACATCTTTAGTCATCAGAGAAATGAAAATCAAAACAACTCTGAGAGTCCATCTTACACCCATCAGAATGGCTAAGATCAAAAACTCAAGTGACAGCACATGATGGTGAGGGTGTGGAGAAAGGGAAACACTCCTTCATTGCTGGTGGGAATGCAAACTTGTACAACCACTTTGGAAATCTATCTGGCGCTATCTCGCGCTATCTCAGAAAATTAAGAATAGGGTTTCCTCAAGACCCAACTATTTCACTCTTTGGAATATACAGAGAAGATGTTCCGCCACACAACAAGGACATATGCTCAACCATGTTCATAACAGCCTTATTCATAATAGCCAGAACGTGGAAACAACCTACATGTTCCTTAGTCAAAGAATGGATAAAGAAACTGTGGTACATTTACACTGTGGCATACTACTCAGCTATTAAAAACAAGGAAATCCCAAAATTTCTGGAAAAATGAATGGAACTAGAAATGATCATACTGAGTGAGTTAACCCAGACTCAGAAAGACTGACATGGTATATACTCACTTATAATTGGATACTAGCCCAAGAGGCATGTCCCATGAAAGTTTTCACATACCTGGAGATGGGGATAGATGTGAGGACATCCTATTGGGACTCTAGGTGAGAGAAGTATGGGAGATTGGGGATATAGAAGGATCCAGAGGGTCCTAGAAACCTACAAGAATAACATCATGATGGGCAGATCTGGGCCCAGGGGTTCTGCTCAAACTACTGCAGCAACCAAGGACAATACATGGAGTAAACATTGGACCCTTACTCAGATCTAGCCAATAGACAGGACATTCTCCACAGTTGAGAGGAGAGTGAGGACTGACTCTGACATGAATTCTGGTGCCCCATTTTTTTGACCACTTCTCCTTGGTGGGGAGGCCTGGTGGCACTCAGAGAAAGGATAAGCAGGCTACCAAGATGAGCCTTGATAGGCTCTGACCATATAATGGGGGAGAAGGTCCCCCAGATGTAGAGGAGGAGAATAGAGTAAAAGCGGGAGGGAGGGAGGAACAGGAGGATACAAGGGATGGGATAACAATTGAGATGTAATCTGAATAAATCATTTAAATAATAAAAAAGAAATGGATGCATAAACAAGATATGGAAAATGACAGTACCAATAAACATTGTCTTAGTCACTAAGTCCATTAAGTCCCATTTCACACTTTGAATTGCTTTCCTAATCCAAAATCCCAAAGTCCACATTTACCAACAAGAAACTACATCATGCCTATTGCAGCAAACCACAGTCTCTAGTACCAACAATTGATCTGAAGAGACACCATGACACCAGCAGGCAAATCTTATAAAAAGAAACCATTTTCTTTTTTAACTAATTTATGTATTCACTTTATATTGGGTCATAGCCCCTTCCCTCCTCTCCTTCCACTCCTACCCTTACTTCTCTTCCTCACTCTCCTATTCCTCAGAAAAGGGGAGGCCCCCTACCCACCCACCCCAGCTCATCATATCAGGATTGAGTTTGTCCTCTTTCCCTGTGACATGGCAGTCCTCATCTGGGGGAAATGATTGGATAGCAGGCAACAGAGTTCATGTCAGAGACATTTTCCCCTCTCCTTATTGGTAGACACACATGAAATCTGAGCTGCCATTCTATGAAGAGGACCTAGGTTGAGTCCATGCATGGTCGTTGCTTGGTGATTCAGACTCCACAGGCCCCTCTAGGTTCTGGTTAGTTGGCTCTGTTGGTCTTCTTGTTGAGCTCTTGTCATCTCTAGGTCCTTTTATCCTTCCCCCCTACTTTTCCACTAGACACCCTATGTTTCAACCAATGTTTGGTTGTTATAAATTTTGCTTCTCACTAGGACTGCTGGGTAGAATTTCTCAAAGGAAAGCTCTGATAAGCTCCTGTGGGCAAGCATAGCAGGATATTGTCAGGGGTTGGCTCTCTTCCATGGGATGGGTCTTGGGTTGGGCCAGGCTTTGGTTGGACATTGCCTCAATCTCTGCTCTATCTTTATTCAAGCACATCGTATAGGCAGAGTACGTTTTGGATCAAAGTTTTATGGGTGGGTTGGTGTTCTTCTCCCTCTACTTGGAGTCTTATCTAGTTAGAGGGCATCCTCTTCAGTCTTTCAGCTAGAGTCTCCCTCATATCTTCCCAGAAGCTTATTCTGACATCAATCTCCAGCTTGTCACAGAGATGTCCCCATGCACAGTTTCTGTTTTCTCTACAGGCTTTCTGTCCACCTAACCCTACTCTCCACAGATCTGATTTAACTGTGGCTGGCTTACAATTCAGAGATTTAGTCCATTGTGATCCTGGTGGACAGCATGGTGATATGCATGCAGGTGTGGTGCTGCAGAAGTAGCTAAGAGTTCTACATATGGATCCAAAGGCAGCAGGAAGAGAGAGAGAAACTGGGACAGGCCTGATATTTGACAGCCTATAGCCCACCCCCATACAAAACACTTCCTCCTCCAAGTCCACACCTACTCCAACAAAGCCACAGCTCCTAATCCCTAGCAAGTAGCACCACTCACAATGACCACACATTTAAATATATGAAATAATGGGGCAGTTCCTATTCAAGCCACCACAGACATGCTAACTCAAAGGGGAGGTGGGAAATCTCACAGGATCCAACCATTAGGTTAAAGGGGCATGGGGATTATCCAATACAAAGAGGTCAGCCATAGAACCATATACCTGCAAAGAAAACAAGAGTCACCAGGGGTGTGTGTGTGTGTGTGTGTGTGTGTGTGTGTGTGTGTGTGTGTGTGTAACAATAGTAGTTTTTTAAAGTGGAAAAGAGGCCATCATTTGAGAGGGAATTACAAGGTAAAAGTTGAAATGAGTATACATAGGGAGGGAAGGTTAGGGGGAAGTGACATAATTATATTTTAATTAAAATGTGTTTAAGGGCCTGGAGATTAAGCTAAATGGTAAAGAACACTTGTTGATTTTACAGAAGACCCAGGCTTAAGTCTCATCACCCACATAGTGGCTCAGAACCATGTCTAAGTTGGCATTGTCACCAGCAATGGAGGAGTGTTCCCCTTCTCCACATCCTCATCAACTTGAGCAGAAACTGCCCCCGCACCTTAGCAATTTTGACAGAAATAAGATGAAATCTCAGTTATTTTGATTTGCATTTCTCTGATGAATAATGATGTTGAATATTTCTTTAATTACTTCTCAGTCATTTGAGATGCCTCTGCTGAGAATTCTCTGTTTAGATTGGTGTGCTAATTTTTAGCTGGATTATTTAGCTTGTTACGTAAATATCTAGCTTCTTGAGTTCTTTATATATTTTGTATAATGGCCCTCTGTCAGATGTAGAGTTGGTGAGAATATTTTCCCATTCTGCGGGCTGCCATTTCATTCTATTGATGGTTTCTTTTCCTTTACAGAAGCTTTTCAGTTTAATGAGATCCCATTTATTAATTGTTTATTTTAGTACCTGCACTATTGGTGTTCTGTTCAGGAAGTTGTCTCCTGTGCCAATGCATCCAAGAATTAAACAATTCCTCTTATTTTGGACAAATTAATGTCATATGTGCTCAGTCTAGAGGTTTTCTTTCCTCTTCCGTAGCATTCCAATTAATTACTTTCCCCAATCCTCCTTTTCACCATCCTCCAGCTCCACTTTACACTCAGTTTATATGAGACAAATGTTTTCATAATCCACACATAAGTGAAGTTACACAATATTTGTCCTTCTTTGCTAAACATTATATCCTCTAGGCCCATACATGTGTTTATGGATGATGGACTCTCAATCTTTTGTGGCTTAATAATGTTCCATTGTGAATATATACATTTTCTATGTCAATTTATCTTTTAGCGAACATCTATGTGGCCTTTCTAGAAAATTCTCACCAAGTTTTGTTTTAGCTCTTTGCAATGTTAACAGTTATTATCCGATCCAAAGGTATAAGGCACATTGGTTAAGTAAAAGTATGATTTTCTATAAGATTTTTTTAGTTCTTATCACATGAAATACATAAGAATTTCTCACACATTTATTTAACACAAGAAAATTCTTTGCACATGACCTATCCTGAAGGACCTATCTGCCATGGTTTCCAGCCAAGTATGCAGCATGTTACTAGAACTCGGTATTGACTGAGTTCTAAGCATAGTGATGGAGAGATGTATAAGGCAGCAACTATTTTTATTCTTAAAGAGCTCACTGACTGTTAGATATTAAAATATTAGACAAATGACTTCAGAAGTATTCAGATAGTGCTAAGCTAAGAAATGTCGTAACCATTCAAAGGAAATAAATATTGACTTTGATTAGGCTAGAGAGAAGCTGGAAAACAAGGAAGTGATAGGAGCTTCTTGAACTATGGTGTGAAGTGTATACAGAAAATCCTATGCTTGATCAGATTAGGAAGCAAGATTTCTATACAATGGATGTTTGTTTGGTAGATGACAAGGAATTCATCTTGGAGGAAGAAAATGACATTTAATTGGATAAAATAAAAGCCATAGCTTATTTCCCAAGCCTAGAACATGAATACAGAATCTACTGAAATGAGAATTAACAGCCAACATAGACATGTGTGCACCACTTTCTGAAAAAGTCCAGCATAGAATGATAGACAAACTAGCCACTTTGCCTTTTCCTGTAAACCAGGTTGAAATCTAAAAGGTAGCATAAAATTCAAAGGTAACTTTGTGCCAATGCATTATGATAAAAATATCTCCTACATCATAGGAGACTAGAATTTTTCTTGGACCTTTCAGCTAGTTAATAATGCACCTTCAGGTCACTTAAGACTTAAGACCACAGACTTACCATGTACTCAGCCTGTTGTTTTACCTGACTTTAAGAGAACAATGTAACAATCAACCTCACTTGCATTAGATTTACCATATAATCAACTTTTACAACTTGTGATTTTAAATTATATATTTGTACATGTTCCTGACCCATAACAACACATGTTTATATGCATGTGTGTTCTGATAATCATATGCTGAAAATAGAAAACTGGCTCGGAACAGTTTTATAAAATGAATACCTACCCTAAATTTTCAACACAACACATAGATGTTGCTGGACAAACAATGATGTCTGTATTACTGTTTGCATTCTGGGTCAGTTAGGGTCAGTTGTAGCCAGTGAGTTGATCACTGTTTAAAACTCCATTAAAGATCTTTCCTCATGGGATAACACGAGCTATAATATGAATAAATTAATAAAATATATTTTAAAAAAGAAAAAGAAAAAAATCTTTTCTCACTCTGTAGGCTTTTGCCTTATGGAATCTTTTCAGTTTAAAGAGGTCCCATTTGTTAATTGTTGATATTAGAGCCTGAGCTGTTGGTGTTCTGTTGAGGTAGTTTTCTCCAGTGCCAATAGGTTCAAGGCTCTTCCCCAGTCTCTCTTTGAATAGATTTAGTATATCTGGTTTTATGTTGAGGCCTTTGATCAACTTGGACTTGAGTTCTCTGCTCTCTACATGTAGATATCCAGTTAGACAAGCACCATTTGTTGAAGATGCTTTAATTTTTCCACTGTATGGTTTTGGCTCCTTTGTCAAAAATAAAGTCTCTGTAGATGTGTGGGTTTATTTCTGCGTGTTTGATTCAATTCCATTGATCAACCAGTCTGTTTCTATGCCAGTACCATGTAGTTTATATTACTGTTGACCTGTAGTACAACTTGAAGTCAAGGATGGAGATACCTCCAGAAGTCCTTTTATTGTGTAAGAGTGTTTTACATTCTTTAGGTGTTTTGTTTTTCCATACGAAGTTTAGAATTGTTCTTTCAAGGTCTGTAAATAATTGTGTTGGTATTTTTATGGGAATTGCATTGAATCTGTAGATTGCTTGGGGTAAGATGTCCATTTTTACTATGTTACTCCTACGCATCCATGAGCATGGGAGATCTTTCCACCTTCTGATATCTTCTTTTATTTCTTTTTTTCAGAGACTTGAAGTTCTTGTCACATAGATCTTTGACTTGCTTGGTTAGAGTTACACTAAGAAGTTTAATATTATTTGTGGCTATTGTAAGGGGTTTTGTTTCCCTAATTTCTGAGCCCTTTTGTCTTTTGTATACAGGAAGGCTACTGATTTTTTTAGTTAATTTTATATCCAGCCACTTTGTTGAAGATGTTTTTCAGCTGTAGGGAGTCCCCAGGCATAAATTTTTGAGCAATTTATGTATACTATCATATCATCTGCAAGTAGTGATACTTGGAAAAGATCTTCACCAATCCTAGTCTGACAAAGCACTAATATCCAAAATATATGAGGAACTCAAGAAATTAAACACCAACAAACAAAATAATCCAATTTAATAAATCAAGTACAGAGCTAAACAGATAATTCTCAACAGAGGAAATCTTGAATGGCCAAGAGCCACTTAAAGAAATGTTCAACATCATTATTCATTAGGGAAATGCAAATCAAAACAACTCTGAGATTCCATCTTACACCCATCAAAATAGTTAAGATAAAAAATTTAAGTGACGGCACATGCCGTGGGAGGGGAACACCAACCCACCCACACAAAAAAAAAATCAACCCAAAATTCACCCTACCTACAAGATATGCAGGGATAAGTGTAGAGAAAGGGGAACACTTCTCCATTGCTTGTGGGAGTATATACTTATACAACCACTTTAGAAATCAATCTGTCACTTTCTCAGTAAATTGGGAATAGCTCTACCTCAAGACCCAGCTATACCACTCCTGGGCATATATCCAAATGATGCTCCACCATACAACAAGAACACTTGCTCAACTATCTTTATAGCAACTTTATTTGTAATAGGCAGAACCTGGAAACAACCTAGATGTCCCTCAACTGAAGAATGGATAAAGAAATTGTGGCACATTTACACAATGAAATACTACTCAGTTATTAAAAATAATAAAATCATACAATTTGCAGGCAAATGGCTGGAACTGGGAAAGATCATCCTGAGTGAGGTAACCCAGACCCAGAAAGCTTATAAGTGGATTTTAACCATATAAGCATACAATAATGCACAGATCCAATGAAGATAAGTAACAAGGGAGACCCAAGAGAATGATTAAATGTCACTGAGAAGGAGAAATAGAACAGATAGTGGAAGTGGTTGAAGAGAGGGAACAAGATAGGAGAGAGAGGAGCAGAGAGATATGAGGGTAGGGACCAGACCTGGAGAGAGAGGGGTTGAGAGAACAGAATGCCTACAGAGAGAAGATAGACTGGGCATGGGGGCATCTCTGTGACAATCTGGAGACCTAAAACAGGGTAGGTTTCTGGGAGGATATGGGGGTCTCTAGCTGAGAGTCCTAGTAGCAGGGGTCATGGAGACTGAAGAAGACACCCTCTACCTAGACAGGACTATTAGTGGAGGGAGGGGAACACCAACCCACCCACACAAAAAAAAAATCAACCCAAAATTCACCCTACCTACAAGATATGCAGGGATAATGATAGAGTAGAGATTGAGGAAATGTCTAATCAATGCCTGGCCTAACCTGAGATCCATCCCATGGGAGAGAGCTAACCCCTAACACTATAAATGACACTCTACTATGCTCACAGACAGAAGTCTAGCTTTTCTGTCCTCTGAGAGGCTACACCTGGGACCAGATTGAAATAGATGCTGAGACTCACAGCCAAACATCGGGCGATGCAGAAGGAGTCTTGAAGAAAGGTTAGGGGAAAGATAGAAGGATCTGAAGATGATAGGAGCGCTACAAGAAGATCAACAAAGCCAACTAACCAGGGCCCAGAGGACCTTTTCAGAGACTGAAGTACCAACCAAGGACCATGCATAGACTAGACCTAGGCCCCTACACATATGTAGCTGATGGGCAGCTCAGGCTTCATGTGGGTCCTCTAGTAAAGGGATCAGGGGCTGTCTCTGACAAGGACTCTGTTGCCTGCTTTTTGATCATGCCCCCATGGTGGGGCTACCTCACCAGGCCATAGGGGAAGAGGATGTGACTTCATGAGCTGGGGCTGGTGGGTAGGAGGGGCTCCCTTTTTCTGAGGAATAGGGAGGGGCCATGGGAGAAGAGGAAGAGAAGGTAGAACCAAGAGAAGAGGAGGGAGAGGGCTACAGTCTGGATCTAAAGTAAATAAGTCAATTAATTTCTAAAAAGACTTTTTTAAAATTAAAAGAAAAAAACTCTGCTAAAGTTGTTTGAAAAGTATCCTGCACTCTTTCCCCATGGGGAAGTTGAGCACTGTCTTTGTGCCTCAGTAAATACAGATCAAAGCCTTTCATTAGGGACAGACACAGGAACAGACTCACAAGACAGTCGTCAGGCAGGGCAACTCAGACTCCTATTACAGACAGACAAGAAGACAGAAGACACAGGGAAAGCAAAATACAGAGTTTGCATCTGGGCTCAATCTTGACTAAGCAACACTGCGAGGGGCAATGCTCTGATTTTTTTGCTTAATGAGACACTGACACATTATTGGCAACTCAAACATTATTATTAATATGTTCAAACTGACTGGGATAACTAAGGACATTTTAGGGCACAACTACAGCTGCGGTTCTGCAGTAATTTTCTGTTCTTCTTTAGGTAATGAATACTGAATTCATCTCCTAAAATAGAGGAACTTCAACTTTAGAAAAAAATAACATAATTTTCATGGTGGAGAAGTACTCCTGGAGTTCCTGATGAGCTGTGGTGTTCCAATGCTGGCCCGAATACATTTGGAAGCCCAACCAACAAAAACGCCTGGCACAGACATTGATATGATACAGAAACAGAGTTGGCTAAAAACATAAAACTAGTAAAGAAGCTACTTTGGAAGCATGGATATGCTGCAGGCTAGCTGAGCACTGAAGAACAGATAGCCCCACCAGGGGCAGAATGATCAAATATATTAGCATTTTGTACTTCAGGTTAGTGATAAAGAAACGCTACAGTAAAGCCACTGTTAGGAAGACCTAGAAACATTAACATATATTGTCTGCCATTGACTTTAAAACTGCCTTAATTTTAAAGACGCTGGTTCCATTTAGTCTTCTCTTAGGGGCATTCCTGTCCATCTGCCTCTGACTCCTGAAGCATTCTCCCTTACTCTTTTCCCACTTTGATGCCTTATACAGCCTGTGCTGCTGTAAGAGTACCTACACTGTGATGAAAGGGCTATCTCATGTGAGAAGGCTTAATCTTTCTCTAGTTTACATAAACATTATCTATATATCTTGGCCAACTTTCTCTTCTTTCTTTGCTGCCCTGGAAGAAAAATATGCCCTTGATCATTTCCAGAACCAGCTGTGATCTCATGTGAATAACAAGAGCATACATCTTGATCACTTCCAGAACCAGCTATGATCTCATTTAACAAGAGCACATATCTTGATCACTTCCAGAACCAGCTGTGATCTCATCTGACTAACAAGAGCACACCTCTTGATCACTTCCAGAACCAGCTGTGATCTCATCTGACTAACAAGAGCACACATCTTGATCACTTCCAGAACCAGCTGTGATCTCATCTGACTAACAAGAGCACATATCTTGATCACTTCCAGAACCAGTTGTGATCCCATCTGACTAACAAGAGCACACATTTTGATTGTTTCTAGAACCAGCTGTGATCTCATCTGACTAACAAGAGCACACATCTTGATTGTTTCTAGAACCAGCTGTGATCTCATCCGACTAACAAGAGCACACATCTTGATCACTTCCAGAACCAGTTGTGATCTCATCTGACTAACAAGAGCATACATGGTGTTCCTCACTTCAACAGTGCTGTCCTCCATGTTGGCTTCTTCTTCCATCTGCCTGCATGCTAGCATACTGGAAGTATTATAAGTAAGTTGTTGCTCAGCCCTGCCTTTCTGACCCTGCCTTCTGTGATGCTATGAGCACGTAGAGGGGAGCTTCCCCGGGGGACCTCTGTGTCACATTGTTCACATTTACTCTCACCTCCCATGCTACTTTCTCTCGGCACCACTAACTAAACTCTTTCGTAAATATTATCTGACCAAGAATGTCAAGGCCAAACCTAAGTTTTCACTGTCACCCTTTCCTGTTGATCTAAGGTATCCAGCTGCACCTGCCTCCACTCTAAGGCCTCTCCTCTGGCTCTGGTGAGATTTAATCTTCTGTCCCTTTTCCAGATCCTTTTCCCCCAAATGCAATTTGTCTGTCCTCTTCACTGTGCCTTGCTCTTTTAGGCCTCCATTCTCTCACACTCCACCATCATAGCAAAACTCAGCCTTCTCTGTGCTAACAGCACATGTCTCTCGTCTATTTTTTAAACTGACAAAAGAAAGAAAAAAGTCACATTATAAGAATAACAATAAGAGCTCTTAAGGTTTATAAATGATGTAGTTTCCCAAGAATATTTCTAATCACTGAATGGACCACAGCCAGGAACCAAATGATATACTTTTAGTTATTGTGCAGACTAATCTATTAGTCCTGTGACAGAATGGGTTTCCCGGGATCATCATTTTTCAAGAGGCAGAAATGATATTTCTACTTAGGATCTTTGTTACTGCCTTACAGCACTCTCTCTGACAAACCCTCCATTTGAAGAACTGGGCACAGGATCAGGTACAGTCCCCCTCTGTAGGCTGTACACTGGCGAGGATGTAAGTATCTAGCAGAGTGTCTTATTCGTGTGCTTTGCTCACCCTACTCTGGGCTTCACAGTCCCAGGCTTCTGCCACTGCCACTCATTCTTCTCCCCCATACTTTCTGAATTCTTGTAAAAGTCTCCAATTATCTCAATCCCTATTCCGGGAACACTCTGCTTCTGTGACTGTTCTGCGTTCCTGTGCTCATGCTCTCCTTGTGTCTGCAGATGTAGACACATTCCTTTTGTTTATTCTTTCAGATAGTGTACAAAATAATGGGGTTTGTTACGGCATTTTCTTATATAATTCATTTGTATTAATCCCCTTTTCCTCTTGCTTGGTGCCCTCTCACTTCCAATACCCCCTCCTTTCTACTTTTATATCACATGTGTTTCTTTGCTCTCCCTACCTTAAAACCTTTTTTTCCTCTCTCAGTCTCATTTCTAGCTTTATGATCTATATCCCCACTCACACCCATGTATAAACACACATATAAAACTACAAGCTAAAATTTACACATGAAAGACAACATACAGTATTTGCTTTTTTCTGCATCTGGGTCATCTTGCTTAATATAATGATTACAAAAACCATCTATTTTAATGCAAATTTTCTAATTTCATTTTTATTTGTGGATGAATACATTCCATATATTTTCTACATATTACTAACCAATTATTTGCTAATGGACATCCAGGCTGATTCCATTTCCTTGCTAATGTGAAATAAAACAGTAATGAAAATGAATGTGTACATATTTCTGTGTTAGGACTTTAACTCCTCTGGTTGTGCTTTCTTTCTTTCTTTCTTTCTTTTTTTTCTTTCTTTCTCTTTCTTTTTTAAAGAAACCTCCCTACAGATGTCCATAGTAGCTACAACAATTTACACTCCCACCAACAATGAGTAGAGTGCCTCTTTCTCCCATGTCCTTATCCACATTTATTAGCATCTATTTTCTTGATGATAATCATTCTGATTTGGATTAAATGGACTCTCAATTTTAATTTATATTTCCCTAAGAATTAAAGATCTGACCACCTTTTAAAATAATATATATCTTTTTTATTTTTTCACTTTACATGCTCACCCTCCCTCCCTCATATCCCCTCCCTTCCTCCCTTAGTCCTCAGAAAGGGGAGCCCTCCTCCCGTAACATCTGACGTCAGCCTATGGAGTCTCATCTGGACGGCCTGTATCCTCTTCCTCTGTGACCTTGCAAGGCTGCCCTGCCAGGGGGAAGTGATCAATGTATGGGGACCAGAGTCCATGTCAGAAGTAGCCTCTACTCCCCATATTATGGGACCCATGAGAAGACTATGCTGCCTATCTACTACATCTGAGCAGAGGGTTCAGGTTCTCACCATGCATGGTCCCTGGTTGGTACATCAGTCTCTACAGCACCCACCCACCCTCACCCGGATTTGTTGGCTTCATTGGTCTCCTTGTGGAGCTCCTGTCCCTTTCAGGCCCTTCTGTCCCCCAACTCTTCCATTAGACTTCCTTTGCTCCACCAAGAAATTTGACTGTGAGTCTCAGCATCTGCTTGGACCTCTTCCTGGGTGGAGTCTTTCAGAGGACCTCTACAGTAGGCTCACTTCCTGCTCTTTATCTTCAAACACTTCTAGTGTCTATTCTGATTTGCCTTTCTGAATGAGAATTAAGCATCCTCCCTAGGGTCCTCCTTGCTATTCAGCTTCTTTAGCTCTGTGTATTGTAGTGTGGTTGTCCTGTATTATTTGGCTAATATCTGCTTATAGGTGAGTATATACCGCACGTGTCATTCTGGATCTGGGTTACCTTACTCAGCATGATTGTTTCTAGTTCCATCCATTTGCCTACAAATTTCAAGATTTCCATGATTTTAATAGCTGGGTAATATTACATTGTGTAAATGTACCATAGTTTCTTTGTCCATTCTTTGGTTAGTTTATATTCTAGCTAGTATTCAAATTTCCATTTTTAAAAATTTGTTCAATTTAAATCTTGACTGTAGCCCCCTCCCTTGTCACCTCCTGGCCCTACTTTCCCTCCCTTATAACCCCTCCCTCCCTCTCCTAGTCCCCAGAAAAGGGAGCACTCCTCCCCTAACATCTGACCTCAGCCTATCAAGTCTCATCTGGACTGCCTATATCTTCTTGTTCTGTGGCCTGGCATGGCTGCCCCACGAGGGGAAAATGATCAATGAATGGGGGCCAGAGTCCAAGTCTGAAGTAGCCTCTACTCCCCATATTATGGGACCCACAAGGAGACTGCCTATCTACTACATCTGAGCAGAGGGTCTAGGTCCTCACCATCCATGGTCCTTGGTTAGTGTACTTACTTGTTATCAAAGTCCAGCTTCGACACCAACTGGGGAAAACTGAGGTGGGACATGAATCCTGTGGCTGCCTAGCTGGTGACCCTGCAGACTTTCTCTGAGGGCAACATTCCAGGTCAGAACTGATTGTTACTGGCAATAGCTTCCACTGATGGTGGCAAGCTGGGGCTAGGGCTGATGGCTCCTAGCGGGGGCTTCCACTAATGGTGGCAAGCACCTAAAAAAGAAAGGGAAAGAAGGAAAGAAAAGAAACACACACACACACACACTTTTACTTGATGATGAAGTAAGACAGACTCCAGCAGGTCTTCTTATTCTTACCCTTATCTTTCCTTATCCTTATTCTTCCTCTCACATTTATATACCCCAACAAAATCTTTAAAGCAGTACAAAAATTACAATGTATTTACATTCTATTTCTCTATAAATATATGATTACAATGGATATATGTAAGAAAATCACTTCCCCCGATACCTTCACATGATCAAATGTTGTATGTATTATGGGTGAGAAAAAAAACATGAATAACAAATTATTTCCAAGAACCCTTATACATTTGTACCTAAGCAACTTGTTACATATTAACAGAGTATAAACAAGCAAGGTAATTTCTCAGCCAGCTTTTCTTTACTGGCAGGCTGCAATTTGCAGTTACAAAGAAGAAATCAATTTTCTTAAGAAGTAATCTTATAAAGATCTTAAGAGAATCACAAATCTAAATTCCTATATAAGAATAATCAGCCATTTCTACCTTAAGTCCTAAAGGTGTTCATCCACTCATTAAGATGTTTTATTAAATCATATCAGGAAGCTGAGGGCAGAAAAATAGAGTAAGGAAATCAATCGTCATCTCAGTCACCAGCCCAGCTTGAAAGAGTCACATCACACTGCTATGGACCATTGTCCTTCCTTTGCCAATCTCAAAAAGTCCCTAGCTTTATTAATAAGAGTGCACTTTCTCTCACCTTGTCCCATAAGATTTCCTGCATCAGGGTCAATAGCAAAAACATCTTTACCTCATGTTGCTAAACAACCTATTTTTCCCTAGGACTTTCTCCATCAGAGACACTAGCAAAGACATCTTTACCTTACCTTGTTGAGCAATCTATTTTTCCAAATTCTTTCTAAGGGTAGTGGTCATGGTTAATAATCTACATCTGTAGACTGTTTTCAAAGATGGTGGTTAAATCATTAATCTGCTCCAGCAGCAATGCCTGAAAGAGATCAAGCATTGTTATTGAATATGCCAATGATGGTGCCCAGTGAGGGACAGGAAGCCCCCTTTATAGTACTCACACAATTCACATATTAAGTGGATTATAAGGACCACAAAGATAATAAGCAGAGCTATGCTCCAAAACAACTTGAAGTCCTCAGACACATAGTTCTCAGGGTTATGCCTCACTGAGACACACGCATTGTGGGTTTGCTGACCCGTGGACACATTCCGTGAGTTCTAGAGCTGTTTGCTGTTCATCTTGCACAGACCCCGGCAACTAGTTATTTGTGTTTCTTCTTTTGAGAACTGTTTGTTCAGTTCTTTAGCTCATTTGTTGATTGGCAGTTTGGGAAGGGAGGTTAATTTCTGCAGCTCTTTTTATATCCTAGATATTAATTCCCTGTGAGAGGCATAGTGGAGAATTTCTGCACACTGCTCACCCTGCTGATAATTCTCCTTGCTTCACAAAAGACTTTTAATTTCATGTGGTTTCATTTGTCAAGTTTCAGTTCTTTCTATGTTATTGGAACCCTATCAAAAAGGTTATTGACTATGCCTTATCTTCAAACGTTCCCTCCATATTTTCTTCCAGCACTTTGAGGTCTAATATTGGGGGCTTTGATCCATCTTGAATTGACTTTTGTGCAGGGTGATGCAACATGTGTGTATTCAGTGCTGCCAGCACCTTTTCCTATGGTCTTTCTTTTTCCACTTACATTTTTGACACTTTTGTCAAATATTTATGTCCATAGCTATGAAGGTTTACTTATGGGTCCTCTACTCTGCTACATGGTCTACATATCTAACTTGGCACTAGTGGCATGCTCTCGTTGTTATCATAGCTCTGCAATATAATTTGAAGTCAGCTAATGTAATACCTCCAGCAGTGTTTGGTTTGCTTAACATTGCTTTGGCACTCTATGATCATCTGTGTTTCCATGTGAATTTTAGGAATTTTTCTCTCCAATTCTCTAAAAAATTGAACTCCTCTTTTCTTGAAGCTATTGTAAATTTTAAAATCCTATTCTTGTTCTTTCTGATGGAGAACTGTAAACTTCACATTTTTATTCATACAAAAGTATGTCTGTTGATGTAAATGCCATCCGCACTATTTACAAGTCCATATATAGACTTAGAAGGCTACATACCTTACCTGTAGTCTAACAATGGTATCAAATGGTGTTTGACTCAGTATATTGCTCTACATACAATCAATTTGTGTGAGACAAACTGGAAGGGACCATAATAAAAATCAATGAAAATGGTCTGTTGTTCAATTTCATATACCTCTTCATTTTCAAAATGTAGTGTGCATATCTGGTTTATATTATATACTTTATTTTATGTTTTCAATTTTAGTAAAAGATTATTCTTTGCATTTATTTTAAGATTCCTAATTGTGTATCTTTAGTTCTTTAGAAGAGTTAATTCAAACATCTAAGATAAATTCATTATTGTAATTGTGTAAAGGACACTAATAAAATTGTGATTCTAAAACTACTGTGCCTTCATTGCTGACATTTTGGAAAATACACACAATAAAAGAAACTAAATATTCAGCATATTCATGTGACCCTTGCAATAATTCTTAGCTGCTTAATGTGCTAGCATCTTGGTTTTTGACCACATAGAATAAAAATGAGACCATTTAATATATAATTTTCATACTGTTTAAAAAAATTCATATCATAGCATGTACTTAGCCCTTTAAATATTTAAATATGTCATAAACATCATTCAAAGCCATCAGAACATTCCATCACAGTTATATTTCTTCTTTTGTCTTTCTTTTGTTTGTTTGTTTGTTTGTTTGTTTAGAGACAAGGACTTACTATCACGTAATCCTGGCTGGTCTGAAATTTGCTATGTATTGTACGAGTATGGCCTTGAACTCAAAATAATTGAACTGCCTTAAAGGTTTGCACCGTCATGCCTAGCGTACCTTATGTTTTATCGGCTGTTTTGCTTTGGCATTATTACTGCCATGCTTGTTCTGGTAAACATCTTTGTAAAACTTAATTATTTGTACTTCAGATTGTAAATTACAAAATAAGTTCTTATTTTGAATTCACCCAGTTTATAGCTTCACTTGAAGCTACAGGTCATAGGTCACCAGAGGACTTACTACACAACCTGAGGAACAGGAGCATTTGAGAGCATAAAGCATATCTTCAGGCAATCCACTCTGCTCTCAACAGGAAAAAAACATTTTTGTTACTCAGACACCCTGAGGATGCAAATAAATCAATATCTTAGATCAAATATATTATGTACATTGTATGTACCTGTAACATGTCTTGTACCTTGCATCATGAAATTTAATTTGTTGAGGAAAAGATGACTTTTCTGAGGTACTCTGTAAGTGCCAAGATTCTGTTTTCACATATACAAGAGTAGTCCTTGAGGCTATAAATACTACAAACATGGTTTAATCGGTTTATCTTCAGAAATTGAATGTATTCACTATGTGTTTGTTATATTGCATTGTGTGTATTTGAACAAGGTTGCTGCTATACAAGGTTGAATTTGCTCCTCTGATCTCAGCTCAGTGACAACTCACTCACAAACTCCTTGTCTGCTCCAGCACTAATTTTACTCTGCAACCTTAAACATTGACTTCTATGAGAATTACCACTTTTTTTTTTTGCTTTCTTCTACACTTCCTTTTAAGAGAAATAAATTAGAAATTAGAAATGAATTACATGTTTGCTCCTAAAGAATATTCAAGAAATACTTGGCAAAATAAACTCATAAAAAAAGAAACTAATGAAAAACTCTATGGTATTTCAAGGCACTTCAAACACTTTTCAAAGCAATTTGTTTTTATTTGTTTCTCAGGAAATTTGCCATGTGTTTAACAGATTTTTATTAAGCATTGATTATGCCAGGCACTTCATCACTCAGTACAGATGCAACCTACCACTTAAAAAAGAATATTTCCTGGTTATATGCCCAGGAAGAACACCGAGTATCATTCTTTGTCATGATAATGATTTTGCCAAATTAAACATCATTCTATTAATTTCCTCATCTATTACAATTAATGTTGAAATTCTCCTTATATCTACTTTCCTTTTAAACTTCATTTTCTTCTGACTATTTTTATTTAATTTAGTCCATGGAACACATATATTATATTAAGGATGTCTACTCTTTGGTCCATAATACTTTTGATTAATATACACACTGTATAAAATACCATGTTCATTACATTTCTATAGCTGTGAAGAGACACCATAACCAAGGCAACTTATAAAACAAGGTATTTAATTTGGGGACTCATGTTCCCTACATTTATAGTCCATGACCACCATGGTTGGAAAAATAACAGCAAGCAGGCATGTGTTGGAACACTAGCTGAACACTTACATATGATTCAGTCAGGAGGCAGAGATAGAGGCAGCTGGGAATGTGTGAGCCTTTGAGACCTCAAAATGCCCTCCCTGATGGCATACCTTTTCCAACAAGGCCACACCTCATAGTCTTTCCCAAAATAATTCAACCAACTGGAGATCAAGCATTTAAATGTATGAGCCTATAGGAGCCATGCTCATTCAAACCCCAAAAAATATGTATGTTATATACTATGTAACCTGAGGAGTTTTATTTCTGCTTGTTTGCCATTATTTTATGCACAGACACATTATTCTCATGCCAAGACTATCTAAATCTTCTTTCATACATTCTTCTATTTCTTTTACTTTCATCCCTTATTAAATCTTCAATTTTAGAGGTGTAGTACATAATGTAAAAAAAAAAGAAGAAGAAAGAATTAACTTAGCTCTTATGTCTCACAGCATTTATGCTACATTTCCTCTTTGTTTCTCTAAGTACATTATCATAAATATATTGCTACTTGTGTCATCACGTAAAACCAAGGTATTTACTTCCATAGTTTAGACTTAAAATTAACTTTAAAGTGAATTCTTTGTTCTATCTTCATCACAAAGCATTTCACATTAGGAAGATGAGTGCTGGCTTTTCTTCAAATTACATTAAGGTATAAACAAAAATGTTTAAAATTACTGTTTCATCTTGCTGCAGGATTTCACTTTTAAATATGTCCTAGTTTAAAGGGGTGGAATAACACTGAAGGCAAGAGAGGGACTGCACTGCAGGGTTTCTGCCCCACTATATACTGTCCATATTATCACTCATCCCGGCTATGGTAGGCTAAGATAATGCTGCAGACCTGTCTCCAAAATAATCATAGCTTTCCTTAATTTTTTCATTAAATCATTTCTATTTATGGTTTTTAATTTTTCAGAAAGCAGAAATCTCAACCAATTATCCACTCATCTCACCCCCAATTCATGATTTGCTCTGACGTTACCTTTGTACACAGTCTAAAACTCATGTTGATTATCAATTTAAATGAACTCAGAATTCCTAGACTGGTGAAGTGCACATCTGGGAGTGTGAGGGAGAGAGTGTCTTCAGAGATGATTACAGCCTGGGGGCTATAACTGGCACATTCATCCTCAGATGGATTCAGGATAAGATAGCCTTATTCCATGAACGGTAGACGGTGGGACCTATTTAAAGGATTTATTTCCCTAGGGGCTATATCTTGCACTGGCATCTTTCTAGAGGTCCTTTTCTCTGGCTCCAGACTCACTATGAAGTGAACTTATCCCCTCTGCCATGCCCTCTCCTCTGTGATGGACAGACACCTCTGAAATATCAGGTTAAAATAAATTCTACCTCCATTAAGTTGTGTCTTCTGGGTATTTACTCATAGGTGAAAAAAAAAATATCTTCACAGTGATGCTTTTTAAAAAAAAATACTCTGGGAGCCTAAGTCTAACTCATTGGATATTTTCCTAATTTTTTTTTATTCTTTTCAGTAGGATGTTTTGCTTCTTATAAGTCTGTTAGAGACCACCTGCCTGATAACGCTCTTGCCAGTCAACATTTTGATTAATTATCTCATTAATATTTTAGCCCGAGTGAGATCAATAATGATCACTTCCCTTTCCTATTTGCATTCACTGATTTCTCAGGTCCCGCCTTGTCATGAACAGCAGAAGTTTCAAACCTCAACAGCTCTGCTAAAGTCCTCAGAGACTAGATGGCGGAAAGGGAGGGTTTGAAAACCGAGAAGCTAGTACAATAGATCCTGAATATAAAGGGAAAAGACAAAGTCTCCCAATGGGCCCAGAGAAGCATGACCCCGGGAGATGAGGAAGAGGTTGGGAAATGAGCATTTGAGAAGCTGGTGAAACAGGCCCCATCACGTGTAGGAGCAGAGTGCCTCACTAGAGGGGTCTCTGAACTGAAACGGGAAATTTAATGATCAAATCAAGAACTATTATACTCATTGTCCTGGACGTTGAGATAGGGAGCACATAACGCTTAAGGAATTTAGAGACCAAATGTATTTGGGAGCGAGGATAAATGTAAGTGACAGAATTGGCCAGCACTTTGTATAACATCATTAAGGGTATATGCAAACAGCAACTGGAAATGGAAGAAGAAAGCTTCAGTTTTGATTTTCTGCTACGTCTTGCATGGCATTTAAATGTGAAAGGTGAGAAACAACTCCACAAAGAATATTTAACTAACAAGAAAAAGTATATCCACTCTTAGGCTTCTATCTCAATCTTATTATTGTGTTTTAGTCTTGCTGGAGTTATTTTTCTCCTTTCATTTTGAGAAACTCCTTAGGAGCAGACTCCAGCCTCCAAGATTACACAACAAGAGACTTTACCCACTGAGCCATCACACTAATAGTGGGTTTAGGGTTTCTTTTCCCTTAAGATTTAATTTTTTAATAACTTCTACCAAGAGTCTATTCTTATCTAGCCACATGGCTCTGATAACTTTTGTATTCTTATCACAAACTTCTTCTCATGAACCAAGCCCAAATTGATCCCAAATGGAGCCCTCTGTCTTACTTAATTTTCACTGCCAATTTGGCAGAGAATAGACTGACCTGAGAAAGAAATCTCAGTTGAGCAATTGCCTGGATTGCACTGGCCTGGGAACATGTTTGTGAGGGATTGTCTTGACTCTTACCTGATGAAGAGGGCCCTGAACACTACAGACAGCACTATTTCCCTGGAAAGTTGGCCTGAGCTAGATAAGAAATCTAGCCAGGCACGAGCCTGGGATGAGCTAGCGAGCAGCATTCTTGCGTGGATTCCAGGTACTGCATGAGTTCCTAACCTGGCTTCTCTGTGTGGTGGGTTGTAATGTAGACATATAAACCAAATGAACTCTTTCTTCCCCTTGGGTAAGTGTTTTTTTGGTAAGAGTATTTTGTCACAACAACAGAAAGGAGGCTAGAGTATCATCTATGGCTCCAGTGTTTCTGTAACATGTGGTTTATGTCATTTGTTTGTTTGTTTGCTTGCTTGTTTTTAACGTGTCTTTTATATGTCAGGCTAACTCAGATTCACTATGTAACCAAAGCTGGCCTTCACTGCTTTACCATTTGCCTTCCACCTCCTGAATGCCAGGCTGAGAGATATGTACCATCGTGTTCCGTTCTAAAATATCTTCTTAAATTACAATAGATGTTAGAATAGAGCAGATTGTTAAATTATGCAATTTCTTTTAATTTTATAAGAGAGTCAATGACTCGTGGCTTAAATCAGGTTGGGTTTTGTTTAAATTTATAGCCCAGTATTTTCACTATGTAAGACAGAAATATGGTATGAAAAAACAACTCAAATCAGGTATGTGCCACTTACAGACAAACTCTCACCTGCCCATTCCTTGAAGCATGCAAATTCGTCCTTGTCTACACAAGTTTAACCAGAATGAAGAGGGGGCGCTCCTGAGCACTGAGCTCTGTTGGCAAGCACCACCCCCTCCTTCCCACTCTGACCACCAGCTTGTTCTCCTAGCTCTCCCTCTATGTCACAGATGGAAACCTGAGAACTGCACTTCCCAGGCTCTCCTGTGACCAGGGATGTAAATACAACAAATGCTCTAACAAGAGAAGATCCTGACCCAAGAATCTGGATTCCTTTTTGTTTTCCAACACATGGTAAATAGATTGTTTTGGGGTATGGGGGAGTAATATTTATTGGCATCTTCAGTCCTCAACTATTCACCCACTTGAGGTTGAATTTGCCTTCTCCTGTCCTGAGGGATAAATCTAATGGGCTATAGTCCCAACCCAAATATCTAGAACCTACTGAGGAAAAAGTAGAAGAAACTAATATTTTTTTTAACTACACTCAAATTAGATTTTATCAATAGTGCTACAATAAAATTGTCTTGAAATCGGACAGAGGCACAAAATACAATTTCTAAGATGAGTTCCTCCTCAACCTCCACCCCCCACACACCATGTATTTTGTTTTTAAAATCCAAAAAGGACAAAATATCTAAATAGGAGAAGCTTTCTTGCCATTCTGAGTGTTCTACTGTAAGACAGTAAGGGATAAAGGAATAAGGTAGAATAATTAAATACAACCATGGGTCAAAGTCCCTAGAAACAAACTTGAAACAACTATACTTGCCCAAGAGATTTATTTGGGAATAAAGTGTCTGTGGCAGGGAGATAAGATAGTGGAGATGTGCTGTCATCTGAAATCCCGCTTCAGTCAGCTCTTGAGACTGTAATTTACTTCCACCTAAATGAAAGGTATCTGGGTGGCAGGGGAAGCCTTCCTCCTCAGCAGGGAGAGAGCTCTACCTCTCTGATGAAAAGGAATGGTTGGAGAAAGGGATCCAAAGGCAGGCAACAGAGTCAGAGACAGCCCCTACTCCAATTCTTAGGGGACCCACATGATAACCATGCTGCACATGTGCTACAGGGTACTGCTGAAGGGGTACTAGGTCTGAGCCATGCATGCTCTTGAGTTGGTTGGTTCAGCCTTAGTGAGCCTCCATGGGCCCAGGTTAGTTTCCCTGTAGGTCTTCTTGTGGTGTTCTTGACCCCTCTTATCTGGCCCCAATGGAAGAAGATGTGCTTAGTCTGGCTATGAGTTGATGTGCCAAGGCTGGTTGGTATCCATGGAGAGCCTGCTCTTCTCTGAGAGAGACACAATAAGGGAAAGCAGTGTGAGAGTGGGGACTGGAAGGAGAGGAGGGAGTGGGGCTCTGGTCAAGATGTAAAGTGAAAAAATAATTAATGGGGAAGAAAAGGTATGGATGGGGTCCTAGTTATAACTAAATGACAATGATAATTTTCTGTTCATATGTAATGTGCATATATTCCTGTTAAAAATCATCTGAATTCATATCTCATCATAGAAGCTTCATCTATACAAAAAATATGAATGTCATGGCCAGAGCAAAAAACTAAGAAGAGCATCTTGACTCCTTCTGTTCAGTTTCCCAGCGATAATAAATTCCTTTAAGTAAGTTAGTATACTGTTTTAAGGTACTCTTCAATAGTCTAAAAGAATGCTTGCTGTCATAGTTTTGTTTAATTGAGTTGCATTCATTTGACTTAAAACCAACTTAGAGATTGGAAATCTCTAAAAAGTACAAAAAAGATGATTTTTATATTATTAGTATAAAAATAAGCTATTGCTTCAAAGCCCTGTTGACAGATAGCCCTCTGTGAAGGAATAACTAATACCTCTTATTTGTACTTGATAACAATGTCATAACCAAGTAGGTAGAAAGAGGTAGGAAATTTAGTGATGGGAAAATAAGAAACCCCAGATTTCATTAATGCACAGATGTATATTTCCATCAACAGTGTGTAGTGGTCTTCTTCCCTATATTCTGAGTATCGATGTGTCTTCCTTTTGACAGCCATTACCTCAAGAAGTTTTTATTTCATTTTCCTAGTAGCTAAGTATGTTGAACAATTTTTCAAATATTTGTTGGCCACTTGTGTCCTTGAGAATTTGATGTGCAGTTTATTAATCTAACTATAAGATAATTTGTTTCATAGTGTTTTGTTTCTATAACTTTTTATACATCATTAACTGACTGATGTGCTGTTATCAAAGATGTTTTGAATTGTATGAGCTCTGTCTTTACTGTAGAGACTACTTCCTTTCTGCAAAGGAACTTTTAACTTAGATGTCAACCTATTTGCTGATCCCTGAGATTACTGCCTGTGTTATTAGGGTGCCTCTCAGAGAGTCCTTGGCCAGGTCTGAATCTTGAACTGTTTTACATATATGTTCCTCTGGAACTTATAATGTTTCAGGTGAAAAATAATTAAATATTTGACTAATTTTGAATCAATAATTGTGCAAGGTGAGAAACAGATCTTCTGCATATGGAAATCCAGTTTTCCTGGCATCATTTGAAAAGATTAATTTTCTAATGTGTGCTTTTTACATTTTGTTGAAAATTAGTTAGCTGTAGAAATTGGAGGTTATTTCTGGGTCCATATTCTGTTCCATGGTTTACATGTTTGTTTTTTAGGCTAGTTCCACACTTTTTTTGTTCATGGGCTTTCTGGTACAAATTGAAATCAAGTGTTAAGATATTTCCACTATTGTTCCTTTTGTTCAAAATTGTGTTGGCAATGTGTGACCTTAGAGCAATCCATGACATCACCATGCAGTTTCTGTCTTCAGTTATATTTATGTGGTAGATTATATTTGTTGCATATTTCAAACCATTGTGGCCAGACACTGGAATTATTCTACCTTTATCTTCCAAATTGTAATGCATGTTATAAATTATAGGTAAGCAATAAATTACATTCAGTATCAGAGTATGATGAAACATAACTCAAACTAAACATACATTTTCATTTATTTACTGACTGTGGTTCAAGTGAAAATAGTTTAGTAGTAATTTTTCTAAGGCTGAGTAAATATCCAGACACTGAGCCTAAGGTAATTATTTTTGTTCAAAATATGTAACACACAGCAGGTACTAATAAATTTCAAATTTGTATAACACAAAGAATAAGGTACCCACATTTTCCCAATTTCATCTTTAAATCCTCTAGTAAATATTTCAAGTAAAATATACCACTTAGGTATATTTCTTATTGTGCCACTGACGTTTCCATTAAAGTTCATTACATCCTACCTATTGTAGCCAAATTTAGCCACGAGGGATCAGACATGAGTAGCTTGAACATAGAACCCAGATAAGCATCTTGATTTGCTTGATATACTAATTTGGCACAAGTAAGTTAAACAATTGCAAGGGACATCAACCCAGGAGTATGAGCAAGACAGTGTAGAGAATACTCTAGTGAGAAAACTAAACTATCTTGAATCTTTGTTGGATATAGTCTTAGTCAACTCAGGCATGTGTGATTTTCATATGACACACACATATGGTTACACACCCAGTTCCCCATACACATCTGTAAGTGGGTATCCTATTAACATCTGGGTTCAACCCTCACCTCCACAGACAACTATTTTCCTTCTATTAACTGTCTAGCAAACAGTGGAGTCTCCAGGCATGTGTGATTTTCATATGGCACAGACATATGGTAACACACTCATTCCCTTTACACATCTACAGGTATCCTATTAACCTCTAGGTTAGACCCTCACCTCCACAGACAACTATTTTTCTTTCATTAACTATCTAGCAAACAATGGAGCCTGCAAGAATGTCTCAGTAACTCTTCTTCAGAAAGGAAACAGAAGGTTTTGCCCACATGCTAGATGCATAGATAGCTGTGCTGCACATCCACCCGGTAATGTTTCCATTGCAAGCCATGAAGTTTCCACTCGCAAGCACTCACGTAACAACTTTTGACTATGCATAACCTTAGTTTGCTTTTGTTCAAAATTGAACAGTGTGCAAGATAACAATAGGGTAACAGATAGGCAAGGTAACAATATTCTGGAAATAAAGATGAATTGATTCTAATATGAATAAGAGAAAGTTACTTTAGAGTATTTTAACTATGGCTTAGAACAAGTTGTCTATATTCTTACACCTGAAAATGGTATGGCAGTGTATACCATGGTTGAAAATCCCCAGGATATCAGCAACCAAATACATTTTAAACATGCAAATGGCTCTAGTTAAAGAAAAATGTCAAAACACAGTAAAATGCAAAAACACATACTAGTAAGTTTAAAAATATATTCTAAGAAATACTAGAGTTTCTCGTAATTTTAACCTAAAATCTTTTCTGAAAGCACATATTTTATTGTTCTTGGTTTGTTGCTGACCGAAGTATGTCTGTACCATTTCTGTCAGTGGTCTCGTTGTAATTGGGAGGGAAGAGTATTCTGATATCTCACTGGCTACTACTACCTGGTCCAACAGAGAATGAGACAGATGAGGCCCTGGTCAGTTGTTATTACAGCAGGGATGAGGGAAGGTCCATCTATGGAGGCCCTGAGGGGGGTCTGCAGAGACAAAGGGGAATGAGGAGTAAGATAAGGAGAGGTATGCACAGCAAAACATGTGACAGGTGCAAAGATAAAGGACTTAACTCTGAGCACATGCATTCATGTGTGCATGCATGTGTGTGTTCACAAGTGTGAAGGTACATGAGTGCACAATTGTATGTAGAGGTCAGAGAACAACCTCGGGTGTTGTTCCTCCAGCATCTTTCAGGGTGGTTGTTTGTTTGTTTGTTTGTTTGTTTGGTTGGTTGGTTGGTTGGTTGGTTGGTTCTGAGATAGTTTCTCATGGCCCTGGACCTCACCAAGGGACCCTGGCCAGCAATCCCTAGAGATCCAGCTATCTCTACCTCCCTAGCTCAGGGACAATAATAGCACTCTACCACCATGGCCAGGTTTTATTACATGGATTCTGAAGACAGAATTCAGGAACTCATACTTTCATGTCAAGCATTTTTACTGAGGAAATCACCTCCTTAGGCCCTCATATGAGGTTTTGGGGGAGAAAGGCACAAAATTTGGAATTACTATTATTTTCATGATGAACTTTTCTTTATAGTATACAATAATTTATTGTGCCTCTTTATTCTGGTAGACACTGTTATAGATATGATATATGTGTAGGTATGTGGTGGATAAATAAAAACCACCTTAAATAATTAAAGTATTAATGAAAAGAAATTCACAATACAAATGACAAGAAAGTCAATTAATATGTCAGATGGTGATTATATTATAAAATAAAGAAATACTACATTCTCATTTGGATTTATTCTTATTCTCTTATTCATATTGGAATCAATTGTTTCTTTCCAGATTAGGAGAGTTTGATGGGGAGTGCCACTGAGGAAGAAGGAACATGGAGAATGTCTGATGAATTTGGAAATCCAGCTCAGTATTAGGGAGACCTTCTGAAAGGCTTCTTTAAAAAAAGTTATTTTCTCTCATTTTTATCAGCTCTTTGATAATTCCATTAAGTGATTTTTAATCATATTCACCTCCCACCTCCAATTCATCCCACACCCACCCACACCCCTTCTTTACCTACTCAACTTTCTAGTCTCTATTTTTTAACTCATCAAGTCCTATTTGTGTTGAACATATACTCTTGGATATATTGCCTTCCGCAGAAGAATGGTAGATCAACAGGAAACCAAGTCCTTCCCAGCAGCTATCAACTGGCAGTACATGCTCAGCTACTTCATGCCTACCTTCCTTCTCCATGCTTGGGTTTTGTCTGTCTTGAGCATTCATGGGACTTGTGTGCATTTTCACAACCCCTGTGAGTTCATGTGTGCAACTGCTCCACTATACCCTAAAAACACTGTTTCCTTGTAGTAATCTGGCTCTAACAAGCTTTCTGCAATATGTAGAAAAATGAAACTATATTCCTATCACTCATCCTGCATAAAACTCAGTTCCAAGTGGATCAAGGGCCTGAACTGACATGATACTTAATGTGATAGAGGAGAAAGTTGAATGTATTCTTGACACAGGAAAAACTTTCCAAACAGGACCCCAGGTGCAGGCATTAAGATCAACAACTAAAAAATGGACCTCACAAAACTAAACATCTTCTATATGGCAAAGAACACCATCATGTGAGGAAAGAGGCAGACAACATAGTAGGAAAAAAATCTTTCTAACTATATTTCTGACAAACAGCTGGATTCCAGACCATACAAAGAACTCAAAAGTTAAACATCAAGAAAGCAAACAACCGAATTAAACAATGTGAATGGAACTTACCAGAGTTCACAAAGAATGAGACACAAACTCCTGGGAAACACACTTTAAAATGCTTAACATCCTTAGCCACCAGGGAAATGCAAGAAGAGGTCAACGCCAAGAAAAGAGGTGAAGAAAGAATGTTGGCTGACTGCAGATACTTGGGGAAAAAAGCCTTTCAGAGAGCAGAGCCTTGCCAAGGATTGGAGGTAAGCGGGTGCCTGGCATGTCTCATTAGAGGCAAGTACATCGCACTACAGTGTGCAGGCTTTCACTAATCACAGTATACAACTGAAGACTTAACAATATCTCAGCCAATGCCCATGCCTCCCTTTTAGGGAACAAAGAAATACTCAAAATAAAACACAGGCTCTGAACAAATCCATTTGACTGTAATTTAAGTTTGTACTAAAATTTCATTGCCAATCCATTAGCTGTTCTCAGTCCAACTAAAAACAACCTTCGCACACAACAAATCTTCCTTACAACTTTGCCGAGGAGCAAACTGGCCATCCTAATTGTCCTGGTGCTTGTACTGCTCTTGAACTCTCGCCTCTTGCCAACTTCACAAAGTCTGTGCCTACCACTCAATTTTATTTTGTGCTTCCCCAGTGTATTCTCACCAGGTAGCAGATTTGCAATGACAATTTTAGCCCAAAATTTATAGTGCTTAATATTTTTAATAGTGAAACTTAAATAGTATACTTACTGTGGGCTCAGCAGTATTACAGTCTTAACCCAGAATCTATGGATCAGCAGTTTGTCTACTTCCTTCAAGTTTCTTGAAATTATACCTATTGACCAACATCATCTAACCATTTGTACTTTGCCAAGAATGTTTTATAAGCATTAACTGGTAACCTCTCTTGTTATTACTGTACCATATAGAAGTAAAAGCCATGGGACAGACAACAGTATTTCATACACCTGTAATTGAAGCACCCAGGGACTGATGAGACAGGAACATTAAGGTTTTAAAGGCAAACATGAGCTTTACAGTGAGTGCAGTGAAATCCTGTCTTCGTTGTTGTTGTTGTTGTTGTTGTTGTTTAATTGTGCTAGGTTTGGCCTTCCGTATCCCTGGCTACAATGACAACTGTACATTGCTTCTTAGGTAGTATGAGAGGACAAATCCTGCAGATGTTTGCATCACTAACATGTCCATAAAAGGCATCACAGAATGCAATCATCACTGTAAATGATTGAAAACTCATTTGTGCTGTGTAGTCAAACTAATGGGTCTACTAATTTTGAAGGTCTAATTACTTTCAATTACATGTAACAAATAAAAATATAGGCACCAAAACATAGATTGATGTATATTTCTAAAACTGGAAAAGACACAAAAAATATGATAAGGATTCAAATGTTGGAAAACACATTCATATATACAAATAAATCTTTACTAACCACTTTTATTAAATAACTTTTTTTGAAAAAGAAAGATTAGGGGTAAAAACATTTGTAGTACAATCAATATAGTGTACTAAAGTACTCACTAAGTCTTATGGTCATGTAGGTGAGGCATATATTCATGTATTTACTATTGTATCAATTCAGTGAATCAAACAGTAAGTGATGTGGTCAGACTGATATGTCATGTAATGAAGATAGATTTATGTTTGAGAAGCATATTTGCACTTATATTTAAGAAACTGTAAATACATTTCCCCAGCATTATACAGCCATGTACTGAGTATTAGAGGCCAATTTTCTTCTTTTTAATTTGTATTACTTTTTTGTTATTTCTTTGTTTGTCTTGGCATTTGTTTTCTGTTGTTGGTATTAGGAATTTTCATAGAGGTGGGAAGAATGAAGTTTGGTAGGTAATGAGGTAGGGAGGAACTGGGAGGAGCTGGGAGAGAGAAAAGAATATGATAAAATTATATTGTATGTAACATGATTTTAAGTTTAAGAAAAAGATAAAAAAAGTACTTGGAAATAAATACAAGAATACATCAAAAGACTGTCCATCATAACCAAGCTGGATTCCTTCCAGAGGTGCATGGACCATCCAACATACACAAATCTAAAAATGCAATTGATCTATTTTAGATTCAAAGACAGAAATCACATGAGCATTTCAAAAAATGTCAAAGTCTTTGATAATACACATTGTCCCTTCATGATTAAAGCCTTTGAAATCTAGGAATGAAGGGAATATATATTTTTTTCTTTATTATTATTGCTTTTAACTTGTTATAATTTATTCAGATTACACCCCCGGTTGTTTTTTATTTTATTTAATTAATTTATTTAGATTACAACTCAATTGTTATCCCATCACTTGTGTCCTCCAATTCCTCCTTCATCCCGTTTTCATCCAATCCCCTCCCCTAGTTCTACAACTGATGGAGAACTCCTCCCCCACTATATGGTCATAGGCTATCAAGTCTAATCTTGGTATCCTGCTTATTCTTTCTTTGAGTGCCATCAGGCCTCCCCACAAAGGGGAGGTGGTCAAATATGGAGCACCAGAGTCCATGTCAGAGTCAGTCCCTGCTCTCCACACAACTGTGGAGAATATCCTCCTGTCTGTTGGCTAGATCAGAGTAGGGGTTCAATGTTTACTACTTGTATTGTCCTTGGTTAGTGCAATAGTTTGAGCAGGCCCCCCTGGGCCCTGATCCACCCATCACGATGTTCTTCTTGTAGGTTTCTAGTATCCTCTGGGTCCTTCTATTTCCCCATCTCCTATATTTCTCTTACCTAGATTCCCAGTAGGATGTCCTCACAACTATCCCAATCTCCTGGTAAGTGAAGACTTTTGTGGGGCATGCCTTTTGGGCTAGTGCCCAATTATAAATGAGTATATATCATGTGAGTCTTCCTGTTGTGGATTAACTCACTCATGATCATTTCTAGTTCCATCCATTTGGTCACGAATTTTGGGATTTCCTTGTTTTTAATAGCTGAGTAGTATGCCATAGTGTAAATGTACCACAGTGTCTTTATCCATTCTTCAACTGAGGTACATTTAGGCTGTTTCCAGGTTCTGGCTATTATGAATAAGGCTGCTATGACCATGGCTGAGCATATGTCCTTGTTGTGTGGTAGAGCACTTTCTGGGTATATTCCAAGGAGTGGAATAGCTGAGTCTTGAGGCAGCCATATTCCCTGTTTTCTGAGAAAGCAACAGATAAATTTCCAAAGTGGTTGTACAAGTTTGCATTCCCACCAGCAATGAAGGAGTGTTCCTCTTTCTCCACATCCTTGCCAGCATGTGGTGTCACTTGAATTTTTTATCTTAGCCATTCTGATGGGTGTAAGATGGAATCTCAGGGTTGTTTTGATTTGCATTTCTCTGATGACTAAAGATGTTGAGCATTTCTTTAAGTGTTTCTCAGCCATTTGATATTCCTCTGTTGAGAATTCTCTGTTTAATCACATTTCTCAATTGGGTTATTTGGTTTGGTGGTCTTTAATTTCCTGAGTTCTTTCTATATTTTGGATATTAGAACTTTGTCAGATGTAGGGTTGGTGAATTGTTATCCCCTCATTTGTATCTTCCTGTTCCCACCCTCCCTCTCTCTATAGCCCTATTCCCCTCCCCTAGACCTCTGACAGAAGGTAACCTCCTCCCCCATCATATGACCATAGCCTATCAGGTCTCATCCAGGTAGCCTGCTTCCCCTTCTTCTGTGTATCCACCAGGCCTCCCCACCAAGGGGAAGTGGTCAAATTGGGGACACCAGAGTTCATGTCAGAGGCCTTCCCCACTCTCCCCGTAACCATGGAGAATAAGCTGCCCATTGGCTAGCTCTGAACAGGAGATATAGGTTTACTGCATGCATTGCCCTTGGTGGGTGCAACAGTTTGTGCAGACCCCCCTGTGTCCAGATCCACCAGCCTTGATAGTCTTTTTGTGGGGCTCCTGAACCCTCTGGGTCCTTCCATCCCCCCATTTTTCTATACCGCTCTCAGTGCTCCACCCATAGTCCAGCAACAAGTTCCAGTATCTGTCCCTATCCCCCATTGGGTGGAGTCTCATAGAAGACATCTATGTTCAGCTAATTTCCACTTATAAGTAAGTATATACCATGCATGTCTTTCTGAGTCTGGGTTACCTCCCTCAGAATGATTTTCTAATTCCATCCGTTTGCCTGCAAATTTCAAATTTTCCTTGTTTTTTTACAGCTGAACTCGCTTTGACAGCACATATACTAAAATTGGAATGATACAGAGATTAGCATAGCCCCTGCACAAGGAAGAGAACATTTCTTAACATATTGAAGGTTTCATATGATAAACCTATACAACATCATATTAAATGTGGAAACCTGAAGCATTCCCACTAAAATTGAAAACTAGACAAGGCTTCCACTCCCTCACTCTGATTCAATTTAATATTCCAATTCCTAGCTAGAGCAACAAAATAAGAGAAAATATAAGAGATATAAGTAGGAAAGGAAGAAACAAATATATTTGCAGATGACATCACTTTTAAGAGACCCTAACGATGACAGCAAAAAATCTCCTAGGTCTGATAAACACTTCCCGCAGAGTATTAGGTACAAAATTAATGCATAAAAGAGCAATGGACTTCCTATGTGCTGATAATTTCAAAACAACCCTAAGGAAAAAATAGTGAAGCAATACCATTCACATTAGCCTCATTAAAATGAAAAACCTTGGAAGAAACTTTATCAAGAAAATGGAGGGCACTACAATGAAAACTTTGAAAAATTAAACAAAGAAATTAAAGAAGGAACTAATTGAAGAGGATCTCCCAAGGTCATGGATTGATATAATCAATATTGTGAAAATAGCTATTTTTGTCAAAAACAGTTTACAGATTCAATGCAATTGCAATCAAGGCAATCCCAATCAAAATCCCTGCACAATATTTTCACTGAAATGAAATAACAATATTAAAACTTATGTTTAACACAAAAATATAAATAGCCAACACAACCTTCAAAAAAATTGTTGAGTTATACCTGATTTCAAACTTCAATACAGAATCACAGTAATAAAAATAGCATGGTATTGGAACAGAGACAGAGAGAGACAGACAGACAGACACACAGACACATAGACAGACAGACACACAGAGAGACAGAGAGAGACAGAGAAAGAGAGACAGAGGGAGGGAGGAATGAGCACATAGATCACAGATAAGGGAAATCACATAGAGGATCCAGATGCAATTCTACACATCTTCAGTCATCAGGTTTTGAAAGAGAGAGAGAGCAGCATCTCAAAAGTGGAAGTTGGGAAGGGGGCAGAGCTGTGTCCACACTAAAGGAATAAAACCAGATCCATATCTCTTATCTTACACACACACACACACACACACACACACACACACACACACACAACTCCAAATGGATCAAGGACTTCCATATAAAACACAAACTCTGAAAATGCTAAAGCAAGAGGTAGAGAGAACCTTAAAAGACACAGGTATATTCAAGAACTTTTTAATCAGCGCTTTGCTCACTCAGGAAAGAAGGCCAACCATTGGTAAATGAGAACTCATGAAACAAAATCGCCTCTGTCCAGCAAGGAAAACTGACAACCTAATGAAGATGCAGCCCACCAAATGGGAGAAAATATTTGCCAGCTGTACACTTGATGGAGTATAAATAGTAAAATACACAAAGAACTAAAAATAGTGAACATTAAGAAAATAAATACCCCCTCCAAAAAAAGAGAAAATGAGTTTTTATGGACAAATGTTAAGAAATCCAAACATCTTTTTAAATGTTTGGCATCATTAGCTCTCAAAGAAATGCAAACTGAAGCTACTCAGAGATTGCATCTCACCCATTAGAAAGGCCACAGATGCCAGAAAGAAAAAAAAATGTAAAGAAAGAAGAATCCTTATTCACTACTGGTGAGTGTGTAAACCAGTATGGCCACTGTGGAGGTTCCTCAGAAAAGTAGAAATAGGTCTACCATGTGACCCAGTTACATTACTCCTGGGAATGTACTAAAAGGACTCTATCTCACCCTATAGAGATGTTTGTGTAGCAATGTACACTGCTGCTCTGTTCCTAGTAGCTAGGGAATTGGATGGGTCTAGATATCCAATAATGGGTGAATAGATAATGAAAGGTGATATGTACATATAAAATGGAATTTCTTAAATGTTATATGTTAGATACATCATTTACTTTTATGTATTGATATTATAATGACATATTTTTCTTCCCTCTAAAGTCTCTAGCAAACACTTTTTGCTGTTTTAAAAAACTCATGGCTACTTTTCACAAATTGATTTTACATAAGTAATATATATTATTTTTATTATACTATATTATAATTATCAGTAATATATAGCAAAACCATGAAAGTCTGCCAAGATTATTTATGACACATAGTATTATAGGTAATAGGAAGAAGTGTAGCAATGAAGTATTATTCTTTTTAGTTATAATTTAAAGCAAAATGTAATTGTAAAGTGGCTGGTACAAAGTGTAGTAATAGCAGAACATGGATTATGAATTTAATGTTTGGGAATATTTTTAATATGTAATGGAATTTTATTCAGATATTAAAAATGAAGTTTATAGGTAAATGGATAGAACTAGAAAATAGTATACTAAGTAAGATAACCTGAACACACACAAAAAATACAAAGTTCAAATGTCCTGTCTATTATGCAGAACCTAGCTTTGAATCCCTTAATTTATATGTTTAAATTAAGTTCCTGTTGATGCCAGGGGAAAAAAAGGCCATTGGGCTGAGAGATGCCTTAAGTGGGGGAACTTAGGAGAACATAGCAGGATTAGGGAAAGAAGACTTGGGGGTTGAAGATAAAGGAAGGGAACCCAAATAAAGAGTATATTTTAAAAGTCATGTGGAAACACACCTCCAAAAATATATACATATATGAGTGTGATCTAAATTGAATCATTAAGTAACAGTGGGACAGTGTCCCAGCTGGACATTTCTTATCATCAAATGAAGTCTCTTTTGTTATGGGAATTTGGTCACAGCCGAATTCTGTCTTCTTCCCAGGTTGGTATATGATCATTACAGACAAAGGAAAAGAAGGAAAGATGTTTTCAGATTTATAAACGAGGAAACATGTTGGCTCACTTAAGCCCCATTGCCCCACAGTACTATGTAGTGCTGTCTGCTCCAGATTATGGCTTTCTTCTTGTGTTATATTTTTGTTATGATTTACTTTGTTTTTACTACTGGTTTGTTAACTTCCAAATTGAAAGTTTTCAAAGTTTGGTCCCTAGACTACCTATGACTACTTTGAAACATTTGATAAAGTATTTCAATGATAAGATAAAAAAAAAACGTGGTCTTTCTATTTCTAAAACATACTGTTAGAGTCATCTCAGCCTTTCCCCGTGAGATTGCACAATGGCTTCCAGTAAGCTTTGAGGATAAATACACCTTTTAGCTAATCAAGAAATGGACACAGAGAGTTGCTACCATTTATTTTAAGGATAAAAAGCCTCAAGCATATTGGCATGTTTCTATTATTCCAGCACTCAAAGAATAAAGGAATATCAGGAGTTTAAAAAATGGGCAGTGGTGTGAAGGAGGGAGAAAAGAATGGAGGAAAAGAGGAAGGGGAACAAAAGAAGGAAGGAGGAAGGGAGAGAGGGATGGAGGGGGAGCTGGTTATATGGCTTGGTGGTAAAGCAGAGCCTAAGTTTTATCCTTAGTATGGGGAGGAAACTCCATTCTTAAAATTTCTCAACCAGGCTGGCAAAATGGCTTGGTACTTAATACCAAACCTGATGGTCTGAGTCAGATCTCCCGAAACCACATGCCAGGAGAGAAGGGACTCTCACTTCTCACAAAGTATTCTCTAACACACATTGCAAGGGTACACGTGTACATGTGTATACACACATACACACATACACACACAAATACACACATACACACCTAACGAATAAATAATTCTTCCCAAGCAACTACTCTTTTTACTCCTGTTGGCCTATATTACTACAACAATACCCATCCGTGAGCTAGAAGGAAATGGAATGGATTTCAGAATCAATAACAGAGTCCACTACATATTCTTAGAATTTGAGGCAAGACTATGTATGTTCTCTCATGTTTCTATAGCCTCTATCTCTGATTTCTTTGCTTACTATTAGCTCCTAACCAAATTTCATTCAGCCTTATTTTGAAAGGATTTTCTTTCAAAACTAATTGTATCCTGACCTTTTCATTGCAACCCCTTTATCCACCCATAATAACCTATGAAATCTCTGCTTGTCTAAATCCCTTAAAGAAGTGAGCTGTTCATTGTTCATCAATCTAATACTTCACCTGTCACAGTTATTGTCAGAGACTGATATCTATAGAAAACTAGGCACTGGATAGATGGATCCACATTTTACAGGGCTTGATGCTTTTCCAGATGACCCGAATTTGGTTCCCAGCACCCACCCATGTTGGGAAGCTTACAACTACCTATGACTGCAGCTCCAGAGGATGCAATATCATCTTCTAGCTTCCACAGGAACATGCACACAACTCCACATACCCACACATGAATAAAATTAAATATTAATTTTAAATCACTAAATACTGGTTGAATTGTTTAGTAAAAGAAAATGAAAACAACATCACCATGAAATATCTTCCCTAAGTCAAAGCCAGGTGATCCTTGCCTATTCATTCCTAACATCCTACCACTCAAGGAAAATCGAGGGTAATGACAGCAGTCAGAAGGCATCTTGAGTACAAGATCAACCCTGATTAGATCTCAACAAATTTGTATGAAGGAGTGACTGACTCAACAGTCAAATTAACAACACATCAACACTTATGAAAGAAACAGCTGTTCTATGTACATACTTTTGTGTGTGAGTAGAAACTGATAGCCCTGGTTGCTACCCTCAGGAAGAAAATATTCTTTGCTCATTTCATCCAAACCATCTAGCTTAAGCTGATTGCTCATTGGTTTTACAAGTCTCTCACATTTAACAGTTTTCTTGTGTTCGTCAGAAACTTATGACTAATGAAAGGCAACCAGCACTAAATTGCAATAGCAATATCACAAGATTTAAACCAAACCTTGATTTTTATTGTATTTTTATTTCACTTTTATGATTCTGGATCTATAGAAACATTATGCAAATTCCCAGTTCTTCCACATCTTTTCTAGTAGATGTTCTCCTTAAGATTTGATATTTGTAATTTTTAAAATATTATCTTATAAACAGTTGTTAGTCATTCACTTTGCCAGGATAGATGTTTAACATGGACTATAGAGTTTGTAAAACAAACCATATCAGGTTAATACTAGTACCATTTCTACTATTATAGATCTGGAACCTAAATTTAAACACTTTAATGTTAAAATTATAATTTATTTTAGAATTATAGAGATGAATTTAATAGCACATATACAATGACTCCAAAATGCTGATGTCCTTCAATTCTTTTGTTTTTCTGTTGTATATTCAACCAGATAAACCACTAACATACAAGTTATTTTCTTGATACTTTTGACATGAACATGTCACTTTCCTTTTATTATAAAGACTTCTTCCTGATTATAAAGCTCTTATGTCCATGTAGTCATTCCTCACCCACAGGATACTGATGGGTAGGGACTGAGAGATTGCTCAGTGGTGAGGACATCTTCCTACCATTTTAGAGGATCCAAGTTTTCTTCCCAGCACCCACAGACCTGGTACTCCACATTCAGTGGATCTAATGCCTCTTCTGATGTCTAAAGGCATCCATATACATGTGACATATATTCAGAGAGAGACAGACTGAGAGAGAGAGAGAGAGAGAGAGAGAGAGAGAGAGAGAGAGAGAGAGA
>OU015755.1:36904512-36922180 GCA_907169655.1 Acomys percivali | reverse complement strand
ATGAAAAGACAAAACCTGAGAATAATAGGCATCAAGAAAAGAGAAGACACTGACTCCAAGGCCCAGAAAATATCTTCAATAAAATCATAGAAGAAAATTTCCACATTTAAAGAAGCAGATTCATACAAACATACAAGAGGCCTACAGGACACCAAATAGAATAAACCAAAAAGAAAATCTTGCAGACACATAATAATAAAAACACAAAATATACAGAACAAAGAAAAATATTATAAGCAACAATAGAAAAAGGCCAAGTAACATACAATGGCAAACCTATCATAATTACACCCAACTTCTCAACAGAAACAATAAAAGCCAGGAGAGCTTGGGCAGAAGTCCTGAAAACCCTAAGAGGCCACAGATGTCAGGCCACACTACTATACCCAATGAAACTATCAATAACCATGGATGGAGAAAACAAAATATTCCATGACAAAAGCAAATTCAAGCAGTTCCTTTCCACAAACCCTGCTTTACAGAAGTTACTAGAAGGGAAACTCCACCCCAAAGGGACAAGCCACAACCAAAACTACACAGGAAATAGATAACTACACCATTACAAAAACACAACCACACAAACTCTCTACTGTAACCAACATCAAAAATTAAGGGATTTAACAGTCACTTGTCATTAATATCTCTCAACATCAATGGTCTCAATTCTCCCATAAAAAGACACAGACTAACTGAATGGATGCATGAACAAGATCCAATATTCCTCTGCATTCAAGAAACACATCTCACCCACAAGGACAGACATTATTTCAAGGTAAAAGGCTGTAAAAAATATTCCAAGCAAATGGTCACAAGAAGCAAGCTGGTGTAGCCATGTTAGTATCTAATAAAATAGACTTTCAACCAAAATTAATCAAAAGGGAAGAGGAAGGACATTTCATACTCATCAAAGGTAAATTCAACCAAGATGACATCACAATTCGGGACATCTATGCTCCAAAAACAAGGGCACCCACATTTGTAAAAGAACTATTAACAAAGCTTAAACCACACATCCATACCAACTCATTAATAGTGAGAGAATTCAATACCCCACTTTCACTGAAGGATAGGTCATTGAAACAGAAACTAAGCCAAGAAATAACATCATTAACCAATGTCATGAATCAAATGGATCTAACAGAAATTTACAGAACTTTTCACCCAAGCACAAGGGATTATATCTTCTTCTCAACACCCCATGGAACCTTCTCCAAAACTGATCACATAGTAGGTCACAAAGCAAGCCTCAAGAGATACAAGACTGAAATAACTCCTTGTATCCTATCAAATCACCATGGTCTAAGGCTGGACTTCAACAAAACAAAAATAACAAAAAGCCTACACACACATGGAAACTAAACAACTCTCTACTTAATGACACCCAGGTCAGGGAAGAAATAAAGAAAGAAATTAAGGACTTCCTGAAATTCAATAAAAATGAAGGAACAATATACTCAAATTTGTGGGAGACATTGAAAGTAGTACTAAGAGGAAAATTCATAGCACTAAGCGCCTTTAAAAAGAAATTGAAGGGGGGATTCCAGATGGTGGTGAGTGATGTGGACCTTGATGAGAAGCCAGGAGAATAGAGTCAGGGAATTGGACTGATTTCTTAACCAGGAATGCCAAGTTCCCCACCCCACTACAGTGGGAGTATTCCACAGTTCAAATGGAACAAACTACAGAAAACCTGCGCACTCTTGAACACAGGAAGAGCATGGACCCTCTGGAGAACAGACCATCTTGGCAGTGGTGGAAGCTGCTGCAGCAGCAGCAGCTGAGGTTGGCAACTGGGAACAGCTGACAGGGAACCCACCAGCAGAGGTGATTGGCATGGTGTCTGGTAAGAATTGCTGCAGGGAAAAGGACTCAGCACACGGTCTGAGTCCCAAGAAGCTAACCAGACTCAGTGCAGAGTTTGGGCTCCAAGACAATAACTGGACTCAACGTGCAGTTTGGTCCCCGAGACTCTAACTGGACTCAGCACATGATTTGGGCCCAGAGACCCAAGGACTACGGAAGTAGTAAACATCGAACCCCTATTCTGATCTATCCAATGGACAGGACATTCTCCACAGTTATGTGGAGAGCAGGAACTGACTCTGACATGAACTCTGGTGCTCCATATTTGACTACTTTCTCTTGATGGGGAGGCCTGATGGCACTCAAAGAAAGAATAAGCAGGCTACCAAGAAGAGATTTGATAGCCTATGACAATATAGTGGGGGAGGAGGGCCCCTTCTGTCATAGACCTAGGGAAGGGGAATAAGGTGAAAACAGGAGGGAGGGAGGAGTGGGAGGATACAAGAATGGGATAAAATTTAGTTGTAATGTGAATAAATTAATTAAATAATAATTAAAAAGTTTATTTTGCATTCCCTTTAATCCTAAGAAATATTCATTGCAATGCCCATAGACATAGAATATATATCTTAAAATTATGTATAATGATAGAAACACTTAATGCAAGGTCAGTATCCCAGGATAGGGAACAGATTAAAATACAGATTTCATGTAAAATTGATTAGTAATCAAGTTTTAGGTCTAGATAAATAGTTTATTTTTTATTTTTTAAAAAATGTTTTAATTATTTATTACATATACAGTGATCGGGCTGCATGTGTGCCTGCACACCAGAAGGGGGCACCAGATCTCATGATAGATGGGGAAGAACCACCATGGTTGCTGGGAATTGAACTCAAGACTTCTGGAAGAGCACACAGTGCTACTAACCATTGAGCCATCTCTCTAGCCCCTATATAGATGTTTTAAGTTGATAAAGATGAGATATGATAGATACTAATTTATATTCAGAATTTTAGACTCACCAAGATAGAAAAGATATTCTCTTCAAGATTGTCAAATACAAATAGGCAAAACACTATGAATGTAACATTTATATAATTCCTGATTGTTTCATAGTTCTTCTTGCTATAGGTTAGTGTGTGTGTGTGTGTGTGTGTGTGTGTGTGTGTGTGAGATAATATAAATGTATATGTAAAAAAAAGAGAAAAAATTTCCTACATGTTTATGTTGTTATAAGACATTTTATCAGTTGGATCTACCTTTTCTAAGTTGAATGCTTTGAGAGTTAAATTTATGGTTAATAAAGCGTGAGGATTGTTTTGATTTAATTTGGCAAATGGTTGATATTTCAGCCAGAAACATTGGATGGTTGAATCCTGGACAATGTTTTTAACCAATACTTAACCTATGTTATAACCTAGGTTCTAGCTGTCTGATAACAGAATCAGAAGCTTAAGAGGGAGAGAAAAACATTTACTATCTTATCAAAGGCCTGATATTAATCACTGCTAGGCTTTAGTAAAGCCTTTAGCTTTAGTCCATGTTCAAACCATCAGTTTTCATCCTCCCTTCCCTCAACTCTGAACCTACTCTTTGCCATCTTCCCAGCTTCTCCATGCTAAAAATAATAGTGACAAAATGTTAAGACCAACATGCTCAGCTTTAATCAGACCCTGAGATGAGTCCTCTACCAAGATGAAGGGGAATGCATTTTGAGAAACAGTAACCAGTCATAGTGTCTTGTGACTCTAATCCCAGTACTCAGAAGACTTCCGCAGAAGACGCCATGAGTTTGAGGCCAGTCCAGGTGTATAGTTGAGTTTCATACCACCCTCAGCCTAAAGCGAAACCCTGTCTCAAGTCATAAAAGGGATGAAATGAGTAAGTGGATGGAAGAAGAAGAGGGAGGGAAAAGGGGGTACGGGAGAGAGGAGAAGGAAAAGAAACAGACAAGAATAAGGGGAAAATGGGAGGGAGGGGAGAATGGGAGGATACAAGGGATGGGATAACCATAGAGATGTAACAAGAATAAATTAATTAAAAAAAATTAAAAAATTAAAAAATTAAAAAAAATTAAAAAAAAGAAATTAAATAGAAAACAAAAAGCTTCATCTGTAGTACACATGGTTAACATTGTGCCCATATCCACTTGGGATCATTTAGCCCTTGAAAGAAAGCCCTTGAAGGACAATGACCAAAACTGAAGTCTCCCCACATCCCTCTCTACTTGCCACAGTCTTGGAATATGGAAGTGTATTGAAAGCTCTGTGTATGGTTGTTATAGTAAAGTATTCCTCTCTAATATATACCTTCAATTCTCACTTCAAACAACACAGTATGTATATTTCTCTCCATTTAAAATGCCTACCTTTAATTTATAAGCATAGGTTTAATGACGAGTAACACACTTGCTATTTATCCAGTCCTTGACAAGCAACCTAAACTGTGTCTGATTTCAAGACCTTAAAATGGACATAATAAACAAAACACCAACCCTAGTGTTACATGAACAAGCTGGCAGCTGTAAACTGGTTCAGTGTTTGGAACACAAGAGTCAAATATCTGCTTTATATCCAGTAAAGTTACTTAACATTGAAATGTATCATTTTCTCTGCATAACTTAGAATTAACAGTAGCATCTCTTTTACAGCTATCTTATGGGAAATAAAAACAATCCCCTTCAATCATTTGATACAAAGATCACTGAAGCAGATTACTTACCACTGCCACTATCATTAAGAGTGTGGAATGCATACAGCACTCAATAATTGTTGGTTCTCCTCCTCTTGCCCTCATGTTACCTCTGACCTCTGTCAATGGGAACACTTCCACCTCATCAATTACAATCAGTTAGGGAACTGGGACCTTGTTCTTTGATAAATAGTGTGAACTAAGAAAACCCATGAGAGTCTCTTTGAGTAGAGTGTTTCCCTAAAGTTGTATCTGCTGAAGGACACACAATGGTGGTAAACCTAGGGCCCAAAATAGATGGGTAGATAAGAATATTTTCTATTTGTTGATTTAGGTGATATTTTTACAGAGGTGGCATATGAAATATTTTACTTAGCATAACCTTGAACTATTTCTTTCTAAAGAAGCTACAGGTACTCTTGACTAGGCATAATTTTTATAGAGTATAAGCATATCAAGTACACCGTTTAATGTTCCTCAGACAGAATGATGGGCTGTGGGAGGGACAGCCTCTATATCCAACATTATCTTTCATGGCTCATCAGAGCTTTTTACAGGGTCATTTTCTTCAACACAGACTTTTATTAAAGTTACCTTTTGTTTTCCTAATGAGCTATACTGACACAAATTGAATATCCAGTCATGTGCTTTTAAAAAATATGCTCTATTATCAAGATACAAGTTTGTGAAAAGGCAATTATTCAGTGTTAGCACTTCTATCCAATCCTGGTGTGACATCCACATTAAATCTCCTGAGTTGTGAATGTTCTCATTATTCATGGAAGACCAGTGGGCACTATAAAAATAAATCAAAAACCATTTATTTAAGTTCATTTCAGTTTAATAAAGCTTTGACTTCATGAGCTTTCTTCAAAACTGAGACAGATGATTCTGAATTAAAAGTTTTTATTTTCCCATCACACCAAAGTGCTTTAAATTTTTTCCTTCTAGAGCATCATGCCCTCAAAACTCTGTTGTGCTTAATAATGCTTAAGATTTCTAATGAAAGGAATCGCATCAGTCTTTCAATAAACAGGGAAAGATTATTATTCAGTATAAAATAAGGAGATATAAGTAAACGGTTCTCAATAAAGAGACCTTAAACACCCCTAGTTGCCAGATGTCTCTGCTCCACAGTTTCCTGAGAGGGAACAATATTCTCCCTTATAGTGAACCTGCTCCTTTATTTTGGAAATAAATTGCACTCATCAAGGATGAAATAAAAGTGTATTAACTAATAGTATTAAGAAAACAAATCTCTTATGCTTTATATTTGAGGGTCAATAGAATGTGCTTTGTCTTGTGCTTCAGGAAAAAAATGTTTTAAATTGAAAGTGTTAAGTAGAGGGTGTGTGGAGAAACTTACGTATTAATACATTGCTATCAAAAAGAAATGGCAGCCAATCTTGAGAAGTATGAATTGCAAATCTTTAATCATCCTAAATAAACTTCATATCCGGAGCAATTAGATATAAGCTGGTACTCTTGCAGGGCCCATCATTTAGCACACCTCACTTGAAGAGGAGGACAGCAGTTTCCTTTATTCCACATGTGGGATGTTTATCCACTCAGTTCAGCAAGGACTTACTGAGGAGCAGGCAGTGTGAGAAATTTTGTCTTCACAGGTCCCTGAGAAGTAGATTTTGCATCATCAACCAGATAATATGGAAATTTAAATTGGGAGGATTCATGAGGTATCTGAAGCCCTGCCTGTGTCTGCCACACACACTCTTCTCTCTATATTTGCATGATGCTTTGCCTCCATGTTAACAGCTGAAGACACAGCATCTTTAAAAGTGCAGCCATCTCTTGCTGTTCTCCTTGTTCAGCTCAGGGTTAGGGCAGCCACATTGGTGACAATGGGTGCAATGCCTGACATCCCTAAGAGACACAGTCTTACAGCAAATTGTCTGATCCTCTGACTCTTACAATCTTTCCATCCCCTCTTCCACAGCAGTGATCCTTGAGCCTTGAGTGCAGGAGTTGGGTTGCAGATGGATCTACTGGGACTGGACTCCACTACTTAGTGTCTTGATTAGCTGTGGTTTTCTGTAATTGTTTCCATCCTTTGCAAAGAGTTTCCTTTATGAGGGTTGAGTGTAAGACCAAATATGTAGAGTGTAATTAGGGATTATGTATGAGACCTCAACCCTACAGAAAGAACTCAAAACAGCTAAGGAATGCTGAGAGCTGAAGAAACAGTCTTTCCCAGGAGAAAACACACACACACACACACACACACACACACACACACAAACACACACAACAATTGGCTATCCAATACCAAATTATCAACTATGAAAACACATACAAGTAATGTTAAACATATGGAGCAGGTAATTTTGTGTATTTAGGAATACATATGTATGTACATGTGCACATATACATGTAAGAACAATTAATTAAACAAGAGGCCATCAATTTGAAAGAGTACATGAGAAGTTTTGGAGGGAAGAAAGGGAATGGTGAAATCATGCAATTATAATAGAATCTTAAAATATAAAACAAAAAGTTTAAAATGATATAATCTAAATAAACTTCGAATGACTTAATAATAAGAGCATTCTAGTTTTTGCTATTCCCAAAATGTTCTTTTTACAAAAGGTGAAGAGAAAGGTTAACAGAGAGCCTAAAAGCTTTAGTTTTCCAGTACCACAATCTAAAGCAAATCTGAGCAGTTCATATGTACAACTTTTGGGTTTGAAGATGGCCAGACATTAGTGTGTGCACACGTGCGCACGCACACACACACACACACATACACAAACACACACATACATACACACGGGGGAGAGAGAGAGAGAGAAGAATAGATGTGTTACCCACAGCAACATATGCATATTCATGCCTCAGTTGTGCATCTATATTATTCTGCTATGTGAGCTGAAAGGCTCTAGAAGCAATGGTGTCCTATAGTAATAAGCACACCAAGACCTTAATCTTGGCTTCTTGTGCCATTGTTCTCAATGAAACCAAACACATGTCACTGGAGAAATGGCTGATTCTAGGACCAGAGCAGGAAATATACAAGGAGAGTTTTTGTGGGGACAGAAAGTAAAGCTGCAGTCACAACAGAAAACATTGACAGGAATAGGTTACAGAAGCTAACTGAAACATTCCCAGTGACAAAAGCTGAAATAACCAGATAAACAAAATTAATTAGTACTTCCTTATAAACCTTCATACAAGAAAAATAATAAGTCCATTATGAAATAAATAAATCATTAAATAAGTTGACATATATGGAGCAGAGACAGATTCCCTTCACAGAGGAATTGCAAGTACATCTGTGAAGTCATTCCATCCTAATTGAAGGGAAGCACAGTCATTTTTACTTAAATATAAGACATTGTAGACATTGTGATCTCTTTAAAATTGTGTGGTATTTAAAACTAGAGAAAAGGGTAGCTTTCAACTAAAAATACCTTTAAAAAAACAGTATTTTAACCAGATTATTAGAGTCAACACTTATGAGCCTTCTTGACATTACATATCTTTTATATGCTTTAATGGAAACAGCATTTCTATAATCTCCCCAAAACCCTACAACCACAGTCTAATCATGAGAAAATAATTTTAAACTTCCAATAAATGAGACCCCTAAAATATTCCTTAAGATTGTTAAGGCCAACAAATTTTTTTTTAAATTCTAAGAAAACCACAATCAAGAGAATTCCTAAAAAGACACTACAGCTAGGTGTAATGTGGCACAGAATCTTGAGATAATTTTTAAAGTCACTTACTTAGAAATAAGGAAAGGCGGAGAAACTTTAGGCTTTGAGCGATGTATCTGCACTGATTTATGAACTATGGCACAACAATGTGTTACTAAAAAAGAACTGGCATGTGCCAAGGGTGCACAGGGGAAGACTGTATCTGCTCTGTTTTCTGTAATGTTTTCTGTAACAGCTGTGTGCAAAGTTAAAGTGTTAGCCTGGAATGGAAAGGCTTTGTCTGACATGTGTGATGTCCTGGCTTCATTCCTCATATCTGAAAAATAAATTAAATTTTATAACGTTTTCAAAGAACTCTCTTCATACAAAGCTTCTATAAAATGTGGAGCTCTAGTAACAAAGAGAAAAATTCAATATGTTTTCAGAAAAATAAAAAGACAATGTTTTCCAAGTTGATAGGACTCAGATTCATCAGCAGTAGCTAGCTGTGGGATGAAGAAAAGGAAAATACTTTGAAGTTTGGAGAAAACCAGCTAGTCAAGTTAAGTAATTTTAAACCTGGCCAAAACTGCTATTCAAGCTAACCACTAGCAAATTATAAACACTTTCAGTTTTTAAATTCTTTACTACATTTTTAAATTTTGAGTGTGTGTGTGTGTGTGTGTGTGTGTGTGTGTGTGTGTGTGTGTACATGAGTATGGAATGTAGAGGTTAGTAACAACTTTCAAGAGTCAGTTCTCTACTGACTCTGGGTCTTTCTGTGGGTTGCAGAAATCGAAGCCAGGTCATCAGGCTTGGCAGCAAGTGCCTTTACCCACAGAACCAACTTGCTGACCTCTAAAAAAACATTTTGAAACTTCCAAAAAATCAGAAAAATTATCTAAAGAAAAATCATCAAAGAAGTAAACATAAAGGAAAAAATAAGAAGAATAGCATAGGAACTGGGAGACAAAAAATAAAGAGCCAAATCCAGGAGTACAGTGAAATCTTGGGACACTGGGTATGCTCCAAATGAGAAAAAGCATAGCCCAAAGGAAAAGAGAATGTCAGAAACTTTAAGAAAACAAAATTGAATAAAAGACAATTAATTTTCTATTATAAATAAATGATGAAACATTTGAGTCATAGTAGCAAGCAAAGAAACATATATTAATAAGGGCAATGTTTGCCTCCATGACAAAAACTTTAAAACTCATTATATCTCCCAATATTGCTTCAAAGCATAGTAAATAATATCTATATAGATGACTGAGTAATATTTAGGATGCATCTCCATTGTTCAGCATCTGGCGGAGGGATGGCCTGTGTCCCATGTCCAGTGGCCTGGTCCAGGCACTGCTTACCTCCAGAGGAAAAGGAAGGGACCTGAGATCGAAGGTCCTTTTCTCTCAGGGTGGGCTAGAGCACTCAGGGTGAGGCATGTCACCTGGGCAGTAGGTAAGGTTCCAAGCCTCTCTGGGGGATGTGGAAAATGAGTTTTTCACAAGTTTTATGGTTTAACTATTTTAGAATGAGAGTACTAGTATCAGAGGGCCATAGAGACTCGAGAGTGCCACAGGCCCATGCTGCTATCCAAAGTGTTACAGTTCCTTGTTTGATCTGCTATGTAAAGCAAGCAAGGGAAGCCAGCAGGCAGGCAGGTTTGCTGAGACACAGGCCCTGCGGTGCTTCACATGGGATCAGCACTGAGCTAGCGGCAGTGATGGAGCAGGCCCCAGTGGCTGCAAATGCAGTTCCACCATTGCTGTCTGATCATTTAGGCATCCAGCAGCAGTACCTCCCACCCCCCACAATAAATGCGAATCTCAGATGGTCATGGTGGAGGAAAGACAAGCAAGAGAGCCCCCAAGGACAACAGCTAGTCTTTATTTGTAAACCTCAGACAGTGGGGAGGTGTTTTGAGGGTGCATGTGTGTGATTCGCTAAGGCTAAAGGTGCCAGGATACTTAATCTGCATACAGTGGTACAGTACCTCATTTACATGCAGTTACACAGGGTCCTATCACACGAAGGAGAAAACAGTACTTAATTATCCTATAGGTGTGAGGGAATGACTCTTAGGTATCGTTAAGGGGCATTTGCTAGAGGCTAGGATCTCCTCAGTATATAATGGGGTACGTCCAGGAATTCTCTGGAATGACTGAACAAGTTCCTTATCAGGAAAGGGTTGGACCTGGAATCTCCATTGAAGGCTATGTGACACTCTTTACAGGATCTGGGGTTGCCAGATCAGGAGGAGTAAGAATCCCACTAAGAAAAAGGAATCTGACATCAAAGACCAAGTGCAAAAATGGCTATCTGGAGAAGTCAGACTTGAACCTTACCCAGCAGAGTCCCACACATGCCCTAGTCAAAGCATAGACAGTTTACAGTAACAGAGTTTATATTATAAACATGGATAATTTCAACTCATGAAAAAATTTGTGCAGGTGGGGAAGTGGGAAAGTTAAGAGCACCATCTGAGCACCAGCTGAGTACCACCTGTCATGCCTCAATACAAAGTAAGAGACATCACCAAAGAGAAGTGGGCAACAAATAGAAGTCTAATTCTTGTCCTGAAGTGATATAAAACAATCAATCAAACAAGTAAAAATTGAGCATGTGACAGAGAGCTGCACAGTTGTGGAGATCTTTTGGAGGATAAGGAAAGGACAAAATGAACTAAACTCACCGAAGTCAGGGTTGTAGTTATCTAGTGATGCTGATAACCAGGAGGTATTACTAGCCACACACTGGAAGAAAAATTACACATTACTCATTCATTTTTAAAATTTTCAATTTAAAATTATAAAATTCAACTAAAGTTTTAGTTTTTAATGTTTTCTTACTTCTTCAAAAGGATAGATGACATTTACATAACAGTATATGTGGTAGCTGATATTCTTTACACACCCACAGATACATAAGCTAAATGAAGACAGCCAAACTGGGATGCAAGCACACGCTGAGACTTATCCCTCCACTACTTAGAAAGGAAACTAGATTAAATATTCTGCTCATAACAAACAAAGGGGAATCTAAGGAATAGAAGTCTATGAAAAGTAAGAAAAAAAGGAGATCCAAGATGGCGGTGAGCAGTGTGGACCGTGTTTGGAAGCTCCAGTGAACAATTCAGGGAATTGCAGATTTCTGAGCCAGGAACACCAAGGTCCCGACACCACAGCAGCAGGATTGCTCCACGGTTCAGAAGGACTAGGGTGCAGAGGACCTGAGTGCCTCTGCACACAGGAGGAGTGCGGATTTTCTCAGATTGGAGCAGCAGCGGCAGAGGCAGCAGCAGCAGCAGCGGCACCAGCGGCACCAGTGGCAGTAGCTGAGGTTTGCAGCTCAGACCCTTTCGGTGGAGGCGATTGGTGTGGTGGCCGGTGGGAGTTGCTGCGGGAGAGGGGACGCTGGACAGGATTTGGGTCGCGTGGTGCCTTGTGACCCAAACTGGACTCGGTGAACATTTCAGCCCCAGAGTCCTGGATTCAGCTCAGTGCACAGTGCCTTGGAGACGCTGGCTCAGCGCAGCAAGGAATTCTGCCCAAGGCACCAGCTCAGCGCAGCCGCAGTTCTCCTGCTGTGACGCAGGCTGGGCGAAGTGCTCAGTTCCACCCTAGACACCAGCTTGGCACAGCCGCAGTTCTCCTGCGGAAACGCAGGCTGGCCAGAGCATTCAGCTCCACCCTAGGCACTAGCTCAGCTCAATGAGTAGTTCTGCCCAAGACACGAGCTCAGCTCAGCAGGCAGTTCTGGGGCACTGATGCAGATTCAGCCCAGAGGCCCTAGCTGGACTTGCTAGGCAGATTAGGCCCAGAGTCTCTAGCTGAGCTGTGCGCACAGGCTCGGTGGCTCCAAGACTCTGGCTGGACTATCCACGCAGTTTAGGCCAGGAGTCCTGGGCTGATTTCATCATGAAGTGTGGGTCCATAGTGCCTGGCTGAGCTTGGTGCACAATTCCACCCCAGAGACTTGGGTGGAGCTGGGCGTGCAGTTTAGGGCCAGAGTCTCTAACTGTGCTAGGCAGACAGATTGGGCCCAGAGACTCTAATGGAGCTTTTAGCACAGTCCTGGCTCTAAGACTCTGGTTGGACACAGTGTGCAGTTTGAATCCAGAATTCCTGGTGAGCTTGGCAAACGGTTCGGGCCCTGAGTCAATAACTGACCACAGCACGCACTTTGGGCCAAAAGTCCCTAACTGAACTTGGTGCACAGTCCCAGCACAAAATTCTGGCTGGACTCTGTGTGTAGTTTGGGCCCAGAATCCCTAGCTGAGCTCGGCAGATGGTTCAGGCCCTGAGAAACTAGCTGAGCTCAGCGTGTGGTTCAGGCCCAGTGTCCCTGGCTGGATTTGGCAGGGAACTCAGAAGGCTGTGGATACTTTGGCCTGACCCAACGTTCATTCAGAGACCCAGAACGATTGCAGGACCCACAGCACAGGAGAGCCGAGGATCACTGATGTGAGAGTCCAAAATGCCAGGGCTAACCTCCTGACATCCACAACAGTGAAGTATCAGAGCTTCCAGCCTATGGAAATCATGAGAAAACAAGTGAATCTATCATCAGACTCCCTCCATCCAACTCGGGAAGCTACCCAACAAAAACAAAGATGGGAAGATGTCTAAAGGACAGCGTAAAAGCATACGCAAAAACCCCAAAATAACATGGCGTCTCCAGTTTCCAGCTATCCCAGAGGAAACAACCCAGAGAACTCAAATACAATGGAAATACAAGAAAATGACCTCAAATCCTTAATAATGAGCAAATTAATGGAGGAAACAAATAAAATTCGTAATCAAATGCAGGAAGACGCAGTCAAACAGGTGAGAGACATAAAAGAAGCACATAGAGTGGAATTGGAAAATTTTCAGGAAAATGCAAACAACCATATGAAAGAAATAAATAAAACGGTTCAAGCTCTGAAGACCTATAAAGAGGCAATGGAAGAAACTCAGGAATATACAAACAATCATATGAAAGAAATAAAAAAATCAGTTCAAGATCTGAAGACGAAAATGGATTCAATGATAAACACACAGACAGAAGAAAAACGAGAACGTGAGACCTCAGAGAAGAAGGCGAGCAACACAGAGGTGAGCTTTTCTAACAGAATCCAAGAGACGGAAGAACGAATCTCAGGTCTAGAAGATACAATCACAGATCTTGAAGCAACCATTAAAGAAAATGCCAAATCTGGAAAACTCCTGACACAAAACATCCAAGAAATTCAGGACACCATGAAAAGAAGAAATCTGAGGATAATAGGCATTGAAGAAAGAGAAGATATCAGACTCCAAGGCCCAGAAACTATTCTCAACAAAATCATAGAAGAAAATTTCCCCAATCTAAAGAAAGAGATGCCTATAAACATACAAGAGGCCTACAGAACACCAAATAAAATTGACCAGAAAAGGAAAACTGCCCGTCACATAATAATCAAAACACAAAACATACAGAACAAACAAAAAATATTAAAAGCTGTAAGGGAAAAGGGCCAAATAACATTTAATGGCAAACCTATCAGAATTACACCAGACTTCTCAGCAGAGACCATAAAAGCCAGAAGAGCCTGGACAGAGATCCTGCAAACCCTGAGAGACCACAGATGCCAGGCCAGACTACTTTACCCAGCAAAACTATCAATAACCATTGATGGGGAAAACAAAATATTCCATGACAAAAACAAATTCAAACAGTACCTATCCACAAATCCAGCTTTACAGAAGGTACTAGAAGGAAAATTCCATCCCAAAGGGTCAAGCTACAACCAAAACTACTCAGGAAATAGGTAACTATACCATGGCAAAAACACAACTACACAAACACTCGATTGGAAACAACATCAAAATTAAGACTCTTAACAGTCACTGGTCGTTAATATCTCTCAACATCAATGGTCTCAATTCTCCAATAAAAAGACACAGACTAACTGAATGGGTGCATAAACAAGATCCAACATTCTTCTGCATTCAACAAACACATCTCACTCATAAAGATAGACATTACCTCAGGGTAGAAGGTTGGAAAAAATATTCCAGGCAAATGGTCACAAGAAGCAAGCAGGTGTAGCCATTTTAATATCAAACAAAATAGACTTTCAACCAAAATTAATCAAAAGGGATGAGGAAGGACACTTCATACTCATCAAAGGTAAAGTCAACCAAGATGACATCACAATTCTGAACATCTATGCTCCCAATACAAGGGCACCCACATTTGTAAAAGATCTGCTAACAAAACTTAAACCACACATCAATCACCACACAATAATTGTGGGAGACTTCAACACCCCACTCTCACTGAAGGATAAGTCATTGAAACAGAAACTAAGCCAAGAAATAACATCATTAACCATGCCATGGGTCAAATGGATCTAACAGATATCTATAGAACCTTTCACCCAAACAAGAAAGAATATACCTTCTTCTCTGCACCCCATGGAATGTTCTCCAAAATTGATCACATCGTAGGTCACAAAGCAGGCCTCAACAGATACAAGAGGATTGAAATAATACCTTGTATCCTATCAGATCACCATGCTCTTAGGCTGCAATTCAACAACAACAGAAACAACAAAAAGCCTACACAGATGTGGAAACTAAACAACTCTCTGCTAAATGACACATGGGTCAAGGAAGAAATAAAGAAAGAAATCAAGGAGTTTCTGAAATTCAATGAAAATGAGGGAACAACATACCCAAATTTGTGGGATACATTGAAAGCAGTGTTAAGAGGAAAATTCATAGCACTAAGTGCCTTTAAAAAGAAATTGGAAACATCGCACATAAGCAACTTAACAAAACAACTGGAAGCCCTAGAAAAAAAAGAAGCAGAAACACCCAAAAGGAGTAGACATCTGGAAATAATCAAACTCAGGGCTGAAATTAACAAATTAGAAACTAAGAAAACAGTCCAAAGAATCAACAAAACCAAGAGCTGGTTCTTTGAGAAAATCAACAAGATAGACAGACCATTAGCCAAACTAACTAAAAGGCAGAAAAATGGAGGGAGAGAATGGGAAGATATAAATGAGGCAGTAACAATCAGGGTGTATTCTGAATAAATTATAATAAATTAAAATTTTCAAAAATATATTTAGAGCCAGTTATGTAAAATTTTAAAAAGAGAATATTTCAGCAAGAAGCAAGCTGAAATCGGAGAAAACTCCCAAAACAGACATTCCCAAAGCTTGCCTTCCTGAGGACTGTGGTGCTCCAGGAACATTCAGCTTAGACCTCAGCCCAACAATTTCCTGCTGACCTGGAGAACAGCCAGCAGGGGTGGGCTATGCTCTGTATACTGAGCTCCATTGTCAAACCTCTGTCTCCCTTGCCAAGGAGGCCTTTGGGACTTGTAGGCTTAGATTTTTCAAAAACTTAAATTACTAAGGGTTCTTAAACACTTCTATCTCCCTTCTAACCCAATGACCCAAGGTAAGGGAGAAAGAAGGTTAGTAGGAAAGAGAGTTGTGAACCTCTTTAGCAGTAGTTCCTTGGGATGAGTCCAGTCCAGGATACCAGTAGACCAGCAAACAGCAAACAACAGCAGCAGTGGCATGACTTAATAGAAACAGCAAGATTCTGCCAAATCAGCACAAGTCAGAAGTGACAAGACTCCACTGGAATGCCACAAGAAGTTCTCTGGAGTATTTTTCTCTGTGAAGTTAAGTGTAGAAAAGTGAAGGCCAGCAAAGCAACATGAACCACTGCAAAGCATAGCACTGCAAAAGCATTGTCCTGCTGTCTGTGGGCTTCTATTTATCCCTTCTCTGAGTCCAAACAGGGATGCTTTTTAGCTAGCAAAGACAATGCCCCTCACAAAACATCACGTGCACTCTCACAAGTCTGTTTTCAGCTAACAAAGATCATGAGTCTGTTCTTAGCAGTAGAAAGGCACTCACACATCCCACACTTGGGACCAAAACAAAAAACATATTCCCACAACACAACTGAGATTTGAAAGAAACCACAAACTTCCACTTCAAGGATCCCAGAACATTCAGGTCCACCTGAGGCCCAGACAGCAAAGGTGAGCAATGGTCTGTTCCTCAAGCTCTATTGTCAGGTCCAAGGCTCTGCCAGCCTCCACAATAGCCCTGCTGGAATCAGAAACACCCAGTCAACATCAGGGACAATCAGATCAATAAAGGTCAGCATAAGAACATAATCAACAAGAGTCAGGACCATATGGCACCACCATAACCCAGCTATCCAAGACACCAAGCCGTGGATATCGTAATGTAATCAAAGCACATGAAGATGACCTTAAATCCAATTTTCTAAAGATGGTAGAGGCATTTAAAGAGTATATGAATAAATCCCTTAAAGAAACATAGTAAGATGCAATCAAGCAGGTGAAGGAGATTAATAAAACTGTGCAAGATCTGAAAATTAAAATAGAAGCAATTTAAAAAACACAAACTGAGGGAATCCTGGAGATGGAAAACCTAGGGACGAGAACAGGAACTGTGGATACAAGCATCACCAACAGAAGACAGAAGATGGAAGAGAAAATCTCAGGCACAGAAAATACAATTGACGAAATCGATACATCTGTCAAAGAAAAAGTTAAATCTAAAAAGTTCTGATATCACCTGTGCCATGGCACATACTTGTAATCCCAATACTCAGGGACACATATCTCTATGAGTTTGAGGCCAGCCTGGTCTACAAAGCAAGCCCAGGTCAGGCAAGGCTACACAGAAAAACCCTGTCTAGATAAATGCTGTCTGGGAAAAAAAATGTTCCTGACACAAAATATCTAAGAAATCTGGGATAATATGAAAAGGCCAAATATAACAATAACAGAAATAGAAGAACAAGAAGACTCCCATCTCCAAGACCCAAAAAATCATAAAAGAAAACTTGCCCAACCTAAAGAAAGAGACGCCTATAAACATAAAGGACCTTACAGAACACCAAATAGATTGGACCAGAAGAGAAAATCCTCCAGCCACATAATAATCAAAACACTAACTGTACAGAACACAGAAAGAATATTAGAAGCAGCACAAAAAAAAAAGGCCAAGTAACATATAAAGGTAGACCTTTCAGAATTACAGCCGACTTCTCAAATGAGACTCTAAAATCGAGAATGGCCTGGACAGATATACTGCAGACTCTGAAAGACCTCTGATGTCAGGCCAGACTACTTACTATACCCAGCAACACTTTTTATTACCATAGATGGATAAAACCAGATATTCAATGACAAAACTAAAATTAAACAATATCTGTCTATAAACACAGCCCTACAGAAGAAACTAGAAGAAAAACTCCAACCCAAACAGATTGACTGCATATAACCAAAAAGGTGCTCCACCATACCACAAGGACACTTGTTTACCTATGTTCATAGCAGCTTTATTCATAATAACTAGAAACTGGAAACAACCTAGATATCCCTCAACCAAAAAAATGGATAAGGAAAATGTGGTACATTTATACACTGGACCATCAATTAAAAACAGAACATCATGAAATTTGCAAGCAAACTGATGGAACTAAAAAATATCA
>OU015755.1:36865899-36904502 GCA_907169655.1 Acomys percivali | reverse complement strand
AGACAGACAGACACAGAGAGAGGGAGGGGCAGAGACAGAGAGATTGCCAGTTCAGTTATGGAATGACGAAGGGAGCAAATATTAAAGGGTCAAAAGAAAAGAGATTGAGAGCACAGTCCCGACATACTGGGTCCCTCTACCAAGGCACGTCTCCCATAGCTGTCTGAAGAACTCATGTCCTCTGAGGACTGGTTAACAGGAAATTTCCAATGTTTTTACATTTGTTTTTGTTTTGTCTTGAGCACTGCACTGCAGTGGATAGAAGGAGAAAGAAATGTTTAAAAGGAAGCCATTTCCAAACTGCACTGCCCTTCACTTCCATGAGGCTGGTCCTGCTGACAGCCTGAGAAACAGCATGGAGAAATCAGGGCACAGTGCTGTCTGATTGGGACCAGGCAGCCTGCCCATCCTCATCCTTATTTGAATGTACAAATTCTGAGGCTCCCAGTCACTGAGAATGAACACAGTTTTTGCCTTTCAAAAGATGAACAACCCAGAGTTTCAGGTCCTTCCTAATATTTCTAGCATCTTGGAGCCCAGGACACTAAGTAGTGAAGACAGAAAAGCTTAAAAGCCAGGTCTGGCACAGTTTCACAGTCCAATTAATCTGGAAGCAGGAATCAATTCTAAGATTCCGAGCAGCTTTCTTCATGAAAACATTGCTTAGGAAGCTGATTGTGCACCCATGCCTGGCCAGCGCATCTGCTAGGAAGGAATGGCCACCTCCATTTGTATCCTATGAGCAATTTCAAAACATAGCGTGCAGTTTGGGACAAACAAAAGAAAATGAAACAACAATTGACCGAAACCTTCTCTAAAAAAAAACAGTAATTCTAACTAAATTGTTTTAATGGAATTTTTCTTTAAAACTTTTTTTACTGGGCTGCATTTGGAACATTTATTCTGACTTAAACTACTACTAACCTTTGTAGTAAATAACCTGATAGGAATGGAAGAGAATCTACATTCGTACCACCCTGAACTTGGAAGTTAGGCAGGGTCAGGCCTGGTTAGTACTTGGACAGGCGAAATGGGAGAGGAATTGTACCGTGGAGCGTAGGTTTTAAAAGCCTGCATGAAAAGAGGTCCAGGGAGGCTGTAGTAGGGAAAGAATTCCTTAAAGACCACAGCTGTGATGGGGCATAGTGAGAGTGGAGGCTGACAGAGGTGGGGAGTGAGAGAACGGAAAAATAGGATGCCATGGAGGTGAGAGGAACACAGGCGCTTTTCTTTACCATTAGCTCAGAGGCTCTGAGCAGACCTGCAGAGCTCAGGCAAGATGGTCAGTTGTCCTTCAGCTGCAATGACGTTTCCTGCAAGTCCTGGGTATTATCCCTAAGCCAAAGAGCCCTACTTGTGATGGATGCTGTCCTTCGAGTACAGGGTTGGAAGGAAGAACATTTACACTGTCGGCATTTGCAGATGTAAAAAGCACTTTTCCTTCAGATATTTCTGACCTAGTCTTCAATGTAGCTCTTTTCATGTTGCTAGTTAAATTTGCCTTTAGACATTACTGCTCGAAGTCACCAAGACCTTTAACTCCAGAATCCTCATGTTCTAATAGAGCACACTGGCTGGATGCATTTTGTGGAACTGCAAATCATTAGATCAAGATGTGATTTGACAAGGTAAGTCTGTTACAAGCAGGGCATACCCTACAGTGCAGAGCACAGGCAGAGTAACTGTTTCCCTGACAAACGCATTTTTACTTCTGATGCTGGATTGACACTTCATGGGGGTTGAATCCTTCTTCCTTCAGTAATTAGCCTAGGGAGAACAATTACAAGATCTGTACACCAAAATCCCTACCCCTCCTAACTCCTTTGAAGACATTACTAATCAATCATGATGCTCTCTGCTGCCTGAGGCAGGACTCAGCCTTATAGCGCCATTCCACAAGCCAAAAGCTGGCACAAGAGAAAAGAGCTGCTTTTCACCTATAAGCACTTTCATCATTTTCTTAATGTCTTACTCAAAAATTAAGAATTAGTCATTGCATTCCAGCCAAGTAAAATTGCTGTGACTTTCACAAGAGTATTTCCACACACATATTTTTATATTTTACCCCTCTTGTTACACAGAAAAGGTTAAAGCAAGACTTTGATGACATTGCTTTGAAGTTTTTGAAACCGAGACCGTCATAGCGCCATCGGGAGCATGGGATTTCTCATCTTAATGTGTGGACAGACATCTCTCCCATTATCCCATTGTGCTCTTGGATTGCCTCCTTTGTTTTCCCAGAACTTTTGGTGTGAAAAATTGAGTTGAAATAACAATTGTTTCATGACTTAGAGTGAAAATATAACCTTAGAAACAAATATTTATTCATATGTCAAAAAATATATTTACTTTCAACATATTTTAACTATAAGGGAAAAAACCCTCCCACTTCTGTCTAGGCATAAATCATTTCCATGAAAGCTATTTTAATTGTAGGTTATGAAATCCAATCTTTGTCTGCAAAGACTAACATCAAAGATATCTCTGGGCTATAGTATAAAAATTCATTTTCCCTTACATCAATGTAATCCATCAAATAAACAAACTGAAAAGAAAAAACATATGATCACCTCCTTAGATGTTGAAAAAGTATTTGATAAAATCCAACACCCATTCATGTTAAAAGTCTTGGAGAGAGCAGAGATACAAAGCACATAACTAAACATAGCAAAGGCGATATACAGCAAGACTATAGCCAACATCAAACTAAATGGAGAGAAACTTAAATAAATTCCACTGAAACCAGAGACATGACAAGGCTGTCCTTTCTCTCCATAAGTCTTCAATATACTAATTGATGTTCTAGCTAGAGCAATAAGCAAACTAAAAGAGATCAAAGGAATACAAACTGGCAATGAAGAAATCAAAGTATCACTATTTGCATATGATATGATAGTATACATAAATGATCCCAAGAATTCTACCAAGGAATTCCTACAGCTGATAAACACCTTCAGCAAAGTGGCTAGATACAAAATCAATTTTTAAAAAATGGATAGCCCTCCTTTACAAAAAAGACAAACAGGCTGAGAAAGAAATTAGGGAAACAATACCCTTCACCATAACCACACAAAAAAATGAAGTATCTTGCTATAACACTAACCAAGCAAGTGAAAGACCTGTATTAGAAAACTTCAAGTCCCTAAGAAAGAAAATGAAGATGATTCAGAAGATGGAAAGATCTCCCATGCTCATGGATCGGGAGAATCAACATGGTAAAAATGGCATCTTGGACTGGAAAGATGGCTCAGCGGTTAAGAGCCTTGACTGCTCTTTCAGAGGTCCTGAGTTCAATTCCCAGCAACCACATGGTGGCTCACAACCATCTATAATGTGATCTGATGCCCTCTTCTGGCCTGCAGATGTACATGCAGGCAGAACACTGTAAATAAATCTTTTTTTAAATAAATGGCCATCTTACCAAAAGAATCTACAAATTTAATGCAGTTCCCACCAAAACACTAACACAATTCTTTACATACCTTGAAAGAACAAGTCTCAACTCCATTTGGAAAAACAAAAAATCCTGAATAGCTAAGACAAACCTATACAATAAGAGATCTTCTGGAGGTATCTGAACCCCTGATCTCAAGCCATACTATAGAGCAACAGTAATAAAACAGCATAGTGCTGGCATAGAAACAAACAGGTAGATCAATGGAATAGAACCAAATACCTAGAAATAAGCCCACACACCTATGGAAACTTGATTTTTGACAAAGAAGCCAAAACCATACAGTATGGGAAAGATAGCATCTTCAACAAATGGTGCTGATCTAACTGGATGTCTAGGTGAAGAAAAATGAAAATAGACCATTATCTATCATCCTACACAAAAGTAAAATCCAACTGAATTAAAGACCTCAACATAAAACCAGACACACTAAATCTGTTAGAAGAAAAAGTGTGGAAAATCCTTTAGTTCATTGGTATGGGAAACAACTTCCTGAACAGAATGCCAATAGCTCAGTCTCTAAGATCAACAATTAATAAATGGGATCTCATGAAACTAAAAAGCTTCTGTATGGCAAAGGACACTGTCAACAGAACACAAAATGACAGCCTACAGACTGGGAGAAGATCTTCATCAACCCTATATCTTATAGAGGGCTAATATCCGAAATATATTTAAATTTTTCAAGAAATTAAATACCACAAAACTGAATAATCAAATAAAAAACTGGGACACTGAAATAAACAGAGAATTCTCAACAGAGTGATATTGAATGGCTGAGAAATACTTAAAGAAATGCTCAATGTCCTTATCCTTCAGGGAAATGTAAATAAAAATGACTCTGAGATTCCAATGGTTAAGATTCCATCTTACGTATATCACAATGGCTAAGATAAAGAAAAAATTCAAGTGACAACACATCCTTGAGAAGATGTGGAGAAAGAGCAACACTCCTCCATTGCTGGTGGGACTGCAAACTTGGAAAACCACTTTGGGAATCAGTCTGATGCCTTCTCAGGAAATTGGGAATAACTCTACCTCAGGACCTAGCCAAACCACTCCTGGGAATATACCCAAAAGATGCTCCACCATACAACAAGGACACTTGCTCAACTATGTTTATAGAAGCTTTATTCGTAATATGCAGAATCTGGAAATAACCTAGATGTCCCTCAACAAAAGAATGGATAAAGAAATTGTGGTGTTTTTACACAAAGGAATGCTACTCAGCTATTAAAAACAAAGAAATCTTGAAATTTGCAGGCAAATGGATGGAACTAGAAATGAGCATCCTGAGTGAGGTAACCCAGACCCAGAAAAACACACACGGGATATGTTCACTTATATGGATATTAGCCAAATAATATAGGATAACCACACTGTAATACACAGACATAAACTAAGTAACAAGGAGGACCCTAGGGAGAATGCTTAATTCTCATTCAGAGGGACAAAAAGAATAGAAACTGGAAGTGGTTGAAGAGAAGGAACATGAAGGTAGCCTACCATAGAGGTCCTCTGAAAGACTCCCCCAGCAGGAGATTCAAGCAGATGCTGAGATCACAGCAAATCTCTGGGACAGAGCACAGAGAGTCTTATGGAAGAGTTAGGGAATAGAGGGACCTGGAGGGGTCAGGAGCTCCACAAGGAGACCAATGGTGCCAACTAATCTAAGCTAAGGAGGAGGGTGCTGCGGAACTAGACCCTCTGCTCAGATGTAGTAGATAGCACAGTCTCCTTGTGGGTCCCATAAAATGGGAGTAGGGACTACTTCTGACATGGACTCTGGCCTGCACATGTTGATCACTTACCCCTAGCAGGGCAGCCTCACCAGGCCATAGAGCAAGAAGATACAAACAGTCTAGATAAGACCTGATAGACTGAGATCAGATGCTAGAGAAGGAGAGATCTCCTTTCTGAGGACTAAGGGAAGAAGGGACAGGGTATGAAGGGACAGGGTGGAGGGTATGAGGGAGGAGGCTGGGATTGGGGGGGTGAAGAGAGAGGGGGCTACAATGGGGATGTAAGGTGAACAAATTTAAAATAAAATTTTTTAAAATTAAATAAATGAAATGAAATGAACCAGAAAAAGTACATAAAATTATTTAGCTCTAAAACTATATATTTTCCCAAAAAGCAATTAGTAAGACTTTTTCAAAATACAGCCTGTTCTCTGAATAAATTAATTTAGGTATGCATATCAAATAATATGCTAGTTCTGGATTTCTCAGATTTTACTTACAAAAGTTGTTCATGTTTTTATGACTAGCATATATTTTATTAGGATGGCTCAAGTTATAGAAGAGGAAAAAAATAAAATCTCTAACTTAGCATAAGCAAAACCTAGTGCAGAAGACAACACAAATGCAATCAAATCAATTTCAGGAGGCCCCTGCCTTGTACATTCTCAGGTGCTCTATGCAAATTTTCTCCTGGCTTCTCTTTAATATTACATATTGCTGACAACAAAAAATGCTAAGTCAGGAAATCAGCTTATAGAAATGCTAGTTCTGTTTAAAAAAAAAAATTATCTTACTCCACTCAAAAGTTCTGCTCTATTTTTCTGTCTTCCATTTGTAAACTCCTAGCTTTAATTTGGAAGATAAATAATGAAGTTGAAAATAGTTTCTATGTCAATGGGTCTTTTCTCCCAAATGTATCTGTGAGTAGGAGGCCAGACCGTGGAATGATGGCTCAGCAGTTAAGAGCACTTGCTGCTCTTCCAAAGGACCCAAGTTCAATTCCCAAGACTCCCTTCTGGCATTTCCAGGCACAAAGCATGTATTTTGAACATAGACATACATGAAGGCAAAACATCCATATATATAAAATAAGAATACAGTTTTTTTTTTAAGTCGTGAGTCAGAAGTATGTGGCTATGCTATTACTTACTCAATAAGAAAAAGAAACTCTGAAATACTTTCTTTCAAACATAACTTGACTGAAAGGGGGAAGTGTAGGCAGAGATAAGCACTCACGCTGACTAGTGGCCATTGAAATGCTCAGTTAACACCTAAATGCCACCCACGCACAGCACAAATGACCATGTGGTGGTTTGAGTAAGAATGTCCCACAAAGGCTCCTGTGTTTGAATGCTTAGTCAACAGAGGGTGACACTATTTGAGAAGGATAAGAAGGTGTGGCTTTGTTGGAGTGGGTGTGGCCTTGTTAGAGGAAGTGTGTCACTAATGGTGGGTTCTGAGGTTTCAAAAGCCCAACCTAGACCCAACATTCATCATTCTCTTCCTGCCGCCTGTGGATCCAGAGGTAAAATTCTCAGCTACTTCTCCAGCGCCACGCATTCTGCTGTGCCCCTCACCATGATGATAATGAACTAAGCCTCTGAAACTGTAAGCCAGTCCCAATTAAATGCCTTCTTTTATACGCGTTGCCATGGTCATACTGCCTCTTCACAGCAATAGAACACTAAGATAGACCCTATCTCCATTGGTAAGCAAGCTTTACGTAGGGAGGGGAGATTATCATACAGGATGAGGAATACATAGGCAAAGGTGTATTTTGCAAATGTTTCTCTGCAGTCACTCAAAGGTACCTTATATTACAGTGTATAACAAGTACTCCTCATGATCTATCCAGATTTAAAGCACAAGCCATGACTTAAAGTGGAAAATAGCATCAAATTGCAAAGAGTGAGGTGCATGTTCCTTAGAATGGACTTGAAGTTGAGGGCTTTATCTTTGAAGGCCTTTATTTGGTGTGTTCTGAAGGCTTCAATCTTCTATGTAAAGATGCTCAAGACTCCTGTGTAAGTCTGCTGATCACTATGCTTGACTGCGACAGAGAAGACAACCCATGCAGTGTCCCAGAGCTAAAAGTGGTACAGCTTCAGGTCCTACCTGGGTAAACAGTGACAGATCATAACTTTTCTTCTTTGAACTCTGATAACTTTTTAATTGAAGGAAACCATCATTTGAATAAAACATTTCTAAATAAACAACTTAATTAGTCCATAGCAACTCATAGCCTTTGCAAAACTGGAGCTAGGTGGCACCCTACTTTAGACCACCAAGTCTATATTAGATTCAGATGAGCCAAGAGGGAATTAGTGCTACTTCATGGATGCATTATCATTCCCAAATTCCCTCATCCTGTATGACACAAAAGTAACATTTCCATTGTTCAGTAAGGTGCCAGAGCCTATGGCTAATGATCAATCTAGCTATTTGCTTTGAGAAAGCCTTCAAGGTTAAAATAACCACTGTAGCTCCTTTCCTAGTTGAGAGTTCCCACCATGCTCTCACCTTCACCAGACACAAAAACTGATGTCCTCCTTGTAGTGATGCCCTTTCCTTTTTGCTCTGGCTTCTTGACTGTGACACCAAGCTACAAGGATGATGATAATTAAGGCATTTTGCTTTTGCATGGTCCTCTTTACCTACACTTTAAAATGGTAGAAAGGCTAGAAAATGAGAGTTATATTTATAATCACCACTAGGAGGCACAGCTTCAGAGTTACAAGAAGGATTTGAATGAAGACTTTGAAATCCTCCTCACACTTTGGAAAAATACTTGCCCTTCCTATATCATAATGTCTTTATCTTTAAATAGACCTAAACAAGTAAAGAAAAATAGATTATTCAGGGTGGTTTTTTATCTTATTTTTAAAAATCATATAGACTCCATAAGAATTAGTTCTTAGAGTACTACCAAGGAGTGTTGAGCATAAAGGCAACAAGTCTTCAAGCAAAAGTTAAAATATTAACCAAGAAGAATTCTAAGACGAATATATTTATAGAAAATTCTTAGCTTTAGAGAAATAGAAACAAACATACACTTATTAAATACATAATACATTTCAAATATTGGGTCAGTCCCTCCTGATATTTTATTATATTCTCAAGGCATCCCTGAATATCAAATGTGGCTCTACAGCCAAGAAAACAACCTAAGAGATCCTTGCACCACTTTCACAAAACTATCTGGAATGTTTGAGACAAATATAAGACTCTAAAATAGATTGATCCAACTCCCAAGGTCATATTTTTATCAAAGAATGATTCTGTCAAGAATATATTCAGTGAACACTTTCAGCACTTGTGTCTCTTCAAAAGAATCAACATGCATGGCATAAATAGAGGTCAGCTGTGTTATCATGAAGCACTCCTAACGAATGCTTGCCTCCAACAAAGAACACACAGCTAACATCCCTGAGCCCACAGAGGGATAAGGAGCATGTCCATTTAATTCTTACTAATCCCATCAGCTCTCTGATTTAATTATTCCAACCTTTACTAGTTACAAAGATACACTCTCTAAGATAATGCAAGAAGGACATTAAAGAAGCAAACTTCTATAATACCTTTCCCTTTTCTTTACAAAAATATAAACTTTGTAGCTGTCAATAGATTTAGTGATATGCCTTAAGGCACATGAAAAACAGGCCTCCAGCAGCTGCTCTGGAGTTAATATTTCACTGTAGGATGGCAACTCCCCATCTGAAGGTTTCTAAGAGCTTTATAACTTGACAAATAATCTAATGACTCTGCAGCCAATATTCTTTCTTCCCTAAATGAATAAAACACCTTCTTGAATACACAAGGGAAGGTGCAGTGATTGCCCATGGCTTCGGTGCTGGTTGTGCCTGCCACTGCACTATAGCAGCATTTCCTTATAAACTGCTATAGCTCCTATCACATCACAACACAATTATTAATTTATATACCCACCTCTCCAAATAACCAATGGGCAAATGGATGGTGAAGACTGCGTCTTATTCACTTTGCAGCAGTTTCAATTCAGTAACCCTCTAATGAGCATACAGTCTGTGTCAGGGCCCAAGACAGATGGTTAGACTATGAAGACAAATGATGCCAGAGGTCTGTGTCCAAGTGGAGGATGCAGACATATCAATATAGTATGGGAGAAAGTATCATGGGTATTCAGACAGAGCCCCTTGAGAGAGTAAGCAGACCAAACTCATCCTTGGTGGTTATAAGAGGAGGTATAGGCCAGTAGCTCTCAACCTATAGGTATCAACCCCTGGCCTTTCATGTGGGGCCTACTAAGACCAATGGAAAACACAGATATTTCTATAATGATTCATAACAGTATCAAAATTGTAGTTATGGGGCTGGAGAGATAGCTCAGAGCTTAAGAACTATCTGCTCTTCCAGAGGTCCTCAGTTCAACTCCCAGCAACTATATGGTGGCTTACAACCATCTATAATGTGATCTGATGCCCTCTTCTGGCCTGCAGGTATACATGTAGGCAGAGCACTATATCTGTAATAATAAATAAATAAATTTTTTTAAAAATTGCAGTTATGAAGTAGCAATGAAAATAACTTTGTGGATGAGAGTCACCACAATATGAGGAACTGTATTAAAGGGCCAGGTTGCAGCATTAGGAAGGTTGAAAACCACTGGAATAGGAGTTGTGTCCCAAGTTCCTACTGGAGGAAGTGGCAGTCAGAGAACATATGATCAATGCTGTATGAAAGGAAAGGAGGAATAAAGAAAGACACAAGGATGGCGTAGGCCTCACAAGCCTTTCTTATTTCCACTGAAAGCTCAGGTGTATATACCATTTTACATCATGAGACTGTGACCCATGCTTTTGTGTGTTAAGCCCTGAAAAAAAATTGTTCCTACTCCTTCCATGTGTCAGAGCTGCCCCAGTCTCTTTAAGATCCTAATTCATGTGAGAAATGTAAATATATATGTAAATAGTTTCATAGCTTAAGGTGGGTATAAAGAAGAATATTTCACACACATGTGCCTGATAGCAACACTTATCACAAGGTTCTTCCAGAGCCTCAGCCTTACACAGGGACCACGGCAATATCATACAGGAAGCACTTCTACGGGTATGGTACAGGACATCAGTTCTCAACCTGTGGATCGTGACCCCTTTAGACAGTCGTCTAAACAGCTTCCAGTCCAAACTTAGCACCACCTTTGATATTGACCCCTGTAGCAAAGAGTTGTTATTTCAAAACACCATACAGAATCATCCTCATTTTCCCCTTAAATTTCCCTTTACCTGGGTATCCTTTGAAGGCACACAGTTCCCCAAGGTATAGGAGCTCCCACTGCCATGTTTTTCCCCGAGAAAACTTACTAATCATAAAGAATGTTATTTGAGTTGTCACCTTAAATCTATAAAAATATTTCAATCTATCTTGTTTTAAAAGAATCCTACAAGCCTACTTCCTCCAGAACATATTATAATAATTTTTCCTTTTTAGTACTAAACCTGCAAAAGTACTTTCTTCATTTACTTACTGTATTTTCTCCTAAACCTTGAACAAGAGAGATAAGCCTTAGACACTGAAAGTAACACTGTGAAAAGATGGCCATGCTCAGTATCCAGCAAGATCAGGTTTACCATAAACTATGTTTATGTTCAATGAGAAACTTCTTGGCCATATTGTCCCTGGAAATTCCTCAACTATAAACAGCACAGCTGGTCTCTGTAGCCAGCAACACTTTCAAGGTAGGCTAGAACTTCTTGTCTAGTTAACATAAATAACTTGAGTCAGACATGGCCACTATGTTCCACTGTCTAGCCTCCCCCCCGCCATGAGCCAACTGGGGTTCTTGCCATTATAAGCTAACTCTGAGCAGCACTCAACATTGCAGTTCAGCTCCCAAGTCTGGGATGCGTCCCTGATTGCAATCTATCTTGGGGTGTGCATTCAATAAACCATCTGTATCTAACTGAGATCGGTGTCTTAGCGGTTTGTGAAGCTTTTCTTACTTCTTATGTATTAATTGTAGCTCTCAATGTATCAATATTAGGAGATGGAACAACTGGGAGAAGATCAAATCATGAGCTCAGGGCCCTAATGATGAGCTAAGTAACTGTATGAGGGGGTCTCAGTGCCAGTGGGATGGCTAAGGATGCTTGCCATCAAAGCTGAGAATCTAAGTTTTATCTCTAAAAACCATATAGTGGAAGAAGAGAATGGACTCCCACAAGTTGTATGTACATGTACACACACACACACACACACACACACACACACACACACACAGTTTTTAAAGCATAAAAACAAAGCAAATCCAGAGAGCAAGTAAGAGAGAATGAATTGATACTTTTATAATGATTGCTGCTACATTAGTATCATAGACACTGTCCTACTACAAATACCACAACCATACCGATAGCCTGAACTGTAGGAAAAAATTCTGTTGCTTACTGTACTATTAATTTATGGTATTTGGTTATAGCAGCCCAAGTGACTAAGATAGTGTTCTAAATTATAGATATAGATATCAAAATATATTCTCCTCAGATGCCTCTGAGTTCTGTCATGGTCAACCACAGATTTATGTATGTGATCTTTGCAGCTCTGCACAGCTCTTCTCCCTCCTTAGAACACCTGCCTCCCCCTTTATTTACCTTTAGAAAGCCTCAACTAAATTTCTTTATTTAACTCAAGGGACACTTGCATACCTCCTGTACTGGATCTCCTCTGTCCCTGCTGAGGACACTTGAGCATGAAATCTGCTGCTTCTTAGACAACTCCTGCCTCTACTTAATGCATACCTATCCTGATGCACTGTCATTCCCATCTGTTGCTGTGAGTCCTCTAAAGCAGCATTGATGTCCAATGGTTTTTGTATCACCAAGACTTAGAATTAGCTACAAAAATTGTAAGTTCTTAATAAACTATTCTTGAAGTAAATGAATCCTGAAAACTTCTGTTTTCAACCCAAGAGATCTATAAGGCAATTCTGCAGTGATTTTCTACAGTTTCTGGTTTCTCAGATAAACTGTGATTAATTATCATGTGTGAAGCCAGAGGCATGTAGTAACTCTACCATATTTACACAGCCCAGTTGCTGCGAAGTACATTTCCCCCTATAACTGTATTGGTTTGGTTTTGGCTTGGTTTGTTGTTGTTGTTGGGTTGTTTTGTTTTGTTTTGTTTTGTTTTTTAATTCCTCCAGCTCTTTCAGTTCCTGGTTATATAATCAGTCTGAATAATAACCTATCACCACTTGCTATTTTTAATGTAAATTATTTCCTTTGTACGGGTTGGTTTGTATGTTTGGGGGATGGAACAAGATTAGGTGAAATATGTTTTCCTAGTGAAGACTACAAATTTTCAGGCAGTCATTCAAATGTTACACACAAGTATCTATTCATGCTGAAAGCAATTACCAATATATTTCTGATTTAATTATTATGAAAGTATAAGGACCATTGCTCAGCTTAGATTCTATCAGAATCTATGAAATACTTCTTATCAGAACTTTACAGTTACAATCACTTTCTTCTGTGGGTTCTGTTTATTCCATGAAAAAATAAATTTTTACAATTAGGAAAAATCAACTGAGATTTGTGAAAGACTGAACAGGGAGCTAGAACTTGGGCTCTTCAATACCAAGGTCTCTCAACTCATTCCAAAATGCACTGATAAAACAAAAGTAGAAGTATGATTACTAAATATCCTTGTAAAAACAAGAAAAGTGTCCTTTAAAGTCTCCAATCTCAATGCAAAGATATGCAAAATGATACTTTTCCACTGCAAAGGAAATGCCTTCATCAATTATTAATACTCTATGATAGGCTTTAAGAATTTCTCATCCACAAGAAAGAGGACTTGAGGTACAGAATATGGAAACTGGAGCCCAGATCAGCCAGTTGTTTACCGGACCAGCATCATAAGCACAAAGGAAGTGTCCACAAACAAGCTGCAGTGCTGAAATGCAATTATTCTGGTGATTTTCACAGGTGTTGCCCTCCCCCCGCCCCTGCCCCAGTAAGCCTCTACTTGTCACTAAGTATTAAATTTTTAAGTGAATTAATAAGCAATTAATTAATTAATTCATAGCTAATTCTGACCATCCCAAATCTCTAGTAAAATATAGCCCTTACACATTTCTGAAAGTAACGTATTTTTATCTCTAGGTTATATTTGATGAAACTAAGTTTAAAGAGTTTGATCAAAATCAAAAATTGCCTAATATGTTCAAATTTGTGAGTAAGTCCTTGCTCTGACTGTGTCCAAAAGCCACTTTCTTATAACTTGACAAAAAGGAATATTTTATTCCTCAATAGATGAATATGTTTGTGTTTGTCATGAACCAGCCTACCTCCATCTTGGGCTTAAAAGTCATCTTACATCAAAGACAAACTAGATTCATTCCTGCTTATGATTAAATATTTATTTCTCAAGAATTGGTCTGTGCCCCACCTATAACCTTAACTTCAAATGGTCTGTACTGACTTTTCCAGGAAACAGCAACCATGCCTTTGCTTCAAAAGGTTCTTATGACCACCTATTGTTATGACCATCTGTTGTTATGACCACTTTGCAACCATGTTTTTGTTATTACAAACTTGTTATGCTTATGTACTGCTTCTGTTCCCCACCTATGTGCCTGCCAAATCTCACATATTTAAACCTGTATCCCAAAGCTATAAAAATCCTTATCTTGCACATATCCAATACTGATCTCTTGAACCTCATCTTTAGGGGAAAACAGCCCATGTATATGAATTTTTAAAGTTTATCCCAATTAATTAATTGCTTTAATTAATTTGGCCAGGATGATTTGAGACAGTGGTCTATCTTCTCACATTTGTGGTATTCACAGTTGCCCTTGGAGAAATAGTCACTCAGGCAAGCCAAGATTCCAACAAGATAGACATCTTTGGATGCTATATCAACTTATAAAGCCTAAGAGGTGCTTATAAATGCAGGAGGGTGGGCTTATCACAGCAAAGTATACAGTGAACTAAAACTTATCATAGTGTGATGTACCAATGAAGGAAAATAATATTCTAATTATTCACATATTGGTTGGCTTTAAGTCATAATTAAATATGCCAAAAAGTCATATTTAAATGTTCCTGTAAATCTTATCTTTAAATTCCTCCAGGATCCTCTTGTGGAGACATAAAATTTAGCCAAGCCACTAAGGATTCATCACACATATGTAAAAGGTGTAAAGGCAGTTTATCTTTAAATTGTGTTTTGGTCAATACAGCAACCTTATTAAAGACTTAAAATATGTAATCTAACTAAAATGTGCATGTCCCCAGATCATTGCTTCTATTGCAGAAATCCACCTCTACAACGTGCCATTTTCCTTACCAAGAGCTCATGTGTCTCCACTCTGTGTTTCATCTCATCACTCAAGAAAACCCTATTGTTCTTAAAACTCTTTTCTTTCTAGAAGATGCTGAGATAAAGCATTATCTCCTCATGCCATATTTCCAGCAAATACTCGTAAAAAATCTCAGAATCAAATAAGGTACATCCCAGAAACATTTCTGGGATATTTGTTCCTCTGTGAGGCTGGGAAGAGAAGATTTTCCAGAACTCTGCCTTAAAGAATCTTTCTGAAGGGAAATGGAGGCGCAGTGGCTCTGGGGAGGGGAATCTGGGAGGAGTGAAGGGATCCGAGGCTGCTGTTGGAATGTGTTGTATGAGAAACAAAAAAAAGTAATAAAAACTGGGCATGTCTGTGAAGCTAAGTGCAGAGCAATGCTCTTACTTCCAAACAAAGTATCCTGGTAAAATGTAGTGCCTCATTTATGAATCCCAAATGAACTGTTAAATATTATGTAAGGCTTCAGGGTATAATTCCCTGTAGGTGCCCACTGTGTGAATGTCAGCAGCAGGAATATTTGCAGAAGATCAAAAGGTCAAAAGGCAACTTTCAAACAGCCGTTCAATAAGTACTAACTAAAGGTGTGTAAAGAAATAAAACTCCTTTCCATTTTTCAATAAGAATAATAAGTATAGTTCAGATCAGAGTGAAATAATCTTCATGACATAAATTGATAAAGATAATAGAAAAATTTTAGAATTGGAAGCAGCTTAAATCAGGTGTTGATGGCAGAGCACTTTAGTGTATCTCCTCCAACCTCATTTAAGAATATGTCCTGAACAATCAGGTGCAAAACTGAACCAACACATCAGAAAAAAATTTACCCAGAGTTTCTTTTTTAGTGGAACACCGTTAAACATATCTAAAGCTCTGTGCCACAGGGAAGGCACTCATCCAAAAAGATTAAATCAAAAAAGTGTTAGCATTATGGATGTGTCTGGTGGCCGATTAATAAAGAGAGCTTTTGGGGAACAAAATATAATTCATCTAGTTATAAAAGTTAGCCAAAGTGCAATATAAAAACGTATCCCCCAGAAGCAGTGACAGTTGGCTAATTTTGCTTCTTCCATAAGAAGGCTATTGAACAGCTGGAGATGCAGTGTGCAATCTATGAAAAGAGAAAAACTTTCGAAGTGTGAAGAAATGAATTAATGAGTGATGGGAAAGATTCACAGCTCTCCAATTCTGACTGCCCCAAACATTGACATTGAACCCACACAGAAGTTAGCCAGACCATACATAAGTGCAGTGTGTTGCCTATTTAATGATGTTGGGGAGTCCCAGAGATGAGAGATTTAATTATCTGTGACCTAAGAGATACTAGGAAGCGGTACGTTCATCCCATTTGTTTTTAAAACCATGGTGGCATAAAAACTAAAACACATACACATGAGGTCATTTCCTTTATCTAAGGTTTAGCTTCCAAAAGTCTTCAAATTAAAAGCCCTTAAAAGGGAATATGCATTTTCATCCTCTAGCAGACTAATTTATTAATCCATATCTCAGCTGTAACGAAGAGATAGATTACTGAAGGAAAGGAACAAGGGGCTGCGGGGGTCTGGAGGGGATGACGATGAAGAGCAAATTGAGAGTAGCTGAGGAGAGGCGCGACACGTTCTTAGTATATTCGGGAAAGGCAGTACCAGGCTTTTAATAACTGTATTGAAAAGGAGCAGACTAATAAGAGGAAAGACCTGGATGGACATTTGCTGCCCATTTTTACCTTTTACTTAGCTCATAGTAGCCAAATACATAATCTAATGAGCTTTACTGTCAATCCCAACCGCCACTTTCTCTTCTCTGCTTTATCCCCCCACTAAGAGAGAAGCTGTTTCCCTCAGCAGTATGTTTCATGTCAGAGTATACCCTACATGGTGCACTTGCCTAGTTCCTGGAACTGCTCAGAACACTGTGCATGCCTTTTTATGCATGTCTGCTCTCAGAAATGACCAAGATTAAAAATTAAACTATAGCATAATTTATTATGTGATAGAGAAAATCTTTTAAAAGCATATTGTATATGTCAGAAATTTCATGTGTAGATTAAACAAGATTAATTACTAAGATCCCCAGTGAGTGCTTCTTTGTTCATTTACTTCCTCTTCACTTTTACAGCTGTCTTTTGGTAAATGGGAAATTCACTATTGTACTAGTATTGACCGGATTGCACTAACTCCTAGAGGGCACAGACACTTACACTCAAAGTGGTTCCATTATTTTTAACTGTCTTAAGTTAAAAATTCTTGCAGACCTTTAGTGTCACTTCATGATGATAGAATTTGCTACTGCTAAAAAATCAGTCACCCCAAGGAGACAAAAATATGAAAACATGTTTAGTCATCCTCTGTCCCTCTCACTTGAAAAGTCGCAAAACCGCTCTGTGTCTCAGGGTGCTGAGCAGGCATCTCATATTTTTTGACAGAATTAAATGTCGCCATCACATTTTAAGTCAAAGAAATGACTTTCACATCCTTTGTGTTTTCGATTCTGTTCAAACCAATTGCGGCTGCTACAGTCTGTCTGCTGTCTGCCTCGTTCGTTCCTGTGAAGCATTTTTAGAACGCTGAGAAATCCCAGGGAGGACATTTTTTCACTGTTAATGCTAATGTTTTGTTTGAGGTTAACTGTCATTAGAAAGATCATTCGGCTGCGATAATATCCTAAGAATCCTTCCGATGAAAGGCCCTTTTTCCAGACTAAGTCTGTTCTTTTCCTGGTTGAGGGTTGAGAAAAGACCTCCTCCTCCAGCCCAGAAGGTTGGAATGTACAGAGTCTATCCTCATTTCACATTCACGGGAGACTGGAAGTAAATCTGGGTTGTGCTGACTAATTCTCCTGACAGACAGCCTCTTTTAACGTGCATGAGATACTCCCAAAAGTCATCTGCCCAAAGGGCATCAGAGGAGAGACGGAAGTGAACTTCCTCAGAGTGGCTTAGTCTAAGTTCTCACACAGTCAACGTTATTACAGCTCCTTGAGTTTGAGGCACAAGTAATTGTGGATCAATTACAAAGAAGAAAACCATCTGTCAATATTTCACCTCCACAGTTCAACAAACAGCATGAAACGGCTTCGAGCGATCAGCAACGTCTTCTAGTGGGAGTCTGTATCCTAGTTATTCTGACGTCTTCTGATTGGGTGGGCTCTGTATGGATAAACGCAGCAAATCCTGACTTTCCGCATGGTGTCATCTTGCTGACAGATGCACCATGACTACAACACTGAAGTGCTCTCCGTTGCTGCCTTATACAGAGGGAACCGAGATCAGTGCTTACCTACCACATCTGGCCACTAATTCAAATCATTCCTTCTCTACAAACTGACTTAACCTAATAGGTAACTCGTTCTAGTTCTTGGGCTGAAAAAAGACAAGAGTTATTATTTAAAATCTTTGTTAATCTGAAAGATATATACCTTTACCTAGGATAATTAAAATAAAAACTTCCTTTTAAAAATCGATGGGAAAATACTTTCAGAAGAGCTGTAGAAGGATGGAGGAAAGATGGAGACAGGTAAACTCAGACTGTACAAAAATTCGGTACTAATAAGTTACCAAAATTTAATGATTATACATTCTGTAAGTAGATGTTTACAATTACCTAATTTTCTTTCATTATTTTTTTAAGACTGGTGTGAAAGAAAGCAAGACACAAAGGTACAAGGGATGGAAAGGTGGAGGAAAAGGGGAGGAAGAGAAAGGCAGACACAGATAAGAATAAATCAAAGAGTAGTAAATTAGGCAAGGAAGACAGACAAGAAAAGATACACAGAGTGAATTCCATCACTGAGCAGTTAATACATCCAACCCAACTCTTGTTTGTTTTTCGTCCCCCCAAGTTGATACACTGTGAATATTTAAGGGTCTCTTGAGATTTTTGAAAAGAGTGATGGTTGAGGGGCAGAAGAACTTTTATTTATTCCTTCTTGGGATGTTTCCAATAAGTTCTGGATGCTCATATACTAGCCTTTTTCAGGAAGTTTATCCTTTTGCTCAGATGGCCAAATTCTAATTCCTTATCTTTGAAAAATATTATAAAAACTGTGAGTTAATTCAAGAATAATGATTGCCTGCCAATTGGCCTCACAGAAAAAGTATTAACCTCCTTAAAATCTCCTAGGGACTCAGGCATGAACAGTGTTTATGGAGATCAATGTCAATGAGCGTCATGGTTAAGGAAGTGGTCTACTGAAGAAAGCATGACAACTGCTTGAAACATAAGCCAATGGAAGAACTGTGCTACTACTAGTTCCCTGAGCCACAGGCACACTGTAGGTTTCAGACCCCAACCTTCATAGTACATTAAGAACAGATGAGAGACATCTTTAACTAGAGATGCTAAAATCATGGACTGGGTTAGAACCATAATTCTCTACAGTGTCTCACAATTCTATTCCTGCATCATTTAGAAGATCAACTGTTGCCGCCTTATCCATACACCTTAAAAACTCTTATAACTCACATTCTAGAATCTGATACCCAGCCCCAACAGATTTCTCTACACATGTGGAACATTTCTCTCACTGAGCTCCGCCTCCATTATATATTATCACACAAAACCACACATATGCTTTGCTTGTTGTGTGAAATCTTCACACAAAATTCAGTGACTGTACAAAAAAAACCAAATGTTTTCAAGTTTTAATAAGATACATTGTTATGTCTGTAATGCTCTTTAAATTGAACACTCTATACCATTTGTTCTCATCCCTAGTATAGCTCCTCCACACAAAAGCCACCAGGGTATGTAATTAACTTTTACATTGTTGGTGTAAAACACAGTCATCTTGACTTGTCTCACCTCTTGGTATGTGGCTAGCCAGTGCTTTTTGCATGGCTGCCCTGCACTCTATACTTCAAGGCCTGTGTCAGAAAGCAGGAGGAATATTCTAAGAGACCAGCCATGCATGTGATCTTCAAGTAAAATAATTTGGTCTCATCCAGACACTAGATTTCCACTTTTACTGCAACCAGTCATGGATTACAAAAGAAAACAACAAAGACAAATTGACTTGAACCCTAGTAACCCTATGGGGGAAAACCAAAGCAGATAATGCACACTGATGATTGGATAATCAGCATGTGTGATCTTTCTGTGGGACAATCAACATGCCAGTATCACTGTTTTGGGGATCAAGAGATGAACTAACAAACAAATGGGTTTCCCACACTAACGATGTGGAATGAGTTCTGCTTCAGGACGAAAATAAGCAATTCTCATAACTATAACCCATCACTCTAATAGCCTCTTTGCGCCTAGCAGGAGGGGCTGTGGTGATGCGTCATCAAATAAGCAGTCTCTTCACATCTCAACAACTTGGGAGAAAACAATAGATGACTGAATTAACTGGAAAAACAAAGGCTCATATAAAAGTTCATGCTCTGTTCTTGACTAACCTAAAGATGAAATTAAAAACTCAGGCTGTGTCACTTTTTAAATTTGGATAATTCTTCTGATGTATTTTCAAGCAACCTCTAGCTTTGCTTTATAAATCATGAGGTTTCTTGTTGTTGTTTCTGTTGTTCTTGTGCTTGTGTTTGCTTGGGTTTTTTCCTATTTATTTCTGAAACTTTTCCTTCAAACAAACAATTTTTTAACTGAACTTAAAAATATAAATCAGTGCCTTGTCCAGTTATCATTGGAGGGGCTTCCCCCAGCAGCAGATCACAGAGGATGCAGAGACCTGTGACAGTCAGAAATTATGCGGAGACAGAGTCTAAATTGAAAGGTTCCACTGGCTTAGGGAATTCCAAGAAGAGAGATAAGAAAGACTGTAGGAAGAAGAACATTATGATAGGCAGATTTGGGCCCAGGAGTCCCGCTCAAACTATGGCACCAGCCAAGGACAATACAGGCCATAAACTTCAAACCCCTACCCAGATCTAGCACATTCTCCACAGTTGAGTGGAGAGTGGGGTCTGACTTTCACAAGTACTCTGGTGCCCCATATTTCATCATGTCCCCTGAATGGGGAGACCTTGGGGCACTCAGAAGAAGGACAGCAGGCTACCAAGAAGAGACTTGATACCCTATGATCATATACAGGGGGAGGAGGTCCCCCTTAGTCACAGTCATAAGGGAGGGAAATAGGGTAAAAGAGGGAGGGAGGGAGGAATGGGAGGATACAAGGGATAGGATAACAATTGAGATATAATATAAATTAATTAATTTTTAAAAGTTACCCAAAATATATGATGATATTTTTCCAAATAATATAGAGATAGAAATGGGGTGGGGGGGATTAGTGGGTCAAAAATCCCATTTTTTATCACCAATGAAGTACGTATACCTATGGACTCTGCTTATTTTTTACTATAATACAAAGCCTCCACCACTGGAGTGATGCTTGTAATGAGCTTTGTAGATAGTAACATCTTGGCATTTTAAATTCCTCTCCTAAGAGTGCATAATTCCTGCACTGAAAGTTTTGAGTGGATATTATTTCTTTCATTGCTACCAGTGCCATCTGTGATTCTGTTTCCAAATTCATGACGATGAACATATGTAGAGCATTTATAGACACATTCCAAGTTACACGAATGCCATCTTTGAGTGATGCTTCTGGCTAGAACACCCACAACTGTGCCTCCTGACATATGTAGTGACCTTGCCACAAGGACTTGGTGGTAAGATGCTATTGCTGAAGACACTACATAGACTGGCCACAGGACACAGAGACTAAGTCAGTACTGCCCATGAAGCTTCCTGCCTGCTGCTTAGATCTCACAGTATTTGAAAGAGCTATGCCATCCGCAGAGGAAAATGTCATCAACAGACTTACCAATGGTGAGCCCTGCAAACTGCAATAATGACCAGCATGGCGAGAAATGGAGGCCAAAGCTGAGCTAGTTCCATGTGCAGCATTTCCGACTCTACATGCCACGTCATGCTTTTGGCACGGCAAGGGCTCTGATTCACACCTTCGTTATGAAAATTCACCCATGGCTTTGTTCCTTTCTTTATTTCTGAAGTGTATGGGGAAGTGAGGCTTCTCATCCTTATCCGCTTTCTTGTCTTGCTATCTGTGTGTCTAGAGCATTCCTACCTTGGCTCCTGAGGATGACAATGGGCGAGATTCAGCAAACATGTAAAATTCTTTCTAATTTTTCCTGTGAAGACACAAGTTTTCTGATAACTCTGGGAAGTAGCCTCCCAAGGATGCTGGGTTTTCTCAGACTTTCTTGGGTATTTCCCAATAGAAGCCTCATAGAGACAAGGGGTCCAAGGGGAAATCAGTGTTGACAGTGTCCTAGCTGAGCACTGGCTTCTCTATCTTGCCCCCCTCCCATTCACCAGGTCAGGCTGTGAGTAGGCACTGCTAAGTGAAAAATCTGAAACTGCACCATTGCCAGCTAATTCCACTTCCCAGGACCAAAATTTGAATTTTTTTCTTTTTTTTTTTTCCTTTGTCCATTATTTATTTACTTTTATTTTTATTTTAAATGTATGTTTTTTATTGGAAATAGTTTTGGCTTATTCATTCATTCATTCATTCATTTATTCATTTCTGTCAGACAATGTGTACTAATCACGGTCTCCCCACTCTCTACACCTCCCACTTTCGTCCCACCTCCCATTCCTACCCTCTTTCTGTCTCTCATTAGAAAAAGAAAAGTCATCTAAGGGCAAATAATAAGATGAAGTATAATAAGGTAAATTAAAACAAGCACATCAGAATAGGGCAATACTAACAAATAGGGAAACAAGCACCCCACCCCACCCCCAAAAAAGACACAGGAAGCAGATCTAGACACAAAAGTCCACTCATTTGCAAACTCGTGAATCACTTGAATATATAATCATGAGCATAAGATATTACCGAATGATTCAGCAGGGCTGCTAAGAGGAAGGGAAGGAAAAGAGAGTAATAGGAAGGAGGAGAAACAAGAAAGGGGCGCTTGGTGGACTGTTTGGTAGTAGAGGAAAAGCAGGGCACACAGGTCATTAAGATAGGGTAGAACTGTACTTCATAGAAGAAAAAGTATGTGGGGTGGAAAACAGAAAGGGCATTCATTTGTTCAACAGGTCTAGAGGTAAGAAGCTAAACAAACAAGAATTGGAAGATTGTACTAAAGGGGCAGGAGGAAGCTGTGGAGGAGAGTGGCACTGATGCTGGAATATTCTGAGAAGCTTCTCACTGTTTGAGAAGATTCTCTACAGTTTTACTTGACTGAAATCAGTGATTTATAGCATATTTCAGACCTACTACTGCAGTTATCTTATGCTCACTTACTTATCACAGCACATGACACCCCACTGTGATGCATAAGCACTCTCCCGCTAAGGCAGCACCATCCTCACCACCCAGGAATATAGGTCTGGGTGTAAAAGTGATCATGGTAAACAGCACTTAAAATAATTAGAATTGTAACATTATTTCCTGCTCTCAGAATAACATAGGGATACAACTCTATTGGGAAAACCAAAAGCATATGAGAGAACCATGTATTTAGGGCTTGGGAAATATTATGGAATTGAGAGAATAGGCTGAAGACAGTGTCACTGTGGTTAAGCACACCTTCCAAAGGCTTTTCACCATGTTTTTATCATTTAGCAAGTAAGAGCTGGTTAGAGAAGAGACAAACTTCTCTGTTACAACACCAATCACTAAAGCAGGATATATAGCTAGGTTCATTCATCATTTTCTTTTATATTTTTTATTTTGTGTGTCTGTGCACAGCACATGTGTGGAGGTCAGAAGACAATTTATTGGAATCAGTTCTTTTTTTTTTCCATGTGGATTCTAGGGGCCAAAGTCAGGCCATTATGCTTGGCAACAAGTGCCTTTCCCACTGAGCCCATCCTTTTCATTTAAATGCACACATGTGATTATATGTAAACCACGGCTTTCATAGTCAAGAAAGTCAAACTTAATTTTTTTCTAATCTAGGAATGTATTATATATGGAGACCATGCATAAACACAAATATGCATACACAATTCAGGAACAAAATTGAACTTGGATAATTGGTGACTTCTATACTGCAGAAAAGCAGGGACAAATATAGTAATGCTTTGTTTGGCAAGGGAATTAGTTGCAGGGCTTAAGAATTTAGAGATAATTCTGGGTTAGGATAATAATGGTGAGTAGGTCTGGGTGGAATATTCCTAGCCATTCAAGTAATACAAGAATACTTTTGCACATCCTCAAATATCAACTCTCCTACTCTGAGTGAACAAGATTCTTTCAAGGACAAGTAACATTATTTACTTTCCAGCCAGTCTCCATTTAAACTCCTTCATTTTTCACTCAGGTTTGCTCTGTATTTGACGAAAATCTATTCCCTTGTAAATTTTCACCAGTTGCTGTGAATCTTAGCCTTATTTTATTCATTAAATTTGTTCTTTGGCAATTTCCTATGCAATCTCTCTCTCTCTCTCTCTCTCTCTCTCTCTCTCTCTCTCTCTCTCTCTCTCTTTCTCTGTCTCTCTCTGTCTCTGTCTCTCTCTCTGTCTCTCTCTCTCTCTGTCTCTGTCTCTCTCTCTCCCCTCCTCCCTCTCTCCCTCCTCCCTCCCTTCTCTTTCACATGAAACTGAATGGCTTAATTACTTCTCTGTTGCTATGATAAGACACAATTACACAATTTATAGAAAAGAGAATTTATTGAGATGTATAGATTCAGAGTTTAGTCCTTGACCGTGATGGTGAGGAACAAGGCAGTAGGAAGGCATGGCAATGGAGCAGAAGATGAGAGTTCACATCTTTTTTATGTTTATTCACTTTAAATCCTGATTGTAGCCACTTCCCTCATCTCCTCCCCATTCCACCCTCCCTCTCTCATGCCCCTCCCTTAGTTCTCAGAAAAGGGGAGCCCTTCAATCCTATTACCTGACCCCAGCCTATCAAGTCTCATCTGAACTGCCTGCATCCTCTTCCTCTGTGGCCTGGTAAGGTCAACACTCCAGGGGGAAGTGATCAATGAATGGGCACCAGAGTCCATTTCAGAGGTAGCCCCTAATCCCCATACTGTGGAACCCACAAGGAGACTGCACTGCCTATCAACTACACCTGAGCAGGGGGTCTAAGTTCTCACCCTGCATGGTCCTTGGTTGGTGCATAAGTCTCTGCAACAACACTCTTCTCCACCAGATTTGTTGGCTCCATTAATGGAGCTCCTGTCCCCTCAAGGTCCTTCTATCCCCCAACTCTTCCATAATACTCCCCCATCCCCATGCTCTACACCAAAGTTTGGCTGTGAGTCTCAGCATCTGCTTTGATTCCCCACTGGGTAGAATCTTTCAAATGACCTCTATGGTAGGCTCCTGTCCTGTTCCTTCTCTTCAACCACTTCCAGGGTCTATTCTATTTGTTCTTCAGAATGGGAATTAAGCATTCTCCCTAGGGTCCTCATTGTTATTTAGTTTCTTTAGGTCTGTGTTTTGTAGTGTGGTTATCCTATATTATTTCACTAATATCCACTTATAAGTGAATATATACTGTGTGTGTCTTTCTTGGTCTGGGTTACCTCACTCAGGATGATCATTTCGAGACCCATCCATTTGTTTACAGTTTTCAAGATTTCCTTGTTTTTAATAGCTGAGTATTGTTTCCTTGTGTAAATGGACCACAGTTTCTTTATCCACTCTTCAGTTGAATGACATCTAAGTTGTCTCCAGATTCTGGCTATTACAAATAAAGATGCTATGATCATAGTTGAGCAAATGTCCTTATTGTATGGTGGAGGATCTAACCCTGGTACTTTATTATCTTATTATGTGTTTCATTCTCTTCATATTAATCATAAAATTGGTGGCCCTGTATGAAAAAGGCTCTTCCATGACTATCTTAAGTGTGGAATCCTTTCTACCAAACTTCATTCTTCCAAACTTCACTCTAAATCTCCATTAATTCCCATCTCCCTTTTATGTCTGTAACAAATTTCTCTAAGTACTCTCCTCATCTCCCATATCCCCGCTGCCTCAGTCTAACCTAACCAAGCTTGCCCCAGGACACCTGTGAAGAAGTCTGTCCAACCAGCCTTCAAGACTGCCACTGAGGTAAACAAACAGATGCTCTCTTTGTCTGGGTTCCCTAGCCCACAGATCCTTACCTTGGGCCCTAGAGCACTCAGACAATGGACTTCCTGTCCCTACTGCCTGCGCATCGAATGGTCTGGGTGCTAAGCCTAGCCAGGTTTAAAAAAAAAAAAAAAAAAAAAAAAAACTGCTATACTGCAAAAATGCATGGTTCATTAGAGGTGAGTGGGAACAGATGCACTCAAGTGGCCACATGGTGCCCGCTCCTGCCACTCCCTGCTTCCTGGTTAGCTTGTGTATCTACACTGTTCCAAAACGACCCATTTGTGGGGTGATTGAGGACTGCCTGTTCTCTTCCATTTAAAAAATTCTTACACATGGCCTGGTCACGTGACCACTAGCTTCCCTTAGCTGCCCTGGCTCCTCCCCCTTCCTACCACAAGTATGCCAAAGGCTCACTGAAGATGTGAATGGACATCATCTACCCCCTAAGCCCCACCTGCCCAAAGGTGGGCCAGGAAAGGTCAGAGGCAGAGTTAACCTTCTCCACACAGTGACCAGCGACTGACATCTGTGCTAACTCAGTACGTTGTGGGCTCATATATAAAACTTAACCTCTGTTTATTTCCTTTTAGATTAAAAAAAAAATTCTGTTGTACCCTGGTTCTAAATGTTTCTTATTTCAAAGTTTTAAAGGTCTATTCAAATTAGCAAGATAAATGGTGTTTCTCCCATGGGGCTCCTGTAAGTTTTCTGGTCAATTGATCTTATATAATAATAATGTTCTGCTATATTAGCATTCATTTGTTTACAATGTTAAAATTTAAATCACTGCCTTAAAACATGTTTAACTCTATTTTCTAAATATGATGCTATTAATCCATAGAGGAAACTGTTCTCTCTTTTTATAGGCCATGTCTATGTTTCTAAGGCTCCAACTTAAACAGGGATAAAATCTGAACTCCTATCTTTAATTATTAAGGTCTTATAAATGATCGAGTTCTTTAACATGTTCAAAAATGTATTTTTAGTCGTGGCGAAAACCAATGTGATTAATTATATTTTCAAGGTCAAACACAAAATGAGATCATAGCATTCTATTTTATGTATACAAAGTATAGTTTAGAGCAGATAACTATATATAAAAATCACTTAACTCAAATATGCTAACCCTCAAACTTATCAGAGATATGCTGAAAATAGCATTTATTATATATAATATATATAATATATAAATATATTATAAAAACAGAGATTCCTGATCATAACAGTAGTCACCAAGGTCTCAAAAGACTTGAACATAATGGCTAGTGACTTCAACCCTGGATTGTGGTTTCTGGCCACAGAACAAAACTGCTCCCAACATCTCCCTGCCCTCTGCTATGGATCAGCCTATGGACAAACTGGATACCTGGAGAGTCATTGTCTCATGTTGCTAAATACAAGGTGAGGTCAGTCTCTCCCATGTTCACCTCTTGTCCTCTGTGCCTGATGCAAGACTGTCTCTGCCCATGGTGCCATGCTGCCACACAACTGGGACACTGTCTTTTTACTGAGATATGACTAAGTAGTCATCTCTGTCATTTTTATTAATACATGGTTACAATTTATCCTTCTCAGGTCTCTGATCACATTGACAGCTAAGCTGATGTTAGCTTGACAGCTAGAAAACAGACAATGGTTTCCTTAGCCCAAAGTAATCTGCCACGTTAGTTAATTGGTCAACTCACTAGCTAGTTAAGACTACTAGATACTAGATCTCTTATTTAAAAGACAAACAGGTTTGTCTTGTTCACAGACCTTCCTAGCCCTCTTCATAATCAGGAGAGCAAACTTTAACTGTTAGGTCTAGATGCAGTCTACCTTCCCTTTCTTTTAGCTATGGACAGTGACTGCTTACAGCAATTTCGCCTATGTCTTAAAGCTTCCAAAAAGACGTTTTATAAATGTTAGAAGGTTTAAGAAAGTGTTCCAAGAAGGTGTTTTAAGGTTGATAAATGTTAGAATGCCTAGCAAGGGGTTTTATGAATGCTCAAAGGTCTAGGAAAGTGTTTCAGGTTGGTAAATGCAAGTTATAAATGTTAGAAGGTCTAAGAATGTTTTAAGTTGGTAAATGTCTAAAAAGATGCTTTATTCATCCCTGTTGCTACGCTATTGTTGTATTAACTGTGCAAAGTATTGACACTGATAAAGAAGTCCTAATTTATTAATCTAACTATGTTAAAACATTCCACTATATGATCCTATCATAGTTCCAAGCTTAAGATTTTAAATTTCTTTTATTTGTCTTTTTCTTAAAATGTCTCTCATTATACTAAAATTATGTGCTTTCAGTCTTCTGGACAGACCTCTTTTATGATGTGTACTGATGCTAAAGTGAGCTTTTGCCTTCTGCTCTAGAGGCAATTTTTGTCTTCTTCATGTTACTGTTTCACAGAGGTCAAAAATGATTCTGCCTTCCCTGAGGTCACCTCAGAGTATTTGTGCTTCTAACACAGTTTTTCCCAAGCCTCTGCTATGCTGTATGTCTACCACCTTTTCCTACAATATGTACATGTCTAATAATGTGTATTTCACTATAGACAAATGGAATTCAGATAAGTGCTGCCAATCAACAGTTTCTTAACTATTGCCTATTTTAGTAGGATTCTTTCTCCTTTTCATTTGTTTTGGGACTCTCCTTTCCCTAACTACCTGATTACAACCTTTTTGCACCCAACACCAGCTGAAATTCTCCTTTCCTGTGGACACCTCTCTGGTTCACTGGGAGCAGAGGTACCCAACCACCCCAGTCTCCATGACTATGGCTAGTCCTTCTCACAGACCTACAATTAGGACAGTTCCCACTGGATGAGAATTGACACAGTTGCCCCTGCCACCACTTGGCTTCTGAAAAATTCCTAGTGCACTAGGTAGGTGACTTTGTCTCCAGCCTGCTCAGCTGCAGAACTGCACTCTTGGATGCTGTCCAATACTAACAAGTCCCTGGAACACTCTGTATGCCTGTTCTTTGAGTCATTATCCATTCTGGGGATGCTCTAACAGTTTACTGACTTCACCTCCCCATTGGAAACATCCAGATGCTTGTTCCTCCTAGCATACCTTTGAGATGTCTTTTAGAGAATCTCAAATCCCTATGCCCACATTAAGGTCTTCTAAGCTCACAAGCCTCTGCAACCACACTTGGGCAGATCTAAAACTAAAACCATTTTAATTATTGCCAGCAATCGGGTAAAATGGAAGGAAGCTCCCTGTATCCAGACTTTTTCTTTGCTCTCCCATGTTTAAGCCTTTCCTAGGATAAAATGGAAGGAAATTTTCCATGTCCAACCTCTTTCTTTGCTCTCCTAAAATTTTCAAGCATTGTCAGCATTTTCTCTTTCCCGGCTTTCAAGCCTTTTCTCTTTGCTTTCCCATGAGTTTCAAATGTACACCTAAAGGAAATTTTCTCCCTAACCTAATAACTTTGTTCTGCCACATATATGTTCCAGTATCCTGCCAGACTTCCAACATCTTGGCCATCATCAAGGCAGCTACACACAAGTGCTCCCGTCCAACCTCACAGATCATGCCAGCTGGACCTGCATTGCCCTTCCCAGCTGCAGATGTTCTTAGACCCTGGACAACAAATGCAACATCCTGTTCTTCTGGAACCTGACCAATATTTCAGCCTTTTGATCCCCTATCTCTGTCCTACTGTCAGCAAGAAGTAGTTAAGACGATTATTTCACCGGTTTTCTATTTGCAAAAGGCTGAAATGGTGTGATCCAGACCTGGGACAAACAGCTCCAGGTCCTTCCAGCACTCCTTAGTCCCTATCTGCTGCAGGCTGACATACCTGCCCTCTACCCTGAACTTTCAGGGCAGAGCTTTTCCTTCCCCTTCACTATATAATCTGGACATTTTGTTGCTATTGCTCTTTTTTCGCTCTCTTTTCTCCCTTACCTACATTTATATATTTTAACGTTCCTTATATAAAAGCAATCCAACATTCCTCATTTTTTAATTATATAAAAAGGTAGGAATGTTAGGATTCTGCTTCTGTCTGCCTCCTGTGATGCCACTGCTTACCTGCCAGGTGAGTATGGTCCTGCCCAGGGCTATATAAAAGGACAAACCATCCTTGTAGCCCCCCTCTCTCTACTCTCTTCTTCTCCTCCTCCTCCTCCTCCTCCTCCTCCTCCTCCTCCTCCTCCTCCTCCTTCTTCTTCTTCTTCTTCTTCTTCTTCTTTTCTTCTTCTTACTTTTCCTACCTCTGTCTCTGTCTCTGTCCCTCTCTGGGGTACCCCTCGCCCCTTTCCTTCTCCCCCATGCTCATTTAATAAACCTCATATAATAACATAGCATCTGGCATCTGGTGCCTTATTATATCTTATATCTTATTTTAAACATAAAATCGGATATATGCCCTGGAATGGTACAGCTGAGTTTGAAGGTAGAACTATTCCCAATTTTCTGAGAAAGTGCCAGACTTATTTCCAAAGTGGTTGTACAACCTTGCACTCCCACCAGCAATGGAGGAGTGTTCCCATTTCTCCACATCCTTGCCAGCATGTGCTGTCACTTGAGTTTTTTATCTTAGCCATTCTGATGGGTGTAAGATGGAATCTCAGAGTTGTTTTGACTTGTATTTTCCTGGTGATTAAGGACCTTGATCATTTCTTTAAGTGTTTCTCATTCATTCAATATTCTATTGAGAATCCTCTGTTTAGCTCTGTACCCCATTTTTAAATTGTATTATTTGGTTTGGTGGTGTTTTTTTTTTAATTTTATTAATTTATTCTTGTTACATCTCAATGGTTATCCCATCCCTTGTATCCTCCCATACTTCCCTACCTCCCATTTTCCCCTTATTCCCCTCCCCTATGACTGTTCCTGAGATGGATTACCTCCCCCTGTATATGCTCATAGGGTATCAAGTCTCTTCTCGGTAACCTGCTGTCCTTCCTCTGAGTGCCACCAGGTCTCCCCCTCCATTGTTGGTGTTTAATTTCTTGATTTCTTTATATATTTTGGATATTAGCCCTCTATTAGATGTAGGGTTGATGAAGATCTTTTTCCAGTCTGTAGGCTGTCGTTTTGTTCTGTTGACAATGTCCTTTGCTTTACAAAAGCTTTTCAGTTTCATGAGGTCCAGTTTATTAATTGTTGATCTTAGAGCCTGGGCTGTTGGTGTTCTGTGTAGGAAGTTGTCTCCTATGCCAATGAGTTCAAGGCTCTTCCTCACTTTTTCTTCTAACAGATTTAGTGTGGCTGGTTTTATGTTGAGGTCTTTAATCCACTTGAACTTTAGTGTTGTATAGGGTGATAAATAAGGCTCTGTTTTCATTTTTCTACACATAGACACGCAGTTAAACCAGCATCACTTATTGAAGATGCTATCTTTTTTCTATTGTATGATTTTGGATTCTTTGTCAAATATCTTGGTGTGCGGGTTATTTCTGGGTATTTGAGTCCATTCCATTGATCCACCTTCTGTTTCTATGCCAGTACAATGTGGTTCTTATTATTGTTGCTCTATGGTACAGGGATGGAGATACCTCCAGAAGATCTTTATTGTACAAGGTTGTCATAGCTATTTGGAGTTTTTGTTTTTTATATGATTTTGAGAATTGTTCTTTCAAGGTTTGTAAAAAAATAATTGTTAGCACTTTGATGGGAATTGCATTGAATCTGTAGGTTACTTTTGGTAAGATGTCCAGTTTTATTGTGTTAATCCTACCCAACCATGAGCATGGGAGATCTTTCCATCTTCTGATAACTTCTTCAATTTATTTCTTTAGAGACTTGAAGGTTTTTTTCATACAAAGTTTTCACTTTCTTGGTTAGAGTTACACCAAGATACTTTATGTTTTTTGTTTTGTTTTGTTTTTTACTATTATGAAGAGTGTTGTTTCCCTAATAACTTTCTCAGCCTGTTTGTCTTTTGTATAAAGGGAGGCTACTGTTTTGGTTTGGTTTGGTTTTTTTGTTTGTTTGTTGTTGTTTTGAATTGATTTTTTTATTCATCCATTTGCTGAAGGTGTTTATCAGCTATAGGAGTTCCTTGGTAGAATTTTTTGGGTCACTGATGTATACTATCATATCAGCAAATAGTGATGCTTTGACTGCCTCCTTTCCAATTTGCATCCCTTTTATCTCTGTCAGTTGTCTTATTGTTCTAGCTAGGACCTCAAGTACTAAAATGAAGAGATATGGAGAGAGCAAGAACAGCATTGTCATGTCCCTGATTACAGTGGAATAGATTTAAGTTTCTCTCCATTTAGTTTGATGTTGGCTGTAGGCTTGTTGTATATTACCTTTACTATTTTTAGTCATATGCCTTAGATTCCTGATCGCTCCAAGACTTTTAACATAATGAGTGTTCAATTTTGTCAAATGCTTTTTCAGCATCTAAGGCGATGATCATGTGGCTTTTTCTTTCAGTTTGTTTACAAGGTGGATTGCATTGATGGATTTCTGTATATTGAACCACCCATGCATGCCTGTGAAGCCTATCTGGTCATGGTGGATGACATTTTTTAATCTGTTCATGGATTTGATTTGCAAGTATTTTGTTGTGTATTTTTGCATCAATGTTCACAAGGGAAATTTGTCTAAAATTCTCTTTGCTGGGTCTTTGTGTGGTTTAGTGCCCCAATTCACCTCTGCTAGTTCACAGACAATGTCCTAGATGGGCCAGGCCAGTGCAGAGCAGGCAGAGAGAGATCCAAGCCCAAAGCTGCTCAGGTGTACCACAGGTCTCCTCAGGATGGTAGCTAATGTGAGTTGTGGCCTGTGTCCAGCTCACCTCTGCTGGTTCACTCCCTGTGTCCCAGATGTGCTAGGCTGGTGAGGAGCAAGCAGGGAGGGAGATCCGAACCCAAAGCTGCTTAGATGTCCTGCAGCCCTGTTCTGATGGTTGCTATCTGTGTCCTAGATAAGCCAGACTGGAAATTGAGAGCTGCATCCTGAGACACCAACCATAAGGCAGAGAAAGGGCTAACTGGGCATGGGTGTGGGGCTTTTAAAACCCCACAGCCTGCACCAAGTTACACCTCTTCCAGCAAGGTCTTACCTCCTAAATCCTTCCCAAATATTTCCACCAACTGGGGACTAAATACTCAAATATATAAGGCTATGAAGGATATTCTCATTCAAACTACTACATCAAGGAATCAGCTCAAGCAAAATCTAATGAACTTGTGTAAAAGTAGAACTTTATTTACTATTGGTAGAAGTATAAACTTGTACAGTCATTCCTCTAAACAGTGTAGAAGTTCTTCAAAAACTTATAAATAGAATTGTCATATGACCATGCTCTACCACACTTGGTATATACCCCATAGACTCCATATATTATTATAGAAATAATCATTCATCCATGTTCATTGCCACTCTGGTCACAATACCTAAGAAATGGAATCAGACAAAATATCCCCCAACTGATGAGTAGATAATGAAAATGTAGTCTGTATACACAATAGAACTCTATTCAGCTATAAGGTAAAGTATACTTCTGAATTTTGCAAGTAAATAGGTGAAACTAAAAAAAATTATAGTTAGGTAACCCAGACTCAGAAAGCCATATGACACACGTTCTACCTCATAGGCCCATCATCTTAGCTTCCGTTTTCTAATTTCATGTATTTAGCTTGGAGTACCTATAGAATTAAAAAACCTAGAAGTAAAGCATTAGGAATGATGGCTTAAGAGAGAGAGGATAGTAGAATGCGTGTGGGATGAAAATAAAGAGGGTGAATACTTGAGGCATCATCCCTAGAAATTAGGTAAATGATAAATTTTTAAAAAAAGCAACATTGAAGTTTCATCGTCCCCAGCTGGCAATTCAGAACTGATACTGATCTACCCCAGGTCAACCCACAAAATTAAGTATTTGAAAAATATTAATGACCCACAGACAGCGCTGTTTTCACGTGAGTAATGTTACATTTAGTTTAATGTTCCTACAATTGTGGTTTTTTTTTTTTGTTTTAATAAAGGTCCTATATCTTCATTGTGCACTGAGCTCGCAAACTAAATAGTCAGCACTATGTTTTATCCTATGTAAAGGAAGGGATGTAGAACAATGTTTTTCCTGGGTGCCACACCACAGTGCTCATCCAGGCATTGGATTCCCTTCTAAGTATTTTAAATGAATAAATTTCTATCTAATGTTAAGTCTTAACAGTAATCCTCTGGTAAAAGTGTTTCACAGACTATTGAACACCAGAAAGACTCTCTCCTTTCTTTTTTTTTTTTTTAATTTCACAGAAGTAACATGAAATATTCCATTTTAGTTTCATAAAGGAAAAATGTTAACGTGAGACAAAATTAAAGAGGAAAAAAACATACAAAGGTTCCTGAGAAAAAAATAAATAGTTCGAAAGTCAAATGACTGTATCAGAGTGAGCCTAGCCTAAGAGGTGGACAAGAAAACTGCATTCGTGTGCTTTTTCTTTCCCCTGAGCTACAGTGCTCATCCCATGAGAATACTTGGGGAATTTTTATAGTTTAAGGGCTTTCCAATTACTTTAGAGATTCTTCACCACTGCAGAGTACATAGAAGCACAACCACTTCTGTCTGTTCCTTACAACAAAGTTCGAGAAAATTAGCATTTCTCACATTTGAGTGCAGAGTCTCCGAAGCTGCTTTAAGCGTCCAGGTGGCATTTTTCCTACTACACATTCCTCTCTGTTTCTGCCAGTGGGTCCAGAGAACTGGGTCTGCCAAGGAGAGCTAAAAATCAATTATGTCAGTGCATATGACTCAAACTATTCTTTATTTTTCAGCTTTCCAGAAGAACCCTTTAATTTTAGTCTCCATAAGTGTGGCGTAACAGTGTATAATGATACTGATGTGGTATGCCTTTTCCTAAAGAGTCCGCTCCCTAGTCACCAGACATTACTGAAAAGAAGATACATTTGCAATTCCTGCATCATAGGCATGAAATAAGTGGTTTCTATAACAAAATTACATTGTCAAAGGCCAAATATGCGAAAACTGATCTTTCTTCTGTGAGCATTTTTTTCCTAGCTATCTGAAAAGCCTGTTTGCCCTTTATATCATTTTTATTCTGAATGTTGTCTGGTATCAAAACTAATTATGGCATATATGGACCTTCAAGCTATAACTACTGCTACAAAGAATATTAATTGTGGTAACAAATGTCATTTTTTTTTAATGTAGTCATTATTTGGCTGTCTTGGAAGGTGGTGTTCATGTGGTCACTAAAGGCTAGCAAACTGATAAAAGCAAGTCCTGGACGTATATCAGAGCCTTACATCCTAGTGACCTCAGTCGAGCTATGTATATTTATCAGCTTCATTTCCCTGCTCTCCCTATAGGGATAACACCTAACTTGCACCATCATAAAATTCAAAGGTATCACTTATATTCAAAGGAATCACTTTTCTTCCACTATTTTAGTAATCTCATTCTTAATGCCTTATTCTCGGGTTTTAGTCATTTAGTCCTCTCTTTCCAGAGACAGAGTCTCTATTTGAATTTTCCTATGAAGAAAATACTGAAGGTCAAATTCTGCTTTTTCTTTCTCCTAAAAACATAATAAATAATGGAAGATTGTGCTTCAGTTGGCTTGGGAAAGAATGTTTCCCTTAGAGTGCCAACAAATTAGTTTCAAGTTTACTGTGTGTATATTGGGTTATGGCACCAACAATTTGCTTATGTAGGATTTTGATAATGCCTACCTTACACCTTTGACACCAACAGGAATTTAGAATGTGAATAGAGAAAAGCATTGTGATACCAAACACACTAGCCTCAAAACTGTCTTGGGGTAAATTGAAGGAAGTGAAAGATCTGCACAGTGAAAACTTTAAAACACTGAAGTAATAAATTAAAGAATATACCAGAACGTGGAAAGACTTCTCATGCTCCTGGATCTATAGGGTTAATATTGTGCAAATGGCCATGCTACCAAAGGAACTCAGAGTCAAAGCAATCTCCATCAAAACGCCAATACAGTGTTTCACAGAAATAGAAAAAAAAAACACCTTAAGATTGAAATACAAAAGTCTCACGATAGCCAAAACAATCCTAAACAACAACAAAATGAAACGGTAGAGGATATAAGCATCTCATATTTCAAGTTATTCTTCAGATATAACAGGAGGCAAGGGAGATAAAATACACTGGTATAAATAGACTAGTGGAGATGGAAGGGTTAAATTAAAGTACAGAGGGGAGGCTATAGTAGAGGAGGAAATGTGGGGAGAGATAAATTACGCATTTCAAAAAAAGTTATATGGAAAACTAACACTGTAAAATCTTCTCTCTCTCTCTCTCTCTCTCTCTCTCTCTCTCTCTCTCTCTCTCTCTGTGTGTGTGTGTGTGTGTGTGTGTGTGTGTGTGTGTGTGTGTGTGTGTGTGCACAGACAGACATTCATACATAAAAAACAGTAAAACTGAGGTGCTGTACAACTAGGCAACAATTCCCCTAATAGACACTAGAGACTAACAGAAGCCCAGTGCCTGGCATGGGTTATTTCTTTTGTAGCTGTTAACCAGTGAGATCCCATAGGCCACAAAATAGTAGAAGCTACTGCTATCGCCCTTGGTCACCCTCCAGAACTCGATACTAAGACCTTATTGCCAAAGATACCACATGCTTCATCCACAGAACATGAAGGAATCAAGTTGATCATGCCCATCTGTGAGCCCTGCAAGCTACAATCATGGATGTCCTGGCAAGGCATGTCCACTGGTATAATAGTAGCACAAATGTTATGGGAGTAACCAACCACTTTCTGATTGGATTTAGTTCCTGCTTTACAGGATGAAACCCATATCTGGTACCACTATCAGGCCAAAAACCTATAAGAACACAGCTCCTAGCCCTAAAGGGGCAACCAATACTATTACACTGATAAATGGACATAGTATTAAACTGGTCTCTAATGAGTTACCATTAGATGAGATCATTGGTCAACTGCTATCAGCTCATGCATATGCTTGCCCTGTTGAGTCAAGACATTGTTTTCTTATAATCCTCCACCACCTGCAGCTCTTGCACTCTTTTTAGCACCTCTTCTGTGATGGTCTTTAGCTTTAGAAGGAATGAATACGGCTTATGTTTCATTTAGAGCTGAGAACTCTCCAGTTTCTTATTCTCTATGCCTTAACCAATTGTCAGTTTCTGTGTTCATCACCAGCTACCACTAAGGGAAGCTTCACCGATGGGAGTTGTCCTCTCCTAAGACTGGTAGCTTTTCATTCAGCTAAATTCCCTCCAAAATGTATTGATCAGCCAACTGACAGGCATAATCCTTAATTAAATCTCTCTGAAAACACCGAGACTTACACAGCAGTGGCCAAATACCTGATAGAGTTGAACCACCCTTGGTCATTTACAGAAGGATTCTGGGAGTTGCTTTTATGTCAGTGTGACAAAGTCACTGTCATAAACAACTTAGAGATAAAAAGGAAGTTTTTGGCTCAGTCTCTAAAATTTTCAGCTCATGCTCTCCTGTTTCTTGTTGCCAGGACTCTAGTGAGGCAGAAGAGAACACAGCTGCATATTTCATAGTGATAAGAAAGCAGGGAGAATCCTACTGAAGCAGGGGAAGAAAGACTATAGGAGCCAGAGAGGTCAAGGACACCACAAGGAAACCCATAGAACCAACAAACCTGGATGCCCAGGGGCTCCCTGAGATGGAACCAACAATCAGGGAGCCAACATGGCTCTAACCTAGGCACTCTATGTATGTGTTATAGTGGTGTAGCTTGGTGTTTTGTGGGACTCCTAATAGAGGGCTGTTTCTGATACATTTGCCTCCTTTTGGGACATTCGTGTTCTTACTGGGTTGCCTTTTCCAGCCTTAATATTAGAAGAGGTACCTAATCTTGCTACAACTTGATATGCCACAATTGGTTGATATCCCTGGGAGGCCTGCCATTTTCTGGAGGGAAATGGAGGAGGAGTAGATGGGAAGGGAGGAGGGAGGAGGAGGGGAAGAAGAAGGTGGGGAGAGCAGAGCAAAGGAGGGGAAACTGTGGTCAGGATGTACTATGAGATAATAAACTAATACAAAAGAAAGCAGAGAAACAAAGAGTAGCATGAGAGAGAAAAAAGTCTCCAAGAACCAACTTTCTCTAAGTAGGCCTTAACTCCAAAAGTTCTCACTCTCTTCCCCAGGAACACCATCTAATTATGAGTCATGAGTGGGTTAGCCCATTGGCTGGGTCAGGGAGCCACAATCTCTTACTAGTTGATGCCTGTATCAGAATACTGGGTGATGAGAGATACTTCATACCCAAAACATAACACTAGGGTGAAATGCAAGATCAGATGTTTATTAGTCCAGAGCTTTGGAAAAATGTTCATCATGTTTTGTGTTTAAAAAAAAAAAAGTATGATTACCATGCCAATTTATCAGGTAGTTTTGAAGGTTACAATAAATAATATATGTGAAAACTCTATAGCATTAATCATTATATTTCCCAACCATGCAGCAGTTTTTGAAGATCATTACTCTCTTTGGGGACTTTCTAGTCTTTTGGGTACATCAACTAAAAGTATAAGCCAATAGCATTAGCCCCCTGTACACAGTAGATAGGTGCTGGCATTTGTCCACAGCTCCCTCCATAGTCCAAAGCTCTCTCTGTGAGCATGCTCAGTTTGGGCAGTATGCTCAAAGGCCTGTACCCTGCAGTAGTATATATAGAACCTTGCTAGAATGATTCAGCCATGTAATTGCTACTAAAATAATCTCATAAACTAATAATAACATTCTGGCAGAACTGCTGAAGTGTTTTCTTGTTGTTAGCAACCAAGATACTCTGACTAGAGCAGTATCTGTTCATGAATGTGGCATGAAGTACATTTCCAAAAAGATATACTTCTGTATTGCCCCTCTGTGTAGGGGCATGTTAAAGGCCACAACATAAAACAAGTATCTTTTATTGGTCCCTTGCTATGAGCCAAAAACACAAAAGAATGAAATCTTAGTGATTGTATCAGCTTTATAAGCTTAAATGGCTAATAAATAGAAGAATTATATCAACTACCATAAGAGTTTTACATAAAGAAGTGGTACAGAAGAAGAAGAAGAAGAAGAAGAAGAAGAAGAAGAAGAAGAAGAAG
>OU015755.1:36837975-36865889 GCA_907169655.1 Acomys percivali | reverse complement strand
GAAGAAGAAGAAGAAGAAGAAGAAGAAGAAGAAGAAGAAGAAGAAGAGGTACTCAGAAAGGTAGAAAACCAATGAAGCTTAGTTGTTTAGGGGTTAAGCTGTTTTTAGGTATAGATAGGTGTTTTAAGGTGATAGTGATAATATGTAATGGAGATTGATTTACATTCAGAAATTTAGATGCACCAAGATAGGAAAGACGTTTTCTTCAAGGATATCAAATACAAATAGCCAAAACACTAAGAATGTAACATTTATATAATTCCTGATTGTGTCATGGTTCTTCTTGTTATAGATAATCTATTGTATATATGTGTACTAATATAAATGTATATGTAAAAAATAAAAATTAAATAAAAAAGAAGCGAAGAACACAAAGGTCATGAGCAAGGCAGACTGGATTCTTTAAAATACTGCTATGCTTTCTTCTGTTTTCACTCAAACAGCAGCAAGGCCATCTATTAAATAGCATTTGGAAACTTCAAAGACAATTCAAGTCTTGATTACTAGATGCATCCTCTTTGGCCACATTCAAAAAGAGCAATAGTAAATGTTTCCATATTAGCTCATATGAATAGGATTCTATCTTTTAATCATGGAGCTGTCCTCAAAATGGGTTTATATTTAGTGGTATTTTTCTATGACTGAAGAGTAAGGAACAAATATTCCCTGTTCCTTGATCCATCCTGATGCTTTACTGTCTTCCTCTCTAGAATAGTCCATAAATTTCATAGCTTTCATTATATTTACAGACTCTGGACATCAATTACTGATTTTATTGTACTTGCATTGAATATTAACTAAGTGTCCTAAGTAGTACCAAAAAAGTAAAAATAATACTATTTATGACAGGGATCTTCACTACTGGAAGCTGGAACTGTCTTGTTAATATGACAATTCTATTAAACCCATTCGATGTGCCTTTTGCACCAAGAATACTGAAGTTACTGCTATTGTTCCCATGGCAGATTAGTAAACAGAAACTCTTCCAGACATATTAGATTTTCAATAGTTTTCATCTGGGATTTCTTTGGAAGATGAATGCTTATGATGCCTGAGCATTATACTAGAGATCAGGTTGAATTCAAAGCATACATTTCATATATGGGTAGAAGAGTTTTCTTAATAAGGATGACAAAAGTTTAGTATTGAGCATCCCAAATTAGATTCTTGGAATAACTTTATTATCAACTTCTTCCTTTTTGTTGGTTATACTCTTAGAAATGCAACAAACAGAAACAATAAGACCCATGGGGAAAGAATCCAAAAGCTCCTGAACTGTTCTTGTTCACATTAGAAAGAGTTTGCTTTAAAATCTGGGGGGAAGGATTAGCCTATACCCATCTATACCCAAATCTAAAAACCTAAGAGGCCACCTATGACTCCTTTATGCTCATTTGAGGCAAATTTCTCTTGACATCTTCAGCATGTAATGATGCAATTGTTCATCAGATTCCAAAACTACAGAATCAGAATCAAAACCTAGAAAACAATGTCCGTGTTTTAGCAAAAAAATGTTATACTCTTTTTCTTCTGGTGTATTTAATCACATGCTTTGGAGTTATCAAATCACCACTTTTGTATGTTATACCATGAGTTCCAAGCTATACAAAGCTGCAGAGTAAGGCTCAGTCTCAAAATGTGATGTGAATTATAATAAAATATAAAAGAGAAAAGTAACAAAAAATTAAATCCTGATATAAAATAATTAAATCTAGACAAAAATTGTGTTTTATTGTATAATACTACATATATCCGAGGTTTTAATTACTATTGTTTGGTCAATTCTATGATAATTGTAAAATGTTATTTTCTATTAAAAGATGAGTTTAGAGACGTCCAAGATAGCAGTGCCTAACATACACCTTGTTTGATCAGCAGGACAGCAATGACTATTCAGCAACCTAAGAACTGATCTGAGAACCACAAAACACCAGTACTGATGACCCACAAGTGAGAGGGGCCTAAATTGTGTGGAGAAGAATTGGGTCCGGCCTCCGGCCACCCAGCCAAACCACAGAAAATTCCAAGGTGCCTGGAGTAATGGGCCTCCAAAGGTTAGCGCCGCACTCCAGGATGGTGGACAGCTTTTAAACTCCCAGAGTGTGGAAAGAGCCATGGCTTGCAAAAACTCCAGTGTCTGTGGGATCTGGCACCAAGGAGACACCACAGTCTGGAACACAAATGAATCCGACCTCAGGTCACCCAGGAAAGCCACAGATAGCTCCATGGTGTAGCAGCCACTGGGCATGAAAACACCAAAAGCTAGCGCCATTCACCTGGCTGGCAGGCAGCTTTTGAACTCCAAGGACAGAGAGGAAAACCTGGCCTTCACAAAACACCAGATTCTGTGGCTTCTAGCACAGAACAGACACCACAGTCTGGAACACAAGTGGCTCTGACCTCAGGTCACCCAGAAAATCCATAGAATGATCCAGGGCCCAATCAGGCACTGGTCACATGCTCCAACCAGAGACATCACAATGGGAAGAGGTCAGTGTAAGAACACAATCAACAATTCCCAGGACCATTTGGTACAACCAAACCCAAGCAGTCCTACCACCACAAGAAGACCTGAAGATGCTATCACGTCCGACGCAATAGAGGATTTCAAATCTGAGGTTATAAAAATGATAGAGGCCGTGAAGGAGGAAAATAAACCCCTCAAACTAGATCAGGAATACAGAAAGAAAGAGATCAAAGAATTGAACAAATCACTTAAGGAAATTTACAAAAGACAAGAAACTACAATTCAACAGGAGAAGGAAATGAATAAAAGGTTTTAAAACCTAAAAATGGAGTTAGAAGCAATAAGAAAAACACAATCTGAGATAATCCTGGAAATGGAAAACCTAGAGCAGCAGACAGGAGCTACAGACACAAGCATCACCAACAGAAGTCAACAGATAGAAGAAAGAATATCGGGGACAGAAGATATGACTGTCAAGTCAAAGAAAATGTTAAATCTAAAAAGCTCCTGACACAGACCATCCAAGAAATCTGGAACACTATGAAAAGACCAAACCTAAGAATCATAGGGGTAGTAGAAAAGATAACTTTAAAGGGTAGTTTTATTTTCTGCAAAAGTTGATGGTAATTCAATTTACTATCAGTTTTACAATGTTTTGGGCCATTCAACAATAGGCAGAAGATATTATTACAAATATGGACAAGCTGTGCTGTAAGCTGTTTTATTACAAAATATCTAATAATAATTATGAACAGCAGTTACTGTAAGCCATGTATGTCCTACTTACCCCAGACTAACTGATGGACCATTGTGCTATTGGGATCATCTTCTTCATACCCAACTCCAAAAATGTTCAAAATAACTTTAAACCCATCTCAAAGAGGAGAAATAAAAAAGAGGTGGGAAGTTTAATGAAAAAATATAACAGCTTTATTAATCATGATTAAAGGGCCTTACTCTGCCAATTTTTTAGTCATATGAAAGTATTGCTAAGCTCTCTCTCAGGAGCTCAGAAAACACTCTTGCTGGTGAGGAGGCCACAAATGTTAATTTCATTGGATTAACAGTAAAATCTGTCTCTTTTATCTTCCCATGATAGATAACATGAACAGGGAGATGGAAGGAGGGAGGCAAATGTGTGGCCAAAGCAGTGATCTCAAGAGTCCACAGCCACAAGTCAGCACATATCCTGACAGAAAATAAGAGAAAGAAGTTAATATATAAAGTCATAACCAGAATTTTTCTTAGTGTAAACACAGGTCTGAGTAACATAAAAGAACACGTGCATTTCTAAGAAGAAGTTTGCATGTGATGGGAGATCAAGGCTCAAAATGTTTGCCAGCTGCCTCCAAAACAAATCCCTTTGTTAAATTGTTTCACATCATTTTCTTGCTCTTCTTTGCAAACCAGCAAATTCCATAGTTTTAGTATAGTATAGTATAGTATAGTATAGTATAGTATAGTATAGTATAGTATTTAACATCCTGACAATAAATCATTTAGAGATTTCCTAAGAAAACCTGCAAGAGAAGTAAAATTGAAGATTGGAGAATAATAGAGCTAATATTAGAATAATCTGGATACAGATAAAATACAAAGGGCTTTTAGAAAGTGTCACTTGACAGGCACAATAAATGATCCTTTGTTAAAAGTTTGGCTCGCACGTGTTAATATAAAATTCTTAATAGTTCATTGCTTTGGGTAAATTCATTCTTATCTATTTGCTTATTTATTTGTCTGTTCATTTATTTGGCCTTTAAAGACAAGCTTTGTTATGTAACACAGGCTAGTGTCAAAAGTGTCAAAATCCTTCTGATTCTCTCAAAGGCTTGAATTTCATGTGTGTGCTACACAACTGGAAAATTATTTTTAATAAACATTTGAATAAACTAGACATACAGATTATCATGAGGGCAACACAGCGATTTTTCCATTTCCAGAAACTTTTCTTTTTTCTCCTTCTTTTCTTTCATTGAAAGTGGATTTTTTTTTATGCAGCATGCTCAAGTAACAGAATATTGTCACCACCCTATACTCTTGCAATTTGATAAAAGTGCATTTCCATTTTTCCAAAGTTACTTCATTATTTTATTTCTATCATCTTCTAGTTTTTGAATTTGAAATAAATGGACTTGTGTAGAACAATTTCCTTACTTCAGTGAAATTTATATTTCTGGGATTTAACCTGCTGTTTTATCAAAATGATGCTATTCATCCACTCTCCTGCCAACAGTGCATGAAGTTTCCCATTCATTGGCATGTTTGTCAGGTGATGGCATTGTCATCTATAACCATTATATGGGGTATATAGGATTTCTTGTTGTAATTTAAATTTTTATTACATTGATAAATAATAATGCCAACTGTTCCTTAATGGTCTTCAAATGCTCAGTAATGGTCTTTTGTAAAGAGAAAACTTACTTTATTGAAATCTTTCTTATGTTTGTCTGTTAAATTTTCTTTTTCCTAAAAGTTCTAAAGTATGTCTAATACACACCATATACAAGTCCTTTGTTAAATATGTCTAAGTATATGACTAAACAATGTCCTAAAAATTCAGATGTTGAAGCTTCAACCTTCAGCCTGCTAAAACAAAATCATATTAATAAGTGGATCTTTAAGTAGTAATTAATATTATTTCAAGATAAAGCATGGGAAAGGAGTTTCTGAATGAGATTCCAACCAGGAAATAAATCCAATAATGGAAAAATGGGGCCTTAAAAGCTAAAAGGCTACTTAAAATTATGTACATGAACAATTAATCAAGTGAGGAGACATCATAAAGAACAGGGGAAAGTCTTTACTAGCTATACAGCTGACAAACCTTTCATATCTAGAACATACAAAGCAATGTTAAAAAACTAATCTATAAACTCAGCTTATAGATTATTGTTAGCAATTATGCTGGTTTAGTACATTAGGGGACGTAGATTCTTCCCCAATAACCATGACTTCACTAACATTGAGCAGTTGGCCAGCACAGTTTTCATCATGTTGGATAGATCTTAAACCCAATTAGAGAGCTGTTGGTTACTGCTGAGTATGTATATCACTACTGAACCGTTAGCGGTTATAGTGCCATGCTGGTCCTTGATGTGGTTCATAGGCATCAAAGTTGTATAAGACCATTGATTGGCACCCTCCTTTGGAAGATTACAAGGAGTGTCCTGGTACCATTAAAGCTAATCTCGAAGGCCAGCTTAAGAACATAGTCAACAACAACCAGCACAAAATGGCACCACAAGAACCCAGCTATCCTACTCAGCAAGCCTTGGATATTCTAACAGCTGAAACACAAGAAATTGACCTGAAGTCCAATCTCATGAAGATAATAGAAGCCTTTAAAGGAGAAATGAATACGTTTCTTAAAGGAAAATACAATCAAACAAGTGAAGGAAATGAATAGAACTGTCCAAAACTTTAAAATGGGAATAGAAGCAATAAATAAAACACAAACTAGGGGAACCCTGGAGATAAAAAATGTAGGTAAACGAACAGGAACTACAGGCACAAGCATCACCAACAAAATACAAAAAAAAAAAAAAAGGAAGAAAAGCCTCAGGATATAAGAAATTGATGCATCAGTCAAAGAAAATGTTAATTCTAAACAGTTCCTGAAACAAAACATTCGAGAAATCTGGAACACTATAAAAAGACCAAACTTAGGAATAGTAGGAATAGAATAAATAGAAGATCTCTAGCTCAAAGGTTAGAATATATCAACAAAATCATAGAAGAAAATTTCCCTAACCTAAAGAAAGAGATACCTATAAATGTACAAGGAGCATATAGAACACCAAATAGATTGAACCAGAAAAAGAAAGTCCTCTCACTAAATAATGTACATGACAAAGAAAGAATATTAAAGGCTGCCAAAGAAAAATCCAAGTTACATATAAAGGTAGACATATTAGAATTACACCCAACTTCTCAACAGAGACTATAAAATCTGAACTAGCCTGGACAATGTCTTGCAGACTCTAAAATACCAGAGATGCCAGCCCAGACTACTGTGCCAGAAAAACTTTTCACCACCATAGATGGAGAAAACAAAACCAAATTTTAACACTATCAACATATCCAGCCCTGAAAAAGATACTAGAAAGAAGCCTACAATGCAACGAGGTTAACTATACCTACAAAAGAACAGGCAACAAATAATTTGATGCCAGAAAAACCCAAAGAAGGAAACACACACACACACACACACACACACACACACACACATGCATGCACATGCATGTACACACATGCACATGCATGTACACACATGCACTACCAACAACAACCACATCAAAATAACAGGAATTAACAGTCATTGGTCACTAATATCTGTCAATATTTCCCCAGTAAAAAGACACAAACTAACAGAATAGAGGTAAAGCAAACAACAACAACAACAAAACAGTATTCATCATTCTTCTTCATTAAAGAAAACACCTCAACATCAAAGATAAACATTACCTCAGACTGAAGGGTTCAAAAAACGATTTTCTAAGTACGTGAACCCAAGAAGCAAGCTGATATAATCATTCTAATATCTAACAAAATAGACTTCCAACCAAAATTAATTTAAAAAAAAACAAATAGGGAAGTGTAGACATTCAAATAATTTCTAGGTCTGTGTGATCTGGCTGGAATGACAAATCTTTAATCCCTCTGGCTGGAATACAGACACATCCTTAGTACACACCTTTAATCCCAAACAATGAAGGCAAAGTGGGCTGTAGAAGGAAGCACCCGTGTTTGAAAGTGAAGTCTACATGAGGGGCAGACAAAGTGAAAGATTTGACAGAATGAATAAGAGATAGGATATGGCCAACTCTCACAAGAATAGATAGGAAGAAGTTACTTAAGAGTAGGATACAGTAGAGAGAGAAGAGAAGACAATATAGTCAAGTAGACTAGAGAATTTAGTAGAGAAGACAGTACAGGAGAGTTCAGTTGAGTTTATGCAGTTCGGTGCAGTTCAGTTCATGGAGTTTAGAAGCAGAGCGATCCAAGAGAAACCAGTTTGAATCAGTCATTTTGGAGAGGAGTTTTGAGCTAGAACTGCTAAGTTGAATCAGCCAACAGAGAGAAAGAACTAGAAAGGGTGAGCTTGTTCAGCAGTAAGCCTCTGAGATGACAGTTACATCAAGAGAATAAAAGTTACTTTTACAGGGAAGGACACTTCATACGCATCAAAGGAAAAAAAATCTATCAAGATGATGTCTCATTCTGAACATCTATGTCCTAAGTTCTAGGGTACCCACATTTGTAAAAGAAATATTTCTAAAGCTTAAATCACATGTTGAAGCCTGCAGATTAATAGTGGGAGACTTCAATAGCCCAATCTCACTGATGTCATGAAGAAAGAAACTAAACAGAGCAATAATGAAGCTAACAGACATTATGACTCAAATGGACCTAATAGATATCTACAGAACATTTTACCCAAGTACAAAAAATATATACCTTCTTATCAGAATATCACAGAACCTTCTCCAAAATTGACTGCTTACATAGTCACAAAACAAGTTTCAACAGATACAAGAAAATTGAAATATTCCTCCTTTCTTATTGGACCACCATGGATTAAAGCTGGATTTCAACAATAACAGAAATATCAGAAAGCCTACAAACTCATGCAAACTGAACAACTCTCTACTCAGTGACCACTGAGTAAAGAAATAAATTATAAACCTCCTTTAATTCAATTAAAATGAATGCACAATATATCCAAACTTGAAAGCAGTGTTAAGAGGAAAGTTCACAGCACTATCTGCCTTGAAAAAGGAAATTGAGAGGTCTCATACAAGCAATTTAACAGCATATCTGAAAATTCTAGAACAAAAAGAAGCAAACATGCCCAAGAGGAGTAGATGACAACAAATAATCATACTGAGAGCTGAAACCAATAAAATAGAAACAAAGAGAACAATACAACAAATCAATGAAACAGAGAGTTGGTTCTTTGAGAAAATTAACAAGATAAACAAAGTTTTAGCCAAACTAACTAAAAAGCAAACAAAGAATATCAAAATTAACAGAATCAGAAACAAAAAGAGACATAACAGCAGGCATGAAGGAAATCCAACAATCGTTAGCTCTTACCCCAAAAACCTATACGCCACAAAATTAGAAACTCTAAAAGAAACAGACAATTTTCTTGATAGATACCACTTACTAAGTTCAAGATCATATTAAACAATCTAAATAAACCTATAATCCCTAAGAAAATAGAAGCAGTAATTAAAAGTCTCCCAACCAAAAAAATCCCAGGACCAGATGGTTTTAGTACAGAATTCTACCAGACTTTCAAAGAGATAATACCAAGATTTGTATGGGTTGTCTGCTCTCTCAGACAAAAAGGGCAAGATAACTTTGGTGGTTGGAGCCTTTCCCAACCCCATTCAACGTTGTGTAGTGACTGAATAACTGGCGTGAGCTAGCCTGTGGTCAGTCTTTTTCAAGAAGGATGAATCCCTCTGCTCCTTGGAAAATGAAGGCTTATTCTCTTGGTGAGCTTCCCTCTCTACTGCGGCATCTACAACCAACATTGATCAATGGTATTGGCATAAAAATAGACAAGTTGATCAATGGAATAGAATTGAAGACCCAGAAGTAAATCCACACACTTATGGATACTTTATTTTTGATAAAGAAACCAAAATTATACAATGGCAAAAAGAAAGCATCTTCAACGAATAGTGCTTGTCAAAAGGGATATTGGCATGTAGAAGAATGCAAATAGACCCATATCTATTACCAGTCACAAAACTCAAGTCCAAGTGGATCAAAAAAACTCAACATAAAATCAGATATTCTAAATCTGATATAAAAGAAATTGGTGAATAGCCTTGAACACATTGAATTACACAGGAGACAACTTCCTGAACAGAACACCAATCCTATAGGCACTAAGATTGAAAATAAATGTGACCTCGTGAAACTGAATAGCTTCTGTAAAGCAAAGGACACCATTAAAAGCACAAAATGGCAACCTAAAGAATGGGAAAATATCTTCATAAACCGCAAATCTCTGAAAGGAATGATATCCAAAATGTATAAAGAACTCCAGAAACTAGGCATCAACAAAGCAAATAATCCAATTTTTAAAATGGGATACAGATCTAAACATAATTTTCAAGAAAGGAATTTCAAATGGCTACGAATCACTTAAATAAATGTTCAACATCCTCAGCCATCTATAAATGCAAATCAAAACAGCTCCGAAAGTCCATTTTATACCTGTCAACATAACTAAGATCAAAAGCATAAGTGACAGCACATTCTGGCAAGGATGTGCAGCAAGTCGAACACTCTGCCAATGCTGGTGGGAGTACAAACTTGTACAACCACTTTGGAAATCAATATGACAGTTTTTCAGAAAATTGGAAATTGATCAAGACCCAGCTATAGCACTATGGACATATACCCAAAGGATGTTCCATCATACAAAAGGACACTTGCTCAACTCTGTTAATAACAGCTTTATTCATAACAGCCAAGTGATGGTTTGAATAGATATGGCCAACACAGACTCATGTGTGTCAATGCTTAACTCTAGGAAAGCATTAATTCATTTTCTCTGCATTCAGTTATGTAGCTTTTGTGTTCAGCAAAAAAAGCCTTCCTATCAGTTTGTAGAGATCAACTAATAGCCTTGAAAATAGCATCCTGGGTTATTTAGAGGTTCCTATTGGGGCCCCTTTGGCCAACAACTTGATTATGTGTAATTTATTCCTAGCACTGGAAGTTTCATTTGGTGTGAAGATATTGTGGTAATTTGAACAGGTATGACCCTCTTAGACTTATGTGCTTGGATGCATTGCCCATAGAGAATGACACTATTGGGAGGTGTGGCCTTGTTGGAGGAAGTGTGTCACTGTGGAGGCAGGTATTAAGTCGTATACTCTCAAGCTATGCCCAGTATGGGATGCAGTCTTTCCCTACTGCCTTTGGATCAAAATGTAGAACTCTCTGTTCCTCCAGCACCAGAAGAGGGGTCTGAAGAAATACAGGGGAAGGCATTTAAGTTTTTTCCTTCTCAAATCTCTGAGGGGGGGTTGAAGACCAGATAGTTTAGTTTTACAATCAAATTCAGTTGGTTAGAGGATAAGATCTTTTTAGATCAAGATAAATGATTTAAGTTAATAGACATGAGATATGATGGATATTGAATTTCATTCAGAAATGTATTTCAAGTTTGACAAATACAAATAGCCAAATCACTATGGATGTAACATTTATATAACTCATGATTGTCTCATGGTTCTCCCTGCTGTATGTAGTTTGTTTTATTCCTGAGTAGTAAAATAAATATATACGTTTTTAAAAAGAAAGAAATAGAGGGGGAAAGAGTTATATAACATGTGTGATATGAAGCTATGAAGGGCCAGGAACTAGTGTAAAGACACAAATTGACGATCAGGAGGTATGGGCAAGGAGGACAGGAAATTAGAATCAACACAAGGTATTTATTAAAATGTGGTAATAAAATTCATTACTTTGTTTGCCACTTTTAGAAAGCAGAAAATAAAAATGAAAATAACATAAGTCATTTCTGCTATGAAAATCCAACTAATTTGTTTTATAATATATGAAGGTAATACTATATTTTATCCAATTCATATGTATGTATACACCAATTTGTTATTATACAACAATACTTCATAATACCTTGATATTTGTTACTATGCGACAGGTGATGGTGCATGAGGATGTTAGTGGAAATGGTAAGATAAGAAAGTCTAGGAGTCTGCCCCTTCCTAAGAACAATGAAAGCTGTCACCAAAAAAACCCACACTGTTAAAAATTAATGAGAGGTTTCAGAAACCCAAAGAAAACTTATTGAAAACTGTTCATTGAGGAGCTAGGCAGATGGCTCAGCTGGCAAAGCTCTTGCTATGTAAGCATCAACTCTCAAAACTCACATAAGAACCATGGTGCCCACATCTGTACCTCTGTCACTTGGGGATGGAGAAAGCAGGTTGCCTGAAGCTCATTGGCCAGCCAATCCTAGAAGAATCAGCGAGCTTCAGGTTCATTGAGAAACCCTGTCTCAAAAAATAAGATGAGTCGCCATAGAAAAAACAAATAATGATAACTGTTGCACTCCCAACACTGCACACAAGCACATGCATGCATGCACACACAAACACCAAGAAAGAGGGAGGGAAAGAGGGAGGGAGAGGGAGGAAAGGGGGCACGGAATGTTAGTTGGTTAGTTGAGAACAAATTCTGTAGAATGTTAACTTACTCTATGCACATCCTTTGCTCTCTAGCTCATCAGACCTCTGGAATTAAAAGTTCACTAGGAAATTCACCAGCAATCAAGAGATCAACAGAAGCATCCATGAATTCAGAAAACATTTCACTTAAGATTTAAAAAAAAAAAAAAAAAAAAAAAAAAAAAAAAAAAAAAAAAGATTTCACCATTAGAGGTTGAAAAAGAAAAATAATAGCAAAAGTGAAGAAATCTAAAAGAATAATTGAACGTTCTCAATCCAAACAACACATCGGTATCAATATATGAAATTGAACCCTTATCACACCATGTGCAAAAGTCAGGCCAAACCTAATTAAATATCTCAATAAAGACCTAAGACTATGAGAATACCTGAAGAAAAATGAGGATGTGTCATGGCAATGGGTCTGTACAGTAAATGACTTAATATGGCCTCTTAGTTATAAGCAAACGCAAAATAAACAGAGTTACACTGAACTAAAATTTTTTGGGGAAGAAATAAGCTGTAAGAGAAGATTAAGGGGAAGCAAGATGGTTCAAGGGTTGCAGGTATGTGCACAAGACTAATGATCTGGGTTCAACATCCAGGTTCCACAGGGTGGCAGGAGAGAATTGATTCCAAAAAGTGTCCTCTACATGCATGCCTGCATACACACATACACATAAGTCATAATAACCACAAAAATAAGTTTTAAAGAGTTTTATACCCAAAATACATAAAGATCTCATCTCAATAGCAAGAAAACTAATAACTTGATTGTAAGTAGGCAAATGACCCAAAGAGACATCTTACAAAAGGCAGCAACAAATACATCAGAAAATATACATCATTATTCAAGAAAATACAATTAAAATTACAATGAGATACCACCTCACTCCTCTCCGAATGACTCTTAACAAAATATGAAACATAAACAGTGACAAGAATAAAATAAAAAGGAACCTTTGCATGCTGTTGATGAGTGTACATTTTTCAGCATTAACTTTTATGGGAAACCATCTAAAACATTTCTCCAGAGATTAAATGACCCAGTAACCCCACTATTGGGTATATTTGCAAAGAAATACAATTAGATCTAAAGAGTCAAGCCACACTCCAGTGTCATTTCTCAGACAAATCCTATCAGGATTTTTTAAATGAATCAATGCTAATCATTTTCAACTTCCTCACAAAAATTCACATATCATGACTATTCCAAACTCTTTTAACAAAGCCAGTATTATCTTGATACCAAACCAGACACTCTACCAATAAATAAATAAATAAATAAATAAATAAATAAATAAATAAATAACAGCTATAATTAAAAATCTCTGCTGACTATAGATACTAATGTCTTACGTATCTTAATTGAAATTACTATTGCTATGTTGAAGCACCCTGATGAAAACAACTCCCATATCACTGTTCATAACTGAAGGAAGTCAGAGTAGGAACTCAAACATGGTAGGCCCCTGGAGGCAGGAGCTGATACAGAGCCATGGAGAGGTGGGTGCTGCTTACTGGCTTGCACACCCACAATGGGCTGACCCTGCCCCCTTCCCCCCATCCCCACATCAGCATCAATCACTAAGAAAATGCCTTACAGCCAGATCTTATGGAGGTATTTTTATCTATTTAAATTCCCTCCTTTCAGATAAGTCTAGCTTGAGTAGCTAGCAATGTAAATTCAGCAGTAGATTAAAAAAAAAAAAAAAGCTAAGTCTTGGCTTGGACATTACCTCAGTCTCTGCTCTCTCTGTTCTATCTTTATCCCAGCATGTCTTGTAGGCAGGGCAAGTTTTGGATGAAAGTTTCTGTGGGTGGATACTGTAGGAGTCTTGCCGAGTTACAGGGTCTTCCGTCTCCATGGCCCCTGCTACTAGGAATCTCAGCTAGAGTTCCACTCACTTCCTCCCAGAAACCTATCATGACTTAGGTCTCCAACTTGTCACAGAGATGACCCTGCCCAATTTTTTTTTCTCTGCGGGCCTTCCGCCCTTCCACCCTGACTCTCCCCAGGTCTGATCTCCACCTTTATTTCTCTCCATGCTGCCTTTCCTACCTTGTCCCTCTCTTCAACCACTACTCTGTCTATTCTATTTCCCCTTCTGAGTAAGATTTAAGCATCCTCCCTTGGGCCCTCCTTGTTATTCATCTTCTTTAGGTCTGTGCATTGTAAAATGTTTACCTTATACTATATGGCTAAAATCTGCTTATAAATGAGTACATACCATATGTGTCTTTCTGGGTCTGGGTTACCTCACTCAGGATGATCTTTTCTAGCTCCATCCAGTTTCCTACAAACTTCAAGAGTACCTTGTTTTTAATAGCTGAGTAGTATTCCATTGTATAAATGTACCAGAGTTTCTTTATTCATTCTTCAGTTGAGGGACATCTAGATTATTTCCAGATTCTGGCTATTACAAATAAAGCTGCTATGAAAATAGTTAAGCAAGTGTCTTTGTAGTTAGGTAGAACATCTTTTGGGCATGTGCCCAGGAGTAATATAGCAGGGTCTTGAGGTAGAGCTATTCCCAATTTTCTGAGAAAGCACCAGATTGATTTCCAACATGGTTGTACAAGTTTGCACTCCCACCAGCAATGGAGGAGTTCTTCCCTTTCTCCACTTCCTAGGCACCATGTGCCGCCACACCATGGAAGAGAGCCATCCTCGGACTCTATTAACAATACTTTGCTATGTTTGCAGACAGGAGCTTAGCAGAGTTGTCCTCTGAGAGGCTCCACCTAGCAGTGGTTTGAAACAGATGCTGAGACGCACAGCCAAACACTGAGCGATGCATAAGGAGTCTTGTGGAAAAGTTGCAGAAAGATAGAAGGGCCTGAAGGTGACAGGAGCTCCACAAGAAGACCAACAGAGCCAACTAACTAGGGTCCACAAGGGCTTGTGAAGACTGAAGCACCAACCAAGGACCATGCATGGACCTAGGCCCCCTACACAGATGGGCAGCTCAGGATTTATGTGGATCCCCTAGTAGGGGAGCAGAGGCTGTCTGAAATGGACTCTGTAGCCTGCTCTTTGATCACTTGCCCCTGGTGGGGCTGCGTTGCCAGGCCACAAGGGAAGAGGATGTGCTCAGTCCTGATGTGGCTTGATGAGCTAGGGTGAGAGGGTAGGAGGGTGCCTCCCTTTTATAAGGAATAGGGGAGGGGGAGTGGTGAAAGAGGGAGGGAGTGTGGGACTGGGAGCAGATGAGGGAGGGGGCTACAACAGGGATGTAAAGTTAATTAATTAATTAATTAATTAAAATGTTTTAATGTGACATGATCAAGGACTTATGTTTGAGTAACAAAGTTTGTTCAACATACAAAAAAAAAATCAATTTGGTATAGCATGTGTCCTAGTTTACTGTATATTGCTGTGACAAAACGCCATGACCAAAACCAGTTTGGGAAGGAAAGGGTTTATTTCATCTTATAGCTCATAATCCTCCATCCAGGGAAGTCAGGTCAGGAACTCAAGATAGTAACTGAGAGGCAGGAACTAAAACAGAGGCTACAGAGCAGCACTGCTCACTGAATAGCTAGCTCTCTATGGCTTGATCAGCTTGCTCTCTTATACAAGCCAAAACATCTGTCCAGTGCTGGCAAGCCCATAGTGGACTAGAGCCCCTCACATCAATCGTTAATCAAGAAAATGTCTCACAGAAATGCCATAGGAAAACCTGATGGAGACATCTTGTCAACTGAGACCCATTCTTCCCAGATGATCCTGACTTTGTGTCACGTTGACAAAAATAAAAGAAAAACCTAGCAAGCACAGCATTTTAACAGAATGAAAGACCAATTGCCTGGTTACCTGAATGGATGCAGAAGAAAAATTAACATGCTTCCATAATGAAACATTCAAGCAAACTAAACTAAAAGTAGAAAGTAATGAAAAGAAGCTTTTTTCTGAGGGGTGACATAATTACATAGATGTACAACCCTGTACATCTGGTTAAAATGCAGAGAGTAAGTGACTGCAGATGCACAGTCCCAATTGGTACATGTACAATGCAACCTCTATACCTAAAGCTTGGAGAACATTCTAGAAGAGGAAGAAAGAAGATTTCTAAGAGTTAGAGGACCAGGATGCCTCCTGCTAGATAATGTCTTCTATTCTTTTAATTGTTTCTTTTATTTTTGAGACTATAGTGTAATTACATCATTTCCTCATTCCCTTTCCACCTTCCAGATAGGAAAGCTGTACCCATGAATCTCAGCAATATGGTCCTTTCAACAAGACCTACGTTATGACGACATCCATTGGTATGCCAACATAGATGGAGTAATTTCACAAGGTTCCACCCCTAAATGAAGCAATGCAGAAAGTAAAGACTGGTAAGATAAGGGAATCAATTTATTTTCCAGAATACAAGGGCCCTGATAGGCTATCTAATCCCAGGTGGTTAGTACTAAACATATGAACAGGCAGTACTGAGTGGATTCAGTATGCTGTGTGTGTCTATGCCTATGTAACAGTAGTAATTATAGAAGCCATGGATTTTAGAGGGAGAGGACGGGACATGGGAGGAGCTGGATAGGGAGAAGAGAGATAAACATTATGTAAAAGTGTTTTATATGTTAAATTTTTTAAAATAAAAATTTAAAGGAGTAGAGAGAAATCACATCAATAAAATAAAAGCCATCTAGGAAAACGATTCAACAAAGGGAAAAAAAAACTCAATCATAAAAGACTGAAAGCTTTCCCTCTACCATTAGGAAATGTGCCCACTCTTGCCACTTCTATTCAAAATAATACTGGAAATCCTAATTACAGAAAGCATGTCACAAGGGGAAAAAAGACTGCCTGGTGGTGATGGCGCATGCTGTTATGCCCAAATTTTGAGAGACTCCCCAAACAGACCACCCAAGAGCGGAGTCCAAATGCAACAGCAAGGAAGTCTTTATTGCAGCTTCGAACCCAGGCCACACCTCCTATGCCCTGACACAGCAGATGCAGGGAAGTGGCCTCAACTCTCAACTGAGAGGGGTTTTTTATAGGTTTTATTAAAAGAAATGGGTTTTACAGTATATGATTTGATGGTCTTTGGGCAGAAAAGTTGCATGCAGGGAATGACAAGACTTGGTGTTTCAAGATGACTTATAGAAAAGATTGGTTGAAGCAGTCATGGGGGCATTAGGAACTTTGCCCTGGCTTCTCCTAATTAGTTGTTGCTATGTGCCAGACCACCTGCTGGTCAGCTTGACAAGCAAAGAGTATATTTGGACTTTCCCAAGGTGAGCTAATTGTGTTGCTAGGGGAACATTTTTCTGTTTAGACAACTTTGTGGTTTTTCTGGAATCTGGGTTCTGCCCTTGGCCAAATTTAACACAGAATGGAGTTTCTTTTTCAAAATGAAGTTTATCTGGTCCTCACAATGCCTTTAATCCCAGCACTCAGGAAGCAGAAGCAGGAGGAGCTCTGAATTCGATGCCCAGGAGGTCAGGAGAATGAGTTCCAGGACAGTCAGGGCTACACAGGGAAACCCTGTCTCAGAAGAAAAAAAAAAAAAAGAAGGGGAGAAGGGCTGGAGAGATGGCTCAGAGGTTAAGGGCACTGACTGCTCCTCCAGAGGTCCTGAGTTCAATTCCCAGCAACCACATGGTGGCTCATAACCATCTATATAATGTGATCTGATGCCCTCTTCTGGCCTGCAGGTGTATGTGCAGCCAGCACACTGTATATATAATAATAAATAATTTTTTTTAAAGAAGAGGAGAAGATACAAGAAAAATAAATAAAATGCACCCAATTTGGACAGAAAAAGTCAAATTATTTCTCTTCACATATATCCTGAATAAACCTAAAATTTTCACACAACAAGAAATACCTCTAAAACTTAAATTTATAGCTCAGTAAGCATACAAAATGCATAGTAAGCACTTTTAAAACTCAGTTGTGTTTCTATGTATTTACATTGAAAAATGATAAAAAACAAAACTGAGAGGACAATCCTATGTACCACTACATGGAAAAGAATAAAATACCTGCCTGCCAAAAGAGAACAAAATACATGGGAACAAATATAAGCAACAAGATTTGAACACTGAAAACTATGACACACTGCTCAAAGGTAGGAAAGAAAACATGAATAACTGGAAAGATGCCCCATGTTTGGGCATTGCAAAGCTTAATATTCCACCAAAAGCAATCCACAAATGAAATATAATTTGTGTCAAAAGACCATGACATAGTTATAGATTAAAAATGATCTTAGGATGTACTCAGACTCTAGGTAAGAGAAATATAGGAGAATGGGGAAATAGAAGGATCCAGAGAGTCCTAGAAACCTACCAGAAGAACATCATGATGGGTGGATCTGGGCCCAGGGGGTCCTGCTCAAACTACTGCACTAACCAAGGTCAATACAAGCAGTAAACATTGAACTCCTACTCTGATCTAGCCAATGGACAGGACATTCTCCACAGTTATGTGGAGAGCAGGCACTGACTCTGACATGAACTCTGGTGTTCCATATTTGACCACTTCCCCTTGGTGGAGAGGCCTGGTGGTACTCAAAGAAAGAATAAGCAGGCTACCAAGATGAGACTTGATAGCCTAGGACCATATAGTGGAGGAGGAGGGAACCCTCGGTCATAAACCTAGGGGAGGGGAATAGGGTGGAAGAGGGAGGCAGAGAGGAATGGGAGGATACAAGTGATGGGATAACAATTGAGACATAATCTGAATAAATTAATAAAATGAAATTTTGAAAAATGATCCTAAAACTTCTACTGACTACAAAGTTCCCCAAATAGAAAAAAATCATAAGAAAAATAAATACATCTGAAAACATTAAGCTTCCTAACCTATTATAATGCTACAGCAGCCAAAACAGTATAGAAGCACTCCCCCCACAAGTTATAAACTATCTATCAAAACCCCAGTGCCAGTGTATAAAAAAAATAAAAAATAAAAAACTTAGAAACTGTCAGTCAGGGCAGTCCATGACACTCCAGAAACAGTAACAGCTATTGACAATTCTGCTGCCTGCCTTCCAAAAGTTGACATTAAGTCCCTATTGCTACAGACACCATGCACTTTCTACATAGACTAACCCAAAAACTCATCCCTGAGAATTAACTTTCACACCATTGGAAGGAGACATGCAAGCTGCTAAGAAGAAAAAGCATCCTTTAGTCCCACCACCTGTGAGGCCTAGGAAGCACAATGACCAGCCTGGCATACGACCCCTAATGCTGCCATATCAGCACTTACATCTTGGTAGCAACCACAGCCGTCTAATTGTAACCAAGCTGTTTACCGGAAGGTTAATTGTGTTTGGTACTGTAAACCTAGCCAAAGCCAACTGCATGTGGCTAGTGCGGCCACAGATCCTAGGGGAGAATTTAAACCAGTGTAAGCCCTAAATATGCATTCTAAATATGTATCCTTATACGCACAGATAAGTGTAGATCGCCCCCGTCATCAAGGAACCTCTTTTTGTGGTAGAAGGAGATCATTACAGAAATCCCTGACTTGTCAAAACTGCAGAGAACAACTGGCCTGACCATGGAATACCCCATCCCCAACTGATGCATCTACAGCATGACGCCTGCACCCAAGGCTCAGCGAACATCTTAGAGGATGGCGCAGAGTGGCTGTAAGAGACAGAGGACCAGGGAGTCTGCTGTGAGATTATGCCTTCTAGTTATGACAAGAAAGCTGTACGGATGAAATGATGACAACATGGCTGTCTAAACAAGACCTAAGCAATTCCAGCATCAACTGACAGTTCTGTGTAGGTGGTGGGAGTCTCACCAAGCTCCATCCCTAGTTATTTATAACTGCAGAGAGGGAGAATTAGTTTTACTCATGGAGGAGCCACCTGACTGGTTATCCAGTACCAAGTGCTCAGCCATAGAAACATGCATGCAGGCTAAATGGACTCGGCATGTCATTTACGTATGTTTACTCATTTATATGACTATATAATAACAATAGTTAAAGAAGAGAAGACCATGTACTGGTAGGAGATTGGAGGGGCAGGAGGGAGGGGAAAATTATATGATTATACTTTCATTAAATTTTTTAAAGGTTATGACTGCCACTTTCTCATGGCATCTACCACTGAATTAAATCATTTTCACTGCCAATTTAATAAAAACTTCTCTTTTTGCTTGCACTTGTGCCTTCAAACAACAACCTAAAATTTCTATATATCTATTATCTTTTTTTAATCCCTTCTGTTGATCTTCTGCTCACTTAAAGGGTTATATTCCATAATAAATTGATAAGAAGACCAATTATGCTACCGTGCACATATATAAATAGCTACACTGAGAAATTCCTTTCAAAACAGTGCTGAGAAATTTACTTGTTATTTCTTAACTGCACAGTCATTTGTGGTGCCACATGTTATATTGCATTAAGAGTTATTCTTTAGTTAGTGAATTTTGTGAGGTTCTGAAATAGAACAAACTATTCTCTGCCATGCTTTGAAGAATTGATGACTTGTGCTTGGGTGTATGTGTTACGTCACTGTAATGGAAACGCCATTTCTTCAGTACACTCTCATCATCTCCCCTTTCCAAAGACGTCTCATTAGCACCCATCAAAGTGTTAAAAAGGCACGAAAGGAGGCAGAAGACTGTCTAATCGTGAGAAGCAAAGCGTCACAAGAGATAAAGTGGCACAGAAGTGATCATCTCTAAATAATTCAGAGCCAAATAATATTTATTTGTCAGAGCCAAGGAATATTTATTGAAGCTCTCCATCTTTCCTACCCGTGTGCTCCATGTTTCTGTTCACTGCAGGCAGGTTGCCAGGCAGCCGCTTTCCCTCAGAAGGGCTGTCAGGCTCTAATGTGTTTGCAGTGCTGTCTTCGGGCTTGACTGCTGCTGTTTGGTGTCAGTCACAGAAAACTGTGCAAAGTCCTGCTTCACAGAGAAGCAGAAAGCAGAACCTCCCTGCCCGGCATTTCAATGCAGCGCAATGCTATGCCTAGGTAACTTAGATACCCATCTCATGACTAGTGTAAAAACCAGTAAGAACTCTTACGTTTCTCTCAGAACTCAGGTAGCACATAACAAATTCCCCAGGTGTGGACAAATGTTAACGATAATTTCATTTACTCTCATTTTTAAAATATGCACTGTAGGTAAAGACAAAGACAAGGTTGCACTATCAAGATGCATTAGAAATGTGATTCTAAATGAGTCAGAGAAAAGCTGAACAAGCTACATAATGTGCTACCAGACCATCAGAGCTCAGATTCTATATCCACACCCTAAGTTCATGGCCCTGGCATAGTTCTTAACACAGTCTTCTTTGTCTGAAATGAGGATGATAGTCGCTAGCTTCTAGTGTTGTTGCCCAGATCTGTATGGATTATATCACACTGGTTATTGTTATGATTATTGTGAAATAAGAGCCTTTCTATGAGCTCTCAGGGGAAGCACAATGGTTAGTAGATATCAGATGCTTTTGTGGGGCGAGGCAGATGGCTGAGCACATAAAGCACTCACACACAAGTAAAAGGAACAAGTTCAGACCCCCAGAACCCATTAAATGCCCATCAGGCTCAGCGGCTCACCTGTACCTCCAACCTTAGAAAGCAGAGAAGAAGGCTTTTGAAGTAAACTGGATAAGTACACTCACAGTACTGGGGAGCTCTGGGTCTGATTGAGAAACCTTGCCTCAAAAATCTAAGGTGAAAGAGCAACCAAGAAAGATTTCCCATATCAACCTCACTTACACACATGCTAACACACATACACCATACACAGAGAAAGAGAGAGAGAGAGAGAGAGAGAGAGAGAGATGCATGCACACAGGATAACTTTTTTCACAATTCATTTTCTTTCAAACAGCTGCTGATGTGAAAGATATAAAATGCCAAGTATCTTTTTTGTTTTGGAGCTCCAAACAACTTGGAAAACAAGTTAATGGAATATGATATTTCTGTATCTTAAGATGTTTAAAAGACTAAAAATTATTTAATATTTTAAGTTAATGATATCTTTCAGTCAAAAAGAAGGCTAAGTCTTGCTTAAGCTTCCAACATTTATTCAAGTTACAAGGGTAATTGCGCTAGAAAAAAATGTAAAATAATAAAAACATTTTTAAACTATTACAAATATCGCCATGTCTCATAGAGCTCAGGCCTCTCCCAGACTCCAGGTTCTGGGTGAAAAGTAAGAACACATTAGCAATAGCATGCTGTAATAAATGATGATTATCAACAGTTAGAAATCCTAAAGGGAAGTGACAGCAACATGAAAAGACAAAATCATTTTGCTTTTTTCCTTGCTGTACATGTTTGACCTTTCTTATAATCCCTCTGTTTATCCATGTACCAGCCCACATAGTCAGATGACTCTACTGTCTAAATTAACAATGCTGTGGATATGTAAGGTTTAAACAAAGCTGATTTTCTGACTCCTCAACTCTTTAAATCCTTTAGTCTCAAGAACCACCCTTTAAAGAAACACTGGTGAGCAGTGACACCTAGTGGCAGCTACCCTTTCTTTCCCCCTGAGGCAGATGCTAGAGAGATGAATACCATTCAATGGGACTTATGAGTCAGGGTCTGAAAACATCATTTTCTTACAAGAATAATAAGTAATATGAAGGAAAAATTCCTTGAGACTCATAAAACTTCTTTCAACTGTTTATGGAAGTTTTATTCTTTCCTGTCTCTCTTGTAAGTGGCTTTGATCTTGGCTGCCATTTCCTTTTATAGCATATTAATCTCTGAAAATTATTTCAAATATAGACATCTCTGCTTTTAAAGCTACAAAAGCGGAATTAATTTCACCCATGAATTTCACTAGTTATTTTATTATTAGGCAGTGGACCTCATGTGAACACATTCTCCTAGATTTTTAACATTTTTTTAAATGTGTGGGTTTTTTTTTTTTTTATTTTAAGCTATTCCATTCTACCTCTTCCTTTATGAATCTAGCCATCAAATATTTCTTGGTTTGTATTTCTGTGTCAAAATCCTAGTGCTAGAACTAGATGCCAGAACTTTCTAAACATATTTGTATACAGCCTTTATAAATGAGAGAAAATGGCCCCAGCTTATACTCAGATTTGTCATCCCTTTCACAGAATCATCTTTAATTTATTCTCTTAATATCATTACACAAAGTTGGTACAGTAACATTGTCTGTCACCCCAAGTATTCAATAGGCTATGCAGGGTGACTAATTGAGTTCAGAAATTCAAAGCTAGCCTGGGCAACATAATGAGAGCTTGCCTCAATCTGAAAAAAAAAAAAAATCATTGAAATGGAATGATAGATGTACTGCCTCTTTCCTTCCACTTTTTCTGTTTAAGCATGCCTGTTTGTCCCAGACTCACAACTCAGCACAAACAACTTGTTTTGTATAAGCAAAATTAGATGGTGTTCTATGAGGTCTTCAAAGAAAACTGCCAAGCCAACTTACGTAGCTACACTCAGAAGCTGAGCCTGATGCGTAATCAGTAAAGCCTGGTTTAGAATGAAAGTGTGCAGCCCCCTTACTCAAAACGCTTAGGAAACAGTGCCATTAAAGTTCCTAAAATATGAAACATTTTCTTTCTTTCACAGTAACATTCTTGACATGTTAACAGTCAGGTTCTTTTGTTTGTTTATTTGTTTGTTGTTTTTGTACTCTCAACTCACTGACTTTGTGCGAAAGGATAACAAAATATAAAATTATCAGCATGCATTGTATGACTCATGTTTATATTATATGATGAGTTTTGAAAAGCAGTTGTATAGTATTACAGTCATACAATTTCTACAACTTGTGTTTCATAGACCACACATGCAAATTCAGTCTTTAGAGGCATAGAATGGCTGCCCAAAACTAATTCATGTTGGCACCAGACCATCCACCAACATTCTAAGTTTTCTAAATGATAAGTAAGGGAGGCCGGACTAGAAAGGAGCTGTGACTGGCCTGTTTAGCATTTCCTATACAAATCAGCGGTCGATAAAGAAGAGCAGGAGAATGAAAATGTGCTGGATGGTACCCAGGCCCGTTTGTGCCATTGTCTTTTTTGTTCAACGTGAGTTCTGTAGACGTTCGGAACTGCTCATGGCTGTTGGCACCCTAGTTATTCAGCCAGAGATGTAAGAGTTTCCCTGACTTTGCTTGAACCTCACTGAACCTTCATGAATTATAGTCATTTCGTTGGAATTTTGTACTCATGGGGCATTGCAAACAGTATATTTGAATCGGTTGACCAAAAAAAAAATGAACACAGTTTGTTTCTTTGTGTCCCAGTTTGCTTTCCATAGCAACTTGAGGAATAGGTTTTGCAACAGCCAGTCTCTGTTGTTAACTACAGCTGGAATTAACTAAAAACCTAAGCCACTGGGCACACCGTCGAGTGATGTTTAATTAATTTGTTTCAGGTAGGGAGAGCAATTTAAATCCGGATTACTTGAGGTAAGAAGACGCACCTAAAATCTGGGCCACACCTTCTTGTGTCAGCCTTTGCAAATGATAAGTCAAAAGATGCCTTTGCCTTACTTCTTTGTCTTGTTTCTTTGCCTCTTTGCCTGCTTGCGCTCACCTTAATGGCAAGTTCATTCCTCCACTGATATTAAAGCCTACTTCTTTGGGATTCCAACATGTACTCAACACCGGCTGACACACCTAGCCTCAAAGACTGAAAGACTACTGGATTTTTGGACAGACTTTGTTGGAATCGCTGGACCACAGGCTATAAGCCACTCTTAAAAATCCATTTATATATGTATACCTTACTTCATCTTATAGCGTACAGAGCATCATAGAGAAAAGTTGGGCAGGGACTCAAGGCAGAAACCTGGAGGCAGGAACCGAAGCAGAGGCAGGGAGAAACTACTTGCTGGCTTATTCCTCATAGCTTGCTAAACTTGCTTTCTTATACAACCCAGGACCACCTGCACTACCCACCTCAATCATTAATCATAAAATTACCCCCATAGGCTTACACACAGGTGTTTTTCTCAACTGTGGTTCCCTCTTCCCAAATGATGCTAGCATATGTCAATTTGACAAAATTAAAACATAACCAGCAGTGTTTGTTTATGTGTTTAACACAAGGTGTCCCCACCGCCCACTGTAGCCTCACAATTGCTGCCCCATCACATCTGGGCATACATACTACCTGTGTCTCCTATGCTCATATTCATTTTCCATAGCCCCACCATACTACACTTATACAACACAATTCAAAGGTGAAATTATGCATACATTGAGGACAGTGTCAGTCTGAACTTAAAACAAGCACAGGGCATCTGAGCACAAATGCCTGTGAGGCAACGGATGAAGCAGCTGGACGGACTGACCTGAAAGTCCATCACATCCTATACTTCCTATTATTTTCTAATGAATTTACTTCAGCTTTTGAATTACAATTTTTAATTTTTACTTCCAGAAATACAACATATAATCAGTATCTATATGCTAATAAAATCAAGTATGAATTAATAAGCACATACTAATAAAAAACCCTCATCTAGGTTTCAGTTCACTTAACATGGCAGAGCACACATTTATCTCCTTTTGGGCTGAGACTTCATTAGCATAATAACGTTACCTTTATTCACTCACAACTTGCCAGCTACAAACAAACAAGTGTGGAAACTATAAGTAAATAAGCAGATTTAAATATACTTAATCAAAAGAAACAATTCACAAACACGTGGAGCACAAGTTTATTCATAAAATTTAAACCAGAAAATAGTAACTTATGATAAAGGAAATCCCAAGGGCTGTCTGACCACAGTGACAGGAATACATTTATTTTATCTGCATTTATAATATATCATATTTCATGACCATGACTTATTTCCCTTGAAAATAAATAACTGTGAATAAAATACTGCATAAATATAACACACTAGAAAGAAGAACATTCAGATAAGTAGGAAAGCTTTTGGAAATAAAATATTATTGTCAAAATAGGCATTTATGGAAATGTGCAAAATATATCTAAAGAAATCCCTTCAACTATAGACAAAGAGACTGAAAAAAGTTAAAAAGTCAAAGATTTGAAGGATTATTCTAAGAGTTTTCTATCTAAATAATGAAAAAAAAAAAAAACAAAGAGAGAAGAGGGGAAAGTGTTCACCGAGGGGCGGATGGACATGTCTATCACTTCAAGTGGACTCAGACTTCAGACTGAGAACTCAGTCTATGCTAGGAAGTGCATGCAGCCTAGAAAACTACCACAGCTCTGAGAATGAAGACAGGCCCCAGCAGATCACTGAAAAGACAGCTCACTTGAAAAAAGGTGACGGCCAAAGGCACTCACTTTCTTGTCAGATCATAGGAAACAGAAAGGCAGTGAAGAAAGACCTTCCAGGTTCCAAAACGATTTTTAATCCAGGTCCCTACAGGCAGCCTTATAAACACTGCCAGGATTTTTTACAATATTTTTATTAAATTTTTTACATATACATTTATATTATTGCAAATATATACAATAAACTACCTACAGCAAGCAGACCTACAAAACAATCAGGAATTGTATAAATATTACATTCATAGTGTTTTGGCTAATAAATGTATTTGCAAATGTGTGACAGTTCACAGATTTACTTAAAGTGCACCATTTCTTAGGAATGAAAATATATTGCAAAAAAAATGATAGTGTTCTACTAAAACAGGGAAGACATATTGGGTCTCCAAAACAGTGACTCCAGTCCCAGAAAGGAATGATTTGAAATTCTTGGGTGAGAGAGGAACCACAAAATAGGTGGTAAAATTATCATCAGGAAAAGATGAAAACAAACAAAATAGATATGACTTGGACTGTAGGAAAACTTGAGGCTAAAACAAAGGCACTTGGTGAAGTGTAAAAATGAAAATTCTCCAATGAGCCAGGCATGAGAGGCAAGCAGATCTCTGTGAGTTCAAGGCCAGCCTTGTCTACAAAGCAAGTCCAAGTCAGCCAAGGCTACATAGAGAAAAATCTTGAAAAAATCAAAGAGAGAGATGGGGGGGGAGGGAGAGGGAGAGGAGAGAGAAAAGAAAGGAGAGGAAGAGGAGGGGAGGAGGGGAGAAGGGGGGAGGGGAGGGGAGGGGAGGAGAGGAAAGAGAATGCTCCAATGGGTGATGCAGGGGTAGCAGCCTTATGCCTCACCAAGAAGGAACTATGCTGTTGGCATGCTAATTGGTTGCATAGTGAGGAATACAGGCATGTGCCTTTGTGAGTTCCAATTACCAGGATGAAGTAGGGCAGGAAAAGGTGGGTTTTACAAGATGTGCTGGGTGAAGGAGCACCTTTCACAGGAGATCAGGAAGACAGTGCAGGAAGGCCAGGATACACAGGCATCATCGTTAGCTAACAGAGACAATTATGAGCTCCCAGAGTTCTTACAATACGGGCCAGTATCTTTTGCTAATTGAATAGCTTTCATTGTAATCATCTTTTCCTCCTGACCACTTGTGACAGGAAAGGGAGCAAAGAAGCTTGAATGTGATGAATCCAGATTGTGGTGTCACTATGCAAATACTCTCAGACAGTGACAGGGTAAAAATTGTCCTTTGTTGAGTCCCACGATGAGCAGTCGGTGACTGAGAGCTAGAATCCCAACCATGCTTAATCATTAGTTAAAGTAGCTCAGAGGGAATGCACTGAGCCCTCTGTTCCAAGGCTTTGATGGATCTCAAAGGCACTGCAGCTTATATTGCCAGCTGACTGCACTCTTTGATGGAGAAGCACTCTCAAAGGAAATTTTTTGACTGACACAGCACAATTCCTCCAATATATGCAACATATAACCCTAAGAACAGAACCACAAGACTGTATCTTGGTCTGGAATTTTTATTTTCCTCCTAGTAACACGAATTTCTTTATATCAGGTCCAGACATGGTCTAGTCATATGCCAGATTTTTTGAAAAACAAAAGAGAAGCTACTTATCCAACATACTCACTAGTAGTTAGGGAGTAAAAGCCACTGAGTTACCACTGGGCCCACATTCTGAGACCTCCAAGGGCTCATAGCTATGTCTAAAGGACCTTGGTTTTGCAGTCTAAGTGTCCATTTTCTTCAAGTGTCTCTTGTTTTGCCTGCATGGGGTGCAGGGGAAGATACTTTTTGACGTTTGCAGTGGGACCTGACAACTTTAACATCATACTCCCCATCAATGTATCTTCAGGGATTTACAGGGTGTTTTCCAGGCATCACAGGGAACTGGCAACTGATGTGTGGGTCCTGTGTGATGTTCACTCCAAAGTTTGCCACCTTTCTGGCAAGGGTTAAACGTAGCAGAAGATTTCATCAGTATGTTTTTTTTT
>OU015755.1:36824925-36837965 GCA_907169655.1 Acomys percivali | reverse complement strand
GCTATTTTCCTAGTCTTGGGCTCAGCACTCTGGATTCATCTTTGCAATCTCTGAGAGAAAATCGAAAGATCCAGCGTTTGGGAAATTCTTGTCTTCTTGTAACAAGAAGTGTAGAGTGGTGCCAGACTTAGACTTAGCCACCAGATCTCTCTCTCTCTCTCTCTCTCTCTCCCCTGACCTGACTCTGTGTCTCTTTTGTGACTGTGTTGTGAGGTTCTTTGAAACTGCTTATGTCTCTGGAATCTCTCAGTATACATTTTTTAAAGCTGGATAATCACCCTCCACATACTTCCGAGTTAGTGTTTATTTAATAAATTATATTCTTCCAACTAATTCTCTCGGCCTGGGCACAGTACCTAACTTCCAACGGCATGGCCAGGATCTCATGATAATTTGTAATTGGAAGATTCTTGATTCTATTTTGCTTAACGATTCCACAGTTTTGCCAAAGTTAATTTGAAGAAGTGAATCAAAGTCTGACTCATCCATCATCTTTACTAGAAGCAGAACTAAAGGTTTGTTTGTAGAGAATAAATCCAGGATCTCTGTTAAATCCTAAAGTCAGAGCTCAAATAGCGAACATGCCCACAACCAAGAGGAGCCATAGGAGGGGCAGAGTACCCTCTAAAAGCTTACCAACGAGTCAAGCAGCAGTTAGTCTATCCAAATAACCTCTCCTGAACCCAGTAGACAGTAGGAAACAGCATGAAATGAAACTTTTTAATCTAACTATCTTCTCTGTTTCCTTATCCTTCTAGAAATATACAATGACTCTCTGACCCACTCACAAAATTTAGTTTTATTTTTAATTCTTAGCCTCGGATTTTTACATAAAAAACAGCCCATAATTTTTCTAGGCCTTGGTCTCTAAAATCCCTATACATGGAAAAACTCTTCTCCATTACATCAGCTTTATATACTCACTAAGCCTTCTGGGGCCCACTGCAATCTTCCCAGGCCTCCCTTAATCTAAACCATCTGCTAGCACAAGAGGCTCTGGTTTTTCAACATTAGCCTGCAAAAGCTCTAAACCATTCATCCAGAGACCCTGTTAAATTGGTATGGCAAGAACGCATTGAGATCTTTGCCTTTTCCATTATTTTGCCTAAATCTGCCTTGCTTGCCCACTCTACTTGTTAAATGTAGGCTGAATACCCAAGGCCTACAATGTTCACCTTTATTAAATTCCTTGATTTTGATTTAGGCACGATTAAGAAATAAGGAATAAGTAAGGCCATGTTGACACTTATAGCAATATCCATTTAGCAATGGCCCTGTAGTCATTAAAAAAGAAGCCACGGGCTAGATCTGGGTAGGGGTTTAAATTTTACCGCCTGTATTGTCCTTGGCTAGTGCCTTAGTTTGAGCGGGACCCCTTGGCCCAAATCTGCCTATCATAATGTTCTACTTGTAGGTTTCTAGGACCCACTGGATCCTTCTACATTGCTATTCTCACATGGTTCTCTCATCTAGAGTCCCAATAGGATGTCCTCCCCTCTGTCCCAGTTTCCTGGTAAGGGAAGGCTTTCATGGGACATGCCCATTGGGCTAGCCCATGGACAGGACAGTCTCCACACTTGAGTGGAGAGAGGGATATGGCTTTCTCATGTACTCTGGTGCCTCACATTTGACTATGTCCCCTGGAGGGAGAGACCTAGTGGCACTCAGAGGAAGGACAGCAGGTTACCAAGAAGAGACTTGATATCCTATGAGCATATACAGGAGGAGGTAATCCCTCTCAGGAACAGTCATAGGGGAGGGGAATTAGGGGAAAATGGGAGGGAGGGGAGAATGGGAGGATACAAGGGATGGGATAACCATAGAGATGTAACAAGAATAAATTAATAAAAAAAAAAAGAGGAAAAAAATAAAGCAAAAAAAAAAGAAGAAAAAAAAAGAAGCCACATAACTGAAGCTATTTTATTAAAGAGAAAATGTAAAACAAGTGAGTAGCATGAGCAATTTTATGTCAAAAATAAGAAAAATGAGGAGGGATAACTAATACTAAAGGCCTTTTGGAAAAACATATAGAAACTTACTCCTGTAGACACTTCCTAAAATATAGACATATATGAAAGAAGCCAACTTAAATTGAGTTACCATAAAATGGTAGAGACAGCATCTGCTATCAACTAGACATCTTATGCCACCAAGTAAAGCCTGCAGTGCCAGGAATGGATTAAATCTCGCATCATCTGCCAAATGATTTCATAAACCCTTCCGCCAAACATCACAGGCTATGGCCAGCGCTATTACTCCCCACAACCTCGTGGTAAGGCCCTATTGCTGAAAATATACTTTCTATGTAATAAAACTTGGAGAACTTCATCAATCCCCTCAAGGGATCTATGCAGAAAAAGGAAAGAGGAAATATTTTAAGAGCCAGAGGTGGTGGATGATTCCACAGAAACAATGTTTTCCAGATGTACATATGAACTCACAGAGGCTGTGATAGCATTTACAAGACCTGTACAAGTTCAAGCTACACAAAAATTCAGCACTAAAAAGGAAAAGTGGATGCTAAGTCTCCCCCTAAGCAAGAAACTGTTAGTAATTGACACCTACTTGGATCTAGAACACCAGTTGTCTCCAATAAGTGTCACTGGGTATATCAACCACACAGCAAGGCCAACAAGATACCTAGAAGTAATTGGCGAACAAAAAAAAAAAAAACTCCATGTCTTTTTTGTGAACATTTTGTTTTGCTTTATTTGGCTTTTGTGGTGCGGTCTTACTGTTTTTTGTTTATTCTGATTTTCATTTGGGGAGGTTTGTTTGTTTGTTTGTTTGTTTGTTTGTTGAGATAGAACATAAATCATAAATTTGGGTGGGTAGAGAAACAGAGAGTTGGGAATGGCAAATTATGATCAAAATATATTGATAAAAATTATTTTAAATAAAAAAATAACAGATATAAAACCCCCTAGCAAACTCGTAACACATGGAACCCAGAAACAAATCAAAATTAATAAGAGGCTTCTGCCAACAACACAAGATTGATTTAATATAGATAAATCTAATCAATATAATTAATAATGTTGGCGTAATAAAAGATTTTTAAATCTGTATAATTTTCTCCTAAGAATAGGAACGTGTGTGTGTGTGTGTGTGTGTGTGTGTGTGTGTGTGTGTGTGTGTGTGTGTGTGTTTTTACCATTACTATTTGAAAGTACAAGATACTCCTAGGTATCTTCTTGGCCTTGCTGTGTGGTTGATATACCCAGTGACACTTATTGGAGACAACTGGTGTTCTATATCCAAGTACATCATGGCAAGTTCAGAAAAGAACTTAGACAGACAGACAGACAGACAGGCAGGCAGGCAGGCAGACAGAGGTAGTCATTGTGGCTTATCTTCTTCCACAATGGCTCATGTGGTTAAAGGCTTGGTCCCCAAGCAAGGCAAAACCTGAGGAAAGTGACCAGATCACATACTAACTTTATCAATGTATTACTCCAGTCCATTGGGTCATGACTCAGTGAGCACTCAGAAGGTAGTGGGAAAGAAGGTAAGACCTTAGAGGAAGGGGGTTGCCAGGATCTGCCTATGAAGGGTCTGTCTTGGCCTTGGCCTTGGCCTCTCCTCTGATTCTCCCTTCCCAGCATCATGAGATAATTGGCTCTGCTCCAGCGTGCACTCTTCACCATGGCATTTCACCTTCACATGGCCCATAGCAAGGATTCCAAGCAACCAAGGATCCAAATCTCTGAAACCATGAACCAAAATAAGCCATTCCTCCCCTGAGCCATTTACAAGAGGTATGTTGTCACAGTGCCATCTAAGGCAAACATCAAGTGTGGACATTTCTCATACAGACCCTGCCCCTTCTTCATACATGAAGTTTCTCCCATGATTAACAGCTCCAAACTGTGTTGTGCATTTGTTACTACTGAAGCAATGTTGTTATTCAATATTAACTACAGTCCACAGTTTACATTAACAATCATGCTTTTTGTTGGCTAGTTCTTCGGTTTTTACAGAAGCATACTGTGATGTATGTATCATTACGGACCCACACAAGTCTCTTTTCCTTCACCAAAAAGCCCTGTGCTCTACTCTCCTTGCCAAAATCCTGGGGAAAATCTGACCTTTTCAACTGTTTTCAGAGTCTGTATTCTTTACAAAATGTCATTAGGAATCAGATAGCATATAACTAATTAAATTGACTTCTTTCAGTTCGTTCATGATTTTTCATGGATTGAAAAACTCATTTACTGGGGGCTGGAGAGGCTAAGGGCACTGACTGCTCCTCCAGAGGTCCTGAGTTCAATTCCCATCAACCACATGGTGGCTTACAACCATCTATAATGTGATCTAATGCTCTCTTCTGGCATGCAGGTGTATATGCAGGCAGAGCACTGTACACATGATAATAAATAAATAATAAATCTTTTAAAAAGAAAGAAAAACTCATTTACTGCTGGAAAGTATTTGGCTGTACTGAACTACAATAAATAAGTCATTAAACCTCCTTAGATAGTTTGGGGGACAGATACCTAAAATCATACTGCTGGGTAGTATAGGAAGCCTACTCTTGGCTTTGTGAGGAACCACCAAAGTGTCTTTCAAAGTGGTTGTACCATTTGGTCTCTTGGAACTAATCAATGAAATCTCTTATGGTTCCTGGTCCTAACCAGCACTTGGTTGTGTCTATGTCCTAGATTTTTTGAAGCAATTTTTATCTTTAAAATGACTGGGACAATAGGTGAATTTATTAAGGTTGTGGGCTCCAAGGCCAATACACAAAAGAGTTAATTTTTATATACTACCAACAATTAGGAATTTTTAAAAAATACTTTTTACAATGGTTTTCTACATTAAATCATTGAGAGATACTTCAATGATTAAGAGCACTTTCTACTCTTCTGGAGGACCTGGGTTCAATTCTCAGTACCTACAACGCAGCTCACAACTATCTGTAACTATGGTTCCAGGGGAGTCAATGTGCTCTTCTGGTGCCCATGGGTACCAGGCACACATGTGGTGTTCAAACTTACATGGAAGAAAAATACTCATAAATAGAAATTTTTAAAATTTTAAATATTTTAAAAATACTACAGAATAATTATAATGAAACATCTACATTGAAACTACATTTTTCAAGGCTTTTAAAAGCTAGAGTATCAATATGCAGCCTAAGCTGGCCTCAAACTCTCAATTCTCCTCCTGCAGCCTCATGAGAGTTGGATTACAACATGTGTCATCATGCCCAGCCTATCAAGGAGACCAATAGAGCCAACAAATCTGGGAGTTGGGGTGGAGGATAACTGCAGAGACTGATGCACCAGCCAAAGACCATGCACAGTGAGGACCTAGACCCCTTGACCAGATTTAGTAGATAGGCAACACAGTCTTCTGGCGGGTCCCATAATATGGAGAGTAGGGGCTGCCTCTGACATGGACTCAGGTGCCCACTCATTGATCACTTACCCCTGGTGGGTTGGCCTTACCAGGCTACAGAGGAAGAGGATGCAGGCAGTTCAGATGAGACTCAGATCAAATGATAAGAGAGGAGGGCTCCCCCTTTCTGAGGACTACAGGAGAGGGGAATGAGGGAGGAAGGTGGGACTGGGAGGAGACAAGGGAGGGGGCTACAATCAGAATGTAAAGTGAATAAGTTAAAAAATTTTTTTAAAACTTCTTATGAATATTTAAAGACCAAAATGATTAGAGACATATGTCATGATCGCCCATCAAAAGACTCATCAATATTGAAAAATCAGACTTCTCAAACTGCTCTATATGTATATCCATTTCAAACCAAATCAAAATAGCTGGAGGGCTTTTTAAAGAACTGTTTAACTAATTTTAATTTTTTTAATGTAGATTTAAAGACTCTAGGGAACAATAGCTTTTTCAAAAAGAACACCTTTTCCAGTCTTAAATTGGTCTAGTAATAGGCAAGTAAATTTGTAGAACAGAAAAGAGTCCAAAAACAATCTCATCTACATACAGGGAGAGATGATCAACTTGAATACTAAGGCAATTCAATAAAGAAAGATGGGTCATTTCAGTAAATTGTACCAAACCAAATAAATCTTTATAGAAACAAAAGAAGATGGTTCTTGACCACTATCTCTTACCCCTCCCTATGTTCTAACGTGTGCAATAGATATAGACAGATAGATGCATAGATGATAGATAGATAGATAGATAGATAGATAGATAGATAGACAGAATTCCTACATACATGCATACATATAGATGATGAAGATAGATACATGATAAATAAATGAAAGAGACAGACATAAAGAAGTTAGTGATAGATCTATCAGTAGATTGGTAGAATCTTGATGACTAGAACAAAGATGTCCTAGACCAGATCCAAAGCAATAAAACTATAATTATAAAAATAAATAAATTTTATATCATCAAATTTAAATGTTACTGCTCACAGAAAAAGGAAATTGAAAATTAGTGGTAAAGGTTCTTGAAAATATATATCTAAGAATTCATGTATACATGTATATGTAAGTAAACATATAGAAAGATATGATTCCCGGAATTGCAGCTATGTGAAGCTATTTGCTTCTGCATATGATACTAGAATTTGGGGTCAGCAAATAAAGCAGTCTGAAAGTTAGATGTCAAATGAGAGAGGCAAAGATGTACGTTTACATAAGCATTTTTGTAAACATAAGAAGTCTCCAAAGAGGGGCTAGAGTCTGTCAATCTCTCACAACCTTGAACTTTGTAAGCCCTATGACTGCGGTGACATAAGCATCTGCTGGCACAGAGTTCTAAGATGGATAATGTGCAACAGAAATATGCTTATTATTTCTGGAAGCAAAATGTCTGAGCATAAATCATAGACAAGTTGATGTCTTCTGAAGGGCCACAGAGGCGAATCAGTCCCATACTCGTCACCTAGCTTCTGGAGGCTTTCTGGAGGACTTTGGCATTCCGTGGCTTCTGCTATATTGGCCTAATCTCATTTATCTTGGCATGTTTCTCATAGATGCAAGTCCATTATCTCACTCCAGATTACCCTTTTTTATAAGAACAAACATTGTATCAGGAACAAACTGTATTGTGCTGGAATGACAAAGGTATCAGAAAGATGTCACACTGGTGGCTTTGAAGAGAAAAACCAAGGCCAAAGCCAATGAGCACCAGAAAGAAGCACAGTCCTGCCAGCATTTTCACTCCAGCCCTGTGTGACCACAATAGATCTCTGACCTATGAACTATAAGGTGATACATTGGTGACTGTACACCAGTAAGTCTAGAACAATTTGTCACATCTGCCATTGAAACTGATACAAACAAATAATACCACACTCACTTCATAAATCATAGAGAAAAGCAGAGAATCCAAGGTCTGGTAACGTACCCCTGCCCTGTCTATACACTGGGGGCCTGGGCTCAGGCTAGGGCTCTTTCCACAGTGCAGGCAGGAGTCTAAGTGTGAGCAGGTTCATGTCAGCAAAAGACCTAAGGGAACCTAAGCATGCCACCCTGGAAGAGACCTTCATTTTCTGGAAGAGAAGCCATGGACATTTTTGCTCTCAAAGCCTTGTGAACCTGAACTGAGAATGCATAGCACTAGCTAGCATATGGGAAATAATATGCCCAAAGGTATGTCAGGTATGTAACCTGGAGACTAAAACCAAGAGCCCAAGCATGCATATCAATCATTTTAAGCAACTTTAAATCAATTTATGTTAATAACCTTCCTCTAGCTTAGTGTCAGGAGTCTCGGCTTGTAAGAAATCAAATAAATGACCCTGACCTTTTTCAAAAATTGAAAAATTGTTCCAAGAAGTAATTTGTTTTATTTGGACAGTAGGTTAAGTGTCAAAATTAATATATCTCTTAGAAAATCTGACTTAACATACTAAATTATAAAGCAATTTAAAATGTCTCCAGGGCCTCCACATTCTTGACAACATTAATAACTGTTTTTGAAGTAAACAAATGTATACACTGACCATGGCAGCTATACGTTTCTTAACCCAGTGCAGCCATCATTTGTGCAAAAGATACGTAGGCAATAACCCCTAGAACTGTGCATCTCAAAGTGCCCCTGAAAGCTCAAGATTTTTCAGGACTGTGTACTATTCTGACACTGTTATAAAATCTGTCCTTGTTCATATATAGGGAAAGTAATCACTTAAGCCCTGGTATTTAGAAATCAGAGCATTCTCTTCATAATCTCCCTGCTCCTAAATCAGAGAGAGAAAAACTTAAATTTAAAGTTGAATTCTTCCTTTGAACTTAGGTTTCTTCATCTTTTTATTACTTATATTATTGTGTACACATCTAAAAATTCTACATGTTTGCTAAAGAAAAGCTCTAAAACACAAAGGAAAATCACTTTCAGTCTTCTGCAGTAGCAAGTGTGACCTCTGTAGTCAACAAATGTGCATCTCAAAAAATACCTCCTGCAAGACAACATTTTCCTGCCTTCCTGAGTTCTCACCTACCTCAGCAACTTCATATTTAAAAAATGGAATCTTTATCAGAACTGACAAAAGCCAAGAAACTTCACTCTCTATTTTGAGATTCTTGACTTTGAACATCAGCTTCTGTCTTTTTTAAGCTCTTTGCATTTAATGATGTTTAGCTTCTCAAAAGCACTGGAGCTAGGCTTTAGTTACAGCTCACCCCACTGGTGTTTTGTATTCCTCACTGTAGTTAGGATCAGCACAGTAAGTGCAAACATAGATTAAATAAAGTTCTCAAACTGAACTGAACAAGAGGAGAATCCTTCTTAAACAGCATGGAGAAGTAGGCTTTCCCTGATCCATCAGCTGATAAATGGCTTAGTGTCACTTATTATTGGGTGGCGTCAAGCTTAAAAATGTGGAGATCTGAAGGATTAAATAAAAGTAAAGAAAGAAAGCCTAAAATCTTCTAGTTACAACTCATTATGCTTTTAAATGTCCTATGGCAAGTTTTACTACAACAAGAATTAGAACACATTAGAACTATGTTCCATCTTAATAAATATAAAGTTCAATTATAATTCTCTATATGCATAAATTCATTGATATGTTGCAATTAGTTCAGCTTCAACTGTTGGACAATTAATGATAACCTCACTTTTTGCTATGATTTTGGTAGTTATACATCCTTAATTATTTTATGGATGAACTAAGGATTATATGTATACTTAGGAGTTTGGAACATATGAGATATACATATATATAATATTGACTTTCTAAATGTTAATGTACTCCTTGCTTTCAGTGTTGCATTATAATACTTGCTTCCCCACATTTTTCAATCATTACATATTATCATAACTCTGAATGCTTAACTAAGTTGATAAGTAAAAGCATTACCTCCTTGTTTTGCCCACCGGTTATAGTATATACCTTTCAGCTCTGGGCAAAGACTCTTCCTTCTGCGATGGTAAGCTGTACCTACAGAGGTCACAACTGTTCAAAGTGCTGAGAGCAACTAACTGTTGAATAGTGCTCAACTGTAAATGGAGCATCAACATCAGCCTTTCCCAGACTCAGGGAATATTGTGAGAGAAGAGATAGAAAGAATCTTAAAGAAAAAGGAAAGGGAAGGGGCATGGTGTGGAACACTGACTTCTAGGCATGACATAGTCATTTCACTCTTAAACTCACAGCAGCAATGGTTACCTGCACACTATCTCCATAAGGTTGGGCCTGTCAACATTCTTCTATGAGGGAGAGTGGCTTACTAAGCCCCCTTAGAAGGACTCTCTTATGATTGTATGGAAGCATCACCTGTCAATAAACAGCTAATGGCCTATAGCTGAGACTGGAAATAGAAGGTGGGACATCCAGCCGGCAGAAAGGATTCTGGGATAGAGTCAGCAGGTGCTTGAGATTTTTCTGGACAGATGTAAGAAGGACAGACGAATGGTACCTGAGCAGAGGTAAGCAGCTATGTGGCAAAATGTAGATTAGTATAATGGGTTATTTTAAGTTATGAGGTATTCAGAGGAGAGGTCACCTATATGGTCTAGGTATTTGTAAATATATATTTTGAATCATGTTTCATTATTCCGGGAGCTTGGGACCAGGAGGATAAAACCTGCAACAAGCCTCCACCCATCCTGAGGATTTATCGGTAGTTAATAGATGACAGGGCAGGGACATTTTCTTCAACAGTAAGCCACTGGTAAGATGTCCATGTTCCTGGGGACAAGGTTCTTTCAGGAATGTGAAGCCTGTCTGAAGAGAAGAAACTTTCTACAGGGCACAGACCTGTCTATAGAAGTGCCCAAACTAACTAACAGAATAGCTACTTGAAAGTGTGGACAGAGTTACTAGTGAAACAACCACTGGGTTGGAAGGAGACAAATTCCACAAGAGGTTACACTGACAAGAAGCCTGCGAGCCGCCTCCAAGCTAATTCACCAACTTCCATAGACAATAAAAGGGAATGAGAGCTAGAATGATCTGTTGCTCTGTGCTGAGTTCTGGGCCCCAAGATCTGGTTGCAATCACATACTCTGATCAATGTTCTGTAAACTTTGCTCCCAAGTTATCTCTGATTGATTAACAGAAAAGCTGTACAGCCAATTCTGGGCAGAGGAGATAGGCAGGCAGAGCTTTCATTGCTGAGTGTGGGGGTCTCAGGTGGGGACCACAAGGGGAGAATGAAAAAGGAAGAGATAGAGAAAGGACTTCACCATGAGGAGTTGACCTGATGGAGCAGAAACAACCAAGCAAGACCAATATGGCAAGTAACTTGGGCATGTGGCTGGGAAATAGCAAGACTGGCATAGAGAATATAAATGCTTATCTGCCCAGTTATTGAGATTAAAGCTTATTAATAAATATAATAAGTCTCTGTGTCTTTTACCTCGGAGCTGGAACAGGTGAATAGAAAAGCTTCCCCCCACCCCCTAAAAAAAGTATCTACTACAAGAACTAGAGGTGTCCTGTCATCATGCAAACAGTGTCTCTCCAGCATACTCTATAAACAAAGCTTAGCATTAAATCTACTGGTGAGCGAGAAATGTTTACAGGGCTTACCACTAGCAGCATAGTGGACACAGAATGGAACACTACTGAAAAACAAGTAAAAGCTAGTATATAGATTTAATATTTTCTAACTAATAATACTGACCAATTTAATTCAATGATAAAGCTCTGAAAATGTAAAGGGAAAAAAACTTAACACATCCTCATAATCTAAACACCAATATGTTAACAAAATTTTGATACACAGAGTGCCTGACTAGTAGCCAATTGCCTGCAATTGCAAATTGATTCTAAATGATTCATATTCCTGCCTTCCCTCTCCTTTTACCTGCCTTTCTAAAAAGACAAAGCAGACCTCATCTCTTACCCCTTGAATCTGGGCACACCTTTCAACTTGCTTGAGTGGACAGATGATAACAGATGTGAAGCTAGTAGACGCTTAGAGTAGTATTTCTGCCTCCAGTTTGTACACTGCCATTTCTAAGAAAGCCCAGGTCAATCTGCCAGAGGACAATGACATCTGGAGTGAAGCCAAGTCCCTCTAATGGGACAAGAACGTTGCGACTGTAGGTCAGTGGCTCCCAACCCTCCTAATGCTGCGACCCTTTAATGCAGTTCTACATATTGTGGTGACCCTAAATATAAAATTATTTTCATTCCTACTTCATAACTCTAATTTTCCTAGTGTTGTGAATCATGATGTAAATATCTGTGTTTTCCAATGGTCCTAGATGACCCTTCTGAAAGGGTCATTCAACCCCCAAATGACTGATCCACAGGTTGAGAACTGCTGCTCTGGTTAACCAAAAGCCTGCTGAAAATAATTCATAGAATAAGCCCAGCCAAGAGCTTCAGGACTGACTGGCTGGTCACAATATATGAGTAGCACCTACAAAGGCCAGACCTCGGTAGATGGACACTGGGATACAGAAACAAAGTACTAGTGGTACTTAGGATGGTTTTCCCAGCACGTTAAGTGGTGAAAGTAAATGGGTGCTCTTCCTTTATGTACAGGGATCGAAGAGCAGCATGATTTGTGTGGCACACAGACAATGGACAGCTGATGTTTTGCTGTATATATTAAGATCATTTAAGAGCATCCCTTCTTCTCCCACATTAAAAACATTCAGTTTTTTATTTGAAGTGATGACCAGGCACACTGTAAGTCAGGGTAAAAGTTTTTCCCAAGCACTGTTTTTGGAGGAGAAAACTGCTGAGTGATGAACAAAGAAGCCAGTTTGTGCAGGCTGCAGGAGCCTTTAGCCCTTTATATCCCTCACTTATATACTGCAGGGTATACAATCTAGCACACAGTAGATCACCAGACCAAATAGTCATCTTTTTATCATAAGAAGTTCTACCCTAATATAAAACATAAGCAAAAGAATTTTTTTAAATTCTAGACTCCAATTCTGCTAGACCACTTTGCTGAGGTGCCCTCAGAGAGGTAATCTTCCTGCCACAGGTACCCAAGGTCTCATGCCATGCCTTTCTCCTTTGTCTTGCTGCACTGTTTCTTTCCATTTTATCACACATTAAATTTGCTTTCATCTGTGGATACCCAAGAAATTCTCAGCCACTTGAATGATACGGACTGATGACTCAGGGTCACCAGATGCTTACCAGATTCTATCTCTGCATAATAGGAGAGCAGACCCAGCCAGTTTAAAAAAAGAAAGAAGCACTGACAACAGCAGAGCTTGTATCACACACTAAGTCCCATACTTCCAAAGTTCCCTTGACCCAGAGAACCCCACATTAGCTTAATGCTCTACTAACAACATCTTGAAATTCATTTTCACTTTGAACTAGGTGCAACAGATAGGTCTCCTGGTATGTTCAGTCTTCTACAGAACAGGTCATATATGGATGTCATCTGCATTACAAAATATTCCAGATGGTACTGGTCACTGGGTCTGTTAATGTCTGGAATTTACTGTGTAATATTTATTTTATTGTTTTTAAGAATGTCACACTGGATCACTGTATTTGCACTTTCACCCCACCCCACTCTTCTCCCTCCAACTCACCACAGTCTCTCTCAACTTTGTTACTGTTCCACAGAGAGGAGTGTGCTGTTTGTGGTTTGATTTGTGTGTGTGTGTGTGTGTGTGTGTGTGTGTGTGTGTGT
>OU015755.1:36807419-36824915 GCA_907169655.1 Acomys percivali | reverse complement strand
ATGCTTGCAGATGAGAGCCTAGCATAGCAGTCCTTTGAGAGGCTCCACCTAGTAGCAGACTGAAATAGATGCTGAGAGTCATAGCCAAACATTAGGTGAAGCTAGGGAGGGGGCAGCTTAGTCTTCATGTGGGCCCTCTAGTAAGGGGAGCAGGGGCTGTCTCTGACATGGACTCTGTTGCCTGCTTCTCTGGCCCTCTGGCAGGGCTGCCTTACTCAGCCTTAGTAAGTCCTGATGTAACTTGGTGTGCCAACGAGGGTTGGTGGAGGGAGTCCCGTTTCTGAGGAGTAGGGAAGGAAGATGGGGGAGAGAGAGGAAGGACCTGGAGGAGAGAAGGGAGGGAGTTACGATCAGGCTGTAAAGAGAAATTTTAAAAAGAAATTTTAAAAAATGTCACCAACATATTGACATGTAGGCAACCCTATGGGGGCATTTTCTTGCTTAATGTTTGGTGTGGGAGAGCCCAGCCCACTGTGTGCTATGACACCCTTGGACATGTGATCACTGGTTGTATAAGAAAGCAGGCTGAGCAAATAATGGGAAGCAAGCCAATAATCAGCATTCCCCCATGGACCCCACTTCAGTTCCTGCCTTCAAGTTCCTACCTTGAGTTCCTACCTTGATTTCTGTTCATGAGGGACTATAAAAAGTTAAGCTAAAATAAAATCTTTCCTCCTCCCATAGCCAACCCACATCTCCATCTAGTCAGAGATTTTCCCCCAACCATTGGACTTTGGTTTTTCCTATTTACATAATGGATGATACTGACTGTCTCCATTGGGTTCAGGGGCATGCAGACTCCCTTTCTTATTAAAGTATTTCCACCAAAACCTGTTAAATAAGTTTTAAATTTCAGTTTCTGAAGCTGTTCTTTTGTACGGAGAACTGTTACCTGAATGATTCTGTTAAAGTAAACTAAAACAATGTTTATTCTTTCTTAACTGGTGCATATAAAATACATTTAAATTAATACCGAGTACTCCATTCTACAAAATTTGATGTTTTCATACAGTTCTCCACGCCAGAGAAGGAAAGAACTTGCTAGTAAAGTGAGGGCAAGCAAGCAAGAAGGAAATGCTTCTTTGCTCAGTACTCTTAGGAAGGCTTCCAGAAGAAGGTGTGGCCCAGATTAAAGGGGAGTCTTCCCTCCCACATCAAGATCTGGAAGAGAAGTGGATCTTCCTACTGCAAATTAAGCAAAAATACCTCACAGGTGTGCCCTCCGTTTTTTTGTTTGTTTGTTTGTTTGTTTTTGTTTTTGTTTAGGTTTTAGTTAATTCCAGATGTAGTCAAGTTGACAACCACATTTGAAAAAAAAATATGCAATATTTATCTAAGTTTGGCTTATTTTGCTTACCAATGGTCTCCAGTTCCATCTAAAAGAAGAATTTAAATAATTTCATTCTTCTTTATGACTAATACTCCACATCATATATAAACAGCATATTTTCTTTGGCCATTCATCTACTGATGAACACCTGGGTTGTTTTTATACTTTGGCTACTATGAATACTAGCACAATAAAAAATGTGTATATTGGTGTCTGTTGTATTTTGACTTTGACTCCTTTGGGTCAATACCCCAGAGTGGAATGGCAGGAGCAAACAGCAATTCCATTTTTTAGTTTTTTGAGGAATCACCACATTGATTTCTCTAATTGATTATGTAAATTACTCCAGTAATATTGAATATAGATTCTTTTTTCCTAGCATCCTTTCCATCATTTCGTAGCAGGATTTTGTTTAGTGCAGAAAAAAAGAGAGGTAGGAAAAACAAAAACTAAAACTGAGAATTTACACATTTTTATAAAGCAGGCTCAGGATAAATCAGGATAGAAGTGATTTAGTCTGCATTATCAACGTGACTGAAATTGCTTGGTTTTCTTAACCGAAGCAAGACAAGATTAATAATAGGAACATGTGCCCAAGCCAGTTTTAAAAGGAAATTAAGTAGCACTTCCTGACCTGAGAAAAAGTAACTAAAAAGATGTGACAACTGAATAAAACTTGTGTAAAGATTTATACAAAAATAACAATATTGCTAATATTATTAATTTATTTATTAAGTTATTCAATTAAATTAAATAATTAATTATTATTAACAAAATAATATAATAGTAAAAAGGTAAGAAAAACAGATGAAAATTAAGAACTATTCATGTTAGCATTGCAAATAATAGTTGAAAATATAACCAAATATAAAACACTGAGAAAAACAAGTGCCTGTATAAAGTGAGCTTCAAAAGAGACTTTTGAACTGTAGAGATGGCTCAGTGAACAAAGTACTTGCTTCACAAACATAAGAACCTAACTCATATCCCCAGCACACATGTAAAGCCAAGCATAGTGATCCATACACACACACACACACACACACACACACACACACACACACAGGGCTAGACTGAGAGGCAGCTAGAGCTAGATGGCCAGTCAGTCTAGCCCAAATGGTAAGCTTCAGGTTTGGTGAAAGACCTTGTCTCAAAAAACAGGGTGAGAGACCTTCTCTGAAAAAAGTGTTTGAGGAAAACACACACCTCCATCAAGCTCTGGCCTCCACAAGTACATGTATGGATAAACACTTTCACACTCATTTATACATATGGGTACACAATGTCATTTTTTTTGAGACAAGGTTTCTCTGTGTTATCTTGGCAGTCCTTGGCTTGTTTTGTAGACCAGGCTGGCATCAAACTCACAGCGATCATCCTGCCTCTGCCTCCAGAGTGCTGGGACTAAAGGCGTGTATCACCACAAAGTCTTTATATCATTTCTGTAATAAAATGCTCTGACAAAGTCAACTTAAGGGATAAAGAACTTATTTAGCTCCCAATTCCAAATCTCTGACCACTATATTAGGAAAGTCTCAGGGGCTGGTCACTCACGACCACAATGAAGACACAGAGAGCAAAGAGCGTGCCATGTTAGTGTCCAGCTCACAGTCTCCACTCCTGCCCAGTTCATAAGTCCCTTCCTAGGGTATGATGGCACAGTAGACAGTTCTTCACACTTCAGTTCATGCAATCAGATAATCCTCCACAGCTATGTCCACAGGCCAACTCAAGCTAGGTAAGTTCTTCCTAAGACTCTTCCCTGCATTCTAGATTTTGTAAAGTTGACAATAGTCTTTAAAAAAAAAAAACAACTCCAACACTTAAAAATCCAAAGTATCTTAATTATAAGTTCTTATAAAATAAAGAACATGTTACACACTTCCAACATGTGACGGTAGAAAGTAAGCGTTTTTATTTTCTAAAAAAGAAGAAAACATGACATAAAACCATGACACTGTCGGTGTTGCAGCTCTAAAGGGAAAGACTTCCCCGACAGACGTGTTACAGCTTGCTCCAGCTGCAGAGGAAAGGCTCCCAAGACAGGTGTAACAGATCTGCTCTGACAGGGGAAGAGTTCCCCAGCAAAAGTCTCACAGCTCTGCTCTGAAAGGTATCCTGGCAATTGGGAAGCGAGGAATATCACAAAGTCACACCACACAACAAACCTCACATGAAAGATTTAGTTGAGGGCCAGGGGGTGGCTACCTCTGGTCAGAGAAGCACCAAGGAACAGAGCAGAAGGCACATAGTCTTTGCTTTCAAAAACTAAACTAAACTAAACTTTGGGTTTAGTAAAACTAGAGGAATGAGTACACTAAAAACACAGTTAAATTTATCAATGTAGTCAATAAACAGCCAATTCTACATTCTGTTAGCTAAATTAAATTAACTTTAGCTAATTAATTAAAGGTTCCTTTTGGTTGATTGGTTTGTTTGTTTGTTTGTTTTTAGTCAGGATTCCTCTGTGTAACTCTGGTTGTCCTGGAACACACTCTGTAAACCAGGCTGGCCTCAAATTCAGAGATCCACCTGCCTCTGCCTCCAAAGTTCTTGGATTAAAGGCATGCACCATAACCTGGTATAATTTAGAGGTTCTAATACCTCGAAAAACCTTTTTGTTACAAAAAAAAATTAATAATACTTAAAATTTATAACGATATTTTTAAAAGATTTATTTATTGTGTATATAATATTCTGCCTGCAAGCCAGAAGAGGAGACAAGATGTCATTACAAATGGTTGTGAGCCACCAAGTGGTTTCTGGGGATTGAACTCATGACCTTTGGAAGGACAGTCAGTGCTCTTAACCTCGGAGCGACCTCTCCAGCCCCTATAATGGTATTTTTTAACTTTGCTGAAATGACTCATTGGTAAAGTATTTGCTATGCAAACTTGCTGATGTGAGTTTGATCCACTGAACCCATGGTGGAAAAAGAGAGTCAACTCTACGCCCAAAAACTGTCCTCTGAGCACCACACATATGCTATGGCACACATATGTGCACACTACCACTACCAATTACAATAAAGTAATATAAGTAATTCATGATTTTATGTGCATCTGTGTGTGTGTCTAGGTGTGTGCACAGGTGTGAAGTGTCTGAGGAGGCCAGTAAAGAGTATCTGATGCCCTGGAACTGAGTGTCATGCAGTCATGAGCTGACTGATATGGGTGCTAGAAGCCAGATTTCAGTCCTCTGCAAGAACAGCAAGCATTTTTAACTGCTGAGCCATCTTTCCATTTCCTAAAACAAACTTTTTAAAAGAATTTAAAATAATATCTTTCTCTGGCTCCACGGTCATGAAGGCAGAAGAACTGGCCCTAACCCTCATGTGCTACAGCACTTGGGAGAGTGGGCCCTGCTCCCCGTCTGCTCATCAGGGTAGAACTGGCCCTGGTTTCAGGGGTTTCAGGTGAGCCAGCTCCAAGGGCATGAAAATAAGAGATCTGGTTCTGCCCCCTGCTGGCTGTGGCATTACATAGGCCAGCCCAGGCAGGGCAGGAAAGCTGGCCCTGAGGGGTAGGTGCGGAAGAGCTGGCTGACTGACCTGCTCAGATAACTCTTAGGCTCAGATCCAGGACTTTGGATCGGCACATCCCAACATCTACCGCATCAAATGAACCGCTTGAGCACATGAAGGGGCCTGTCCTACGGATCCAAAACTACAGGATCTCCACGACACAAGGCAACAACAGGATTTCCAAGAGAAGTCTCAGTGAAGTTCCAGTATTGATAGTGTAGAAGCAGGCAGAGGTCTCGAACCAGATTCATTGCAATGGGCATTTTCAAGCAAAAAAAAAAATATATAGGTAAAGGGGTAAACTGTGGGACACATTGTGACACACTACAGCTTCAACAGTGAGACTTCTTTTTCCTCTTTTGGCAGGAGGTTGCAAGAGTGAGTGGTGAACACAAGGGGAGATGAGTGGGCTTGGGATACATGATGTGAGATTCACAAAGAATCAATAAAAAGGTTTTAAAGTAGTATCTTTCTTAAAATTGTTATTTATCTATTTACAGGTAAATCTGTGCAAATAAAAGTTTTACTGCTCCTTGAAGATCCCATCATGAGGTATGGGTTACCCCATTTTTAAATGTTGGTCAGTGGGTTTGCCTAGACTTGCCCCCAAACATTACAGACTATTGTTAAGGCCCTTGCTTTCCCTCCAGAATATGATGATAAGATCCTATTGCTAAAGACAGCACACACTTGCATAGGAGGATATGAAGAAATCAAGCAGGCACTAAAATAGACTCTTCATCCTTGCTAGCTAGCTGCAGTGGTGCTAGAGCCATTGTGCATAGACTCACTGCAGCCATGAATGTATGCTCTAGATCAAGACACCAAAAACCCAGCACGTAAGGGGGAATGGCTTATGACTTTCTACTGCTACAATTGAGGAGGAGACATTGTTTTTTGAAAGCTGCTAAGGTAAGAGCAATCACCTTTCTTGGCACATGTGGTCCACTGAGAGTCTCTCCATCCTCCAGCAGATTGTTCTACACCCATGAATACTAACTGACCTCAGTGGGTTTTAAAACAGAGCTCATGGATTTGAAAAGGAATACTAGATGGGGATTGGGTAGGAGAGATATTTTAAGGGGGGAAGAGTGGGGTAGATTTTATCAAAATGCATTATTTGTACATTTTTTTAAAAAGAAATGTGATAAAAAATAAGTCTAAAATAGTAAAGTTTTTTCTAATAATTGTTTGCCTTACCTATACCAATACACAATAAACATGCTGATGTCAATGTACTCCTGGATGCAAAGGAAGTTCCTCCTTCCTTTCCCCCAATAAATTGTTACCTGAAATTATTTTTTTAAAAAGTTTTACTATTCCTATAATATTTCACTTTAATTTACATAGACATTTTTATTTAGATACTGTGTTTATTTAGATAATGACAAACCAATTCTGAATAATAATAATAATAATAATAATAATAATAATAATAATAATGTCTTAAAACAGGAAAAAGGAAAACAATGTGGTGGTTTGAATAGGTATGGCCTCCGTAGACTCCTGTGTTTGAATGCTTGGTTCATAGGGCGTGGCATTATTGGAAGGTGTAGCCTTATGGGAGTAGGTGTGGCCTTTTTAGAAGAAGTGTGTCACTATGGGGGTGGGCTTTGTGGTCTCCTGTGCTCAAGCTACACCAAGTGTTACATACAGTCTCCTTTCTCCCTCCTAAGGATCCAAGGGTAGACCTCCTGGTCCCTCCAGCAGCATGTCTGCCTGCATGCTGCCATGCTTCCCTACATGATGAAAATGGACTAAACCTCTGAAACTGTAAGCCAGCCCCAATTAAATATTTCCTTTAGAAGAGATTCTGTGGTCATGGTGTTGTCACTTCACAGCAATAAAACTCAAATTAAGACAGCAGTGGAAACCCTAACTAAGACAAACAGCAAACTGCTAAACTGAGATTTCTTGATTTAAATTAATTAGGACAAACACTGTAAGCAAGCACTATTTGAGTTAGCAGGAAATTTGAACTGTTTTGGGATTCTATTATTTTCCAAAATGTTGTCTTTTGTTCAAGTGTCTAAATTACAATTCTCAATAATTCAATGCTCATATAAATGTAATTAAATCATGTGATAATTAGCATATAATATTGCTTGGTTTTGTTGATTGGTTTATTAAATGAGTTTCTTTTATTTATTTGGGGTTTTGTTTTGCAAAGGAAAAATATATATTTCAGTGAGTTAATCCATAAGCTAAGCACTTCTCTGTCTTAACTTTTGAGACAAATCCCCAGTGGTCTCCCTGAGTTAAATTAGCAGAAGAATATTTCATGGCTCATTAGTGCATCAAATCAGGCAAGCAGCAGTGTGGAAAGAGAAGCAACAGGGTGTGACCCATTGTGCTAGCTCCACAGTGAGCCTGTATGCCTCCACCAACCACAAGGTATAAACTGCAGATTTGACACTGAGCACCTGGGACAAAAGAGGGAAGAGGGAAGGGTGTGGGGGGAGGGAGGGAGGGAGGGGGGGGAGGGAGGGAGGGGGGGGGGGGAGGGAGGGAGGGACAGAAGGGGGAATTTAACTTTGCATAACATTTTACCGCCTTTTTTAAAACTAGAATAAATAGAAAAGTTTAAGTTAATTAAGTACATTGTGTGCCACAGTCATCTTAAAGAGTACTTCTCACTCATAGCAGCTATTATTTGCAACAGTTGCACTACAACATCATCAACAATAAACAAAAAGTGTCACTAAAATTCTTCGAGTAGGGGCTATACACAAAGTCCTAACTGGAAACCAAATCACTAATCCACCACAGTTCACCCTGGGGAGCCAGTGAATTTATTGGACTTAATTACAGAATATGGATGAGGTTCCTAACCAGAGCATGGGTGACCCCAAAGCAGCCCCGCTGGAGTCTTCACTGCGTGTGGAAGAGGCTTCCCCACTGCCACACAGAGTGAGCCCCTTCTGTTAGTCTTCTCCAATTCTGCCCTTCCTCGAGACCCCCGAGACCCCTGAGACCCCTGAGACCAGGGGCAATTTGAGAAGAATTGCAAAAAAATGGCTGGATACTCATGGGGCAGTCCAATCACCAGCCCTGACCTATTCCTTCTACGAGGGTGTAAACCAGCGATCAATAAGCTGTGATGATCTTTTGCAGGCAGACTCAGTTGCTCTTACAAAGATGCCAACTGTTCTTCTTAGAGAGTAGCACATGAGTAGTAATTACAAGTAAATAAATTGTGGAGTATCCAAATAAGGAAATAAATGGGTATAATAACAACATAAATTAGCTAGACACTATTTACACCTGGCCAAACACACACGCGCACATGCGCGTGCACGTGAGCACACACACACACACACACACACACACACACACACACACAGTGACACTAGGATCCCCACAGTCAGAATTCTAAATGCTCCTTACATCCATCTGTGATACAGCATTGAACACTGAAAATTGATCAGAGGACACACACTGAGCTATCAGTTTTCCCTAATGACACAAAAGTCAGCACATACGACAACAGTTCAGATAATTAAAGGTTGCTGGTGGCCAAAAATGGACCGGGTGTGTATGACTCCAGCCTCAGAGCTCAAATGGCCAAGAGGGTAAGCTGTAAGTTACTGTTTGCAGTGAGACAGATGTTCATAAGGGGCCTGCAGAAGTCTGCAGCTGCCTGGCTGAAGCTCGCAGTTAGCTAGGCGTCACCTCAGAAGGTATGATGGCATGGAAACTCCGAGCGAAGCATGGCAGAAGGGAATCGTGTGAGCGGTGGAGAAGCATTAGGGATCACCAAGTTACAGGGGTCTGAAACAGCATGGCCTGTGCAGGCCTCTACAGGCAGCCAAACGCAAGAATGAGAGGACACATGGGGGAAAGAAGAGAAGGGCAAATGAAGTCGGATCCCATGGCTACAGCCATGTACTTTAAAAACGTGCAGAACCTTGGCAGGAAGCAGCTTAAGAGACTGACTCGGACAGATTTGCACAAGAACAAGGAGCAATGGAGACAAAAGTGAAAAGACGAGAGGCAGGAAGTAAGTCCAAATGTCACTGCAGCGAGAGAGAAGCCCGTGACTGGGCCGAGGCAGTACACGCGCCCTGCGGCGTAACTTAGGAATCAGCACCTAGAATTTCCCACAGACAGCGTTCGACATTTTCTCAGCCAGGTTCATGTATTCATTCAGCAAATACGTAGCAGATGTTTTTCTCTACTGAACATACTTTTAAATGCTAGGAACAGACTCATGAACAAAGTGGGAGTGGACGCCTATGGAAAGGTGTTAAATCCAACAGACAGACGAACAAGTTTTTACCGCAGGTAACAAAGGAATTATAGAGAGCTCCCAAACTTACCAGCAAAAGCCAGGGGAGGCTCTCTGATAACGTTGATGGAAGACTTGGTGAAGCACGACAGTAAATCCAAGGTATCTGGAGGGAGAGCTGTCGCAGCAGAGGAAAGCGCTTCCGGTGTCAGGCAGGATTCGGCTGCAGCACTGAAACAATGGGAAAGTCAAGTTGAGATTACAGGACAGAACGTCGTGGGAAGGGTCAGATGGACACTTTTGCGGAGCCAAATTTCCTCTTTCAATCAAGGAAGAAAAGGGTGTTGCTGGGATTTGAGAGTTTGGGTGAGAAAATAAGAAGTGAGATAATTTCATCCCCACAGTCAGAAAATTCACTCACTCACTGTCTTTGGGGTTTGGGGTAGACTAGGTACCACTCTCAATGACTTCCAGCATGACTCAGTGGGATCACTATAACATGTTGGGTCAACCTATACACATGAGAACATGATTTTTAGTTTATTTCTTTATAGTCCTGTAAGAGAGCTTTTGGCAGCTCATAAATTTAAGGATTTGTAATCTATTTCTAAACATTTAAATATTATCAAGGCAGAGACTAGCATAGTCCCGAGGTCTTAGTTTTGTCACAATTATGTTAATCTTTGGTAAGAAAAATATAAATATTCCATAAAGACCATGATAATTAAATGTTATCTACCTTAAATTTGTATGCTTTAAGCCAGCTTCAACTTTGGTGAATCTCCTTATCAAATGACTATCTCAGATACTGCTTAACAAATATGTGCTTGTACATATTAGTCCATTTAACCCTTTCACCACACATAGAGGCCTGTAAAAGTGATAATATAGAAAGTAATTTCTATGAAGTTGCCATTCAGGTATAAAGCTGAAAGTAATGCTTTTTTTTTTTTTTTTTTTTTTTTTACTTTAAAATTTTTGAACTGACAAACAAAAAATGTTATAAACCAAGTTCCTGGATACAACAGAAAATAAAAATGGCAAATTTTGGTTGAAATTAAACTAAATAAACATATTTTGTAGTTTGAAGATAAACTAATCCTTATCATGAGGAACTCATTCTCTACCCAGGAAACAAGAAAGTAAGGGAGGTCAGAAGGAAGAACAGCAATGGCGCGGGATTGAACTGTGCAGTAAGGAGCGGAAGATTGGTTTGAGTAGAGCATATGGGGGAGTAAAGCCCATTGATAAAAAACAAAATGACCAGGAAACCATAGCAGCCATCATGCTTTTATGACTCCTTATGATGCGTAAATATAGGCCAGGGCTCCCACAACCGCCCAGGGCTATGACCAGTGCCCAGTATTCCACTAGTGCCCAGGGCTATAACTCGTAGCCAGGGTTCACACAGGAATTCCATTACCAACTGCCTAGGACTGGCAAAAGGTAATTGTGTTGGGAGGAACAAAGTACCCACAACTGAGGTCTTTAAATGGGGGTGGCTTTTTATTAGAAAACACTTAAGTTATAGCAATCAATCTAAAAGTCCAGTTATGCCTACAGCTCTGACATTAATTTAAAAAAGAAAGGAGGATACTTTCTACTTTACTATCACAAAGCATTCTTTCAAGCATCCAACTTTTTCTTTAGGCTACTTTCCATATTTGAAAATGCCTCCTTCTCATTCTTCATAATTGCTCAAATATGTCAGCTGAGTGCAACTAAAACCTGTTGGTTACACTCTTTTCCTCTGGTAGGACCCCAGTTAACTACCCCAGCAGAGTGGACGCTAAATCCAAACCTTCTTCTAGAGCTGATGGTGGCAGGAAGGGCTCCTGTCATCTCAGGACCGATGGCTCCCACGTTTCCACTGAGTCTCTCTTAAAGTGAAACTAGGTTCCTTCAGCCGAGTGAGGAAGGAGAGGTAGCCTAAATTCCCCATAGTGCCAAAGCCTGAGGAACTTGTGACACCTAAGAATGCACATTATGAACTTGGCATTCAACATCCACGGTGCCATTTCCCGCAACAACCAATTCACCGTGTCCCTTCCTGAAGGGGTTACTTCCCAAACTCTATGAAAACTTCCTATCCAATCATCTCACACACTTTCATAGTCAGGTTTAAACTTCATCAAACAGGCTTTCAGTTTTTTCAGAGCTGTATGAGAAATTGTCCAAAGACTGGTAAGATGAGAGAATATCGAGTTTATTGCAGCAGCCCATTGTCAGTGATTTACTCACGCTGAGTCCAGCAGTTAGATCACACTGATCCTTTAGAATGTCCTGACTGACAGGCAGAAACCCCAGGAGCCTAAACATTCTGTATCAACAACCAATGGGAATGTGACTGAGCTTTGATGTTTAAAAGCCCAGAGAACCTGCGGGATTAAATGCCGACCACAGGCCAGCTCACTGCTTAGTCCTACTGCTCCAGTCCAGCACACAGCTCATTTGATTTGGTATGACCTTGGTGTCTTGTGTCCTTTTCAAGCTGCGTTATCTGTTGTAGAGAACGTAAAAGACCAGGGGCTTTCACACCAGCACAAGCACCCACACTCACTCATTTTATTTTTAATACCTATTTATCTTTACTCGCTTGAATGTTTTGTCTTCACGCTGCTGTGTTCACTGTGTATGTCTGGTGCCTGCAGAGACCAGAAGAGGACATCAGACACCATGGAGCTGAATTAGAGATGGTTGTGAGCCTCCATGTGCGTGCTGGGAACCGAACTCGGATCCTCTGCATGAGCAGCCACTGCTCTTAACCAGTACCCTTCACATTTCGACTCAGACGAGATATTTCCATCTTTGGGGATTCATCTCAAAATCAAAGCATATTCTAAAAGTGTTGTTATGTTTGCTCCTGTGGAATATGCCTCTGTGTGTATTCTCTGAATAGGCCAGCTACATTTTTGAATAATACAGTAATCAGAGCTGGCATTTACATATTCAATAGGAAGTGTTGTACCCAGTGCTGCTTTCATTAACTCAGTCCTCAGTGTATCACTAGACTAAGGAGCTGAGATTTTACGAAGTTGAGCCTTTTGCCCAAAGTCCCAGACTGGTAAATGTCAGATCCACTTTCTGTTGTTGTTGTTGGTGGTGGTGGTGGTGGTGAAGGAAGATAAGGAGGAGGAGGAAGAGGAGGAGGAGGAAAAGGAGGAGGAGGTGGTGGTGGTGGTGAAGGAAGAGGAGGAGGAGGAAGAGGAGGAAGAGGAGGAGGAAGAGGAGGAGGAGGTGGTGGTTTGTTTGTTTGGAGGGTGTTGGGCTTTTTTAAATGGAGAGTATTAAAAATAATCCATGCTAATTTGAATATTTAGAAAGTAGCCGTTACTATCTGGAGTTAGTCAGAAATATCAGCCACTAAATTTGAGGCTAAATGTCTTAACCTGATCCTCAAAAGGCCTAGAGACTCCGGAGCCTGTAATGAGATTGGTGTTAGTTACCAGCAGAGGGAACTATTTCTTCCCAGGCTGCAAATTCCTTGGTGTAAACAATGCCCCTTTAAGAGCACAATTCTTCCTTTCTCCTCAAATATGTTACATGGACAGATTTCTAGATTGTGTCAAATTTGATCATGTTATTCATTCTTAGGAGAGTGAAAAATATCAAAGTAAAAAATATCAACAAACAGTAAAACTATTTTAGTACCAATTAATAAGGACTTTTTTTCTTAAATATTATCTGAACAAAATCATTGAGTGTAACAAGAAAATCAGTCTTTAAAAACAAATGTCCTTCCTTCAGATGTCAGCTCTTCCACATGTGTGTGACCTGAGAACATGTTAATTAACCCTTTAAATTTCTTTCTTTCTTTCTTTTTTCTTCCTAAATCATATAATTTCTCCCTTCACTTTCCTTATTCCAAACCCTGTCATGCAACCCTCCATCCCCTCGCTGTCTTTCAAGTTTATGGTCTCTTTTTCTAATTGGTGGTGGTGGTGGTGGTGGTGGTGGTGGTGTGTGCATGTGTGTGTGTACCTAAATATGTAGACCTTCTCTGTCTGTATAATATTATTCATATATATGTTTTCAGGGATGACCATTTGATTCTGAATAACCAGTTGATGTGCTCTTCCATGAGAAGACTATCTCTCCCACTCTCAGCACTACAGTTGCCTGGAGTTGTTTGTCCAGAGTTAAACCCTCTCAACTTTTCCCCCTTCCGTGTTAGCATGTCCACTGGTGTTATTCTTGCTCATGCCTTGTTTAGGCAGCCTTATTAGTAAGACACACTCACACAAGATAGACATTTGATTTTTTTAAAGGTAACAATCATACACTACAATTTCCTAGTAAATCACAATTTGCAAGACTCTGTCTGGCTTTGAGTCACAACACTCATAAAGTGAAATAATGCGCTATTACATCTTCAAGAAAGAAACTTAAATCCAACAAACCATGATATAAAACAATAATGAAGTATTTACTCCCTAAAAATTTTAATGGAGTTTTTGGTTATTAGAAAAGAGTCTAAGAAATCCTGCCTTACTTTTTAAAGATAAGATTCCAGAGAAATACATAGAACCTTAGATTGTTAGAGAGTTAGAGAAAAATGAACTGAAAGACACCATCGTGCATAATTCCTTTAAAAATGTATGTGAGATCAAAATTAGCACCTTCCTTCTTTTCATTAAAAAGGGAATATGGAGTTGGTGAAGATAAGCCAGCTGTCTGGCAATCTAGAATGGGTGTTATATGGTGGTGTTTATTACACCCACGGTCCTAGTTCTTGGAGTGGAACACTGTGAGAGAAAATATTTGTAATCTCCTACTGCCATCTTATGTAGTGTCTTGTCACTGCACAATCCAAGAAGAAGATGCGTGAGGAGGGACCACCAAAAGCATCCTCTAGAAACTGTATCAAGCCCATGCTCTTCACATAAAAGTTAAATTTCCATGACTTTATCATATAAAAATTAAATCATTGTTCTCCCATTCTCCATTCTAATTATATTTAAATTTTTAAAAATTAAGCCACTGAAAAAAATTAAGCCACTGAGAAATGTATTTGTAATTCCCTTATTGATTTCTTGAGCTTAATGTTTGTCGTATTTACTGTAGTTTAACCTGGCCAATTGTAATGTAAAATGTTGAGTAACACTGCACATTAACCTGATGTATAAGCAATGCAAACTCCAAAAATTGTAAATGTTAATAAATCAGAAACAATGTGCAGCTCTGTTCATTAAACCAAATAGGTGAGCAAACATCTGTATGTCAAACAATAAACCAACAAATTCACACAAAGAGTTTTAATGAGTCAACCACACTCAATGACAACAGTTTAAAATCACAGTGCAAGTGCAAGCCTGAATTTTCTAAAAATCCTAAGAGTTTCTGTTAACTGTATTTCTCTAATCAATTACTCTTCAGATATCCTCAGACAATTTGGAAAGCTATGAGGTGGAGAACCTCTCCTACTTTTATTTTATTTCCTAATAAAAAACAAGCTACTAGAGATGTATATTAATTAAGAGTACTCTTAGTCACAATAAAGCAACAACAACAAAAAACCAACTGACCTCATGTATTGATAGAAACATATCTATCTGTTAGACTTAGGCTATGAAGTAAAATAGCTGAATAAGGTCTTCAAAAGCCTCAGGGACACACAGAATATGGCATTTAAAGCTGTTCTTACAATCCTAAATTTCTTCGACAAGTTAACTCCTGACAACACCCAGCTGACCTCAAAAAAGATGATGAGCATCAAAGAATCTCCTTATGGACATGGCTTCAAAGGTGGCAAAATAGCCACTGGGCAAAATGTCCTCGTTCCGGCCACAAACAGAATCTGCCTAAAAATGGGCTACTTAGATGCAGGCAGAGTCAATGGCCGCACTCTGCCAAGTCAAGGTAAGCAAATCCTCAATAGTTCTGGCCCTGCAAACAAGTCTGGCAGAGATATTAGACCAGAAAGCTGAAGATGAAGCTCCAACGTTATAAAGTGTTTTGGGTGACTTGTCAGACAGTAAACTGTCTTCAGTCAATTATACGTTTTGGAAGCTGCTAACCCACACTGCTGGTTCACTCAGGAATTTAAGTTGTATTCCTTCTCAAGTCTCTGAGGGGCATTGAAGACAAGATAGTATAGTTTTACAACCAAGCTTAGTTGATTAGGGGACAAGATCTTTTTAGATCAAGATAAAGAAGTTAAGCTATTAGAGTTGAGATAGGATAAATATTGAATCTCATTCGGAAATTTAGACCCAACAAGACAGGAAGAACACTTACTTCAAACAAGACGAATGCAGATGGCCAAGTCACTATGAACGTAACATATATAGTACTCAGTATTCTCATGATTGTCACATGGTTCTCCCTGCTGTATGTAGTTTGTCTTATACATGTGTAATAAAATAAAGGTATTTTTAAAAAGCGCCAACTGACCACGATGTACAGAGTAAGTCTCTGCAAGCAGAACTGTGTTTCCTGACAGCTGTTTCTGATGGTCTGTGCAGCTCCCCTTCCTCTCTCCTTACACGCTGGCTTCCGTCTTCATGCTTGTCACCTCACAGCCACCAAACAATTGCTGTAGTTCTAGACATTAAGTCAGTATCAAAGTTAGGCAAAGTGGCAGCAGACGGCACCAGAAGCTTCTTCTGTCCTTACTAGTCTGACTGGTGAGAATCATATATTGCCATTCCTAACTGCAGGGGGGACTAAGAAAGTGATTATTCTGTTCCTCACTATGAATCAAATTAGAAAAAAATTTGAGAAAAGAAGGGAAAGCAGGAAGAGCCAGTGTCCACCAAGGGCAGATATTACTTTTGTTCTATACTATGATTTTAGGTTCGGATAGTAAACTAAGCAGAAGTGAAAATCTTCCTTCTCTTTCCAACCCTATACTATAACGTCAGGCAAAATGTCTGGGGAAATACATAGGAGTGCTGGCAGATGTAAGAGAAATCTTCAAATCCAATGCTATAGACAAGAGAACTAAAAATAATGTTGAGAGAAAGGGGAAGAAACTGGAGAAAACTGGTTAAAATGAACTCAGTAGCACATTATAAAGGACAAATAAAGAACATTGCTGAAGAGATGCCTTCCAAACACAAGGTACCCAGAACATAAATGCTCCAAATGATGGATCTGCTGCCCAGTAAATACATGTGTGTGTGTGTGTATGCGTGTGCGTGTGTTTGTGTGCCATGAGTAGCACATCAAATGGCAAAATGTCACTGATATGGATCCAAATAATAGAGGAATCTCAAAGGATTCTACAATAGGGCATTTGAAATATTGATGATGTCTATTAAGGCAAAATTGGGACACATTTAAACTGGGATCAAATATAAGTTTTGCAAATAATAGTTATAACAGAGCAAAGAGAATTCTTAAACAACATCAACTTTGGGGAGAGCTGAATAGAATCTCAACTTTAGTCAAATGTTTAGCAGAGCATTTTCTACTTGATATGTTTTATAAAATAAATTCATAAAAATGAGGTTTTCTTGTCTTTTTCAGAAACTTTCCACTTGAACAAATGCCTCATAACCCAGAAGTTGTGATGTGGAGTTAGGAAGGAGAACAAGAAACTATAGTAAAAAGTTGCATGCCAATAATCTTTTTACATGGGCACCCAACACAAGAGGATCTAAAATTAAATATGTACTGCAAAGTTCCAGACAAAACTCAACTACAGAGCAAGACCTTACCTCAATTTATGGTTGAAAAATGTATCTATTTATGTATGTATGTATGTATGTATGTATGTATAATTAATCTACAAAATTTGATCCTTTCTTTTCATCTCACAATTCCAAAATGGTCCATTGTGTAGTTAATAGAAAATGAATGGGAAGAAAAAAAGGCTCATAGTTATTTGTAAGAACAAATCAATACAAAAACTACGGAATTTTGGATACAGAAATAAGGAGCAGATGTTATCCAAGCCAAAATTGTGTTTCTCTGTGACTCCAAAATTCTCCCCAAAAAATCATTGCAGAAAAGACCATAGTAAACTACATAAGGATACCAGCCGAAAAGGCATCTTAAGGGGCAGAATTTTGGAAGCTCTGGAAATGGAGGTGAGGAGGAAGTACAGAGTTACAAAGTTTCATAATATTGACAAATAACCTTTCTACATTTGTAAGCTTTTACAGAATTCTAGTTATGTAAATTTAAGTGAGTCTTAGAAAAAATGTAAAAATCCAAGACACATTAACATTTTCTATTAGATGAAATACCAACATCATCAGCAAAAATTAAATGGTCTTGCTTCATTTCCCGTAGAAGATTCATGAGTGCTTATGTTCAAACTCTTCTTAAAGTATATTCAAGGTACTTTAGGAAAAACTTAAGCTATTGTTCTCAATAACTTTTGAACAATTGGAAAAATACTCACACACATACAAACAAACAAACACACACACACACACACACACACACACACACACACACACACACACA
>OU015755.1:36795338-36807409 GCA_907169655.1 Acomys percivali | reverse complement strand
CACACACACACACACACACACACACACACACACACACACACACACACGAGTCTATAATGCCTAAGACAATAAACCCTAAATCAAGCTATCTAATCAGGAACTAAGTCCCATTTCTAGATATCTACTAAAACAGAATAATTTCTAGTAAGGTTATAAATGATTTTCACTTTTCTCTTTGATTCTTCACTAGGATGTCTTTGTACATCTTATGTGATAAAATAATATCAAAACGCAAAACTAACAATACATCCTACATGGCTCAGTCCATCAAGCTAAAGGAGGGCTCTAAGCAGACGCAGAAGATGCTCAAGATAGATCTTCACTCTGTAGGAAAAGCTCTCCCAGAGTTATTTTATTTTAGTAGTTTCTGATAGATGATTAATTATTAATAGAGAATGAAATAATATCAATATATTCAATCAGCTCTTCAACATCTAAATGATAAGTAATTTGACTTTTTAACTGTTTGGGATAATAACTTCTTTAGTGGTACTTACAAATGCTAGGAAAGGTTAAAAAAAATAAGTTCCTTGTGCAAATTCAAAAATAAAGTCTAATTAAGAAAAGTGGTATTTTACTGGCCATTTCTCCAAAAATGAAGAAAATTGAAAATAATGGCAATTATGGCACTTACTTCCCAGTTCTTAAAGTAACTTCCATTAAAAAGAGGAAAATGTGTTATAATAAATGCATAGGAACAATTATGAACAGGGACCATACCCTGTTTAATCATAAATCAGAACTACAAAAACTGATCAACCTGTTACAAAGAAGTATAATAAAGTAATGCTTCCACAATCAACAATAGATCTACATTGAAAACTGTACAAAATAAAAAACTGTACAAAATCAATCGTGATAATCTATGACAGCTCTTGTTATGACAGCGTCACATACATCATAGGTCAATTACCAGCCTGGCTTCCTCAGGTACAAGTGCCTACATAAACTGCTGTTGACTCACTTTTAAGTGCTAAGTCAACCCAAACCATGCAGTACTGACCTTGGTTGCCTAGAAGTAATTGAATTACACACTACATAACCCTAGTGATTCTTTTAATTTTATGATTTTACATTTGGTTTGAGCTTCATAAACTAAATTCAGGAGAATAGGCTGAGGAAATTCTGCATCAACACCATCCTGTTCATAGTGGTAAGGGACAAAAAAAATAACTCATTAATGGGAGGCTAATAAAAGCTGGGCTAAAAAGGAGAAAAACTCATGCATGAATTAGTGTGTGAATCAACCGGCAATAAAAATGAAAATTTCCTAAGAATCCCTTTTAAAAAGCATCAGAGACTCAGTGATTCAGAGCACTGGCTGCTCTTGCAGATCACCAAGAGATGATGCTCAGCACCCACATGGTGGCTCACAGCCATCTACACCTCCAAGTGATCCCATGTCCTCCCCATGGCCTCAATAAGCACTGCACAGGGACACATGGAGGCAAAACACGTACACATATAAAATATAAATAAAACCCTTTAAAATGTTTAAGTGCCAAATCAGAATCTGTAGAAACTGATCCTGTGTTTTAATTTGATTTATAAAAATTTCTAACACAGAGAATGGATTTAAAAGTATAGCAGTAAATAAGACCAAAGAAATAATATTCAGGTTGAAAATATCCAAAGCAGAGAAGTGGGTTCTAACGCAAAAGGAAGCTGAAAAGAACAGAGGACCACAATGTGGTGATTTTTATAACTGAGGAGTATAAGTAGACAATTTAGACACCCACAGCACCAAGAAGTTATCCGAGCGACTGACTGCTAGGACGCTGAAAGCATGGGAAGCAAGACGTCTCCTGGGGCTCTCTCTCTTCCAGAGCTGTGAGAATACGTGCAGTGTAAAAGGAAAATAGGTGTCATGATGACTTCACCATATCTTATTATTTTCTTTAAACTGTGTTTATTTAAAAAGATAAGTATTTGTCTGTTAGCAGAACATAGGGTTGAAGTTCCTCATAATTTTCACTTGTTGGAAGAGCTTGAAGGAGGACATAAAGGAATAGGTAATGGTACAGTTAGCTGGGGCCTTGGAGATGATGAAGACATGATACAAGTTGGACAATCATGATTATTGGGCCACCAAGTACAAAGTAGGAAAACAGAATATATAGCCTGAAAGTAGAATGTGGATCTAAATACCCAGAAACTCCTCCACCGGTTAGATTTGTAATAAAAGTGAACATGTATGGAGTCAATAATTCCAGTGGAATGCTGGATGCACAGAACATACCAGTATTAGAAAAATAGCAAAATTCCTATAGCATTAAGGTTGTACTTGAAGAGCTAAGATGTCTACTGATGTCCAAATAAAATATGAAGCTTCGACAGCCACCAGAAGGACAGACACACAACAACTAATAGTGGGTCTCAAACATCTTAAATCAACAACCTTCTATTCATGTTAATGTCTTGATTAAATATCACCATGCAGAATACCTATACATTAAGTAAAAGAATTGCTGCTGGTAAACCAACCCAGACAGTTGTAAGAATATATTTAATATATGTACACCTATTTTGTTTTCAGATAGCAAGAAGTGCAGTAAAACCTTTCTTTCACTACTTAAAGCACTGTCACTTTAACATGAACCTGAAGTATTCAAAATTGAAATCAGATTTTCAAGACAAAATCATGGCAAAGGAGTGTCAGTGTCTGATGGCCATGGAAAGCTTTGTCTTTCTGAAAAGTAAAGTCTCAAGAAGGAACAGATATGGCAGACTTTGTCCATCATGCTCAGAGCTGCGGTTGGAATTGTTTAAAGTAGTAGGTATAATGAATAGTCACAAATTGTGTTAATTCTTGCAGTGGTTTGCATGCTGACTACTATTGGTATCAAAACTAGGTTTAGGATAGTTTTGATACCTGTATTTATAATACAAAGACATTTGTGTGGATTGATGAATTTCTGTTAAAAGACGTTCCTGCTTGTTACATGTAATAGATATGATAATTTGTTTACAGTCTTTGTTTAATAAAACATACTTAGAAAAATTTTTGTGGTGGCACATGCCTTTATTTTTAAATTGATTCAGATTCCATCTCAATTGTTATCCCCTTACATATCTCCTCCCATTCCCCCCTCCATCCCTCTTTTACCCTATTCCCCTCCCCTCGGTCTGTGACAGAAGAGGACCTCCTCCTCCACCATATGGTCACAGCCTATCAAATCTCATCTTGGTAGCCTGCCTATTCTTTCTCTGAGTGCCACCAGGCCTCCCCACCACAGTGGTCAAATATGGGGCATCAGAGTTCATGTCAGAGTCAGTGACCACACTTGACACAACAATGGACAATGCCTTGTCCATCGGCTAAATCTGAGTAGGGCTTCAGTGTTTACTGCATGTAGTGTCCTTGGTTGGTTCAGTAGTTTGAGCAGACCCCACTGGGTCCAGATCCACCCATCATGATGTACTTCTTGTAGGTTTCTAGGACCCTCTGGATCCTTCTATTTTCCCATTCTCCCATACTTCTCTTACCTAGAGTCCCACTAGGAGGTCCTCACATCTATCCCAATCTCCTAGTAAGTGGAGACTTTCATGGGACATCCCTTTTGGGTTAGTGTTCAATTATGTGAGTATATAGTATGTGAGTCTTTCTGAGTCTGGGTTAACTCACTCAGTATGATCATTTCTAGTTCCACCCATTTTCCCTCAAATTTCAGAACTTCTTTGTTTTTAATAGCTGAGTAGTATGCCATAGTGTAAATGTACCACAGTTTCATTATCCATTCTATGACTGAGGGACATTTAGGTTGTTTCCAGGTTCTGGCTATTACAAATAAGGCAGCTATGAACATGGTTGAGCATATGTCCTTGTTGTATGGTGGAGCATCTTCTGGGTATATTCCAAGGAGTGGAATAGCTGAGTCTTGAGGTAGTTTGTTTATCTGATCTTGATTCAATTTTGGCAAGTGGAATCGATCAAGAAAATTGTCCATTTACCTTAGATTTTCAAATTTTCCAGCCTTTTACCCTGAGGTAATGTCTGTCCTTGTGGGTGAGATGCATTTCTTGAATGCAGAAGAATGTTGGGTCTTGTTTATGCATCCATTCAGCTAGTCTATGTCTTTATTGGAGAACTGAGGCCACTGATGCTGAGAGATATTAATGACCAGTGACTTTAAGTCCCTTGATTTTGATGTTGGTTGAAGTAGAGTGTTTGTGTGATTGTGTTTTTGCGACAGTGTAGTTATCTATTTCCATGTAATTTTGGTTGTAGCTTGTCCCTTTGGGGTGAGGTTTTCCTTCTAGTAACTTCTGTGAGGCAGGATTTGTGGATAGGTACTGTTTGATTTTGGTTTTGTCATGGAATGTCTTGTTTTCTCCATCAATGGTTATTAATAATTTCACTGCTTATAGTAGTCGGGCCCGGCATCTGTGGTCTCGGGGTTTGCAGGGCCTCTGTCCAGGGCCTTCTGGCGTCTTTGGTGCCACAGTCTTGGAATCCCCATACTAAGAACTTTCAAGTAAAGTCAGCAAAAAGGAAATAGGTGTGTGGATGTGTGATTTAAACAGATTGCTTCCCAAGACACCTCCACCAAACTTCTAATACATTTTACATTTACAGGAATATAGGTTTAACAGAACACTGTCAAAAAGTCATAAGATATTTTGATATTAACTATTATATTAATGTAATTCATATTGACATTATTAATGTTCTATATTAATAATTTTCATAATTTTATCATTATAAATATCCCTATCATTTATATTGCTGTTGGCCTCTCTAGCTATTAACACCAGTATTTTCATTCTCCTTGCTTCAAGGTCCCCATCTAGTTTAAAACTAAGAAATAATTAACCTTTAGAGACTGTAAAGTAAAAAAGCATAGAATCATCTTTATTTTTAATTATGGGTGCATGTGTGCATGTGTGCATGCATGTGTGATCTGACCTGTGTGCAGACACTGATGGACATCAGAAGAGTATATTGGATCCCATAGAGTTGAAGCTGCAGGCAGCTGTGACTCACTTCACATGGGTACTGGGAACAAGACTTATGTCCTCTGCAACAATAACAAATGCTGTTAAACACTGACCCATTTCTCCAATACCTAGAATTATCTTTATGTGGACATGAGTAGGAGTGAACTGACTAGGTCTGACTCTTAACTGTGCTGCTGGGTGACTTTGTACAATCAGCTCACCTCTCCACACTGCTTCACTACTGTAAAGCTGGGGCAATGAGTTGGTCTGAGAACTTTTGAGAGAATTAAATGAAATAGGCTTCATTCAGCATTTGGTAAAGCACCTCTACAGATGTTCACTAGATGGATAAAACCGACTCTTGAAAAAACAGAATCCGTTTGCTTTTGTCAAGTAAAAACAAATAACTGGCTGTGGAGCCCAAAATGAAGTTACCTTAATGAACTTTTCATTTTGTACTGATAAAAATGTTTATGTAGCCACCGAGTAAACGGAAATAAAAATCTATTAATGGTTGTTGCAGGAGAGGGTGTCATTTTCTTCAATGGTGTAGCCACTAAGGGACTAATTGGGAAGGATAAAAGGCTCAAACAGAAAACAAAGTGGTATCGGAGGGTAATGGAGGTGAATGTAATCACAATACACTGTATATATGTAAGAAATTTTCAAAGACAAAAAAAACTTAGCTACACAAGTGTTATTGCAGATAGTCTGGTAAAATCAGTATTAGGTACAGTAAATCCTCAGTTAATCTCAAATTCATAAATAGATTGTTTCTTAGTTTTTGATAGGCCATAAATACGTGTATACATGTACCTATACATACACATATGCATTTTCTATGTGCACATTTTGTGGTGATAAGTAGGAGCTCCGCTGATCTGAACTGGGGAGAATGTCTGGAGTAGTGAAGGTCTATAATTTGAAACTTTCTGAGTCTCAATGAGCTTCTGTCTTAGGAAGGAAAGTAAGTATTTGCCAAGCTGGGTCAGATCAAGCATTTCAAGAGTAGCATTCACAAAACTGCTGGCAAAAATGAAATATAAATGCCAAAACAGACTAGTTCCTACAAATATACAATATATTGTATATATTATGAAGAGAACATGACATATCAGGTATGATTTGTAAATAAAATATCATTCAAAATATATTCAAAGTGCAGCCTGAACCATGACTGTTTTTGTTGATGTTTAAAAATAAGTGCAATGATTGAAAGTATTGGCCACTTTGATTTTTAATATTGTTTTAAAAAGTGATTCTGTGACAGATATGAAGGCTCAAAATGCATATAACAAAAACCAGATGTGCAATCTGAGATGAAACAAATTGGGTAACATGGCCACACTCATGTAGCTCCAGGATAGAGATGGAAAGCGAATGGGACAGGCCCTAGAATGCCAGTCTTCTTTGCTGGGATCCAAAGAATCCTACCATAATGCAAACTCTTACACTTGACTCAGGAATTGTATGATTTCAGAGATAAGATTTTATCTTTGTTCAAAATGAGAAATCCTGTTTGATGTTTTCTTTAAAAGTCTTTAGGAAGAAACAGATGAAGATTAATATTCAAATTAACCATGACTCTCTGGATGGGGATAGAGGAGTAAAAACCAGGAAGAAGCTATTTACTTCCACATGAGAGTTCTCTGCAGGAAGGAAGGTCAATGAAGGGTGATAATGTAGACTTCTCATACCTGTGACCTCTCAATTTTGTTCCCAGCTAAAATTTGTTATACTGTATTGATTAAAAGGTTAAACATAAGAATGAGACTTTAACTCAAATCTCACCTAGGTATATAACAAGGGCATCCCACTTAACTTCAACCGGATTCTGTTTTCTCATTTTAAAGTGTTTGCTATGCAAGCATAAGGACCTAGTTTTTTAACCTCCAGTACCCATGTGAAAGGCCAGGCACAATGACATACATCTGTAATTTCAACTTCAGGTTTAGTTATTGATCATATCCCTAAAACTTAGGTGGATAGCGATTGAGAAAGACACAAAACATTCACCTCTCACCTCCACAAGCACATGTACACACATGCACACACTTGCATGTACCCATGAGCACACAGAAATAGACACATGCATGCACGTGTGCACACATACACACACAAATGAGACTCTATCTCATGTTTTTACAATAGTTAAAACACCTATCCTATGGGGAAAATCTAAAATATTGCCTAATCTTTCATATCTGTTATGGTTATTAATATGTTCAACATCTATACTCCTAAGACATTAGAATACAAGAAAAATTATAACCAGCAACTTTTAAACCTCTCAAAAAGATGTTTATTTTTTCTATAAAAATGTGTTCCTCTAAGATAAAATTATACTTCTTGGAAATATTTTCATATTGTCAAATCTTTCAACTTATCTTAGTGCTTACTCAAATATACTTTCACTGAATAATAATTGATGTGGGACAGCGATGGATCATGCCTTTAATACAAGCACTTGGGAGGCAAAAGCAAAAAATTATTTGCGTTCAAGGCCAGATTGGTCTACAGAGCAAGTTCCAGGACAATCAGGGCCACAAAGAGATACCCTGTCCTGACAACCCCAAAATAATAATAATTAACAAAAATACCAAGTATTAATTAATGATTATCCAAGAATGAAGTCATACAAGTATCATTGCTATATATTTGGGTTGACAATGTCCCAGATTGATTTTTATTGCTGTGATAAAACACTGACCAAATAAATCCAACTTACAGAGGAAAATATTGTATTGTAAAAGTTAGAGTCTATCATCAAGGTAAGCCAGGTCTGGAGCTCCAACAGGAACCTGGGGGCAGAAAATGAAGTGGACACCATGGAGGAATACTGTTTAATAGCTTGCTTAGCTTGCATTTTAAATTTTTTATTTTTATCATTATTTGTATATCCCAACCAGTTTCCCTCCCTCCTCACCTTCTAGTCTCTTCCCCTACCTTACTTCTGGGCCCCACTTCCCATCCACTCCTCCCCCATTTCTATTCAGAAAAGGACGGGCCTCAATTGGTATCTACAAAACATGACATAACAGGTTGCAGTAAGACTAGGTACTTCCCCTTGTATTAAGGCTAGATAAGGCAACCCAGTATGGGAAAAGGGTCCCAAAAGCAGGCAAAAGAGTCAGAGACAGCCCCTGCTCCCACTCTTAGGAGTCCCACAAGAAGATCAAGCTATGTAACTGTAGCATATACAAAGAGGGCCTCGGTCAGTCCCATGCAAGCTCCCTGGATTTCAATTCAGTTTCTGTGGAGGGCCTATAAGCCAACATTACATGATTTGGTTTGTTTTCTTGTGGCATCCTTGACCCTCTGGGTCCTAGAATCCTTCCTCCCCTTCTGCAGTATCCCCAAAGCTCCACCTAATGTTTTATTGTGAGTCTCTGCATCTGTTTCCATCAGTTGCTGAGTAAAGTCTCTCCCTTGACAATTGGGCTAGACGCCAATTCTGAATATAGCAGAATATCATTAGAAATAATTTCATTAGCTTTAGGTTTTTGCTTGTTTGTTTGTTTTCTTTTGCCAAATGTGCTTGGTTCTTTCCTAAGTCTCCGTGCTTTCCAGCCTCTCGGTCCTGGCGCTCAGGCAATGTTAGGGATGGGCTTCCTCATACTTGTGGCATGGGTCTCAGGCTGGACCAGTCATTGGTTGGCCACTCTCACAATTTCTGTGTCACTTTTACCCCAGCACATCTTGAAGGTAGGACAAATTGTAAGTCGAAAGTTACCAGGTTGGTGCCCCAATCCCTCCACTGGAAGTCTTGCCTAGTTACAGGAATGGCCAGTTCAGCCTCCATATCCCTCATTGCTAGGAGTCTTAGCTGGGGTCACGCTTGTAGATTCCTGGGCGTATCCACTGCACTAGGTTTGTAGCTTGTCCCCAAGAAGCCCCCCCCCCCGATTCCAGTTGTCTCTCCAGTGCCCTCTCCCTCTATCCTCCCCCCAACCTGATCCCTCCTCTCCTCCCACAGTGTCTATTCTGTTTTTCTCTCCCCAGGAGACTCACAGCTTCCTCCCTTGAGCCCTCCTTGTTACTTAGCTTCTGTGGGTCTATGGATTGTAGCATGGCTATCCTTTATTTTACAGCTAATATCCAGTTATAAGTGAGTACGTACTATGTTTGTATTTCTGGGTCTGGTTTAGTGTAATGGGAATTTTGGAATTTTTGTTTCTTTTAAAACACAAAAATATAAGAATGTGTTTTGTTTTGTTTTTGTTTTTTAGATTCCATGTATGGGGATATGGGTTACTTCGCAGGAGCTGACTATGATTTGCCTACTTCTCTAGCAGAGGTGTGGTTTTGTCAGCTGCAGATAGATTCTGCAATTGTGTAACATTTGGAACTTTTTAAGAGGATATAAATGCTAGAGCCCCTGTGGGTCGTGGGTGGTTGGTGGTGGTTCAAGAGGGTTGGTTGTGGTTTGTTAAGCACTCATGCACAAAGAATAAACAAGAAGAAGTTAGGTATCCTAACAGTGAAGACAAAACTTGCTCCAAGGAGTTCAAGGCCCCTAATCAACAGAAGTAGTCTAATAATAGCATCAGCCTTGTTCCAAGCATGGAAAAAAAAAAAGAAGCCACAAAGTAGCTAATAGCAGTTACAGATTACCTCCCTCAGGATGATTTTTCCTAGTTCCATACATTTGTCTGAAATTTTCATTTCATTGCTTTTAGTAGCCGAGTAATACTCCACTGTATAAATGTACCACAGTTTCTTTATCCATTCTTTAGTTGAGGGAAATCTAGGTTGTTTGCAGTTTCTGGCTATTATGAATAAGGCTGCTATGAACATAGCTGAGCGAATGTCCTTGTGACTTATAACACACCGCGGTTTGCAGTGCCACTTCAATAAATGTGCAATGGAGAGGTGGGAAAGATGGCTGAACAGGGCAGCACACAAGGCACAGAGGGGCAATGTTGGTGTCCATGGTCACTGCGACAGCCTGGGGGACCATGCTGAGGTCTGGGTGCCATGCTGCTATTGGCTGTTATGGGCAAAGAGGCTTGTTTTGCAGTGTTATTGATGACTGCAGACTTACAGTTAAGAATGAGAGACACTGATGGCATTTGTGACAACCTCCCTCAACTCCCTCCTTAAAAAAAAAAAAAACAGTCTATATAGGAAGCATTACAATTTGTGATAGGCATGCTGAAGTGTAGCTCTTCACAGGTGATGGCTTCTGGTGTGGGCAAAGGGAAGGTCTCAGTTACCTTTAAGGGGCTGGCCACGGGGATTTTGACCATGCTCCAGTAAAAATATGGGTGACTTAAATTAAACTTGATTTGTTTGGGTTTCTTTTTCTTTTCTTTTGGGGTGGGGAGGACACAAGGGTGGGAGGGTGAACCTGGGAGATGGAAACTGAGTGTGATTAGGGTGCATTGTGTGAAATTCAAAAGTGATCAATAAAAATATTATGTTGAGAAAAAAAGATCTTTATTGTAAACTTATGAATCCTCAGAGCATAATTAGTTGGATATTGATCATCTCATCAGTGACTCCCAGGAAGAACTTTTTATATGAAATCAAAGCTGCAGAGAAGGTTCCAGGCTCCTATGCTATCTCCAGATGGGTGCTTCCTTAATCAAAAAAATGCCCATCTATCATGATACATTTGAGTAATGATGATACACCTCTGATGACCTGGTAATAACAGATTTTTGCTCTTACTCTCAGAAAAAGAAAAATAATTTGCATGTATACTCTTGATTCAGTCAACTTGGTACAGTTACCTTGTTCAAAGTGGTTGCTAGTGGCTGAGCCTTAACTCTGAGGAAGAAGCTGAACAAATAGATATATTCATTCTCATCCATTATCCTCTGAAAGACTCTTTAATCATTAAGTACATCTACTTATTACAAAGCTCTGTCACTAAAAAACTAAGCTGCCCTTCTTATAGAATTACTTTCACCTATTTTTCTGCATTCTGAATTCATCACTCAACAAAATGACAATTTTAAAAAGATATCAATCTATATATTTAAATTTTCACTTCTTTAATTACCAATGAACTGTTTAAACTGTTTCTTTTTTTCTTTCTAGTGTTACTTTGGGTCTGTATGTGTTCTGTCCCACTCGCATTCATTTGCTGAAGTCCTAGGCCCAATGTGTTTGGAGACAGAACCTTTAAAGAGGTAATTAAGGTTAACTGAAGTCCCAAGAGCTAGTCTCTATCTATCTAATAGGACTAGTCTTGTAAGAAGAGGAAAAGACACCAAGGACACCAAGGACAGGGAAGGGGCAAGGCCCTCTAACGGTAGCTGTTGTAAACCAGGAGCAGCCAAGCAAACCCACTGATGCCTTGATCTTGAACTTCCAACTCTGAGACTATGAGGTTGGTTAGGCATCAATGGCAGACCAAGCCTACAACTATTGTACAAAATTTATTAATTCAGTAGGTTTTTCTAACCTGACTAGCTCCCAAATAATTGAGACAGAGACCTGTTGATTTATTTAACAAGCTTAAGCACAAGAACTTCCCAGTCACACACCCCAGTTACCTGCCAAAATTGGTCCTGTATGGGTGTCAGCTTCATCAGGCCACATCCCCTCTCCAACTTCTTTCTTCTCCCTCTCCCACCTGAGACGCCCAAGACACTGAAGCCCCACCTACCTCTCTTGCCCAGTTACAGGCTGTCCAACACTTTTTTTTTTTATTAGCCAATGGAAAATAATTGGGGAGCAAAGTTTACAACATTGTTCCGTGTACATGAGAATGCACTCCTCTGTACTGCAACCAGATTTGGGGGCCCAGAATTTAGCATCTGAGTACACAGAGCACCAGACCAAGCCCCAAGAACTAACCGTTTATCTCTGTGTTCTTTATCTACTCTTATAGTACTCTACTTACCTTGAAACTTCTAATGTTTGTGTTGGGTTTTGTTTTTGTTTTGGCCTATGACATCATTCATTCAGTAATTCATTTTCCACCAACAGGCAGGTGTCTAGAGTTGGATGGGCAGCTAGCCTATCCTAGATCCCAGTGACAGCCGACCTTGTGCATCAAAACAGACTCGGCATAGTGAGACAGCTCTGCTGATAAAAGCACTTGAGTCCAAGCCTGGGTACCTGAGTTCAATCCCTGGGGTTCACCAAAACACACACACACACACACACACACACACACACAC
>OU015755.1:36765972-36795328 GCA_907169655.1 Acomys percivali | reverse complement strand
CCAAAACAAAAAAGCAAAAAACAGAAAAATCCTCCAACAACAACTCCAATTTTAAGAGATAATTTAGTTGTCTAGAGTTGTAAAATATGCATATATACATGAGGTGGAAAGTTCTTAAATTATAATAGTGTATATTCTCATCTGACAATAAACATCAAACTAAACAATTATGTTAACCCAATGATGGACCAAACCAAGACACTACCACCTGGCCTAGCTGAATTATTGAACTATCATAGTTTTGTTCTGTTTTTTTTTTTTTTTTTTTTAAATTTGAGGAAAAATCAGGAAGGCTGTAGACTTTTCAAGTTCCCATGAGAAACTACTTCCTACCCCCTCACACACCCGCAAGGGTTCCTCCCCATTCTGTTAATAAAATTCTATTAGAAAGCAGATAAGCTGTCTTCACAAAGTCCACAGCTTGGTGGTTACGGAAAACGACTATAGGCCAGATGCGATGGTTTTGAACACCAGCACTCCAGAGGTGGAGAGGAAGTGAGGGAGGGGGAGGGGCGGGGGGAAAGAGAAGAGGAAAAGAGGGAAAGGTATAGGGACTGGGACAAGAGGGAAGGGTAGAGGGGGAAGAGAGACAGGGAAAGAATAAAGAGGAAAAGAAGGAGGGGGGCGCGGAGAGGGGGAGGTGCTGTCAGGAAATGCGTAGAAACCTTGTATCTCTGCAAGTTCGAGGCCAGTCTGGTCAACGCGGTAAGTTCCAGGCCAGTCAGGGTTACACACTGAGCCCCTGTCTCCAGGAGCGGACAGAGGAAGGTATAGCAGACAGTGACCTGACCTGCCTGGCGTTACCTACGCTGAACGTCCATGCTCAAGACACCAAGTTCTCCGGGGATTTTAGAATTTTGAGACTCGACAATCATCCCAAAGACTGTAACGATGACAAACAGCCACCCTTATTTTCCCTGTTCTCCATATGCCAACACTCGGCATTCAACGGGCCTCTTGGTAAACAAACATACAGCGGTTGTGAAAAATACGGACATTGTCCTGGAAAAAACTGACTAGAGCAACCAAATAGTGTCCAAACTGTCACTGGGAAAATGTAGTTTATCTCAAGAGGGACTTCTCACGATCCAAGACAAGTACCTGCGAGGAAGACCACGGAAGCAGCACAAACTGGGAAGCCGACCCTGCACCATAAATGCTGGGAAGACAGGGCTGCGGGGATCTCACGCTTGGGAAAAGGTCGGAGAGCCTAAATCCCTTAGCTGACTGAGGGTGGAAGAGGGGAACCGGGGCACCGCAGGGAGGGGGAGGGGCGCCAGGGGCCGGGGATCACGTGGAAGGCCTATGTTCGCTGACAATGAGGTCAAGATAGCCTGCTAAGGCTGCTCCAGGCCGTGAGGTAACTAATTTTTTAAACGTGTACCGAAGTAGTAGGCCAACTTCTCTCAGAGCCGCACCGGCCTCCCTTCGGCGGCGGCGACCCATCCCAGCATCCTCTGCGCTGACTAGCGGCGCGCTGGAGCCAGACGTCACTCTCCGCCGTCAACGTGGCGTTGCTATGGCAACGCAGTTGCGCCACCCCACCCCCCACCCCCCACCCCCCCCACCCCCCAGCTATGTCGCTGCAACCCGCCCATTCATCACGAGTGTTCATGGAACTGGTTCCCTGGGCTGACCGGGGCCGGGAAAACAACCCGATCTCGACCTTAGAGGGGCAGCCAGTCGGCTGCCGCCCCTACACAGCGCAGGGCCACCCTGGAGTCCGCGAGGTCCACGTGAGCGGCGCGGCCGAGGTGTCCGCCAGCCCCGACCGGGCTCTGGTGGTCGTGCGGGTGAGTAGCACCAAGGAGGCGGCCGCTGAGACCAAGAAGAGCGTGTGCCGCCGCCTGGACTACATCACGCAGAGCCTCCAGCAGCAGGGACTGCAGGTGAGCTTTCGGGGACCGGTGCAGGCCGGGTGACCCTGAAGCTTTGGGGATGCTTTGTTAACCTCATTGTTTATTCCAGCACGCAATGGATGCTTGGACCCTTCCTTCTAGAGTCTAGATAGATGAAAGCCGTTATTGGCCGTAGTGAACTTGAAATCACAAATCCAGATTACGTAGGTTTTTAATCTGATGATATTTGCGGCAGTGATTTTGTTTTGAAGCTTAGAGTGATGAAACGTTTTCTTGGAAAGTTACATGTACATATTTGCCTAAATAGAATGTTGGACCCTAGTATTCTGTACGTGAAATTGGCAGGTGAGGAGCTTGAATTGCTTCCTCCCAAAGGTTAGCGTGGAGTGGTTCTTTAGTGTATTAGCATCTATTTTTGGTTTATGATAATCACCTACCCCAAACTGTACAACTTTTTAGTTTTAACCTGCTTTTTTTTTTTTTTTAAGTTCAGTGTAGGTAGGTATCATTCCTAGAGATGTCTGAAACAGATCACTGAATAGATCGCACCGTAGGCCTCGGTCCTCTTAAGGAATGAGGTGAAAACAGAACTAGCCTGCCTTACTCCATCCTCATTTTCCAGAACTAGAGAGATAAAATAATGCTCTGGATTTCAAGGTTGCTTCCATCTTTGCCATCCCCTGTTACTGTTGTATAAACCAGGACCGTGACTGCTGGAACCAGAGTTTCCTGCTGAGGTAACTCCGTCATGGTGAAAGTGCAAGATAGTCTTGTTTCTGTGCTAGAAATGTCACACCTTCAAAAAAGCACGTCTTGGGCTGAAAAATGGCTCAGAGGTTAGGAGCACTGCCTGGTCTTCCAAAGGTCCTGAGTTCAATTCCCAGGAACCACGTGGTGGCTCACAACCATCTATAATGAGATCTGGTATGCAGGTGTGCAGGCAGAACACTGTATACATAATAAATAAATAAATAAATAAATAAATAAATAAATAAATCTTTTTTTTAAAGCAGGTCTTTGTTTTTAAAAGAAAATATATTTGTTTACATTTAAAACCAGAATAATTGAAATGACCCGGGAGGGAGAGGATTGGCAGGAACCCACGTTATTTTGCATTTTAGAAAAGTTTAAATGTAAATTATAAACAATGTGAATAAAATGGGTACAAAATGTAGGGGAAAAAATTCTCCTAAGCAACCTGCTGCAGTCCTGTTTGAATAATGTAATGAGTTGGGTTTCTTTTTTTCTTTTATGTCATTGACATAGAACATAATCTGACCCCATGTTTCTAACTTCTAATGTGTAAAACAAAATCAATACAGTAATTACATTTAAAGTCAGTGTTGGAGGCAAGGCACAAGTCACCAGTCTCCCATCTTATCTTTGCTGCTGGAGGGAAGCACTCATGGATATAGCTCGTTCACCGATAGCATAAAAACCATGCATAATACTCCTCAGGGTAAGTTATGGACCTACAACGCCCTTGTATGTTTTCCGCTTTGGAATATTGGGCTTTAAATGTGCACTCCCTGCTTAAAGGGCCACTTCCAAGCTACACGCTGTCTTGACAGGTGGAGCCTTACTCTCTCATCATTACTTCCTGGCCTCTCTCCCTCTTAGTCTAAATAATTTCTATTTAGTTTTTAAGAACCAGACCCAAATCACATTCTTGTCATTCTTTTCTCAACAGTAATCCCTGGTATGCAATATTCTGCTTCTCCTTTCAAGTACACTATGTCAAGTATATTATAATTCTTGATGTACTTCTCTCTCAGAATGATTGCTATTGAGTAAGGCTCGTATACATGATGCATACAATGAAGAAAATGCTTTGGGATGAGTAAAAGAAAAAGAATGAAATAGTGTATAAGTTATTAGGTCAATTATTTAGTAGATCTTAGGTTTATGAATTTGTAAGAAGATGCAGCAATCAGTTTTAGCATCGCTTTAATGGGAAACTGTTGTGAGTTCTAAATTGCATTTACTTAACTGAGAAACATTTATTACGCGCTCGCAAACACTATTCAGATTTACATGGCCCTTAACTTAATGTTGTCTTAATTTGAGGGGAGGGGGGGCTGCTTGTAATGGAATATCACAATCTGAGTAGTTTAAGAACAATGGAGATTTAGTGTTTACCGCCCTGGAGATGAGGAAGGCTAAGGCACCATCATCTATGATTTGGTCTGGTGAAGATACAGTTCATGGTACATAGATGGCGCCTTCGCCGTGTCCTTGGGTTAGAGAAGAGACATGGCACCTCACTGGGGCCTCTTCTTAATAAGGACACTAATTCCATCCAGGAGGCTCCATCCTCATCATCTAACATCAAAGACCATCTTATACCATCACACTAGTGATTAGAGTTTTGTTTTGGTTGGTCAGTTGGTTTTTATTTTTGTTTCTTGTTTGATTTGGTTTGGTTTGGTTTGGTTTGGTTTTTCGTTTTGTTTTGTTTTGCTTTTTGTTTTCGTTTGTTTGTATATTTTTTTGAGACAAGGTTTCTCTGTGTAGCCTTGGCTGTCTTGGACTCCATTTGTAAAATAGGCTGGCCTTGAACTCACAGAGATCCACCTGCCTCTGCATCCCTGAGTGCTGAGATTGAAAGTATGTGCCACCACACTCGGCTGATTATGTTTTAGTATATGAATGAAGCATACAAACATTGAAAATTATAATGAATATTGTGTTTTCTATTTTCTATACCAACTTAGGCTATGAATCCAGTATTTGTCTACTCATAATTGTATTATTTTCTTTTTTTTACTTTTTTATTCATTTATTCATATTACATCTCAATTGTTATCCCATCCCCTGTATCCTTCCATTCCTCCCTCCTGCTTTCACCCTATTCTCCTCCGCTAGGTCTGTGACTGAGGGGGACCTCCTCCCCGTCTATATGATCATAGAGTATCAAGTGTCTTCTTGATAGCCTGTTATCCTTCCTCTGAGTGCCATCGGGCCTCCCCATCAAGGGGTTGTGGTCAAATAATGGGGCACCAGAGTTCATGCGAAAGCCAGTCCCTGCTCTTCACTCAGCTGTGGACTATACATGTCTGAAGCTGGTTGGTGGACAAAAAGAGAGAGAATTTTTTTGTGATAAAGGGCAAAATATTTAGAGATATTTATTTACCGTTTTCTCCAAACCTGGCTTATCAACAGCTTCTAAAGGACCAATCACACAAGTATCTTTTATTTATATATTGCTTTATGTTCTTTTCTTTTCTCCCCTTTCATTAAACATAGATTTTTTTTCATACAATATAATCTGAATACAATTTCTCCTCCCTCTACTCCTCCCACTTCCTCTCCCATCCAAATCCATTCCCTTTTTGTCTTTCATTAGAAAAGAACAGGCAGCCAGGAGCATGGCGCACACCTTTAATCCCAGCACTCAGGGTGGCAAAGGCAGACTGATCTCTGTGAGTTCCAGGCCAGCCTGGTCTACAAAGTGAGTCCAGGACAGCCAAGGCTACAAAGAGAAACCCTGTCTTGAAAAAAAAAAAAATGAAATATAAGATGAAGCAAAAAGTATCATATCAAAATTGATCAAGCCAAAAGAAATATAAAAGAACTCATTCACACATTCAGGGGTCTCATCAAAATATTAAGCTGATGGCTGTAGTATATACAGGGGTCTTGGTGCAGACCCTTGTAGGCCCTGTGGTTGCTGCTTCAGTCTTTGAATTCAGATGAATGCAATTATTTCAGAGGCCTTGTTTTTCTGGAATCCTCTGGCCCCTCTCTCTCTGCCTCCTCCTCTACAGGGTTCTCTGAGCTCTGAGGGGAGTGATTTGATGGGAGAGAGAGAGAGATAATAAATTTTGAGTCCTCTGCTGCTGGAATCCCATGATGAGAATATAATAGTGTGATTCATGCTACCATGAAAGTACATGCATATTACATTGAAGAGATAACATTGATTTTACCTTAGGAATTCTGGAAAGACTTGATGAAGGAAGTGACATTCTGTCAAAATCTTAATCACTGGCCAAAGGGAAATCATTCCGGTTCCACCTCAGAGTGCAGCAGGCATGTGTGTTAACAGCACTCTTAATTAGTACAGGATGAATGAAACAGAAGATACTGGGCCATGGGAAAGAGAATTAGGAGCTAAGACTAAAGGAGAGAACTGGAGACCAGATATAAAGGTGTGTGCCTGTATGGCTTTCTTGTTCTCATTGCTGACGGTACTGACAGAAGCAACTTGAAAGAGGAAGAGTTTATTTTGGCTCACAGTTTCAAAGGGTTCTCAGTCCATCATGGCCGAGGAAAAGGCACGATGGCAGGAGCAGCTAAGTCTATGGCAGCAAGAGCTGTTCACATGGCCTGGCATGAAGCAGAGAATGGGACCAGAAGCAGGGGCCAAGGAATAGTGTGTGTGTGTGTGTGTGTGTGTGTGTGTGTGTGTGTGTGTGTGTGTGTGTGTGCGCGCGCGCGCGCGCGCGTGCATGCCCTCTATCACACTCCACCTTATTTTCACCTCTACTGGCCTGTTTTTGCTAGCCACGTTTCCACCTTCTGAAGGCTCCTCAGCCTTCGAAATAACACCACAGGCTTGGAAACAAGTGTTCAACATAGAAACATGTTTTAGGTTCTAACAGAACAGTGGCCTACTGGAGCCTTCCGATGACTAAGACACCTACTTACTGTTGATAGACTTTCTACAACTGCTGTCTCATTTAATACTGCTGCTCTATAAAGGTAGTATTTCAACTGCTGTTTTACAGAAGAGGATTCTCAGGACCAGAGCAACTATTGGCAGAAAACTTGCCCACAGCTGAGAGATGACTTAGTTTTAGATACCAATCAAGAACTTTGACCCATGCTCTTAACTGTTACAGTGTGCTTTTCATTTCTCTTGGCAGTAGATGATTCAGGTGTCCAGTAGGTAGGGATATAACAGGTGGTAATAATAATCTCCTTTTGTATGCTTGCTGGCCCAACACCTGCCATTGTATGTGAATTAATTGTCGGAGTGAAAAGCTTCCAGGCTCTGAAACTTCCTGCAAATGGAATCAGGTGTTAATACCAGGAAATTAAGGTTTTCTGCCCCACCCTGAACAGTCTTCAAGTAAAGGCAATGAAGAACTGAATTGAGTGACAGGAGTGAAGAGGAGACCCCCAGCTTCCTTACTTGTTGAGTGGAATAGTTGAGATATTTTTGATGCCAGTTTCAGAGTCTCTCTGCAGGGTTCACTGGAGTTATCTCTAACGGTACTTTGCTTTACAATACAACTGTGATTGGCTCTCTTTTGTCTTCCACCCACATCTTTTTTTGGAATTATCTTCAAAATGAGTGTATTCAAAGTCTGTTTCCAGATCCACTTCTGGTCATGCTCAAATTAAGATAGAGAATGGTGGGAACTCAGGGAGCTTAGTTTATACCTTCTCTACTTGCCACACCACCGTTATTTTCATCCATAATTTTTCAAACTAGTTAAGTCCAAAGAAGTGCTATTCTTCTTTTTAACAGTGGAAGTTAAGCTTGTTCTTCGTACATTTTCAGCTCATAATACTTTGCCCACTTCTTTCTTTCCTTCCCCCCCCCTTTTGGTTTTTCAAGGCAGGGTTTCTCTGTGTAGCCTTGGCTGTCCTGGACTCACTTTGTAGACCAGGCTGGCCTCGAACTCAAGGACATTGACCAGACTCTACATTCTTGAGTGCTGGGATTATAGGTGTGCACTCTGCACCCAGCTTGTCCATTTTTCTTTTACCTTTTCTGCATTAATTTATAGGCGCCTTGAAAAATTAAGATTACCAATAATTTATGGCTGGCATGTATTACAAAAACAAATCTGCATTTTTGTCATATAGCCTACATAGTTTTAAACTTTCAAAGTATTGACAGTTTGGCCAAATTCATTATTGTTTTCTACCTTTAATGTACTATTTTGAGGCACTGTGGCTATTAAATGACACATTCTGGAGTCTTAGTGATGTTTAATAGTCCATTAAATATTCTACACTTGGAGCTTATTTTGGTAAAATAACGGCTTTTATTTTCTTTTAACTAGAGAAGTAGCAGAGCTCATAACCTTCATTAGCCAATCTTAACTTAGCAATATGATCTCAACTGAAAAATAAAAAGTACTGTTTTTACATAACTGAAAAGTCTCCCTATTCAGATCTAGCCAGTGGACAGCGGGGACTGACTCTGACATGAACTCTGGTGTGAGGCCTGCTGGCACTCAGAGGAAGAGTAAGCAGGCTACCAGGATGAGACCTGAGAAGGCTGTGACCATATGGTAGGGGAGGAGGCCCCCTTCTATCATAGGCCTAGGGGACAGGAATCGGGTGAAAGAGGGAGGGAGAGGGGAATGGGAAGTTACAAGTGAAAAGATAACAACTGAGATATAATTTGAATAAATTATTTAAATTGAAAAAAGAAAATAAAAATACAAAAAGCATAACTGAAAAATCAGGTTATTTTGTGGTTACTTGGGATCTTATGGTTAGTTCTCTGGATGTCCTGCTATCTCCCTGCGTGACTCAAATGCTGCATCCATCCCAAGCCTTACATCACAGGATGATAAGTCACCTTAAGAGACAACCACATTTAGTTATTGTAACCACATTAGAAAAAAATTCCTGTAGACTGGAGACATGGTTCCATGGTTAAGAGTTCAGTGTGTTTATTAGATGCAGGAGAACAGAGAGAGTTGTTGCATAAGAGGAGGCAATCTCCAAGGTGTTCGTAAGTGGCTGTTTCCTGCATGTACTGTTCGCATTCTGACTGGAAGAAGGCTTTGCAGCTCTCATGGGGCTGAGGCACTGGACTCTTTGATGTTGCTGTGCCCATGTCACATAATACTCAGTCACTCAGGACTTCACTTGTTTCCTATATGGAAAAAGTCATGTTTAGCTTCCTTCTGTACCTGTAGGAAATTTTAGGGGAAATCATGGTCATGTAAATATATTTTGGTTGTCTTTTTTTTTTTTTTTTTTTCTCATTGTTTGAGCAGAATGTTGGAGCAGGAAAGACATGGCCGAGTTCTACACTGTAATATCATAGAGTCGATGTCGTCTGTTGTCTTCTCTGTACAAGTACTTTTCATATAACTTGTTTTCAAAGCACGACAACAGCCAGGTGCTGTCTCTACTGACCTCATTTTATACATGGGGAAGCAAAGACTAAGAAAAACGCTGAGTCATTTGCCCAAAGGTACACATGATTGATACTTTCTCAAGTAAGTCCATACTTCCTATACAAGTGAAGGAAGTGAGTAAAAAAATGAAGTGAAACCTGATTTTTTTTAAACAAGTATTTGTAGGTTTCTGATCGATTTTATGGCCATTTTAAGGAAGTTTAATACACCAAGGCAAACAGTTCATCTTACATGTTGTGTGTCTTCCTATTTGAAACTCAGGCATCTTAATAGATAGGCAGAAACAACTGAATTTAGTAACGTTACTTTGGTTCATTCTGTTTCAGGCAGAAAACGTCACTGTGACAAAGGATATTAGAAGAGTAGAAAATGCTTATCACATGGAAGCCGAGGTATGTGTGAAGTAATGGGAAGCACCTTGACTTTGTGGAGGCAACTGCGATTTAAATTAGTCTTAAACTGAAATCTACCAGAGATATAATTCTTATGGTAATGATAAAAGATGATTTTTCTCAAAATCATTCTGATATTATGTATCTGGAGGTACTTTAAAATAATTTTCTGAGATTTACTTAAGAGAAATGGTGTAAAATGAAATAAAAATAGCAACATGGAGATAGCACCTAAGTACCAGAGACATTCAGTAATATTATTGCCTGGTGAGCAGGAATCACTACAGAAGAGAAATTTCCCTCAGATAAAACTTAATGAAAAGAGCTATAAAAGATTGAGACACTTTTTTTTTTTTCAAGGCCACAGAGATCCCCCTGCCTCTGCCTCCCTGAGTGCTGGGAGGACTGAGACACTTTTTAAATATTCTTTTACAGTCACTGTGACAAATATTATTTAAAATTTTAAATCATGTAGTCTTTATCCACATTAAAAAAGAAGTGCACTGTTTTCAGAATGCTCAGTCCACGATAACATTGAGATCACAGACAGCTGTGTGTCCAGCTCCAAAGCCTATGGACCGAGGTTTGTGTAAGACCGTGTCAGTAGCAAAAAGAGTGCAGCTTTTGATTCCCTGTGCTTTCAGCTGCCGCTTTGTCATAGGAAACAAAGTGACTGAGTTAGAATGGAATCTTGTTTACCAGGGAGAGAACCTTTCTCTCCAGAGATAGAAAACAGCCCAGCAGCAACCTAAAGTTCTCTTCTATCAGTTAGTGTATTATCACTTCCTAGTATTAACATTAGGGTTACGTCACTTGAACTTCTCAAAGACCAAGTGTAAGATAAGAGTAACAGAAAAGAATGGGCTCAAGAAAGGTAACTCCTTGTCTCTCAGGATAGGAGTTTTACCTATAAACATTTATCTTAATAAGCCTGATAGACACTTATCAAAACTGTACCAACAGGCATATGGAGAAGTATTCAGTATCTCCAATTATCAAGAGTGTAGAGGAATTTTAATCCAGCAACATGGCTGCCCTGGCTGAGGATCCACATCTAAAGACCTTCTAGGTCTGTGTGATCTGGTTGGAATGCAGACACACCCTCAGTACACACCTTTACTCTGGAACAATGAGGGTAAGCTTAGTTTATAGAAGGAAGCAGCCATGTTTGAAAGTGACATCTAATTGAGGGGCAAAGTGACGAATCAGAGAAAGATTTGACAGAATGAGTCAGAGATAGGATATGCCCAACTCTCATGAGAACAACACAGGAAAGAGAGGCTGCTTAGGAGCAGTGCAGGGAGAGGGAGTGGGGTTGAGTTCAGAGCAGGTCAGTTGAGCTCATGCAGTTCTGTTCAGTTCATGTCGTCAATGCAGTTCCGTGCCCCTCAGGACTCTAACCTGTGATAGTTAGACAACCCAGCCCTTTCCCTCCTGAAGGTGCTTTTGTCAGAGTCTTATTAAAGCAACAGGAGAGAAAGTAGGACTCAGATACCCACAATAACCAAAAATGGTTTATCCCAAGCATAAAAGATTGGCTTAAAATTTGGAAAAAAAAAACCAGCCATTCTGAGTCACCATATTAAGAAACAAAAAGAGAAAAATGGCAGGTTCATTTTGGTAGATGCCTAACAGGCGTCTAATAAAATTCATCATCAATTCTTAATAAAAATTGTCTACAAGCCAAGTAGACATGGTGGCACACACCGTTCATCCTAGTACTTGGGAAACAGAGGCAGGCAGATCCCTGTGAGTTCCCAGCCAGCCAGGCTACATAGTGACACCTTGTCTCACTGTGTCAGAATCAATTTAATTGAGTAATTGATTGGTTAGTTGGTTGGTTGGTACCATATAAAGATGGTGGTTACTCTTATAACTTCTTTTTGGCATTTTACTTGAAATTCTAGTCCTTGTAGCTTGGGAGCAGGGCAGAAAAGCTAAAAATATCCAAGAATTAAAACACTCTTTATTCTGGAACAACACAAGTATCTATCTAGAAAATACTATGGAAAAAATATTTTGGAAGTAATAAACAAATTTTAAATGTCAAGGGATACAGCTGATAAAATATTCTAGAGATGATAAAACATTTCTGAGAGAAAATGAAGACCAAAGTAAGTAGAGAAATGTATTTTGTTTGTGATTTGGAAGACTCTAGATTATTGATACTTATTCTTCTTAAATTGAGTTATACATAGATTTATTACAACCTGTTCCAAATCCTAGCTCTTTTAAAAATAAAAATTGGCAAACTGAATCAAAAATACATTCAGAAATGTAAACTATTAGCAGCCACTTTGAAAAAACATCTTTAGCTGTAATAGCCTCAACTGAAAACAAATGTTTCAGACAAACTGTGGTTTTATCCATATAACAGAAAACTACTCAGAGCAAAACAATTATGCAGGAACATGCCTAAAACTGCACATGCAATATGCCAAGTTAAAGGAGTCTCCAAAGACAACATATTCCTGGAAAAGGCAAGTTTGTAAATCAGGTACAGGTCAGTTAACTGCCAAAGGCCTGGGAGCTGAGGAAGTAACCAGTAATAAAATTGAGATGTGTGAAGTAATGAGACAGTTCTAATTATTTAGACAAGGGGAGGTTCATGCCCCAGGGGAACACTTGGAATAGCACACCCTGAAGGGAACTCTAAAGCCAGGGAGCCAGCTTGGCAATGTGCTGCAGACTCTGAAGTCTGACTGGAATAAGCTAGGGGCTCCACGGTTGCCAAAGGGTGTGAGGGGCCTTCAAGAAGCCTGTTGGCAGTCAGGGTGTGACAGTCATGGGGAAGATATGGCACCCTGAGCACTTTGTCTGCATTTGCTGCCTGTAGAAGATGTGGTCCTGGTACTTCTCTGAGGTGCTAAGCACTTAACATTCCTTGGGTGGAAGGGTTCCATAGGAGAGTAGGCAAAGCCCTGCCACACAGATTGTTCCCGGAGTATTTGCGCTCAAGTGTAGCGGCTGTTGGCGCCATCCTGGAGCACTAGATCCCGTCGCTCAACTCAAATGCATTGTGTTCTGGGAAAGTGGTTTAACCAAGGGCTGTAACACTATGGTATCACCGCCAGCCTCAGAATTCCAAATTTCCGCTGCCTATATAGTACTGGCAATATTATTAAAAGAGCTATTTGTAACTTGGTGGAAAACCTTTTTTCCACATTCCTGCTGAGATCCAGCATCTTGTTGCATGGACCTCATGCTCCAGCCATTCCAGCGGGAGATGGAACCTAGGGTTCCAAGGTTCATCCATTTCCCCCAGAAGCTGACAATGCTCAGACCGTCCTGCTGGAGAAGCACCCGTTTCTGGTCCAGCAGCATCGAGGCCTCCTGGGAGATGTGGAACCACACCCATCTATCCAAGGATGTATGTGCTCATATGCCACTGAAGGGTCTTAGGTTTTTACTTACCAGTCTCCTGGGATTTGAGTGGCTGCCTTATGTCCTCACTACCCTTTTATATATTCCTTGTGTTCACTGAGAAAGGACTCTCCAGCAATGATGTGTAACAGCCACTTCCCCATCTCAGTGGAAGATGTGAGGTGGGGAATGTCGCCATGCCTCAACACTGCAAATTTATTGATTTGAATCCTGAGGTGTGAATTTACATTGCTCAAATTGACTTTACTTCTCTATATAGGTGATTTTGAACAGATTTTAAAGTCATCCCTTTTTTTTGTTCTTGTATTCTTGCCAATGACCTAAGCTTTGGTTTGGGGGAAGCAATTTGTTTTGTTTCTTCTAAACATAAGTAAGTTGGGACAAGCTCTTGACCCCTTTTTGTAACTTCTGTGTCTCTGTCTCTGTCTCTGTCTCTGTCTCTCTCTCTCTCTCTCTCTCTCTCTCTCTGTCTCTGTCTCTCTCTCTCTCTCTCTCTCTCTCTCTCACACACACACACACACACACACACACACACACACACACACACACGACTATTTTTAAACTGTTACATTTTGCAACTTCCTTACTGCTCAGGCCAAGAAGTTCTTGGCTGGTCTAAAGGGATGTGACTCTTTTGGACCTGGAATTCTGAATCTCATCTGTCCTGTCCAAGGAAGGCAGAGGGGAAGTACACTTTGTGGGGCCAGTTCCTACCTGAGTAGGCCATCAAGAACTTGTGCTCCCCCATGAAATTTTTGACAACAAAGAAAACCCCCACAGGGTGGGCAGTGGTGCAACATGCCTTTAATGCTAGCACTTGGGAGGCAGAGCAGGCAGATCTCTGCGAGTTCACGGCCAGCCTGATCTATAGATCCAGTTTCAAGACAGCCAAGGCTACACAGAAAAACCCTGTCTCAAAAAGAACACATTTTCAGCCCCTCACTGCTTCTCTGGGATTCAACCTTCTGCCTTCTCAATGAAAACCGGTGTCTGATTTTGACACAGAAGACCACAAAAGTCTCTGGTTTTGATACCATTAAGTACATTACTTCTTCACCCTTTCTATAGACTGGGAAAAGGTGAGATTCATGCTAGGGGAGTCTGGAAAGAAGGCCCAAGTTGGTGCAGGGGAGTAGTATAGTAGGTTTGAGATGAAGAACAAGATATGTTAAAGCAACAGGAAGCTTCATGGCTCTTGCTCGCTCCCATGAATGAAACAGAAGCAGCCACCCTTGGGCTTCTGGCCAAAAGAAAGGCACTCAGAAAGAATCCATAGGCAGATGACCTAAGCCATCATCAGACGACTAGCAGAGGCCAGCATGGTGACATTCTGGAAAAGTGTCCTGTCAGACTAGGCTGGCAGCCAGCTCAGATCTGGGGATCAGCCTGGGCACTTCAAAGGTCAGCTATCCACTGACTGGTCTTTGGGACTAGAGACATGTCTCAGTGATGAAGAGCACTGGCTGCAGCTGGGCTGTCATGCTACACGCCATTAGCTCCAGCACTTGGGAGGCAGGAGCAGGTGGATCTCTGAGTTTAAGGCCAGTGTGGTCTAGAGATCAAGTTCCAGGACAGCCAGGGCTAAACAGAGAAGTCTTGTCTTGAAAAAGGATCCAACACCCTCTTCTAGCTTCCACAGCGTAGCACACCCATGGTATATAGACATACATGTAGACAAACACCCACACACATAAAAGTAAGTAAATCTTAAAAGAATGCTTTTGAAAGAACATTGATGATAGACTGAAATGGAATACTGACCCGCTAGAAACTTCAGGCTTTGGCGTTTCCCAATCTATTGTGATTCACTGAATTTTTGCTCTCTTTCTTGTTTCTCTGACCAGTATTTACTGTTAAAACCAGAGGGAACATTATTCTTCATGGGATAACATTTATAATTAAACACAGCTGTCCATGTTGTATGGGATGAGGTCAGCTTCTCATCAGCCCCTGCTCCCCTAGAGCTGTACATACTTATCTTAACAGGTTAAGATTGTGCAAGGCCCTAGAATATAAACAAGTTAGTCTTCCATTAAAAGCTTAAAAGCTCACAGTTTTGCTAAGATGAGACTGCTGCTCCATATTTCAAGGTGGATACTGAGGGAAATAGATTCACTTCTGCATGTAGTAAGACCCCTGGAAGGGAACACACCTCAGTGATCTCAGTAAAGGTTGTGATACTACCAATCAGAAATCTAAATGAATAAATTAGACTAAGAATTCAGAAACGGTATCAGGGTTAGAAATTAGCCAAATAATAAAGCCGAAAGGAGAATCCTACAATACAAGAAAAAGTAAAAATAAATAAAATTTAAAATGGTATTAAAGGGATTTTTAAATATATAAGCTAATATTAATCATTATAAATTTCATAATCAGAAGTCTTTAATAAGAACATAATATAGCTATAAGCACAAATCTAGTATATTTGTTATCTGTTACTGTAAAAGGACCTTATAATTTGGCTTTACTCCTTCCTTCCTTCCTTCCTTCCTTCCTTCCTTCCTATTGATTGATTGATTGATTGATTGATTGAGACAAGGTCTTCCTGTGTAGCCCTGGCTGACCTAGAATTTGCTTTGTAGACCAGGGCAGCCTCAAATTCACAGAGATCTACTGATTCTGTCTCCCAAGTGCTGAAATTAAAGGCATGCCCCAACACCAGCTTGGCTGTACTTTTTATACTCATATTTAGACAAAATTTTAAAACTACATGAGGCATGAAAATAACATCAACTATCATTTCACTTCCAGGTCTGCATTACATTTACTGAATTTGGAAAAATGCAAAATATTTGTAACTTTCTGGTTGAAAAGCTAGATAGCTCTGTTGTCATCAGCCCACCTGAGTTCTTTCACACTCCAGGTTCTGTTGAGAATCTTCGGTAAGTTAAGCACACCTTTAAATTACTCATTCTAAACAAGACTTTTGAATACTTTCAATGTCATATTGATCTTTACTTTCAATCCCTAAGGCGGCAAGCCTGTCTTATTGCTGTTGAGAATGCATGGCGCAAAGCTCAAGAGGTCTGTGGTCTCGTTGGCCAAACTCTGGGAAAACCTCTACTAATCAAAGAAGAAGAAACAAAAGAATGGGAAGGCCAAATTGATAATCATCAGTTATCCAGACTCCCAGGCTCATTAACTGTGCAACAGAAAATCAAAAGTGCAACGATACATGCAGCTTCAAAAGTGTTTATTACTTTTGAGGTAAAAGGGAAAGAGAAGAAAAAAAAGCAGCTTTAAAGTTATAACTAAAACATACTGTATATGTATTTTTAATCTGTTTTTATACATTTTATAGTGCTTATTTCTATCCTAAACATATGAGTTGTATGGTATACTGATTCTCTGTAAATATCTGCCACCTTTTGAACATAATCCCACACAATACTTATGTTCACTCTCTAGTTTCCAAAACACTCTAAGAAATATTGTGAGAAATAAATGTATTAAAACGTACTTTTATATACTGAGAATTTATATATTGAAAATAAAAATTGAAAAAACTACTAATGTTGAATTTTTATTTCCAAAAACAGGTAAGTTGTTTGTCTAGTTGTACAGAAATGTAGAGTCTGAGCTGCATATGAAGAAAAAACCTTTGTTCGTGTTCCATTTAAAAAGTGAATGTTTTCCATTCATCACAGTCTATTTGTTTATTCTTTTAAATAAAACATTTCATATAATGCACTTTGATTATATTCTTTTCCTTCCCCCAACTTCTCCAAACATCCACCCAACTTTATATTCTTTCTTTCTCTTAAAAAAAAAAAAAACCAAAACACACACACAAAAAATGGATTCGGCCTCCCCTGAGGTTTATATACCCCGCATATATATCCGCATATATACGCCATTGAAGAAAGGTGTGGTATTTCTCTCTCTCTCCCAGCAGCTACCAATTACAAATAGATTCTTGGTTATTTGTGGGACTCTGTGTGCTGGGATTTTTGTCTGGCTTAAACTTGCACAGATCTTGTGTATACTTCACAGTGTTTGTGAGTTCGCATGTGCATCAGCCTTGTATTTGGAAGAAGCTATGTCCTTGGAGTCATCCATCACCCTGTAGAGACAGCCTTTCTGCCTTTACTTCAGAGTAGATCCCCAAGCCTGGAAAAGGAAGGGACTAATGATGACATCCATTCAAGACTGAGTGCTCCAAACACTCTCTGCACACTGTCTAGTTGTGGACTTATGTGTTAATTACTATCTACAGCAAGAAGAAGCTTCTCTGATGAGGGTCAACAATACTCTGGTCTATGGATGCAGCAATCTGTCTTACAAGTTGTTTTATTGCTATGTTCCTTTAGGAGCCTAACAGGAGTAGATTTCCCGCTAGGGTCCATGAACTAGCTCTTCTCAGATTCTAGCCCCTTTAACAGTGTCGGGAGTAAGGGGAAAATGGGAAGGAGGGAAGAATGGGAGGATACAAGGGATGGGATAACCATTGAGATGTAACAAGAATAAATTAATTTTTAAAAAATTAAAAAAATATATTTTAAAAAAAACAGTGTCAGGCATGGCTTCCATGGGATACTTGCTCATTCATGTTCATTTCTATTTTATTCATAAAGCTGAGATGTTTACCGATGAATAGCTAACAAGCATAATATATTTTCACAATGGGATATTATTCAGCTGTTAAGAATGAGAATTTTTGTCTAAGTGGATAGCAGTAGAAACCATCATTCTAAAGTGAGGGAACCCAATCCCAAAAAGACAAGCATTGCCCACTTTCTATGTGGATATTAGCTTTTTAAACTATAAATACGCCTTTCAACCAGAATGACCACAAAGGTTAGGCTACTACTAGAAAGGAAACAGGAAATAGGGAATCTTCCAAAGAAGGGAAAGCAATAAAGTGTTGTAAAGGAACAAGGGAACTAAAAACAACAAAATGAGAACAGCATGGTTAAGTGAGGAGAGGTGGGAGGAACAACAATTTTGGTTGACCAGAGTGTGATTACTACCAAAGTACAACTGGTGAGCCAATGCATTTTCAAAGGATTGCTTACAGGAACATGGGTGAGGGGTAAAGGAATAGAAATGACCCAAAGACGGCTAGAGAGATGGCTCAGTGAGTAAGAGTGCCACCTGCTCTTCCAGAAGTCCTGAGTTCAATTCCCAGCAACCATATGGTGGCTCACAACCATCCATAATGTAATCTGATACCCTCTTCTGCAGATAAAGCACTCATATGCAATAAATAAAATAAATCTAAAAAAAAATAAATATTTTTTAAAAAGAAATGACCCAAAGACAGCTGCATCACCAAATCCCACCACAGCATGGGTGACAGCTCACAAAACCTGGGAACCCAGAACTCACTGCACAGCCTGCAGGCAGCTCAACAGATACCTCAGTTGGTCTAAACCTCCAAGCAGCTCTGCTGGTTTCTGCATCTTCCAGGCGGCTGGTCTGGTCTCAAGCGTCTTTGAAGATTGGCTTATCTGAGAGTGTCTCTCAGCAGGCTTTACTCTTGGCAGGAAGGAGCCCAGCAAATCTGGTCAGTTTCAGAAACGTCCTTTCTGTAGCTAGTTTGAATTGTTTACCTCTGTCTTAAAAAGTTCACCTGCAGGGCTGGAGAGATAGCTTAATGGTTACCAGCACTTGCTGCTCTTCCAGAGTGCACAGGTTCAATTCCCAGCACTCAAGTTGTGTCTTACAACTTTCTGTAACTAGTTCCATGCTGCCCTCTTCTAGTTTTCTTGGGAAATGGATGTACATGATATACAGACACAAATGTGGGCAAAACATCCATAAACATCAATAACAAAAAAGTAACAAGAAAAACTAAGCGGGACATGTTGGCACACACTTGTAAGGCAAAGGCAAACAGATCACTGTGAGTTCAAGGCCAGCCTTGTCCACATAGTGACTCACAGGGCAGGCAAAACTACAGGAAACCCATCTCAAAAAAAAAAAAATCTGTCCCTATTCCTGACAGAATTTCTTCTCCTAAGACCCCCCCCCACCTTTTTAATGTACAAAAAACAGAGCTGATGGCTCTTAGAAGACAAAAGATTGTTTTTCTAAGTACATTTGAGACAGACCCACTATATTTTAAGTTTCTTTAAAGAGGAAATTGTATTAAGATTTATATGTGGTAATTACTGATAAAATTAGAAATCCACTTAGTCATAAGTACAAGTTTCTTGTAGTTGTAATTTAGCTTATTTTATGAATATACTTATATGACAGTTTGAGCTGAATTTAAATAAGAGCTGGAAAATAATGTAAAACTCAAGATATAGTTCCTAATAAGTTCATAGAAATGTTTGTGTCCTCTGGAACGTAGATCAAAGAAATCCCCTTTCAGTCAGATTGTTGTTGTTTGGGGGGCGGGGACCAACAAGAATTTGATACTGAGGATCCAGCAACATAGAGCATGCATTATAAGCTCAAGACAGAATAACATTTTCTGCAATGCAATTTTGATGGAGAATGAATGGTTATTTTTGCTAGGAAAAAACCCACTAAGTTAGTTTAATCAAAGTAACTTAGATACTTTTCTACTTACAACTCAGTGTTGCCTAAGTTAGTTCAAAATGTCCAGGTGTGTTAAATGATAGTGACTGATTCCCTGTGACATTCTCAGGGACAGGTAATAGACATCTATCAGGAAGAAGAAATAGTCTCTTCTTTAGCTTTCCCTTTTGTTTTTATTCATGTGGGTGCCTTCAGAAGCTGGAAGAGAATATTAGATCTCCCTGGAACTAGAGCTGCAGACAATGCCTGGACCTCCAGTCCCTAAAAGAGCAGCACGCTCTCTTAGCTGCTTAGCCATCTTTCCATCACTAAGATTTGGTTATAAGTTACTATTGGTCTTATTTAGAGAGAAAACAAGGTTGGACTCGGGGATGTGTCTGTTTTCCTTTATTTTCTTTCTTATGTTTGGAGATAGGGGCAGAAAAGAAAGAAGGGGGAAATATAGAAATATATAGGGATGATAGGACAAAAAGTAGATTGCATTGACTCCTCAACTAAGGCCTTAACTGTGCTCATGAGGTTATTTTTAAATCATTGGTATACAAATTTGTATAGTGATGCAAAGTAAGTTTAATTTTGATACATTGGTATAGAATTAACATTTAAGATTATCCTTCACACCCATTATATGTATACTCTAATATGCGGTATTTGTACCCATACCACTCAAGTAGAATGCAAGGTTTACCTCCAATACCTTGAAAGTGCTGTTGCAGGCTGTTTAGGATAAGTAAGTTAGACAAGTTAATTGCCAATTGATCCAACCATGGTCATATCAATTACTAGTCTATTTATATCACAAGAATATACATTCTAGGTGAAACAGATAAGGTCTTCAAAAACATCAGAGTCCTATGGAATATGGCATTTAAAGATTTTTTTTTATCATTTTAAGGATTCTTTGACAATAAGACAGGTTAACTCCTGGCAGCACCCAGCTACCTCAAAGAAGATGATGTAATTTTGAAGAACCTCCTTACGGAGATGGCTTCAAATGTGGCAAACATAATGTCCTGATTTTGAACACTGACAGAATTCTGCCTAAAAATAGGCAAGTATGGATACAGGCAGAGTCGATGGCCAAACTCTGCCAAGACCTGGTAAGCAAGTCCTCAATAGTTCCTGCCTCATAAATATGTCTGCCAGATATATTAGGCCAAAAGGCTGAAGATGATGCTCCAATATTATAGAGAGTAACTGTATTATAGAGGGCAACTGTTCAGGCAGCAAACTGTCTGTCTTTTTTTTTTTTTCAATTTGGAAACTGTTAACCTGCACTTTCTGTTTATTCGGGTAATTAATTTTATTCCTTCTCAAGTCTCTGATGGAGTTGAAGACCAAATAGGTTAGTTTCACAATTAAACATAGTTGTTTAAGGGTTAAGGTGTTTTTAGGCCTAAATAGATGTTTTAAGTTGATAGAGATGGGATATAATAGATATTGATTTACATTCAGAATTTTAGACTCACGAAGATAGCAAAGTGTTTTCTTCAAGGTTGTCAAATACAAATAGCCAAAACACTATGAATGCAACATTAGTATAATTCTTGATTGTTTCATGGTTCTTGCTCTATGTAGTTTATTTTATATATGTATAATAATATAAATGTATATGTAAAAAAAAGAATATTAATTAAAAAACTGTTTGCCAGAAAGACATTTGTTTCTCTTCTTCTAGCCCCAGTCTTTATCAGTCCCAGGATATTTCCACCCAGCTGGCCAGTGCTGACCAGGAAACAACCCTGCCTCCACTATTGTCCCAGAACCAGCTCACCTTCCTAATTCTGGTGCTGCTACAAAACCAAACCATCCTTGACTTGCTGACCACAGAGAAAAAGGAGGCACCTGTCTCTTCTCCAACAAACAATGTTGTTGTTATGTGAATCAATCTGGTCAGGTAGGTGAGGGGATTAAAAACAACCATGATCTGGGATGCAGAACCCAACACCTGGGAGCTGACTCCAATTCAGGACTCTCAGCATTGTGGTCTTCAGCCCATACCTGTCCTCTGCCCTCCCATCTCTATCTCCCACATATGCTCATGTCTTCACAGTTTTTCAGGAAAGAATTAAAAGTGAACCAGATGTTTCTGACAGTATTCCTTCAGGTCAACCAGATGTTTCTGACAGTACTCCATCAGGTCTCCGATCCATTGCCTGCCAGCTTGAGTCCCTGCTTTGGACCAGCATTCCAAGCCCTCCCTTGAAGTGGACGTTTGTGTTTTCTTTATAAGACTCAGTTGTGAAATGTGAATGTGTTTTTGCTTTGGTCACAAGTATAGGATGTGGGAGTCATTTTTCCACAACTGAAGACTCATGATCTTTGTTATCAGAAAACAGACTCATGAGAGGGCAGGTGATGTTTCGCTGAAAGCTGTCTTGTGCAGAGTGCATGGTTTTTGTCAGCTGCAAAACATCCCTGTGTGGACTCTGAGAGGGAGTCAATAGAAGCGTACAGACAGTGAGACAACGCTCTTGCACAGCTATGCTTTGCAACAGTTCACATCACTTCTCTGGTTTTTGTTTCTCCATAGTTGACTTCATGGAGAGAAATGTTCCTAAGAACTCTTGGTGGCACTCTAGCTGAACTTTTCCACTCCCTTTTGCTGACTCCTGCGGATTCAGAGGAGTCTTGTTGTTTCTGCTGAATTGAGCCACTGCTGCTGATTGGTGTTGCTGTTTGGTGTTTGCTATTTGACTGAACTGGTGGTATCCTGACAATTGCCCAAGGAACTGTAAGGCTCTCTCTCTCTCTCAGCCAGCCTGGGAACATGACCCAGACAAGCTTGGGAAAATGACCCAGAGAGAATTGAAGGCCAGCTTAGCTTCAGTTTCTGAGATCAAGGTGGCCAACCGAAATAAACGATTTCAACTAAGGTAAACAATTACCATCTGGAAATTCTCTGGAAACTCCCCAACACCCTCCCTGCCAAGAACAGCCCCCAAGACCAACGACCCCTGCAATAGCCAATAACATTTAGACAAGCACCCCTAGCAACCACCAGAGCCAATCCTAACATAGGGCACGCAGACCCTCCTAACCTTTGCGGTTTTAGCCTTTAAGAATAGTCTGTAACAGTGACTGGGGTGCCTCCCTCCCGAGTGAGTGCTGAGGTCCCGGCTGGAGAGATGGCTCAGCCGTTAAAGGCTAGGCTCACAACCATAAATATAAGAGTGCTGAGGTCCCCTGACATGCGTCAGCAATAAACCTTGTGCTTTTGCATCAACACTGTGGTCCTCGAGTGGTCTCTCGCGACGACCCCCTACTACCCGAGTGGACTCTAGGGTCCAACAGAACTACATCTCCAAAGGTCCACAACCCCCTTTTCCTACTAACCTTTCTCCCCTACCTTTTGTCAGTGGTTGGAAGGGAGGTAGAAACATTTAAGAACCCTAAATAAAGTAGGTTTTTGAGACATTTAAGCCTATAGTTTCTTTTCCAAAAGTCTCTACTCAGCAGGAAGTAGTGTAAGTGTACTATTGTCACCTCTTATCATCAATAAAAGACTGAAACTTTAGGTTCCCAAATCAGGCCCCAAAGTGACGGTGCTGATGGCAAAGACTCAGCTTCCACCCTAGCTGGCAGCAGAAGGCTAAAGCATTTCTCGTGAGCACATAGAGGCCTGATGGATGTGGCTGTCCGCACTTCCTCTGCCTGAAAAAGCTCCCAAGCTAACCACCTGGCTGGACCACCATCATCCTCCCACACAAAACCCAAATGCTTTCTCAGCTGGGCACTGTCCTCTGCTATGGAAGGCAGCCGGGCAGTTTGGGTTCTTTCCATGGAGAGTGGCTATGTCCGCTGTTTTCGTTCTGCACCCACTTACACCAACCAACTGCTCCTAAATAAATATGTCACCCAGCTCTGCATCAAAACGAAGAAATGGGAAGACTGAGCAAGTTCGTGTATTGTTGCCTACCGCGGGTATTAAATCTGTTCGGGTTTCATATGCTCGAATAATTGGTGGGAATTAGGGAAGCAATGGGGGAAATTCGTATTGTATGAGAGGAAAAGCATAAGAAGCGAGAGAATGTATTCATCTGGATTGATCCCGGAACAAGCTAAGCATCCCAACTGCCATGTGGCTTCCCGTCTAGTATAGCAGATGGGGGTGTGAGATGTCTATCTTTCAAAATAGAAGTGTCCTTTAGAAATAAGATTCTGTTACCTGTCCCTTTTCTCCTTGACAATTTTGGACAGGAAATAGGGAAACAGCTCCAGCAATTCACACACGTCAGTTTTATCCTGATCGCACTAATTGTAACCTGATTACGTTTTCTCCGTCCTTCTATACGACTGTCAGTTTCTCACCTCATGTTGGACAGTTGTTCAGTGTCCGGTAAATAGAAGGAAAACTGTCTGTCAGAGGTTGTACTTTACTCTCAAACAGTGACCGTCAATAGCAGAGTACCTGAATGCTGTTTTACGCAGAACCAGGAAAGGGAAAGACAGTGTTGATTCCATACATCTGTCCATTTGTGCTGTGTTTGCATAGCATGTTTCTCCAAAGCTCATCTTTCTCCTAAGAACACTGAAACAAGGGGCACAACTCAGTGATAGTGTTTGCTTGACATGCGTGAGGCACTGGTCTCGGAAGGAAAAAGTCGGCCGCTGTATGAAAGCATGCATTCCACTGTGGGAACTACTCTCGCAGTACGTTAGAACTCTGTTACAAGCCTAGTGCATCAGCAATCAGTTTCTCTCTCTGCCTTATGCTTCTTGCTGCCACTGAAGATAATACATGCCTGGGCTTGCCAGCACAAGCCATAAACTTCTGCCCAGAAAAGAAAAAATAATGTTTTGGATAGCCTCATGCAGCCACTGCAAAAGAGCATCTAATAAATTTAGTTAACTTACAACTTTTAATAAACACACTTAAATTGAGTTAAATTTCCATTGGGATTAATTTAATTCCAAGTCTTATTTAGAAAATCGTATTTATACTTGATAGTAATAATGAATGTGTAGCACATTACACAGTTATACTTTTCCCTTCTACTGAATAAATCATATATATCTATTACAATTCCATCTAAAAATAATTAGTGCAGCAATTCAAATAAATCAGCTCTAGCCCAAGGAAAGAAAAACCATCAAAGGCATTTTTTAAGTTTATGCTAAATTAATCATGTATAGTTCAAGGTACTACAGTCCAAGTGCAGCACAGAGTGAGGTACAATTAATTCAGCATTGACTATCAACCAAATAAAATTTTTAAAAAATATTTTAAATATATCAAACAACACCCTTACCTCAATATCTGCAAAGCAGATTTCTTCATTTCCATTCCACTTATTCCTAAAGTTATAGGTTCAGTGATACAAATTCATATGGTTTGCAGTAGTCAATTTTAACATGCAGCTGAAATTTTTAAGAATTTTCTGTGCATGCTACAAGGTCACCATGTTTTTGAAGAATTATATATTGATTTCATTACGGAGAAATTTTGAGAAGTCACAAAATTCTAAAGTGTTACTCCTCTTATTAAATAATATAGTCATTTAAATGTCCTTTAATTTAATATTTAACTTATGAAGAAATACAGAATTGAGTCTACTTCCAATTGTTTTATCTGCGTGATTAGGTACTTCAGTGGTCTATATTGACTCTTTTTATTTTTTAATTGATTATTTGTGAATTTCACATCATTCATCCCCATGCGACTCATCTCCCCATCCCTTTATTTCCCCCTCTGTCCTTGCAACTTCCCCTCCCCTGCAAAAAAATCCCACAAACTATAAAACGAACAACAACAAAACAAAAAGCAACAGCAAAAATCCCATCTCACTGTGGAAGCTGTAGTATGCCCCAGTGTCTCCTACAGTATTCCCTTTTGTCCTCACTTCCTTACTTTCAAATATTCATTGACATGAGTCCTCAATCTGGTTCTAGGCCTGTAACTTCTGCTACACCATCAATAATGGATCCTCACAGGACTCCTCTCAGATATCCTGTTATTGTCGTGGAGATCCAGCAGCTTTGGATCTGCTGAACCAGCCTCTTCACATGCTCCAGCAGTTCATAGATGGGTAGATGTTGTGTTGGGCCAACTCAAAGCCCTGGATCTGGGCCTGGGTGGAAGCCAAGTTGGTCAGCCCTCCAGCGCTCCAGCAACCACAGCACCAGCGTGAGTTCTCCACACTTTTCCAGCTAGCCCACGGAATGCTGCAGCCAGCAAAAGGTAGGGCCAGCTCTCCAGCTCTCATGCTCTTGACTGGGCTCATGTGTGCCCATGCCACCACAGGCAGCTCTACTGTGCCACCCAGGTAAGATTCAGGGCTTGCTCTCTTGAGTGCTACAGCTGGCAAAGGGGCTCATATCCTGTTTAGTGAAGATGCTGTAAAGGCTGCAGTAACTACACAACTGACTGAGAATACACACAGCTAGTTCTAAGAGTTGAGCAATGATTGCCTTCACAAAACCACAGCATCCCTGTCAACAGGAACCTAGAAATGCCAACAGCATCCACGAGGCCCAGAGTCATTTCTCACTCTCGAAGGAGCAGATAGGTAGAAATTGGGAAAAATAAACTTCTTGAAAGGCCATACTGTATAGATATTGATTCCAGAAATCTGAGTGGAAGTCAGGCAGTATTTTCAACGATAAGGTTTTGGTTTCCTGCTTACTAGGCTATTGGTTCGTATTTTTGAATACTCACAGACAAGTGGATGTTAAGACTGGAAAGAACTGTGTGAAAGCTAAAGAGCTGTTAAATCATCAGAGAGATGGAACTTAACATACTTGTTAAGTTATACTTGAAAGCAATATTACTTATTTAGAAATGGCAAATGCTAAAATTCTTGAAGTGAACTAATAAAACATTATAAATAAGAAAAACCTGTTTTCTTTAATGAAATAAAAATCAAATTCTGAAGTCTCTTCCCCCTTTTACTACCCTGCTTTCTACACAGTACAAAGGTGCTGCTCCTACACATGCCTTTTCTGCAGTCATTTCTAGTCAAGATGAACATCCCTAAAGTTTGCATATGGTAAAAGACACAAATGAGTCCAATACCATAGCCAAGACCAGACATCTGTTCATTTTTACTAGTGAGAAGTTGAATTTTTATGACAAAGGGGATTTCATGACTGATTTGGAGGAAATGGATTTTGTAATTTTTAAATATTATAATGGTATTTTCTAAAAATAATAGGAACCAAGGCAATTGTGCTTTCCATATCACATAGTTCTGTTATTATACTCTTCCTAGCCAAACCCAGATTAACCCAGAACAATATTTAGAATGGATGTTGTTACCCAATTGTTTCCTGCAGTTTTCTCAGAGAAAAAATCAAAACAAATCAAAACCATGATCAAATTGAAATAAAAAATGTCAAAAGATAATTTTTCAAGGCTTTAAAGGGACTTTGCATAGATATTTTACATAGCATGAAACCATCTTTCCTGTGGTTACTAGCTTCCTTACATAGAAATTATTTAGGCTGCTTTCATTCCCAAGAGATAGTGATGGGTTTAAATCCATTGATAGCACTATTACAGAAAAAGTTATATAAAGGTCATATATGAAGAATCTAGATACCCAGATAAATAAAGCTATCAAAACTAATAAAGGGACTATTCCTCTGACATATTCCATTATTACTGATACTAAAGATTTAAGAAAACTTACTCTGCCTTGCTCTTTTTATTTAGCAGGCAGGTTCTTACTCTGTTGCTCTGGCCCAGAATACCTGGGTTTCAAGCAGCCTTCTCTCCTCAGCCTCCTAAGTAGCATCCCTAAACTGTCAGTATCCTCTCTGTAAACAAAAACATATCTGTGTATTTCATTATCTGGCCTAGAATGTTTATGTAGAAATAACATGTATTTCTTAATGATAGGATAGAGTAGTAGGATAGACTACTAGACTCTTGGTAAATCTTAAGGATTTGTTTTTATTGTTTTTGAATTATGTGTTTATGTCTGTGTGTGAATGTGTGCATATGGGTGACCTCAGAGGACAGAGATGCCATATTCCTCCAAAGCCAGCATTACAGGTGGTTTTGATTCATCTGATGTGAATGTTAGGAACCCAACTCTGGCCTTCTGCAAGAGCAGTACCTGCTCTTAACTGACCTACCTAGCTAGCCCCAAGTAGCCTGGTAAACTCTTCAAATAATCTGGAAATATCTTTCCTATTCTGTATTTTACACCTAAAGCTTATAAAAAGATTTTTTTTATTTTATTGTTTTATTTTTTTTTACTATCAACAGTTTTATTGCCAATTAAGAAAAATCAAATTGAAGAGGTTTATATTCTTTCTGTTTGTTTATGCTCAGTTCTATCTTTTTTATTTATTTTATTTATTTATTTATTTATTTATTTATTTATTTTTAATTAATTTATTCTTGTTACATCTCTATGGTTATCCCATCCCTTGTATCCTCCCATTCTCCCCTCCCTCCCATTTTCCCCTTATTTCCCTCCCCTATGACTGTTCCTGAGGGGGATTTCCTCCCCCTGTATATGCTCATAGGGTATCAAGTCTCTTCTCGGTGACCTGCTGTCCTTCCTCTAAGTGCCACCAGGTCTCCCCCTCCAGGGGACATGGTCAAATGTGAGTTAATTCAAAATATATTTTGAAAAGGGTACATGCAAATTGGATAAGAATACAAAGGTAAAATACGAAAGCCGAGCATATGCTCTAGCCTTGTCCTTCCTGTGGGTGGTAGTGAATGCTCTTTATGACCTGTCCACACCTGCATTCTCCAAAGCTTCTCGGGTAGTCAGAGAGGTGTGGCTAAGTAGGCTTGCGGTTCCAGGATCAGTTCTCAGCTCTCTCTCTCTCTCTCAAACAGTCAAAACTAATAAATTATTTTTAAAAACTTTTAAAATAACATGTATTCAGAACTAATAATACAAACTTTTTAAAGTTTTTTATTATGTATGCAAATATGACAAAGATTAAAGCTGTCATTTCTAAGAAAGCCATGCAATATATACAGTCATATGTAGTTCCTTCAGTACTAAGAGGAAATGGGATTCTTATAAAACAAGAACATTAAAATACATAAGCAGACACAATTTCATGCCCAACAAATTTGCAGTTGTTCTTAGAATAACTCATAACAGTCTAAGAATATTTTATCCCAAGAATGCAATTATTCAATCTGTTTAAATAACATTTTTCTTAATTATTTTCTTTAGAATTTTGTCTTAAATGATCTAACAAAATCTATTTTTTTTTCTGATTCAAATTTGTAAGGTATAATACACCAAAATAAAGAAATCACCAAGCGAATATGTTTAGAATAGCTAATAGTTCTCACATATGCTTATTTTATTACAAAGTGACAGCAGCAGACCTGTCAATATGGGAATCAAAAAGATGGGAGTGATAGTGAACATCGGAAACCATGATGCTGGAGTTAAAAAAAAAAAAAAAAAAAAAAAGCAAGCCCAAGATGTAACCTAACTGTTCTCTTCAAGTTAGATCAGGCTTGGGAAGACTAGCAAATCTTTAGAGTTAGATGACAAAAACAAGATGAAAAGCTCGCCTAAAAACATAGAGCATATGTGATCCATCTCATGTGCTGTATGTACCAATGCCATGCGGAGATGGTATGGGATTGGAGGAGGAATAGGACAGCCATGGCCATGATTAGTACATAAAAGAACACCAGAAAACCATTTCATGTAATCTAGAACAATGTTTCTCAGGCTGTGGATTGCTATCCCTTTGGCAAACCTTTATCTCCAAAAATATGTATATTATGAGATAATGAGAATTGCCCAAAGGAACTTGCTGCTCCTGATTGATAAGAAACAGTCTGATGAGATCAATGCTCCCTTTTCTTTCTATTCTTTTTTTCTCCTTTACCTAGTGTTGGGGGGTTGGATGGGATCGAGGTGGAGAAGGGTGGTACGAAGAAGAACTCAATAAAGAAGTAGCCAAAAAGCACAGTACGAGTGGCAGCCAGACAGAGGCTAGGCAAAATGGGAGGCTGGATTTCTAATGACAACGGCAAGGATGAAGGAGTGAATATTTTGTTTCATGGAACCAGTAAAAGGTTTATTGTGGCTACTACTCCTAGGATTTCTCCTGCTTTGCTCCCAGAGAAGATTTTATGTTTGTTCTTTCTTTCTTTCTTTCTTTCTTTCTTTCTTTCTTTCTTTCTTTC
>OU015755.1:36687115-36755976 GCA_907169655.1 Acomys percivali | reverse complement strand
GATCCATCAGCAGTTCCTCAAGAGTACAGTCTGAGGATGATCCATCAGCAGTTCCTCAAGAGTACAGTCTAAGGATGATCCATCAGCAGTTCCTCAAGAGTACAGTCTGAGGATGATGCACAAGCGGAAGCTAGTCGCTCTCTAGTCTCCTTCTTTGGCAGTGGAGAGTAAATTACTTCATCTATTTTTTTTCTAAAGCAGCATGGAATAATTGTACTGGCTTCTTGAAACTAAATCAACTCCATAAAAATGAAGACTATTGCCCAATATATCATCCTTAATAACAAAAGCCATCGTTCTTACCATCGATGAGTTTGGCACTGGGGAAAAGCTTGCTAAGAGATCTAGATTAAAAAATGCACACCTAACTGAAAAACAGAACAAATCCAAACCCCAGATTGATAGGCTAGAGAACTGACCAAATCTATTCATTTAGCTAATAAGATTACATTAGTTGCTGTAAAATTTTGCTGGTTTTACTTGACATATTATTAATTATACTTTGTCTTTCAGAGGAATAATTAGCATTATTCCATTTTTTTAAAAAGCTACTTTTCACTACTATGGGAATTTAGTGAATGTTATAACAATAATCAATTCAAAGTGGTATGGAGCTAATCTTTCTTGACTGGTTTAAAAATATTAATTAGGTTTATATCCTGAAAATCATTACTTGTTTCACTTTTGAAATTTACTTAAAGAAAATAATTTAAATGTAACTTTTAAAGAATGATTAGTAGGGGCTGGAGAGATGGCTCAGAGGTTAAGAATACTGACTGGTCTTCCAAAGGTCCTGAGTTCGATTTCCAGCGAACCACCACGTAGTAGTTCACAAACATCTGTGAGATCTGGTGCCCTCTTCTGGACTGTAGGCATATGTGCAGGCAAAATAGTATATATATAATAAATCTTAAGAAAAAATTAGTAGGAGCTGGGTGTGTGGCACACACTTTAATCCCAGCACTATGGAGGCAGTGGGATCTCTGTAAGTTTTGAGGTCAGCCTGGTCTACAAAGTGAGTCCAGGACAGCCAGAGCTACCCAGAGAAACCCTGTCTTGAAAAACAACAAAACAACAACAACTACTACTACTAATAATAATAATGATGATGACAACAGCAACAACAATTATGTTTAAATATAACTTTAAACTCTTACATATATTTCTAATATTCTTCATCTTAAAACTAGAGATTCTTAGAGTTAATAAATATGAATGCCAACCTAAACAGATCTAGGGGAAGATACATTTTTGTTGTTTCTTTTATTTAATTATTGCTGTTTTGTTTTGAGACAGGGTCTCATGTAAGCTGAACTGGCTTTGAACTCTTGATACTTTGAGGTTAAAACATTTTTACAGATCTGTATAAATGCCTTAAGAAAGCCTCAGCTTTAAATAAATGTTTATGCAAAATGTTTCCTTGAAATGTAGCAGTCATAAAACTATCATAATACTTAATTATCACCAATGCAGTAACTTACATACAAGCCAATGAGACTGTTCTAAACGGACACACAGAAAGGCAAAGGAGTCTTTATTTTTACCTTAAGTCACTCTGGAATTACATTAGGTGTTTGAAAACTTTGATAGTGATTTTAACATTTCACAAAAAGATAGAAAAATGGGACCTCTAATGAACCTGAGTTTACATAATGGCTTCTATATCACAATTGATTTGGTAAGTTGCTGAGTATGTACGAGGTGTTCAAAAGTAACCAAAACAAAACAAAAAAAGCAAAGAAATCATGAGGCTCTACAAAGTCGCTTAGAAAAACAAGTTTTCTATTTATTTAAAAATAAGTTTATAGTTACTACATTGCAGGGACAGGAATTCTTACACATACATTCTAGTAGTTTGTATAAAAGGATTCCAAGAATTATGCATCAAAACTAACATAGAAAGTGTCCACGTAACAGTAAAGAAAGGTCCAATCAATATGTACAAAAAGAAAGGGCCTGCTACTGTGGTGCAAGACTGCCGTTTATGACATGATACTCCAGGTTTAGAAGAAATAAAACAAAAACATCAATAAAGCTAAATAATTTTAAAAACTCTGTCACTTATTACATACAACAGATTTGCTTGTGTTTAACATTGCTTTCTGTACAAAATAAACATAATTTTAATTTGAAATGTGTCAGTTACAACTTTAACCCTTTAGGTCAGTTGCTTTTGAAAAATTGAGCTATGTTTTACACATCTAAATATCCCGTGGTGGGATTTAGTAGTTTTCTTAATAACTCTTTAAGACCTGTCTCTTCTTGCAGTTTCAATATGGTCTAAAAATGTAACATTGTATCTTATTTTTTAATTTACTGTTGTGATAAATCAACACACACATCCTGGAAGTAATCAGCATGTGTGTGCATCTGCCTTGTAAGTGCATGTACTATAATACAATCCTGAACCTATCTTCTTAGCTCTTTAAATGTAGAAACTCATCCATATACTACTATGTATTTGGTTTGTGCCATATAAGGTTAATTTCCTGATATTTTTATCTGCATTAAAAAAGTATTTCAAAACAGAGCTATTGAAACTAAAAAATATATTTATAGCTCAGATAGTCTACTCATTGTACTGTGTGCGGGTTTGTCTCCAAAGCGCTCAAAGTGGTACTTAACGTCTTCTGACTCAATCTGACCTCTTCCTGGGGTACTGTACATAGTTTAAGATGACTTTTATTTATTGGTGAGTATAAATAAAAACAAAATAGTTTCTTAGTAAATGCATTAATTTTAGTTCAAGTCACCTAGAAATCAGGGGAACTAGGGAAAGTCTTCAGTTTTTTTTGACAGAAACAAAAGGTGTCTTTTTCCAATTTTTAACACAAGACAACTTATCACCCAATTAAGCTACTATTGTTTATCTTCTGGATAAAATGGGAATAATGCATTCTAGACAAAAGTAATCTTCCTCACCCTTTTCACTTTTAAAATACTATACCTCCTGCAAATAGGATGAACATTGATAATAGCCCTTTAATCATTTAAATATCTTGGTCCTTTCAACCTATTCAAAAAAGATTCTGGTGAACAAAATACTAAATCAGTCTGTTGTCTTTAGATAGATTAAAACCACTTATTTTCACCTTTTGAGAAAAAGGTGAGATAGCTATGGATGTATAAAATGGAATGTCAAAATTAAACACTGTCAATGGAAAGCACTCGTGTAAATGCAGCTAATATCATGCAGGGTCTGACTAAGCTACTATGCTACAACTAAAAACCAGTTCTGTTAAGGATGATGTGGTATAAAAGTGTTTCCTGTTCGCTGTCTTATCTCATTAATCACCAAGTGAAACTGCATCGAGCCAATCCTGTGTCCCCAAGGTGGCCTAACCACCTATCAAATGCTCCATAGTTCTCTAATTCAAGCAAGACAGTTCTGTAGTAACCCATGAGCCCTTACAGTAGAGTGGGACAAAGCAGTAACAACAATGAAAATAAGGCCCTTAATCTTCAGTTATACTTATCTGTAGAAGACGAAGATTGCTCTAGAGAAGACTATGAGGGGTGAAACTTTAAGAAGCTACATTTCTACTTCCAAAGGCTGGTAGATTTAATTAGACTAAGTCTTTAAACTACCCTGTGACAATTAAAATTCTATTAAACTCAGGCATTGTGAAGTCAGAATAACATAAGAAAACAATATGGTGAATATTAGAAATATAACTTTTTTTTTTTTTTTGGTGTTGCTGCTGTTGTAGTCTTAGTCTTGAAGTTGGTTTGCAGCTAAAGGCAACATTAAACTCTTAATGTTCCTGCCTCCACCTCACAAATGCTGGGAATACAGGCATGAACCACTAAGCTCAGCCTGAAAACTGATATCTACGTTCCATGCATGTAATAAATTTTGTTTCTGAAAATTTCAGTAAACTTCTTATTGCTTACCTAAGACAAGCGCCAACAATTCCTTCTAGTCTATAAACAGTACACACAGGTTGTTACTGTCTCAAAGAGGAGACTTTTCCAAGCAGTAAAAACAATCCCAAACATGATGACTTAAATTTCATAATTCAACTTTTGCAATGTACAGAAGCTAAATTATAAAAATATAAAATCTGTATCTGATATTATATATATATCTTAAGTTTTCAGTTACAAATGTGATCCAAGTCATTTTGCTTTACTAAGAAACCAGTATTCTAAAAATGTCCAAACGTGATCATAAATATACAGTGTCTTAAAACAGAAGTAATATATTCCCTTGTTACAGGAAAGACGGAAATACTTATTTCACTGCTCAGAGGTTGGAACTAATTGTGCACCGTTCTAGAGGTCCTCCATACTAAGACTGTGCGCGCTTCCTTATATTGAACACACCTTACAACTACATTTTTAAAAATAAAAATGGATTTTAGTCTATTTTTCTAATACAATGCAGATAACATCAGGAAATTACATTTTTCAAATAGATTCCCTTCAAAACCAACTATTCACTGACTTAAACTTTCAACATACACACTTTCATTTTCAGTAATGGTAAAGTTTACTCCTTTTTTAATATAACATGTCATCATCCATTTCTGCATTATGAAGAGTTAACTACTTAATTTTAATCATATAGTTCAATATATTTGTTAGAAAAAAATAAATGTACAAAAAAAACCCTAAAAAATTTGAAATTATTTTTCAACTGTAAAATCACAGCAATCCAGTCAAGATCTGGAAAATGGTTCACTTAGTGTCACTGGAGAGTTTCTGTACAAATTTCAGTACAAATGATCTAAAAAGCCCAAATGCATCACTTTTCATTCTTCTTCAAGACAGCTAACTGACAATTAACATTTATGCTTATTGGAAACAAGGAAATAATTATATAATCTAATTACATATTTTGCCAAGATTCAATTAAAGACTTTATTCTCTACATCAGGGTCATGCTGATAAATATATTCCCCATCCTTCCTTTTTAAAAATGTAGTATCTGAAAATTTTGGATACATTTTTGTACCATATTAGTACTCAGAAAATACTACATTCTTAAAACTTAAGAAAAAAAGTAATTTTTAAACAATAGAAATGGCATTTATGTTGGTTTTCAAGGTATAAAATAACTAATGTACCATAAACAAATAAATAACTGCTTTCCTTTCCCATAGCAGTACATATAGTAATACATTCTCCTAAGTCATATAGTTATCATTTACAATAGACAACTTAATTTTACTAATGATGCAAAAAATAATAGAATACAAGGCACAATCATTAAATGGGAGTTTCTCTTTAGAGTGTATATTGAGCGTGATAAGGATACCATAAAAAGTGCAGAAAGAACACAATGTGCAATGAGACCACTGTATAAAACATGATTGCATAAAAAGTGATTTGGCCTATTTTTAACTTTTAATAATTGAAAATAACCAATCTTTTCCTTAAAATTAAACTATAAAGTATGACATTTTAAAATTATTTTTATTCTACTACTACCTAAAAAAATCCTGAAAAAAGAATTTATACCTGGGTAAATAGTACTTAAGTATGCGTTTGTATATATATATTCAATGACACCCATTTATCAATATACACGCGCACACAGACATGGTTCTTTTTAAGTCATTTTAGCCTATTGGATATGTCTGAAGTTTAAAAAATGACTTTAATCCAGATCAAGTAAACATCAAATTCCGTACTTTTTTCTGTATTTTCCTTGAATCCTTTAACCACTTAAAACATTTTCTCTAAGATATCTCTGTCAAAGGACCCACCAGTGCATTATTTTCCTACTCTTAGTTCCAAAAAAAGATACAACTCAGCATAATTCTGTAATAACTTGCTCTTTAGAATATATAGCTTTCCCAGTATTGAAAAGTGTATGATGTCCTGACAGTCAAAAACAGGCTTTTCACTGCACTGATTCTCAGTCTTTGGCACAATAAACAGAGATAGAGTGACTGATACAAGAATCAAGGTCTGAAAAATTAGACAGTCAAATGTTTTCCAATGTGGATATGTTTCCTTTGTATCAATACATTTTCTCCTAAGTTTGGCAGAAATGAAGTTAAACAAAAGCTTCCTCTAGATCTTTTGTAGTTGAAAACAGTACAACTAACAACACTTCCGAGGATAACTAACTAACGGTGGGAACTTTATAGAGTTACCTTTACAGGAAACGCTTCTTAATGTACTGCTACTCTGTGTAACATCTTTCTTCCTAGGGGCATGACTTCTGTTATCAGTAGAAATGTACCTTAATTGGTCAAAAATAACTCAATTTAACAGGAAACATTCTATCACTAGGAATACTATGCTTCTTTAGAGTGTAGCAGAGATTTTCTTCCATAAATAAATCGGGAATTTGTAACAAGTCTTCAATTTAAAATAGTAGGTGAAATGAATGTGGAAACAAATAACCTACCTAAGGGCAATAAATAGCAAACATTTGAAATATATATGTATATAGATTTTTTTCCATTCAAAGCAGTAAATTATCTTCTAAGTTTGTGTGTGTGTTTTTCCTTCCCTGCACCCCCACAAGTCACATGGTAACATTCCCTAATCCATCACAGCAGCCAGGAAGCAGAGACTGCAGTTCTACATACCCCTTAACTGTACCTGCTTTATAGATTTTGAGTACAATATTTTGCTTCAAGTTACCAACCAATTAAATTAGCCTTTGCTTTTTCAGTCAATTTTCGGACTCGTCCTCTACTAGAAGTCCCAAAAGTTAAAGAGGTGTCTTCGAACAGGAGCTGCCTCTGCTCCTCTTCTGAGTCGTCCTCGTGATAGAAGGCTGTCCTTCGGCCTTGGTTTCTAGTTCTCATGTGAGGCTCAGAGCCTTTGAGTTCTTCAAACTCCTCTTCCTCATCTATAGGATCATCTGGTTTTTTCCGGTTACTTCTCCTTAACACTTTAACATTTGGAGGAACTATGAGTTCTGAATCTAGGTTTTGCGTTTTCATCTTCCTTTTGGGTTTTCTGCCTCCACGACTCTTTTTCTGTAAAAAATCCTCCTTAACAACATTTGTTTCAGAAAGAAAGTTGCACGTTGAAGAAGGAACTACGTCACCCCTGACAGGATGCACATCATTCTGCTCAGAGTTTTCTTGCTTTGCACACTGAAGTTTCTTGGGCTTTCTACCTCTTTTCTTGTGTGTAACTTCTCCACTACTGGAGTTAACTTCTACCTTAGGTTTCCTCCCAGGTCCTCTCTTCACAAGTTTTGATGGCTGTCCTCCATGGCCATTTACTTGAATGGTTCCTGGTACAATAACATTGTTCTTACAGTCTCCTGAAAAGAAAAAACAGTACACCTAACATATAATGGCTTTTTTTTTGTTGTTGCTGTATAGCCCTCAACTAGTTGGTAAGAACACTAGTATACTTCTATATAATGAAAGGAGGAGGAGGAGGAGGAGGAGGAGCAGGAGGAGCAGGAGGAGGAGGAGGAAGAGGAGAAAAAAGAAGAGAAGGGGAAGGAGGAGGAAGAGGAAGAAGAAGAGGAAGGAGGAGGAGGAGACAGAAGTTTTACTAAAATGAGTAAGAGAACTACTAAATTTCTACAGTTGTTACCTATATAATTTTTATTTTTAAAAAATTTATTGTGTGCACTCAGATGTTGATGATGTTTATGTGTGAGCAGCACATGTGTCACCATGTATCTGTGAAGTCAGAGGTAACTTTTGGGAGGGAGATCTCTCCTACTCTAACATAGGTTCTCAACATGAAAATGAGATCACCAGACTTGTAGGGCAAGGACAGTTACCTGTGGACCCATCTTACTGGCCCCTGGGAAAAGATTCTTAATGAAGACAGAAAGAGAGGGTTAAGTACAAATAGAAGACCATTGTCTTGGTTAAAAATGGTAATATTAACAAATTCTATGCTACAAAGCCAAGAAATCCAACAAGTCAGAGCAAAGAGAGAAAAAAAAATGCTAACTTCCCACAAATGGTTTTCTTTAGTTTAGCTGTTTTACAACGGCAACTATGAGTTGACAGTAAGGTAGAGAATGTGGGAATGTGCATCAAGTAGCAAAGTATTTCTACCAAACTGCGTGAGGGCTGTGTGCCCTTTGCTTTCCATAAAGACTGCTGACAAAAGTACTTAAGATATGAAAGGAAAAATCGAATCATTCAACAAAGGTCAATTACACACACATATCAGAACTCTTTTCTTTATTTCTTCTTTTGAGATATTGTAAAAAGATATGACATTTGAATTATGGGCATAGAAGAAATACAGTTAACACCATGCTAAACTTTCCAGAAAATGACAAAAAAAAAAAAAAAAAAAAAAAAAAAATCCAAACCTAAAAGAAGAGATGCCTTATTCAGGTTTAAGAGGCCTAACTGAACAACAAACCGAAAGAAAGAATATGTAGAAATAAAGAGAAAGGTAAAGCAACTCAATGGGCCACAGAAGGACAATTAAAAAAAAAAAGGTCCAAGAGAAGACCAAACAAGCAACGAAATGGTAAGAATATAGACAAAACTTTGAATAGTAACTCTGAATATGAATACCTCAACTTCCTAATTAAAAAGAAAAACAAAAACAAAGGCTAGCAGACTTAAGTTAGAAAACAGGTTCCATTTTGGGGTAAAGTGATAGAAAAATGTGTTTTGGGCAAGTAGAGTTAGGAAACAATGCTTAGTATTATACTATCTGACAAAATGAAGCTCAAACCAACATTAGTCAGAAAGATAAGAAGAAAAATTAATTGAAGGGAAGAGAACCCAAGCCCTATGACAGGAGAGGTAGGGGAATACTACCTGGAATTAAATGCATAAGTGGACATAGGAGGACTCAGGAGAGGTTGGAGATAGGCTAGTCCAAACTGATGATATATGTAAAAGCCTTTTGGAAATCTACTACTTTGTAAGCTAATTTCAAAGTCTTATTTAAAAAAGAAACTGAACAAAACCTTGCATGGGTGGCTAATGCTGCTCCCAAAGCATGTGGGTTAAATAAAATTCTCAGTGTTAGGCTCAGAATACATTCTCTGAGTTATTGGTAAGGTAGGCCCAAGAAACACCTAAAACAACATAAACTATTTCCCATTGACCTTGACTGTCCTCCGCAACTAGATGTTAAGACCCGACTGATGAAGCCATGTCTTACATTGAGTATAGGAAATAAACCTCAATCGATCCCCAAACTCTCTCCCTGATGCCTATTCTTAGATAATGCCGAAAGGTGCTATGCAGCATGCAGGGGAAGAGAACACAACTGTCTCATCTAGAGCTGGAGTCTATATACACAACCTGCCAGGCAACACATGTTCACTGGTGCAATAGTGCCATGTCACTTACGGGGTAACCAACCAATTCTAAGTGGATATGAGGCATGCACCAAAGACAGAGGTCATGCTTGCTACTGTAAACCTGGTCAAAAGGCCAAAACTTAGGAGACTGCACACCATAGGTACAGGATGTTGTGAGTTTTTGCTAGATGGCCATACTGGCAAATGGCATTCAACTAAATATTTACATTTATATCTATAGAATTATGTTACTCTAAGCTTTGGTTGGAGAAGCAGCTCTCTTCAGTGGGTAAATGCTGAGAGTCTTAGCTAGTCAAAGTTTAAAGTATAGCTGAGTGCTCAGCTGTGGGCATATCTGCTCATGTAAGATAGAAGATGGGGCAAAAACAATCCTAGGGGCTGGAAGAAGGGGAAGAGAGTGGTGAAACACTAACTTATGGATATAATGTAGTTGATGTATACATCAGCTCACAGCAGTTGTGCTTATCAACACGAGATAAAGCCAGTCAAAATAATATCAACATGAGTGGGGTAGGGGACGCTGAGACTCCATGTTTGGAAATGTAACTACTGGCAGTTAAGGGCTGGGGAGGGAAGATCAATCACTTCCATTGAAGGTGTGGCTGCTAGTGTATGGTCCGTGCCTTAGAAGGTGGCCCCAAACCCATGTGAATAATGGACTTAGGACATTAATAACCAAATTCCCAATTTGGATACTAACCTATTAATTGGATTTTGGGCATAAATAACCAAAGAGGAGAATATAGAGACTGGAAAGGGGCATGGAGAGCAATAGTGGGACTTCATGAGGAAAGTAATGACTATGACCAAAATGCATTGTAGAAATATATGAGATTTCAACAATAAAAATAATAATAATAAATGCAAAACTGTGATGATCAAAGTCATTTGCTCACATGTTAAAAACGGTTATTTGTCTTTCAGAGAGCCTGAGGTTTGATTCCCAGCACCCACAAGGTGGTTTACAACCATTTCTAACTCCAATTCCAGGGGATTCGACTCCTTCTTTTAATTATCATGGGCACTGTATGCATGTATTTCATAGAAATACATATAGGCAAAACACCCAGACCTATAAAATAAAAAAATGTTTTTAAGGATTCCTGAGATGGTATTTTAAGAGTTAAAAAGGTAACATGAGACAAAATAGGAAAGAGAAGGGGTGAAGGAGAAGGGAAAACCAGCCAAAGAAGGAATAAGGATGAGGTAAAACAAGGGAAGGGAGGGAAGGAAAGGAAATCTAAGGAGGCGGGAAGATAAGGGAGACCAAAGATGTGAGGCAATCAGAGGCAAGACAGACTGAAAAGTGAATGGACCAATAGTTAGGGAATTAAGATAAGGCTTGAGCTATATCCATGGAATGGAGAATGGGTTTACGTGACATTAGAGACAAACACAAGACAAAAGAAAACTAAAGTGTTGAATAGATTTGGATGCTAGGTTGACACCCAAGGTTTAGTCTTTGTAGGTGGGTAAAATACAATGCTTCTAAAATGAATGAGGCTACTTTAGCCAAGAAAAACTTGAGTGAGGTTTCTGGTAAGAATATTAGATAAATGTCTGAGAAACATTTTTGGGAAGTTTTAATAAAAATTGCTTATTACTAGGCTATCCTAGTAATGTGGTAATGAAACTTTTCCCCATCTTTCAAACATAAAGCCTTTACAACAACAAACAAAGTATACTCCAAAGGCTTTGGAATTCAAAGTGTAAGGAATCAAAACCAGTAAGTTACCCTTTAGTAAAGGTCAACGTATTTTATTTTGTGACCTATGGTCCATCAACAGTTTATATATTTATTCTAGAAATGTGAATTATGCCACACTGGGTTAACAAAATCAATTTAGAAGATGCCTTTGTTCAGGTTTGTAAAAAGGAAGCTAGAAACTAGTTTACAACATTCCAAGCCTTTAATTCTAGACTATGCTTTTAATTCTATAGCTTTTTATATTTAAATTTTTAGTGAATATTTAGCTTTTAATACAAAGTTGGACGTTACTAAATTTATCAGATTGCACATTGTAACTATTAAATTGTCACCCACCAAAAAGAAAAAATAAAGGCCAACTTCTATAAAACATTCAGGTAGCATTTTTGAGGAAGGGCACTTATTTCACTGGCTTGGCCTTAGACCTGTGATCTCCCTGTCTCAGTCTCTCCACTGGACAGCCATGCACCACCACAGCCAGATAGAACAGTTTACCTTGGTCAATGATACCTGATGACTTGGGAAGTGTGGATACTTTTGGGAGGACAGAAGACTTCATTTTACGTTTGACAGGCTTTTCCTTTTCCATGTTTTCTTTTGCAGAATTATTCCTTGTACCATGGCCAAATGTGGGTTGATCAGGGCCTGAAAGCGTACTCAGGGCTTTGGAATGCTTCACAGAGTTTTCTAGTACTAAAACACAAATGTAAAAAGATTAGAAGCCAAGACTTGTTGAATTCAAACATAAGCAAGAGGTCTGGGATTGCTGCTAATCTGAACTGCCTCAATTAGCCAGAAGAAGAAAAATGAGTTATAACTGAAGCTTCTTTACAAACACTTTCTTTTCTATAGTGCTGGAATTAAACCCAGGGCCTCATTCATATTAGACAAGCCCAGGGATCTACCCTCTAGTAAGAAAAGGATATAAGAAAATGTTAGCAAGTGTAGCCCTATAGAAGTTTTCTTCTCAGCTCAAGATTATAAAGGCAAGTCTTGTCAAATTATTAGCAAGCATCAGGATTAAATTTGTGCAGTCTATATCAGTTCATTGTTATTTTGCTCTACAAAAACAAAATAAAACAAACAAACAAAAAACTCTAAACCTCAGTTCTTTTTCTCATTTAAAAACCCAACTTTCAAAACGAGAAAAAACAATAAAGAAAGCAAAAACAGAGGCTTCGAGTAAGAACTAAAACTCAAAAAAAATATCAAAAGCTTAAAAAAAAAAAAAAAAAAAAAATCACACTGTGCTGTAGGAACTGTGACGAAATCTTACTTGTTTTTCCTGGCATGGCAGATGTATTAGTTTTTGAAGTAAAAGCTTTTGTGGCTGATGATGTAGATGGCTGCTCAGTTATAACTGGATCCACAGCCACTCGGTTGCTCCTGGTTCGAACCACAGAATTGGACTCTGGTTTACCATTCATCTGAGCAGCATTATGCCTGGGCAGTACTGATCGTGTAGGTATAGAAAATGGAGAGGTAGATGCTTCTGACTTCAGCTGGGGTTTTAAGGTCCGTCTTTTCCTTTCAGGGCTGTAAACAAGATTAGATCACGTTGTTAGTCATTCCTAACAACTCTCCATTTTTATTAACAAGTTTTTAATACAGCTGAATTTGACATTTGTACTATTATGAATATGTTAAAATATGAGATTTGTAGTGGATTTCATATGGTTGTGAGCCTTTGAAAGTGAATATTTAGTGAAGGATCATCGTAAATGCTACAGTTATATGACAGAAAGCATGATGCCAACACTATCCTAAAAATGCTGTTTTACTGTATAGATTTAGCAGTTTGAATTTAAGCACTTACACTAGAAAAGCTTTAGTTTAAAAGATTAAAAATCCTCCACATCATAGGAACTTGCATGTCAAATATATCATTCTGCAATATAGGGAATAGTAAAGGAAACATTAAAAACCACCAAGTTCTACTATTTAGATGACAAAGTTATAGATTAGTAAGTCATGTAAAAGGAACTAAGTACCTTGATGCAGCACTGCTGGAAAGGGAGCTGCTTCTGTTTCGTTTCTTCCTCCTTTTGGTTATGGTATTTCTTTTATGAAAACGAAGGGCAGATTTATAATCTGACAAAACTGAACTAATATGTTCTTCAAAGAAAGCAGACAGGCGTAAACTCATGCTGTAAATCTACAGAGAGAAAAAAATATCCACAAAATGGGGTAAATACTTTTCAAAAGGAAAGGTCTATTTAGTAAATACTGTAATTTAAATACTTTTCTAGTAAAATTTTCTACAATTTAAAAACTTGTTTGTATTTAATTTTTCAATCTCTTTTGATGGAAAATAACCTAAAGTATTTTTTTTACAATTAACTATTTTAAATTTAGATTAGACATTATTTGAGATTCTTAAGAGAAATGATTCTCATTTAGAGTGGCAAAATTCCACATCATGAACTCTACCATACTCAAACTACCTCAGAAGGGCTGGAAACAAGTTTCCTCGCTAGGTCTATCATCAATATGATGTCTTCATGGTTGTATTTCGTGAAGCTGTGTTCTGACCAAACAAAGGTAAGTGGCAAACTGAACTTTCAGTCATTCTCAATTGTTTCTATTACCCATTCACATGGAACTAGTAAAGCAGAAAGGTACCAAAGTTAGGCCCAGAAGGCTCTAGCATTTAACAAGACAATCACACTACCTTTAAAAAGATAACTATTCCTGAACTGACATCAATGTTTAAATGGTATCACTGTTTGAAACAAACACACATACCCCACAGTAGAAAGTAGCAGGTCATCATTAATATTGACAACATAAAAGCCAGTTAATTTTGTTCAAAGTTTTAAGTAAAAACATTTAAAGATTTGACATTCTTTTAGCAAAATAAAACAATTTGATGATATACCCTTGATCTTTTGCTTGGTGTATATGCTTTAGAATTACTAAAAATGAGCCTGACATCTTTACACAGCTCCATTGGTGACTCATAATTCCCAGCCTCTAAAGTTTCTCTGACAGTAGCAAAGTCCATTGGAGTGTCAATGATGTCTCTGTAGTCCTAGGATAAAAGGGAACAAGTAGTATTATTACTATTAGCAAAGTATCATTTTACAGCACAAGAATTCACAGGATTTTTATGACAAGTCACAGTAATATTACCTATCATTTGTGAAAACAGAACAAAAAATTCCTAAAAGCTTCAGCCTACCTATAAATCTAATGAATAAACTGACTGAAACACCATAAAATGAGAAAAAATAATCAAGGTGGGGCTGGAGAGATGGCTCAGTAGATAAGCGCACTTGTTGCTCCTAGAGAGGATCAGGGCTCAGTTTTCACCACCCACATGGTGGCTCATGACCATCTTTTGAATTCAAGGGATCCAATGCCCTCTTCTGAACTCTGCAAGCACTAGTCACACATGTGGTACATGCAAACATAAGACAAAAATAAATCTCAAACTCCCCATGACATCTACACAGAGGCTGAAGTTCCAGTAATTTCAAGTTTCAGAATTTAAGAGTATTTTATAATCAACAAAATAATAAATATAAGTTGATGTCAAAAAGCTTACATTCTTTTGTGTAAGGGAAAATAGAACTATGGAAGAGAACTGGATAAAAAGTAAGTAAACACGATGAAGAAAACAGAGGTAAAATGAGAGCTAATGGTCGCTGCAGTAAGAAAAGTAGTTTAGTACTACCGAGTATACTGCACCTGTTCGGAAGCACTGATTGCAGCCTTGGGTTGTTTTACTCCTGCTTCCTTTTGCTTTACTCTTCCCTTGTCATACTGAGAGCTGAGCACACCTTATTGATGGCTAGAGTTCTGATACCAGTTATATACGCCAGTTTAAATATTCCCTACATCTTATACCCCGACATTTGTGTATCCCACAAAGCTGATACCCATTTTGTATTCGTTTTCACTGAGGTTATATTTTTAACTACCACACACTTATTTGATCTACTGTGTGCAAGAGTAGAACACAGCCTGATTTGGAAGTACTATATGCTAATAATCCAGTACTTGTGAGACAAAGGCAAAAGGACTATGAGTTCTAGGCCAGTTTGATCTACCTTAGAGATGTTCTGACACTGATTTTATCACAGTTAGAAACACACTTTCTTAATGATTTCAATCAATATTAATTTTTACTTTTTTCCCTTTACTGTTTTCATCTTTCCATGTGCTACATGAGTAGGTTTTGAGTAGCATATGCTTAAAGGAGATGTCTCTCTAACACTAGCGCTAAGAATCATATTTATCGTGGAATGGATTATTCTAGATTTTAAATCAGGTTGCAACTCTCCCTTAGTTGGTTTAGACTGGGTTCTAGGGTCTAAATTCTTTACTAGCCATGGCCCATGGCTAACCCTGTGCAGATGGTCCTGGGTTGATTAAGAAAGGTAGCTGAGCAGGCCAATCAGCATTCCTCCATAGTGTTTGCTTCAGTTTCTGCCCCAGCTTCACGTACTGCTGGACACTAGTCTGTAAGTCAAATAAACCCTATCCTCCCAAGGTTACTTTTGGTCTTTGTGTTTAAGACATCAATTGAAAGTAAACCACTAAGCGTAGTTAGTAAAAATTATATCATATGTGAAAACTAAGTGGCTTACTCTAAGTGACAAAACTGGCAAGAGACGAGCTAGAAGCAGTAAGCCAGTTCTTTAGAGGCATACTTTAGATCTCTTTCCATCCTACCACATTTGCCAACTTAAGAGTTGTTTGTAACTGAACAGGTATCGAGAACATGGATGAACTAATGAGGAAATGAAGCACAGTAATAAAAACAGTTGTATCAAAGCAATCTTAGAAATACATACTGGATATTCAAGAAGATCTACTGGCTGTCGAAAAGGCTCTGAATCTTCACATTGAAATATCAGATTTAGTAATTCTTGACACTGTTTCTTCCATGCTTGAATATCGTAAGACTGAGCTCTGTTGCGTAACCTTCTTCTAGGTTGATGATCCTGAAATAAAAACACACAAGTATATTAGAAGCTATTATGCAACACAACTTACTCATTTGTTCATTCATTCACACACTTACTAGTGTTGTGTGCATGCTTGTGCCCATATGTGACACCTATGTGACACATCTGGTACCATTCCTCAGGAGCGTTCCTCAGAACTTTGTTTTTATTTTAAAGTATTAATTTATATCCATCCATTATCTATCTATCTATCTATCTATCTATCTATCTATCTATCTATCTATCACAGTCACTCTCTACATAGCCCTGGCTGGCCTAACTTACTACTTTAGACCAGGCTGGCCTCAAACTCAGAGATCTGCTTCATTAGTGCTGAAATTACAGGTCTGTCACCATGCTCATAGATTGATTTTATTTTTAATTATGTACACGTGAGTATGTGCAAGTAAAAGAAGGTGCCTGCAAAAGCTAAGAGGCATCAGGACATGCCCTGAACTAAAGTAGCTGTTAACTGCCCAACATGGGGCTGGGAACCATAAGCTCTCTTAACCACTGAAAATCTTGCTTGTTCAGGTTTATCTCACAGAGTCATTGGGCTCACTGGCAAGCAAGCCCCAAGGCACCTCCTGTCTTCACCTTTCCAATAACGTGATTACATTGAGCTGAACATCTGAATTTTTATTTGGGTCCTGATGCCAACAAAACAAGCACCCTATTCACTGACTAATCCAATTTGTGCTTTTAGTACAATCTTAGGTGATCAAGCATAGATTGAGCATTCTTGAACTGAAAAGCTTGGCAGGAGAAGTGTTTCTATTTGAAGTTTTTTTGTTTTGCAATATTTGCACAGACTTAACACTGAAGAATACTAGTCAAAATCTGGAAACTACAGTGAGAAACTTTTTGAGTCTTGGTGCTCAAAGAGTTTTTGAGCACTCTGAATGTCAGATTTTCAGATTAGAAATGTTTAAGTCATTTGAAATACTAACCTTTCTCAGAAAAATATTTATACTTAGAAAATTATTTGAACACTTAAATTTCTTTTAATATCACTAAGAATAAAAGACTAAGATTTTAGTATACTTTCATACATCAAAAAAACTGTGGAAAAAAAATAGAAGCTATCAAAACCAAAATGCTATTTGTGGAGGAATGTCTTAAGTGGATGTAACAACTGTCAATAAAGTGCTGTTTAGCCAATCAACTGGGCTGGACAGGAAGTGGAAGGTGGGACTTCCTGGAGAGGGGGAGGAGCCAAGGATTGACAGTTGATAGTGGAAGGAGGACAGTTGAACAGTTGAAAGGAGGAGGAGGAAGAAGTGTACTAGGATCAGATTGGCAAGTGCCTGGGATATATGTTTGTTATAAGGTTTAGAGTGGTTTATTTTAGTTTATGAGTATATTAGAATCAGTTTAGATTCTGCCGGGCGTAGTAGTGCTCGCAGTTTCAGACTCTTGTCAGTTATCGGCACCCTAGGCTGAACTGATAAAATTTAACAGTTGTTACCTTCCTTTTTCGGGTAGACGTTCCTGGTACATCAGCATCTTTCTCTTCTTCCTTTGAGGCAACAAAACATTGAATTCATGAAATATCATAGACCTTATCACTTGGTTGCTATTTTTTTCTCTCTTTGGAAATCTCATAATGCCTATCACTATGGCACTTGACTGATTGAACAAAATCGTGCCCCATTCAAAATTTTCAATCAAGTAAACTCTAAATATGACGGTAACAATAATAAAGTAATGGCAAAAGCAATTTCATAACAACTTTAACAAGAATACTATTACCTGTAAATTTTATTTAATGCACTATAAAATGCAGTGTTAATTACTATAGTAACTACAGTGAAGTCCATTACATACCTCAGAGTCAGACAGAACTTTCTTCTTCATTGAGTTGTAAAGTGGAATTATGTTATAACAAGTCTGATCCCTAAATAGTAAAAGAAAATATTGATGTCTGATCGGAGCTATGTTTTGTCTTAAGAAATTCTTCCTAATACCAGATTTTAAGATTAAATTTTAAGCCAAACAATTTTTCCATTTGTTGACAATAATATATTACCCATATACATTTGATTCACGTATCACTTTTGCTCAGGTACCTGGGACACCACTGTGTCTGGGGATCATCTATTCTCTGATATTCAAGGTAAAGTTATATGCCCTGCTCCTGTTACTATCTTAAGTGAAAAGTATCACATAAAACATTGTCTTTAGTTTTCTCCTTTTGATACTATCACCTAAAACTTCCTTTCCCTATATAACTTCCATAACCTACTCTCATATATTGCTTTCTCTATCTTTATTTTAACAACATACTGTTTTTACAGTCATGAGACTTCTCAGACTTTTCACTATCCCTTTCTCTTTAACATTCAATTATTGGTCCACTACTGTGAATTCTATTCTCACATGTTTGGCCCTTTCCTTTTCTCATTTCCATACACTGAGCCTTAAGGTTGTTGATCCATGGTAATGGCTATTTATGCTTTTTGTCTTATATTCACTAGAAGATATTATAGTGACATGAATATTTTGAGGTATAATGTAAAAGAAACTATGCATATCAAAATACTTGGTAATATCTATTTATTTTAAGTACCCATACTTTGGAAGCCTACTTCCTAAAAGTTGAAGAGATGGCTCATTAGTTAAGAACACATACTATCCTTCCAAAGGACCAGAGTTCAGTTTCCAGCATGGACATCATCAGACAGTTTACAACTGCCTCTAACTCCAGCACAAGGGATTTGATACCTTTCTGAGGGGACAGGCATTTGCATACCAACACAGACACACATATACAAACAAACACAATAAAGGTAAATTTTTTAAAAAGCTTAGTTCCTTAGGTTGGCAAAGTACCTTCATGAGTTGGTCCAACCCAGAAGTATAGCAATGTCCAATGACTTCACTCTATTCTACAAATTCATTTTTCAAACAAAGCAAAAAAAAAAAAAAACAGCCCTAGTGCTGGGAAGAGAGGCATGAGCCATTAATCCTGGCTTAAATTTCTTTCTTTAGACTAAGCTTTTCTTCCTTCTTTCTTTCAAGATTTATTTATTATGTATACAATATTCTGCCAGAAGAGGGCATCATATCACATTATAGATGGTTGTGACTCGCCATGTGGTTGCTGGGAATTAAACTCAGAACCTCTGAAGCAGTCAGTGCCCTTAATCTCTGAGCCATCTCTCTAGCCCCTTTAAAAGAACTATGTATGTGACAAATCACCTTATAAAAGATGATTTTAGCACTTTATATTTTAAATTATTACACAGTTTTGTTTTTTAAAAATCATGTCATTACTTATTGCATTTATTATACTGACGCATGAATATGTAACTCACTTTATAAAATGCAGAAGAAGATCAGTCACAAATTTAGCAGACTTCACAATTGGGCTTCCTGGCTCATTAAATGTTCGTGTATTATGTTCTATATATCGAACTTCCCACATTAGGGATGAAAAACGCCTTAAAAAACAAATAGAGAAATCTCACCTCATATTTGTAACATGTGCACAATTTAAAATTATTACCTCTGACCTTTTAGTTTACTCTTATAACAATCGTATTGTTTGCACCTTGAAAAACTTGTCTAAAATAATAATAATAATAATCATAATCATAATCATAACAACAACTCCATTTTCATTAGGAGAAAAATATACTCTATAGAAAATATCTGAAATAATACATGCGAACTATTAACAATGCTGTTTTTTACAAGGGGATATCTATGGGAAAGTGGCAGAACAACAAAGTTACAGTTTTTAGTTTTACTTATTTTTTACATGCATGGTATCACTTCATCCCCTAATTTCTATACAAAAAGAAAACAAACAGATTGCTTATAAAACATAAAAAGATGATGAGAATCCGGGAGAAACTTAAGTAGGAATTATTTCTGAGCACTTTTCAATGCTAAAAAAAAATTCTCTAGTTTCATAATTTTATTTCTAAAAGCATAGAAAAATCTGAAGCCATTTTTTGAGAATATAATGCAACTTTATAACCGTTCTTAGTGATTTGTTAACATATGCAATTATATAGAATAAAACCATGCAGTTGTAGCGATAGAAAAACATACATAGCAATTTCTGTACACTTTAAAATGCTGATTCTAATAATTATATAAAAATAAGCCATTAAATTACTAGCAAACAAAACATAGTTTAACCAAAGAATAGTATCAGAAGGAAAAAAAACTGTAAGATAACAAAATGTGACAAAAAACATTTAAACAGTGCAGTATCATATAAAAACATTACTGCATTAAATAAAAACTTAACTCAGACTTTTATGTGTATTAGCAGGCTGGAAAACAAGTGAGTTCTATTTACAAACGTATAACTGGTTATAAGTAAGTTGATTATAAAGCTAGATGAACAACAAAGCAGACTATTTAAAACATAATGTATCTTGGAAATAAATTACACTTTAGCAATCAGCCTGTTTCAGCAGTATGTGTATAAGAAAGTTTATTCACAGTAATTGGAAATGCCAACTCCTTTTGTGAGCTATAATCCAACTAGTGACTCTCCCTCACATATCCAATGCTATGCTCTATCCTGTGGCACTATGTATAAATTCTCCAAATCTAAGCAATTCTGGATCTAGGAAACAGTTAATATTCTTGGTTTGTTCTTCTCAACTTTTGCACCTGACACCAAAAGCCTTGAAGGTAGGCTGACAAAGACCGTATCATATGGAATTTTCTCATCTTTGCATCTGTGAGTAGTTTCCAATGATTCAACAGCAAGTGGACCTAAAATCAGTAAGATCATCTTTCAAACCAAGTCAAATTCTATTGTTTTGATGGTTCTTACCCACCAGGACATAAATATGGCAGGTGGGAAGAAAGACTTTTCTAGCTCACATGTCATTAACACAGCTGCTGAGAAGGCCCATGTCAGTCAATAAGGACAATGCAGTATTTACAATGTTATATACACTAACCTACAGCAGTAAGAAAAACGAAACCTACATACTATATAGAAAAACATTGGCAGAAGGACTTAATAAAAACTTCCTTACATTAGAAAGAGTAAAACACTGCAAAAATGTAAAACTAAAACTAATCATAAAAAGAAATTTTAATCCAATTAATTATTATGTACATTACAGTGTCAGCCTACTAAGGAAAAGTCATTAAGAAAAATTTAAAATGTCTCGACAAACTATAGATTTAAGCATAATTCTACCAATATTTTAGGCAGTATTTAATGCCAGGACTTGGAGGCAGGGGCAGGTGGCTTTGAGGCCAGCTTCGTCTATATGGCAAATTCCAGGATCGCTAAGGCTACATAGTGAGACCCTGTCTCAGAAAAACTAAAGAACTCACTAGCAACCAAAAAAGCAAACTAACCACAACAGCTTACACAAGAACCATAAAAAGTTTTGTGAATCATTTCTAAATTTTGTAAGCATTCAAAGGCTCAATAGACAAGAGATTTATAGAAAATCTATTAAATATTCTAGTACATTATCTAGGAGAAATAAAACCTTTGGCTTGATTTATAAAACACCTATGAAAAAACTGAGTATTCATTCATAATCCCATAGGAAAGCATCATCAACACTGTAGGGAACTCTCAAGAAATGCAGAGTACAGGGCTGGAGAGATGGCACAGCAGATGGCACAGCAGTTAAGAGCATTGTCTGCTCTTCCAGAGATCCCAAGTTCAATTTTTAGCAGCTACATGGTGGCTCACAACCATCGATAATGGGATCTGAGGCCCTTTTCCTATATTTATTTGTACATGCAAAGAGTATTCAAATATATAAAATAAAAACAGAAAGGAAGGAACGAAGAAAGGAAGGAAGGAAGGGAGAGAAAAGAAAGAAAAGGAAAAAAACCAAAAAGAAATACAGAATCCAAAGGTCTACTTTTACTCTGTATTTTACCTTGACCCCTAGGGGATTCATGTCCACCTGTGTACACACACAACTGAGGAAGTGGCACAGACTGTTAGTAACTGGATGAAAGAATCCTTCATTGTTCTTTTGTATCAGCAACATTAAGAGTTCTAACCTGTAAAACCTGTTTTCCAGTCTCTGTTTAATTGTACTCAGATCCGTTGGATATGCCACCACAGTGCAATACATGGGATATGCTTGCAGATCCACAGGGGCCACAAATGCTGAAGCAATATCTAAAGGAAATAAGGTTATAAGTCTATTATTTGTATTTTAAAATTCACTGCTACATTACAATGAAGAAATAACAGATAAATATACTATGAATTTACCAGGACAAGAAAAACGGAGCAAAAACTAGAAGGTCACTTTAGTTTTTAAACTACTTTAAAACTAAAATATAAAACTATTTAAGATAAAATTTGTAAGACGATTTTTATAAAGTTTCCATTTTATTAGACTTTAGGGCTGGGTTTACAGCTCAGTGGTAGAGTACTTGCCATGTACAAGGCCTTCAGTATGATCCTCAGCATCAAAAAGGAAAAGAAAAACAAAATAAAACTCCTGCATTTGGATATACAGTATGTCCAGTGTCTTCAGTTCTTGCTCTTGACTTCTGATTATTGCCCTATATCCTCGGAAGTTGATTCTGGACTATTAGTACACATTGTTTACATACAACAATGACCTCCAGTTACCTTGAAAGCCCAGAGTTCAGAAAAGCAAGTTTTACGGGCACTGTTGACATTTTCACAAATCAAGAATGTCCGTTTACAATCCATGTTCTTTCCCTTTGCAATGATTTGTGTATATGTCAGGAAAAATGAAGCACAGCTATACACATAATTAAATTCAACTTTTGCCTACTTTCTTCTTCCAGTTCATATCATATTAGTTGAGTAAGTGGCAGCTTTATAAACTGGGTGTGGGAGACTCAGGTGCTCAAAATATGTCTGGCACTATTGCACTCTTGAAACTTAAGCTACAGAAAGATCATGGAACTTAGATGTATTTTCTATACTTTAGTGATGTCATTATTTACCGAGTGTCATCAGCTGATTTATTCCTCCCACAATTCTTTCACATTCTTCATCTCTGGGATTGGCTCCCCACTCTCCGTCAAGAGGTTTATAGATTAGTGACCTACATTCAATTTCAGTTAAAGGAACACTGGTACCAAGTTCTTCTGGAAACACAGCTGAAATGCAGGGAGAAAAACACATCAATGAACATATTTAGTTATTACTGTTAAGTTTTCCTTTGGAAAGAATTGAAGTTGCAAAAAAATAAATCACAGTTTTCGTAGTAGAAGAATGTCTTAAATTCAAATAAAATAAATTCTTTAAAAAAGATATTACATTTAAAACTAAATGATTACTTATACCTAAAAAGTATACTACAGCCAAGTTATACATGAAAGAGAAAATATTTCTACAAAAGAAAATTGCAATTTTTATCCATCTCAAATTCAATTGCCATATTTATTTAAATAGAATATATTTAAAACTGATAAACTTTAAAAGTGAAAACGAACTGATAAAAACTTTAAAAGTATTTTAATCAAAATCTAAAATTTCTAAGCCAGGTGAGGTGGCGCACGCCTGTAATCCGGCATTCATGGAGGCAGAAACAAGCAGATCTCTGTGAGTTTGAGGCTAGCCTGGTCTACAAACTGAGTCCAAGAAAGTCAAGGTTTCTGTCTCGGGAGTGGAGGTGAGGGAATGACAGGATGGGACCAGAGACCCTCAATTTTTCTAATACACAACAAAAAGAATTGTAACCAAGAAGAAAGTCTTAAGGCTTCCACTTCTAAAGTGATGTTTTTCACATGTTTAAATCTATTAACGCTGTACCTAAGATTTCAAGCAGTGCTGAGGCAGAGTCAACAAAGGCAGCAAGTATTTTTTTAACTAACTATTACAGAAAACAAACACTGTATGTCATCAGAACACTTGTGTGTATGTGTACGTGGACCTAAACAGAACAAACAGAACTTCATCAGAACCATCAACGGATATACAAAGATGTATTAAAATAGTTATTAGTATCATTAATTCGTTAGAAAATAGCTACAGTATTACAAAGCCTCTTTCCTTTATTAGGCCAATTATGAACTCTCAACAATCAAACCATTTCAAATTTAAACACAAAATTTAAACTCCACGATAGACAAAACAAGAAGCCATTGACAAGTAATAAGTTGATAGTGATATTTTCTATTTTTCAGTATTTCTACTTAAGCAGTGAAATAAAAAATGTTTGTTATTGGCATTAAATGAATTAATTTTAGTCCAACATTTTCAGCATGAATATTGTTTTCATTTCTAAGGTTTTTTTAGTTGAGTTCACTTCCTATTTATTATTTGTAATGACCATATGTGACATCAAATTAGAAGATCAAGAGGGTTTTTTTTTTCCACTTTCGTATTTATGTGTATAGGTATTTTGCCTGAATATATGTCTGTCACCAAGTATATGCCTGGTGCCAACACAGACCAGAAGAGAGGGTCTGTTTTCCTGGAATTGGATTTATAGATGGTAGTCAACATGTTCACTGCTGAACCTTGTCTAATTTTATGTTCAACAATAAGTTTGCAACTAATAATTCTGTTGAATATTTTATATTTGGTAGTCACAATAACCTTAAATAATATCACTTTTGTTTTGCTGAGTCACGTTCTTACTATGCAGCCCTAGCGTATGGTAATCCTGCCTTTGTTTCTTGAATGCTGAATTTACCTCCAGCAGTAAACCAGTTTTGTTATTTAAAAAGAAGGAAGAAGGAGGAGGAGGAAGAAGAAAGGGGGGGGGGAAAAAAAAAAGAAAGAAAGAAGAACAACAACAACAACCAAGTCCATGGCTGAAGGGATGTCCTGAGGTCAAAGGTGCTTCGCACAATAGCTAATAAACCAAGTACAAGGCTTGGGGCCCAAGGAAGGAGAGAATCAACTCCTGTAAACTATCCTCTAACTTCTACACATGTGCCACGCATATGTGCCCATACACATCTCACACAATGTAAAACACACCCTGAGTCCACAAGGTATACATACCAGGCCTAACATATACTCACCATTATTAGGTATTAGTTCCATATCCCAGGGACTCATCTTTTCTGTATCTCCATTGTCCCAGCTTTAAGAAAGCAAAATTATTCAATTTTAAAAAAAATCTGAAAACTACAATACAATTTTTATAAGGAACACATTGAACAAATAATTGCCACAGCATTCAATGAAGTATCTTTACCCCTGTACTGATAAATCAGAAAAAATTTAAAGCCTGGCCCAAAGGAAAATATAATGAATATTTTCTTACCAAACATTGTAACACTGAAACAAACTATCAGGGTACTCAGGTTGAAGAGGCTCTTGACTTTCAATTGTTCCAAACCACCAGGCATCATCTATGACTGATCTAAAGCGGTCACCTGAAAAACAACAAAAGCCACCTATCTCATCACACTGACATATACTGTTGCATTGGTTAACTGCCTTTTCCTAAAGTATAACTCTATTAAGGTTCTTAATCGGATGATTTCACAAGATACAAGGTAATCTATATATTTAAAAAATAAGTCAGGAAAACTGGCACATATTCCTTAAAATGTGGCTTATATTATTTCTTAGATCTCAGTAGCAATGAAACTTTTCCTTTTGCTTAATCCTATTTACATATGCAGCCTTCAAAAATCATCATTAAGACTATGTCCAAATTTTTCATAGTATACTATGAATTGCTTATTGTTAAATATATTTGTAGTTTATTTTTAATTTTTTACTTCCTATTATTTTCACCAAGTAACAATGACAATGCTAGATTAAATGCAAACCCATAACATATTCAGCACGCTCTCCTTCATCTCTATCATCCTTACACTGTACTCTACAGTCACGGTCCCTTTCCATTCTAAAGTGTAACAACTAAAAAAACAAAACAAAGAGAAAACTGTTAATCTTTGTAGAAAAACCAAGCATGCCTTTTGTCTATTTTTCCATATGGACGACGCTGTGAATGTAACTCTTACTTAATAATTCTTATTATAGTTTCCTATGGTCTACAGCAAAGGGTAGAATAGAAGATGGGACATCTAGTAGGCAGAAATAAGGCTAAGATGAAGCCAGGCATGGAAGATTAGCTCAGTGAAGATGTGCGGAGGACCTGAGCAGAGGTAACAAGTCATGTGACAGAATGTAGATTAGTATGAATGGGTTATTTTAAGTTATGAGCTAGTCAAAGGTGAGCCTACCTATATGTCCTAGGTATTTGTAAATATATTTTGAGTCTCATGAGTCACTATTCTAGGAGCTTGGGGCTGGGAGGAAAAAGACACACCCTACTACATTATGGTTATTACCTGTAATAAATCCTCTAATAAGCTACAAGACACTGACTGTTTTTAATGTCAATCTTTTCAGGGTCTTGTTGTCATATAAAAACTGCAAGGTATTCCCCTTTCTTCTTTAGTGGCTGCCATAGTACTTAACTTGAGTTTTTTCTGATAGCATAGGTAAAATTCTAAAAGATATGGGTTCAAATAAAAATAGCCATGTAACTGATTCTATTAGTTGGTTTTGAACTGTCTACATCCATTCAATAACAATGGCATTCCTTATATAAGAATAATTTAAGTAGTGTCTTCTACTAAGGTACTTTTCATTTTTAACACACAATTAGGGAAACAAGCTGCCAACTAATCTATCAGTTATTTTCAAGACAGTTATTTTATGTTTTTACAAAAAAATTGATTTAATAGTTTATGTAGATATACATAAAATAACATAAATGCATTAAAATCAGGAAAACAAGATAAAGGATCTATTAAATTGTAATTCTTTTAGAATTAAAAGAAAACATTTGTAAACTATTATTGATTTTGACTGGGTACAGAGCTGGATCCAAATTTAGATTGAAACATGATGTACTGTTAAGTCTGCCATTGTTCCTCAGATGTGTACTGACGATAGTACACTTAGAGAAAAATTATGCTATAGAACTTAGTACTAACATTTTTCTTCAAACCTACCTGGACACTACTAAAAGCATAAATCTGGCAGACTGGACTCTCCCAAGACTGACAAGCTTTGCTACATTAAGAGTCACATATTGTGTACGCATCTAACTACAATGGACAGTCCTGTTAGGTTAACAATAAAGAATATTAACCAGAGTCAACCATAAAATATTCCTGGTGATCTTAAGTATAAGACAGTTGGACATATGTTATAACAAAAATAATAGACCAACTAGATACTAACTATGGAAGACATAATGCACTGATATAGAAAATTTAAAAGATCTAAAGAAAAATGTTCTGGTGTTTGTTTATTCAAATTAATTGAATATTCATTCAAAATCAGATGTTACCTACCAGTTTGTCACACAATATTATTTTATTTCAATACAACTGTAATATGAAAGAAATGTGTGCTACATTGATTTTAGGTTGGTTTTATCTTTACTGTAAATAGTGTTGGGTATTAGTCAAGTAAGAATACAATTGTTTTTATAATTTATTTTCCTCAAATAATTTTAATTTCATCAATTATCATGTTTTCTTTTTTCATGCATTCGCAAAATCTTTCTATGCCGCAAGATGTAAACAATACCATTCAATATAAAGAAGATCATGTGGATCTAACTCTTTACGTTTCTGAAGAAACGTTTCTTTACGTTTCTTCTAAGTGAAAAATGTCTCTGGACTCCCATTTCCTTGAGATTCCTTTACACTTTTCCAGTGCAAATCTTTTTGTTTCGTAAGAGGATATCATTGTTTTTTTCTGTTTTACTTCTTTCCCCACTGTTTGTATCACTTTTAAAGTTACTCTTTCAGAAAAGCAAACTAAATACCCACTTTCGTTATGGAATTTTAATACATGTGTATCGTTATAATGTTTTTATTCATGCACCTGTCTACTTCCTTCAGCCACTTAAAGCTAAGTTTTAAGAAAACCAAAGGGAAAATTTCTAAAATAATCCTGTAATAGTTAAGCAAAGGGAAGAGAAAATGTTTTGACATTTAAACATCAACTAGATTAAATTATTTTCATTCTGAAAACTTAAAAATGGCATATCTTTACTACTGGCATACTTACAAATGGTAAAAGAAAAAAAGGCTTTTTAAATCATGAAACATGGTAAAATATTTATAAAAAAAAGGGAGGGGGAATATACAATACCTATGTTTTCTAAAGCAATAATTACCCACCTATATTCCACCGTCTATATTTTGCATCATCAAATTGTTGTCTTAAGACTAGGAAATCTATGACATCAGGCATATCATGGTACCTATTACAAACAGAAACAGACTGATAAGGTCACAAACCTATAAATATCTAAGACATGTTCAACTTAATCTTGAAAAATAGTCCAATACTATCAAAGCACTGCCTTGGTATCAGTCCTTACTTCATGGTAAATGATCCACCGGTGAGTTTACCAGTATCAGGATCTAGAAAAGCAAGTTTAAGGCAGCAAAGGGTAGGCAATCCCACTTCATACTTTATTCCCACGATCTTCATCAGTTCTTGTTCCTACAATTAAAAAAATATATTATCTGCAGAATAAAATGTGGTGTGCAGACAACGGGTGGATGTCTAGGGTCTTTCCTCAATCACTATCTGTTTTACCTACTTAGACAAGCTTCTCTTACTGCACCTCTAACTTGCCAGTTTAGCTAGTCTGACCAGGTTGCCTGAGTCACTGCCTGTGCCTCCCGAGTGTTGAACTCAGAGTATGGAAGGGCAGAAAGGACAGGCACCCAGCCTGTATTTCAGCATACTGAAGAGCTCAACTCTTATCCTTACAATTTCATGGGAACTATTCCCAGCCCCATTTGATTTCATACATTCAAAGAAAAAAACATCATATAACTTCTTTTAAAATGCAAAGTGTATCTTTCAATAAAGAAATATACCAATATCATACCCTTAGCTCCATTTTATGCCATGGCTGTTTTTTAGGATTGATACTATAAATTTTATTTTTCCGGGCCATTTCAACATATGCTTCATGTCCTTGTCGAAAATAATAAACCTAAAATAAATAAATAAAATTGAAACTAAGAGTCCAAGACAACACTTATATTGAAATTATATTAAAAACTTAGATACTACACAGAAATTCTAATACTGAAAATTTTAAATATTATTCCTCAAAGTTACATTAAAGCCACTTAATAAAAACTAAAGTGCTCTAATTAAAAACTTGTTATGTATATAGTCAGAAAATTAAATGTGTAGCTGTTTTATTTTTAAATTTATTATTTTTGGATTCAAAATAATAATCTATATGGTATAAGAAAGTCATTAATTACCAGGGGTTTTTAAGTTTATAGTCACAGTCTTTGATTTTTGCTTTTTAAGTCATGTAATTATGCATGTGTAGAAAAATTTGAAACCTAACATGTATTTTCATATATTTTATCTAGCTCAATCCTTAATTTGAAAATCTTAAGTGCACATGCATGTATATGCATCTCTATTTCAAGATGATATTTCAATGATTCCTAGCAGCAGTCCTGTGGGACAGGTATTTGAATAATCTTCCATTACATATGCTTCTCATTATTACAAATAGAAACATTTAATTTTTTTATGTTTATTAATGTTATGCTTGGAAGTATGTATGTGTACCATGTATTTGCTTAGTGTCTGCAGAGGTCCGAAACTGGCATCAGATTCTTGATGCACCAGATAGATACTTGGGAGTTACAAATTGTTAGGAGCTGCCATGTGCTGGATATTGAGCCTGGGTTCTCTGCAAGAGCAGTGTTTTTAACAGCTGAGCCAACCAACTCTCCAGCCGATAAAAGCTCCTTTTAAAATGTGTTTAATGATCAGTAACATTTTAGATAGTCACTATCTTATATATTACTGCTCCTGTTGCTTGAGATTCATTGGAGGTAAGTAGTCCAAGACCCTGAGTTAACGATTTAGAAGGGGGGAAGGTTCAAGCACAAGCATCTGAAAAGACGATGTTAACAGGAATTAAACATATTTGACCATTCTGAAATCACTGCCATGTCATTTTTCTACTACAGACTCTGTTAAGAACTGTCACTGCAAAGGTATGTCCTAAGCTCCTGAAGGTTCTGAAGAAGGCTCTTTAAATAAATATATCATTCTGGATTGTTTGTTAGACTTACTTGCCCGTTTATTTTCATTTTCAAATTGTTATTTCCTACTTTAAAATAAAAGTAATTACTGTGCTTTCAAAAATGAAGCTTCTGTTTAAAGTATTTTTATTGTCACTCTATTGGATATTAGGTAACACCTCTTAAATCTGTATTAAAAAACAAGGAGATATAGTCCCGACAAATTCTAATATAAAGTCTTAAAATCAGTCTCAAATTCTTAACTACAGTCTAAAAAAGGGTTTTCTTATTTCAAGATTATAGACATTAAGGACAGATAAGTTCTGAATGAGTCAATATATCTTGATATAAGATTAAAATAGAAATAAACTGCTAAATCTTTTTAAAACATATTATGAATTTAAGTCTGTTTTTAAAATGAATGCATTTTTATATAGAAATAGAAAATAATATGGACGGGGGGCAATCTCAAGGTTCTACCCATTTATGAAAAGCTACAAGCAATTAACTGCTGCTTAAGGTGGTGGAGCCAGTATCCTAGAGGGACCAGCCTCCTGGTTGCAGTCAGCCTTAAACAAATACCATATTCAACACTAAATGGACTCAGCAGGCTGCATTGATATATAGATGTCTGTTGAGTGTATATACACACATACATATATAGATAAAAAATAATTAAAAGGAAAGGTCATAAATTTGAGGAGGGGGAGACACGGGAGATGGAAAAGACATGTTATGAATATAGTACTCATATATGAACATCTTGAAAAACAATGACAAACACAAAACCCCACCAAACTTATAACACTAGTAAGTAACAGTAAAGAATAGCAATTAAATCCTTCTGTTAAAATATGACAGTTCTAACCCCGTGGTGGTAGCATATGCCTCTAATCCCAGTCCTCGGGAGCAGAGGCAGGAAGATCTCTGTGAGTTTGAGGTCAGCCTGGTCTACAGAGTGAGTTTCAGAGTAGCCAAGGCTACATGGAGAAATACCATCTTAAAAAACTAAGCCTTTGACTCCCTCTCCAAAGGGTAGTTTTAAACATGGCAACAAAATTTGTTCTTTCATACTATTTAAATGATCACATAATTATTGTCCTAATGAATATTATTACTACATCTATGGTTGTACCTTTTTGATATTCTGTTATGGACATTTAGAATGATACACTTTTTAAAAAAAGGAACTTGCTGCAATCTTCTAAAAGTATGTTTCAAGAGCTATAAAAGATACTCGGGTCACTTCTTGGAAAAACTTAAGTAACTTTTAAATTTAAAAGTACCTCATCACCCATCTGTGGTACAAATGGACATCGCCTGGGAATTGTATCTGTAATCCATGTTGAAGGCAGCCATTCTTCTAATGTAAGACCATTTTCAGTTAGCTCTCCAACAGCCAGTCTCTGAGAAAGTGGACAGCATTAGTAGTGTCTTAAAATGCAAGGAAATGGCTTCTTTGTAAATATTTTATTCTCCAGTACTAAGACCTTATTCTAGAAAAGGAGCAGTCCTGGCAATAGTTACTCAACTTTTCCAAATCACTGAGGGAAAGCTAGACAAAAGAAAATGTGCAGTCTTCACAAAATTCTCTAAGAACAACCTTACAGATGCAAACTATAAATTCTTGTGGTTCCTCTCCTTTCAAAACAAGTCGTTTTATAAACAGTACAGATAGCAAATTAAAATGCTCAATGGTCTTAAAATCCTAGCCTTAGTGTGACAGTAGTTAAGATTATATCCTATAAATTAAGTAGTATTGAGGATCCAGGAAGCTAATTGCTTACATAACAGCTATAAATTGGACATTCCATTTCTCAGCAACCAAAGACCAGTTTCATTCATTCACTTGCATTTATTGTTTCTCACGTCACCTCTGCCCAGGCTGGATTAAACTCACTACGCAGTAGAGCATAATCTTGAACTCCTATTTGTCCTTCCTTCCCCTTCCTAACTGCTGGGGTACAGAAGCAGATCCCCCACCCCAAATCTTGCTCAAAGTAGCTATTTCATTGACTAACCTGTGCTCATCTCAAAACATACGCACAAAATCATCTTTTCTGAAATGGGTACTAAAAACCCAAATCTTTTACTCCATGGATTAAAGAACAACAGCAAAACAAACCTATGCCCCCAAGCAAAAGTTTAATTTTATTTGTCACCATAAGTGATCTGATGGTGATAGCCTTTATACCTTTATAACTTTACAATCAAGGAAAACAGACTGAAAAACAAAAATCAAAACAAAGAACAAAAAGACCCTTCTGAAACAAAACATTATCTTTAAGTAGAGAAACTTTATACAAGATAATAAATATGTGATTGAATGAAACTAGGAGTTCTACACTTTATTTTGTTGGGTATTTGTTTTCATTTTTGTTTTTTTTAAGTGAATTAACCCCTGAACTAGTAAAAATTAAGTTGTGCTCTATCCTAAATGGGCTTGCTATCATACAAAAGAAACGACATAATGACAGCAAAGAACACCACGTGCAGAACACTCCTACAATTACTTCATAATATACAGTTTCTTCTTACTACTCATCACATATGATATTTTTCAATTTAATTCCTCAGAGTGCTCTTATCTTGAAGAACATGGAACAACAACAACAAAAAAAAGCCTTTGAGATAGATAAACTGAAAAGGCAAAGGCAGAAACTATTTTAAAAGGATTACTGGATATATATAATAAGTAATAAATAGCAAGTAACCAACAGTCAAAGAGCACAATTTACCAAGTGTTGTATATGTCAAGTTTTACTGAAAAACAGCCACACATATTTGTCTTGTGTTTCACCCATGGCTACTTTCAGGCTGTAATGGTAGACTAACTTTTGGAAGGGGCTATCTTCAGAATACTGGAGGGTGTTAAGCAAACTGACAATGCACAGAAGCAAACAATTGTCCTACCCAGCTTGACACTTACGGACCACAACAATCAATACTTTAAGATATCCCTTAGGGCACAATGGTGTTAACTCATATCTTGGTAGTAATCAACAGCTATCAAATTTAACTTTTGGTCCACTCAAAAAAGGAGGGCAATTGCAGTGAAATGTCCGGCTTTAAGTAAAATGTAAAGTCCTTATGTCTGGCTTTGAGTAAAATGTTTCAGCCAAGCCTTTCCTATGATTGTGTCAGTCTTTTCCAAGAAAGTTGAACCCCTCTTCTTTGGAAGGTAAAGGTTTAATATCTTGGGAAGCTTCTCTCTCTACTGCAGTGCCTACAACCAGTATCAACCAATAGGTAATCACACCTCGTACTAGAAACCTAACCAACTACACATGGCTAATGAGGTCATGGATCTTAGAGGACAATTTTAAATCACCACTTTACCAAAAAGTGTAATTCCTAACTGCATTCAAAATCTGCAGACAAGTATAGTGCTCATCCTTTGTCAAAGAAGTTTTTCTTTGTAACAAAGAGGAAAATATCATTAGTCAAAAATGCAGAGAACTTGTAGGTTGTGCAGTCCCGATATATGCACACATATAACACACCTTCAGCATCTAAGTTTCACTGAGTATCATGGAAGAGGCAGAAAAATTGGAAGTCAGAAGTCCAGGAAGCCTGCTGTAAGAATGTGTCTCCTAGGAAGACATGGAAGCTACAACCATGATACCTAAGCAAGTTTGACAGAGAACTTCTGGCAACAAAGGAATGCTGACAGCATGACAAGTCATCCCTCGGAATGAGAATCCTGAAATTACATATATAAACAAACTCATTAGGAGGTTTGTTGTTGTTGTTGTTTGTTTGTTTTTTAATGTATACACAATGAGAGAGAGAGAGAGAGAGAGAGAGAGAGAGAGAGAGAGAGAGAGAGAACGAGAGAGAAACCATAAGTTTCAGATGGGTAGCATGGGGATGGGTTGGAGGGAGAAAGAGAAATAATGTAATTATATTTTAAAATTACAATTAAAAAGAAAAGAAAAAAAATGTCCTCTGAGAGAGAAAGTGGGTAGAAGCAAAAGGACAGGGTGGAATAATACATCTCTAAGTGACTCAGCCCAATATGCAGACAACTGTCCTGGTTAAACAACAGTCAAATGCTGAATGTTTTGAAGGCAGAATCATAGCTCCTTGGCAGAGTAAACATTCAAGTAACAACAACAACAAAAAATAACCAGTATTACTCAAGAGTAAAAAGATGGAGTTGTGATCACTATAGTAAAGGAGGTAGGAATAGAGCAAATTGAAGCAGATGCATGAAAAAAAAGATTTATAAGATCTGTGCCTGGGCAATGGTGGCACAGCCTTTTATCCCACCAGGGAGGCAGAGGGAGGCTGATCTCTGTGAGTTCAAGGACAGTCTTGTCTCCAGAGTGAGTTCCTGGACAGTCAGGGCTACAGAGAGAAACCCTGTCTCAAAGGGGGAAAAAAATTTATAAGAGATGAGACACATTAAGTCAGATGACATCTCAGTAGTTATATAAATCATAAATGTTTATCACTAAGTTAGACCCAGCCACTGTGTAGGGTCTTAAATGTTAGGCGTCCCTGTTATGGCAAATGCTGAATACTTGGCTACTTGGCTATGTATGGTGGTTTAGGGGGTTAGTAAAACTTTCAGAAGGTAAAGCCTAATGGAAGAAAATTGTATTGCTGGGGCAAGCTCTGGGGGGGGGGGGGGGGGGGCAACAGGACATTGGAATCACAGTGCCTTCCTTTTCTTGATCACAATGCGGTGAATATATACATTGCCCATTATGATGCTCTGGCCTCAGTCATTCCTGGCCATAAAACACCACAGGCAACCAAACAGAAACTAAAACCTTGGATCTTAAGAACAAATAAACCGATTCTTCTTTTGATGATCTAGGATTTTATCTAAGCCACATGAATATTACAAACACAGATCACCTAACCCAACCATTTCCTCTAGAACAGCTCTAATTTACTCTGCTTACAAATAAGGTTGTAAGCAAAGGTTTGTCTGAAATAGTTCTTTTAATAAAAGGAAACGTTTTAAAATCTCAATTTTATCTCAACTTTAGCATGTTATTTATATCAGGCAATTATTTCTCCCAGTAAAGAAAGTGTCAGTGTTGACAGGGATGGGTAGTAAGTCTTATAGAAGGTACAAATTGTACATTAAATAACTAATCTTGTAACTAAGACTTTGGTATCACACAGAACCATAAACACACATTTCAATACCCACTGATGCTAGGGGAAACTTAAGTATTTGGTTTAAGACTTCCGTCACTTAGAATTTAACCATTAAATTCATTAACTATGTTTAAACTTCCTGCTACGTGATTTTAGAATCTTTTTTTAACAACCTTCTCTCCATGGAGATCTTAGAATTCCTCTAGGCAGATCTCAAGAATTTTCTCGTTTGATTTCTGAATTATTATCTCTAAAATATGTGATATTTCTTCTGTTATCTTGGGCATTAGAACATATTGTTAATTACACATTAGTTTCAGAATAAGAATACTGGCTTACACTTATTTTCACTGATCATATTACTTTATAAATATTGAGTCCTGAATAGTTTGCTGAAAAAAATCTTGCTACTATTTCCTTTATCTGCCTTACAGTTTGTTTAATTAAAAGTTAGTCATATGGAAAATGTTCTCATTTTTTTCATGCATTTAGTAAGAATGCACTTATTTGCTTGCCAAGTGCTTTTCAATCTACAACTCTACACCTAGGAAGGAAATAATTTTATGTTGCCTGATATAATTTGTTGAAGACTATGTTAAAAAAAAAAATCTTGTTTTAGAGCTACTGGTAAATATGGGAACAAAAGTCTTGTCAAAAGGCTGAATCCATGATATCTTTCCCCCCTGGTATTGTTTGTAAATATTTTAATCAATTCGTAATATCTTAATCTCATCAAAGTATGTCCAATAAACAAGTCCTTCTACAATATTGTCACAGCAAAGCAACAGTATTAAAATATTCCGAACAGAAGATTAAAATACTGGCTGAAACTATATTCACCATCATTCATAAGGCAAAAACTGAGGACAAATGTGACATTGTCTTTGGTAAAGAACCACCATCTCACTATAAACCCAAATTAAAGCAAGTTATAATTAGAGCTGAAATATGAATTCAAAAATCAAATACAGACTTAGCACAGACATATCCTTATAATTTTCAAAGCTTCTTAGGAATAAAGAAATAACATATTAGGCTGCAAAGAAAGTAAAAGAAAAAAATTTTGCTGTGGGAGGGGGGAAGAGTTTTCTATGTAGCCTTGGTTATCGAGGAATTTGCTATGTGGACCAGACTGGCCTCAAATTCACAAAGATTTGCCTGTTTCTGAGTCCCAAGTGCTGACATTAAAGCTATTCAACACCACTCTGAGCTAGGAAAGGTTAACATATATTCTTTACTCAATTATGTCTTTAAATTTAAATAGTTATTCTGGTTAGGTACGCACAAGTACCACATGTGCCACGGTGTAGCAGCAGGGATCAATTCTCACATTATAACATGTGGGACCCAGGGATGAAACTTAGGTGGACAGGCTTGGTTGGCAGCGAACATCTTCCTTTGCCTCCTATCACCCATAACCTCTCCATTAGCTATTATTACATGAGACGCTTAGTTCACTTCAAATAGGAAATAAACTGACACATCCTCATTTCCTAGTTGAAAATCCTCATCTCTATAAAGACAGGTTTTCACTACTGTATCCCTCATTCTTTCTACTCTCATAATATCCAGACTTACTAACCAAAAAACCAAACAAAAACCCACATTTGATAACTCAGAAAGTGAAAACTTGTGGCTTGCACACTATATTTAACAGAAACATGCTGTAAGAAGTGTATCTTACCCAATAATTGATTTGTATTTGCTTTCTGGTCAACTATGATAGGTTTTGTCATTTATATTTCATGTGATGTCTACCCTGGAGTTTTTCTGTATTTTTAACAATAATAATTAGGATAGCTAAATAAAGGCTATTAGTAGACACAATCTGTTTTATATTATTTTCCTTATTTAAATAAATCTCACTGGATTTAAAAACTGCTTTAAAACTAAATGCTCAAATATTTACCATGGTAATGTTATGAGTAAATATTCTTAAACGTCAAACACCAAAACACTTGTGTTAACCTGTCTAAATGTACCTTACTACTGCTTATTATATAATTCTGAATTTTTTTCTATTATAACTCAATAAACCTCAACAATGTTGGATTTTTTACATTTATGCTTTAAATCATTTCTCCAGAAGAAAACACAAGACTTAAAAATTTAAAGCAACCTTTTGTTTTCTTTCTTTGGGCTTTTTTTTCTTTGGTGATATTGGTCCATCTTTTTCTTCATTTGCCTTTTTTCTTTCCTTTTTAGTATGTTTTTGCTTCTGATTTTCAGATTCCTCTTCTTCGTCTGAACTACTTTCTGCTTTCTTTGCTTTATGCTTAGGAATTTTCTTTGGTGGCTGCAAATTAATTCCAGCGTCTGCTGTCCAATCAGAATAATCACTAGAGTAGTCACTATAAGGAAAGAAGCAACTTTTAAATCACACATATATAGTTGTAAGACAGACAGACAGACAGACAGACAGACAGACAGACACACACACACACACAAGATAAAAAGCATGAATGAACTAAAAGTTACCTTCTTATGCTCAACTCTCCTTCATATCCAAAAATAAAATTTGCAACTGTCATGGAAAAATAAACTTAAAAACCTTTTACAATTTTAATAAGCATACTGTTTTACAAGTCACTAACACTTGTCATGTAAGAAATAAGGGGAAAAAACAATAAGGAATGGAGTATCACCATGAACGTAGAAAGAGGCCTGGAAAGCCAACATGCGTATACCACAATAAGCAAACAAAGGAATTTCATTCTTGAGGGCACTTTATCTTTTCAGTCTTCTGAAGTGCTGATGACTGAAGTCTTGTAAGCACTCTACCACTGAACCAGCCAAAGTAAAAAATTCTTTTTTATTTTTAAGATGGGGTCACACTATGTCTGCCTCTGCTTAAAAGAATGCAGTATCATGCTTGGCTTAGGAGGAAGTTCTGTGCTGTTTGTGTTTTTGAGAGACAGGGTTTCTTTGTGTAGCTCTGGCTGGCCTGGAATTTACTCTGTGGACCGAACTGGCCTCTCTGAGTAGACCAAGAAGGGCTGGAACTCAGATCTACTTGCCTCTGTTTCCCAAGAACTGAGATTTAAGGCATGCACCACCACACTGTCTGGCAAACATAAAGTTCTTAACCAATGAGAATACTCTTAGTAGGCAGATACTGAGCTGGCAGGTGAAATGTATACCTACACAGTAGAAAGGCTTAACTGAAAAATTACTAGGCATGTAAAATAAAGTTCAGGGCAGGGCTGTGGCTCACTGGTTTTTCCCCTAGAATACAGGACATCCTAAGTCTGACTAACCATAGAACCACAATAATTACATTCAGTGACGATTATTTTATCTCCCTTTCCATTACAGATAAAAATACAGGACAAACTCTTATATGCTACCATCGATCACGCTTGCCATCTTTACATTTGACCTCTACAGATATATGTAGTTCTGACACGGCACCCCACACACATCTAGTTGAATTACCTTCTTTTTTTACTTTTAATACAATACATTGTCTGCTTATTTTACAAAGATATATAATTATAAATGTCTTAAAAGGATGTGTTAGTTTGTTAAAATTAAACCACTAACTCTGTGTGATATACGATCTTATAGTTCAAATATTAACTCTTAAGCTAAGAACAAATTTTGTAGTTTTACCATCACTGCCTTTTCCCTAGTCTAAATAATTTTTACAGTGTTTTACTTGATTCTTTGTAAGAATAATCACTCTAATCACTTGATCAGAATCAAAGAAATATGTTTTTCTAGTAAGAATTGGTTGTTTAAATGATTTTGATGTTTTCCCTGGCACAAAGTCTTCCTATTTAACTGGCTGGCCTGGGATTCCCTATGTATATCAGGATGTCCTCAAGATTACAGAGGCCCTCTTTTTCTACTTTAAACCCATGCACAACCATGCAGGATCTTTACATTTGATTTTTAATAACCTAAAAAATGTTTTCAAATACCCCTTTTAATACAGGTTCTCCTCAATTTATGAGCATTTCATTCTTCAAAAACAGGAAACTATTAAAATTACTTATAGACATTTATATATAAATATTAACAATAACTACTGAGTGTCAGGGAAGCCTTTGAACCTAAAACTGACTAACACTTGCCAAAAAACTTATAGCTTCAACTTAATGTCTTCGTTGGAAGTCTATTTTAGGAACTGCTGAAGCATGAAAAAAAAAAAATAAGGAACAACTAATAATTTCCCTCCTCAAGTGTGAATCTCCACTGACCATTAAAAATTTGTAACACAGCTAAGGCTACTAGGCCTTTAAAAATGTGAAATTCTGACAAGCGTTTCTCACTTGCATGATCAAAACAAGACAGAAGTATAAAGATGTAGTTTCATTTCATTGCTGGTAGAGAAAATTAGTAATATTCCTTAAATACAACCTCATAAGAGCTAATTCAGTATTTTCATAATCTGGTGCTTACACAATCCTCAAAACTAGCAGTGAAGCTAGTTTGTAATTCTGTATGATAAATACAACATTCAGAAATACAGTAACAAGTAGGCAAATGAGTTTAAAAGATCGTTTTACAGATCTAGTTGCAATTTTTCTATAAAGACATGTCAGGAAGGAACTCTATAAACATCTGTTAGGCAAGAGACTCTTCAAATAACTTTATATCCAAGATTTGGTTGGGCAGAAGTAGAGAAGCTTAAAAAGTAAAACTCCCTTCCCTTTTACCTGGAACTGCCATCACTGTGCCATGCCCGCTCCTCTTCTTCAGACGTCCCACCACTGACAGCAACCACTTCACCTTCCTGTGACAGGCAAGACAGATTTCTTAAGATAATACCTAAGACTAGTACCACACCTAAAACCTGACCTGGGAGCAGAAAACTAACACTTTTGTATTTTTAATAAAAATGTTGAAACAAATGTCCATAAATAATATCTATCAATACCAGATTGAAAACACTGCTTAGGTAATTGTTTCATTTTATTTTTCACAGCTGAAAATTGAATGCAGGGTATTAGATATGGCAGTTCTGAGCTATATCTGCGGCCTTCTGATTCTTTCTCATGTTTCCAAAGAGGTAGAATTATGGGTTTACACCAAAACCATAGGCTTCATTCATTATTTAAAAGTCTAAGAATAAATTTATTAAATGATAGGCACCAAACTCCATTACCTCAACAAAAACAGAGTATTCATTCCATCCCTAGCCTCATATTATCCAATGAGAGATGGACTAAATCAGCAGCAGCAGCAGCAGCAGCAGCAGCAGCAACAATACAGCCTCCAACTGTTTTTGCTCTTACCAACTAACTATTCAAAGTTCAGAGAACACTATGGGTGAAGCTATGTGTTTCACAAGGCTGTTACTTCTTGTTATAAATCTTATATAAATCTACTCTACACAAATGTCATGCTTCAACAGTAACAGTCCCCAGTTACTGACCTATTTTGAGTGTTTTGTGTTTGTCATGTTATTTAGACTTACCAAGAATTAGAAATAAGAATAATTCATCTCAATACAAAAAAATAAAGGTTTTAAAAACTTTACAGAAAATTATTTGAAGAATCACAACTATTATGAAGAGCTTAATTTGAACATACGTCATCTAGTCCAATGCCTTGGCAATTTTAAGAATAATGCAGTTTTATTACTTGCTAGGCACTTTAAACCATTAAGAGGTTAGTACACATTGTCACTTAAATAAAATAATTAATTGTTAAAAATTTATTTATTTTATGTGTATGAGTCTTGTCTCATGTTTGCATGTATATCATATGTGAGCATGCTGCCTGGACGTCAGAATAGGGGTTAGTACCATGGAACCAACGAGAGTCCTAGAGTTACACTTGGCTGTGAGGCTCCACGAGGGTGCTGGATCCCAAACCCAGATCCTTTAGAAAGGCAGCTAAGTGCTTTTCATAGTTGGGCCTTCATTCCAGCAACAGAATATTTTACCCCTTAAAATTTTAATTAAGTATGATTATGTCATTTCAACCATCCTTAACCCCCAGATCCCTCACTGGCCCCTTTTTCATTTCTGTTTATTTACTTATCTATTTATTGCAAATAAATATAAAAATGCAACCTGCTCAATATATTTAAGTGCTCCTTATGGTTTTCTTTTGTTTTGTTTTTAAGGAAAAAAAGTATTTCTAGTTTGGTGTCTAAGTGAAGAATGTGAATGATGTAACTATTCAAGTGTTTAGTGAACTAATTGAAATCTATAAATAAATTAGTTATTTTTATATTTCATGTTTTTCCTTAAAAAGAAAAGAAATAAAATTACTTTTAATTTCTAAATTCAAAACATTAAAAGACAAAATACCTCAACCAAAACACCCAGACTTCATCCTATTAATAATTATTTTATATGAACATATTCTAGTTTCTCTAAAGATTTTACTTGACAGTTTTAAAAGAATGCTAAATTTGACTAATTTTCATGTCACTGATGTAATAGTCAAAATACTCAGGTTCCTAATAAATTGAATAATAAAAGTACCTTATAAAGTTTTATATTTAAAAGAATATTATAAATCTCTCAAGAATAAAGATTTTGTAATGCAACTGATTTGTCCATGTGTACTTTATATTCTTGGCACTTTCCAAATGACCAACAGAGAGGCAAGGAAGCAAAGACCTATCAGGCAGCTTAGAGAGGGCATCACTTGCACTTCGGTTTGAGCAACACTGTCTTAACAAAATCACCCTCTCCCATCTCTAATATCAGGTAATTAATTTGTGTTTCTGCTGTTTCGATAGACTAACCACATCATTTTAACCTGCCTATACCAGGACGTGTGTGTGTGTGTGTGTGTGTGTGTGTGTGTGTGTGTGTGTGTGTGTGTGTGTGTGTGTGTGTGTGTGTGTGTGTGTGTGTGTGTGTGTATAACATTGTGTCAAGTACTGTAAAGCCACTGCTTCCTCCTGGAATAACACGTGGGTTTAGAAGGAGTCAACTATTTCTCTAAAAGAACGCATGGGAGGTAGGTCTGTGGGCGGCAGGGAAGCCTGAGAACCAAGCACATGGACAATGAGGAGGCAGGAAACTAAACTCTGGAACAACACCAGGCTTCTCCCCTATGAAGAAGAAAATTTGTTTGCAAAGAAAGTGACTAAAACAGGTGATAGTTCCTACAATAGCTGGTTTATTCTGGCTAAAAAAACATCTCTTTACTGTCTCTCATGAATCTTCTTTACTACTCAAATATCAAGTCTCTAAGAAAATTTAAAAAAAATAATATACATCTTGTTGGAAAAGAATCACGAAATGGTAATTTTTTTTTTTTTTAATTTTAACTTTGAAAAAATCTGTTTCTGAGTTGGGTCTAAGTATTATTGCCGAAACAAGCCTCAAATTTCTAGACTAAAATGCATTCTGTGTCAGTCTCCTAAGTGCTGAGCTACAGAAATATTTCAAGGTACCAGAGATTTTGAGACTAACTTACACTATGGATAGCATCTCTGCAGATACTCAAGAAAATTCTGAAATATGCTTAATAGAAGATATAACTTGGCTTCAAAATACAAATACCTATCGCTATCTAACGTAAACTCATCTCTCAAAATTAAAACACACTAAAAACTATGAAAGAGAAATGATTTAGATTGAAGACCCAAATAAGTTGATGGTTGATTACTGATTGTTTTTGCTTTAAAAATAAAAAAATTAGTAAGAGCAACATTTTAGAGAAATTTGTGCATAACCAATGGTAAAACATTAAGAATAAGAAGCTCTAAATTTGTAACTGAGGTTAAAAAATAACCCAAACAGACAACTGCTTCTAATTACTGTTATAGTCACACTAAAACAGAACCATCAGGAACCAGTTTAATAGCTCAGCTCTAATATAAAGGGAACCTGCATTAATGATTAGTCATTAACAGTTACATAGATATAAAATTTAAATATATTTGAAGCTCAGAACACTTACAGGACTTTCATTAATTAGTGTTTTGTATTTACCATACTCTATTCTCAAGGTATTCTTACTTTGCAAACAATGGAGTCTTACTTAAAATTTGAGTACAAGAGATACAGAGATTTGTAAATGTGCTAAGAGCTTACATCTGAAGAACTAGTCCCATTTTCTATCTCTTCTAGGGGCCTCGGTGTTTCTTCCAGGGCAGATCTTGTACGGTAACTGTGTTGATTTGCCTGTTGCTTTTTGGATTCTCCAAGATCCAGGAAATGCTCATGAGTATGATTCTGAAATAAATAGAAATAAAATTTACTCACAATAGGCTTTAAGAAATAGGTTTATTATTACAGAAAACTCATACATATTTAAAATACCAATGAAACGGACTACCAAATGAAATTCTTTCTGAAATAAATCACAGAAAGTTAACTGCAAGCTGAGTATAGTGGCTCACTCCTTTAATCCCAGCACTCAAGACAGAGGCAAGTGGGTCTCTGTGAGTTCAAGGCCAGTCTCACCTACATAACGAGTATCAGGGAAGTTAGAGCTATGTAGAGACCCTATTTTAACCCCAACCCCAACCCCATCCCTAAAAGAAATCATTTGCAGGTGCCAATAACCAAGAACAAATTGACAAAGTCAAACATTAACAGATTTTTTTCAAACATAACATGCTCCTATAAAGTTAAAGCAACTTCAAGAGTGAAAATCACCACATCCTTAAATACAGGTCTTGTTACAGAAAACCAGATGCTATGAAAAAGAACCAAATAAAGATTCTTAAAATAAAAAACTAAACATTTAACTGGTTTAATCGGTTAGTGAGTGAGAATATGAAAAAAGGCTATTTACTGCTCAAAGCTTCAATAAAAACAAATTTGAGTGATGCAAATGCCTGAAAAACACAGGACTCAGAAGGAAGACTGAGAGGATCCAGAGCTGAAACCTTGCCTCAACAACAAAACAAAAAACAAATAAACAGACAAAAACCACATCAACAACAAAGAAAGAGAGAGAGAGAGATAGAGAAAGAAAGAAAGAAAGAAAGGAAGAAAGAAAGAAAGAAAGAAAGAAAACACCCTAAACAATGTTTTAAGGTTTTAGAATAGAGTTAAACAAATAAAACTTACATTGGACACACCAGTCAAACCTGAAAACACAGAAAGGAAAACTAAGTACTAAAGATTACCCCAAACAATGAACTTGGAGCTAGAGAGATGTTCAGCTAAGAGCAATGGTGGTCTTGCAGAAGACCTCTCAGTTCGGATCCCATAACTCACATATAGGCTCATAGCAGGGATTCTGTTGCATTCTCCTGGCTTCTACTGGCACTGTATGCAGAAAGTACATATACATACAAACAGGCAAGCATTCACAGGACAAATCTTTTTGAAAAATGAACCTGACCATAGACGCTAAGAAGAGAACAGTAGAAAAATCAGACCCAACACAAATCAGACATCTACCAAAGACAATACATGCAGTACGCAGCAAGCTCCTACCCAGATCTAGCCAAGGGACATGTCATTCTCCACAGATGAGTGAAGAGCGGGGTCTGACTTTCACATGAACTCTGGTGCCCCATATTTGACCACATCCCCTTGCTGGGGAGGCCTGGTGGCACTCAAGAGAAAGGATAGCAGGCCACCAAGAAGAGACATTATACCCTATCAGCACATACAGGGGGAGGAGGTCCCCCTCAGTTACAGTCATAGGGGAGGGGAGTAGGGTGAAAGTGGGAGGTAGGGAGGAATGGGAGGATAGAAGGGACGGGATAACAATTGAGTTATAATCTAAATAAATTAATGAATAAATAAATTTTTAAAAAATGTGATCTGACAGGCTGTAGCCATACGATGGGGGCGGGGAAGTCCGCTTCAGTCAGAGGTCTAGGGGAGGGATTAGGACAGAAGAGAGAGGAAGGGTGGAAATGGGAAGATAGAAGTGAGGGGATAACAATTGGGATGTAATCTGAATAAATTAAAATAAAAAGAATTTTTGGTTAGGTGTAAGTTTTGATATGGCAGCATGTAATAAATAATACTATTGTACAAAAAAAAGAAAAATGAACCTGACCATAGACGTTAAGAAGAGAACCGTAGAAAAATCAGACACACAGCAATTTGAAAATAAAATTCTATTCTCACTGATAAAAGTAAAATGAATGGTTACATATGAATGCAAGATTCACTCCAAACACATCTTGGTCTAAATGTTATAGAAATCTAGAAAGTATATAAGATATACAAAGGAAATAACGTTTTACCTTGTCAAAACCTGATTAATGCACTATTAAGAATTTAGTATTTGCCGGGCGTGGTGGCGCACGCCTTTAATCCCAGCACTCGGGAGGCAGAGGCAGGCTGTGAGTTCAAGGCCAGCCTGGACTACAAAGTGAGTCCAGGACAGTCAAGGCTACACAGAGAAACCCTGTCTCGAAAAACGGAAAAAAAAAAAAAAAAGAATTTAGTATTTGTTTTCATTTGGCATAAAAGTTTCTCACTACTCAAATTCATGTCATTTAAAGTTACTATTCTCTCAAATTGATACCTCTGGCAAGATAAATTCCAAATAGAAAAATATAAGCAGCATTTTAAATGGATTAGGCTTCAAGCTTTTAGGATTCTCCTACCTTGGCTTCCCAGTCTGGGATAGAGGCGTCAGCCACACCTGGCTATTTTAAACGCCTTGAAAAACAACAGTGATCAAGAAAGATGTATGTTAACCAACACTAATTTTTCTCCCCCTTCAACACAAAGTAGAATCTATTTTATTAGAGTCTCATGTCATGATGCTTCGGCCAATGATAAACCTAGCATAATACAATGAAAAAGCAGCAGCAAAGAGCCCTCCACAGCACAAGCATATATGATCTCTGTACCTTTCTGAACCTTAAGCCTAAAACCTTAACTGAGAACTCAGACAATCTTCATACAATGTGGTCAAATCCTGGAGAAATAAGAAAATAAAAAAGGTCTTTAATCCTCACTAAAAGGCGCGCCATTCTCAATCCTGGATTACAAAGGCTTTTTAAAAATTTAAATCATATTTTCTTATTTGTGTGTTTACGTATATGTGGCACTCATATAGAGGTCTGAGGACAATGTTGTGAAGTCAGTTCTCTTCTGCCATATTGGTTCCTGGGGTCCAATTTAGCTTTCCAGGCTTGGCAGCATACGCCTTCTCAGCTGAGCCAATCTTGTCAATCACTACCAAGATTTTTTTACTTTTGTGGTTGTGATCCTAGCCTTTAATGACTGAGTCACAAAGATTTTTATAAGAAAAAATATTTCAACTTGTGTAAACTAGTCAGAAACCAGTATTTATTTTTTTAATTTGTTTGGATCATGGCTCAGTGTGATAATGAAGGCTTGCTTGAGAAGCTGTTTCACAGTCTTTTTAAACTGCAGAACTGATGGCTGAGACTTTTCAGGTAAGCCAGAGGATGGAAAAAACAAGTCTTGCAGGGTAGGAGCACCGAAAAACAAAAGACTAGGGACACTCTACTCTTATTTATTTTTTTAAGTGTTTGTTTATGTGAGCCATGTCATATGCTTTCTTGGTATGCGTAGAGTCCAGAAGAGACTGTTGGATTCCCCTAGATCTGAAGAAAATTATAAGTGACAAACACAGGTCCTCTTTTAACAGCAGCAAGTACTCATAACCAATAACAGATCTCTTCAGCCATCAACCTACCCAATTTAAGAGAGAGAAAAAGCTGTTCTTTTTATCAAATATCAGATGACTAATTACTAATAACAAATAAGGATGAAACAGAAAGTTTATGTGGGAGAAAAAAATCAAATAAACAAAATAAATAACCATGAATGAACTATAGTAACTTTTCATTAATATTAATTTGCTTATAATATAATGCTAATGATTACAATTTTAAGAAGAAGCTTTAAAATGGTCGTTATACTTACCCCTATAATATTAATGATCAAATAAATATTTACCTTTGAGACATTAAGTATTTTATTCTCTTTTGTGACAGTTAAGTGTTTCCTTTTCTCTTCTGACCTGTAACTCTTTATTTCTTCTTCTCCCTTTGCAGTTCTCCATTCTTCTTGTCTACTAAAAGAGAATATTTAAAAATGTAAACATTAAGTCTACAATTTTACAACTTATTTCCTTTTAAGTGAATGGTAGATATTAAAGTGACAATGTGAGGTTTGTTCTGGAATTTTATTTCCAGGTGAAACATGTGTCTCAGGACATATGAGACTGGTTTTGCCTCTACCCTCATTTCAAACTGTTATTGTTGTGGAAATTATAAATCAAGTCAAGCATTAAATTCTGTGAAGTTATATCAAGACACTTTCCTTATTTGGAATATGGCTTGCACTTACACACTCTTACATGTCAAACAGGACATGTGCAATTTGTTAATAACAGCAGAGCCTTAAAGTTGAACCACCAATTCCGGAAACACACAATTTTTTTTCGATGACAGATATCAGACCCTACTACTCAAAAAACAAAACCATGTTCATTCCAGACAACAGCTGGAACTAAAGGGGTGGGGGGTGGGGTTGATAAAAAGAGAGAATAACTTTGAATTTTAATTTCATTTAACCAAACTTCTGAGAACTAAAGAAGTTTATTTTTATGTTATCTTGCAAGTTTTATTGACTTGCAAGGGAACAGAATTTGACTTTTTTTTTCCAAGATGAAAAAACAAGAAAATAGCATTCAGAATGCCCATACATTGCTGATACACTCACACTGAAGCATATTAATACTTTAATTTTACTTTCTGTCTAGTCATATTAATGAGATAATGAAATTTAAATCTTCAGAAAAAGGCCTCACCTCAAATTTAATTTTTTGATCATTTTATACTTTTATGTTGAAATAATCTTAAATTCACATAGAGACGTGAAAAAGGCACAGAAATTCTTGTATCCTTTATTCAGTTTTCTTCAATGGTAAAATCTTGCACAAGTATAGTACAATGTCAATACCAACATGCGGACATTGATTAAAATCACGAATCAACCTTCCGGTTTCTCTAGTTTTACTGCTAATCATTTGTAAATGTTGGTTCAATGCAAATATACTGTGTGTGTTCCTGTGTATTTACCACAAGAATCAATATACAAAGCATCTATTGGCATAAAAATATTTTGTATTACCCTTTTATTATCATACTAACACTTTCTTCTGCCTCCAATTTCCCTCCCTTCTAATTCTTAGTGACCATTAATTTGCTCTCCAACCCTGTAATGTTAATTCAATCATGTAAATAGAATCAAATAGTATGTTTTAAGTAAGCATCCAGTCAACAAGACAGATTTATCTAAGTTATTTCATCAATAAGTTGTTCCTCTATAAAGTAGAATACCCATGTGATAATTCATGTACCACTAAAGGAAATTTGGGTTTATTCTCTTAGCTTTGGGGGGGGGGGGGATGCGGGGGTTGGTGGCTATCGCGCTCATGAACTCACAGCAATTGTGGCTACCTTAACAAGAGGGTAAGGGAGGGATCCATAAAGTCACAAACCTTTCTGAGGATTAACAGGCAATTAAACTCGTGTAGAGGCATGAGTTCTCACCTCTCCCTGAGAAGCTATTGGTAGTTAATGGCTGCTGAGGAAGAGACATTTTTTTTCAGCAGTTTATACTCATAAGCTGCCCAGGTCCAAATAAGTTACCTCTGCTTACTTAAGCAAGCATAATTAAACTTGCTGGGTTATCAAAACAAACAAACAACAAAATATAAGGGAAAATAGTCATGAAAGTAAAGGGGATCAGTGAAAAACTAAAGAAGGCAAAGAGGGATAGTGTGAAATAATTAAAATAATTGCACATATACGGAATGAATGAATGGCATAATGAAGCCCATTATGATGTATGATTAACATATGCTAATAAGAATAAATTTCCAAGATACAATTATTGAAGTCATATATAACAGCTGCATAATAAAAGCACAAAATAGAATTCTAGAGTGTGTGTGCCATGCCATGTTCCCACAAAAAATAAAAGCACACACGCAAGCATAGCAGTTTTCTCTATAGATACCCAGTACTCATAGGTACATAGTACCATACCAGTGTGGCTCACTAGTTTTAAAAAAAAAAAAAAAAAAAAAAACTACTGCATAAACATGAGCATCTGAACTCGGGTCCGCAGCCCCCGCCCATACAGCCAATGCCACAGCTTGAGTGCTTCTGTAACCCTAGTGCTAGCAGTATAGGGGAAGACACACCACACAGGTAAGTCCCTGGATCTTACTGGCCAGATAGCCTAGTTCCAATGAGTGCACAATGACAGGTAGACACCTGACATCCATTACTAAGTTTCACACATACACACATAGGCAAATATGTTTATGTCCACACAGAGGAAAAAAATACCAAGACATGGCAAAACTTGAATTGGTACCCAACTAAATATTTAGTGAACCTAACTGATAACCTTTTCTCCCCTAAATCCCCCATCTCATACCATTTACACAGTGTGTTCTAGAAAAACATATTTTGAACTTCATTGTTTAGCAGTGATGATTAGCTTAAAAGAAATCACAAGGCTGAAAAGTTATTTTCAAGAATATTAGTCACAATGAATGCAAGCAACTATGGTAAACACCAACTGATAATTCCCCTTACCTAGCTACACCAGCAGAGAGCTCAGGCACCACTACCCTCCGGCTCCAAGCAACAAGATCTCGCTCTGTGGCTATTTCACTTCTTGGAGCATTGCTGTGCATCTGCCGCACACCTTCAATTTGTCCACTGCGCCTCAATCCTACATTTGGGGGTGAATGAACTTCAGAGGTAGAACTTACAGACCCTATGTGGGAGAAAAATCAGTATGGTTAAGTTCTAGTTAGACACTCACCCAAGTTTATAAGCAAAAGCAACCTACATTTTCTTCCACACAAAATTTTTACAGCAAATAGTTTAATTATCATATCAGGAACAAAACCACAGGCAAAAGTTTAATGAAAACAAAAAATGTGGTTATTAAAATGATTGGACAAAGTCATGAGTCATAATTTGAAATGTTACATTCGTTTACTCCTGGTATAAAATCATTAAAAAATTGCTAAATCTTTCAGGAATTAAGAAAAGCAAATACAAGGACATTTATGACTTATAAATTTAACTTTTCTCTTAACATTAAATATACAACAAGAGCAAAAAACTAACTTAATTTGATTATGCTTTGAAAGTGATATAATAAACTGATTTTTTCATGTTTTTCAGGTTTACTGTAAGAACACTTGCCCAATATGAATAAAGCCTTGGCTCCCATCGCCAGCAATGAGGGAGTGGTGAACAGAATCTTATATCTAAGGTTTACTTAAGGAAAGGTTGAAGAATATATGTATTTTAAAATTTCATCTATTGTAAAAACTTGTATTTATTCTTCAAAAACATGACCATTTCGGTAGCCAGTTTCATTTTATGGATTTACTGTAACTGTTTAGTCACTTCTCTACTGCTGATGATTAAGGTGGTCTCGGGCTTTAAAGTATAATCTCAGCTCACCTCTGTTTAAACGGCTGGTATTACTGACCCCTACTTCACCTGAACGCCTCAGGTCTTGCTCCTGCTGTAGTCTTTGAATCATGCTGTCTAGAGGACTGATATCCTGGTGTGCTTGCTGGCTTAACACCTGGTTCAATCCTGCAAAATATTATAAAAAAATACTAGTTAGTCTCAGAGAAGGCCATAGTTAACATGAATTTTCCTTTGGTAAAGGCTTAAAATGATTACCTATAAGTGATAGCAAAGAAAGAAAAGATGACATCCATAGCCTATTTTTAATTTACAAAAGTAAATGTGCTTATTATGAATCAAACATTCATGAATGTTATGGAAACCAAATTATTAGCTCCATTATACAGTTAAAAAAAACCAGAACCTCAAAGTCATACATTTAAGAAGTGACAAAAGTAGAATTTTACCACTTATATATATAGGAAGTGGCCAAAGTAAAATGACCTATTTGCACATTAATTTCTGACAACAGTCATTGATTCAACAAACTATTGGTGTCTACTATGTGCATGAGACTATGCTAGCATTGGAGATCCAGTGACAAATTATAGACATTGAGATCTTTGTCCTACAGCAAACTATCCAGCCAGATTGGGGCAATTAAACAATAAGCCCTCAGATAAATGCAGACTGTGAAAAATATAAAAACAAGGTGATAAGAAAGAGAAAACGGAACTGAAGACACCTATGGTAAGCCAGAAGTCAGAGCAACCATCTTTGAGAAGGCAGCATTGAGTGGAGACTTCGGTTAAGCATGTGAAGAATGTATCAGATTAGTGCATGGAGACATGGAGGAATTTGGGCTATTTTAACCCAATCCACTCACTAGCCACACTCACTAGCCCCGTCTTATTCATGCCCATCAGTCATATAAACACACTTGACTTCTTTGTACTCTGAAATTTTACAATAAGGATACACACGGTAAAATTCTAACTCTTCCTTCAAATACCAACTAAAAAGATACTTTGTTATCACTGGGAAATTTTTTCAAAATTCCCTTGAAAGAACATCATATTCCCCTCTTTCAGGTCCTTATCCATCTTTTATTTTAGTGCTCTGGTAAATATGTAACAAAGAGAAACATAAGTTTGTTTCTCAAATATATTTTGTTTTATTTTTTAAATCTAGCATAAACTGAAGCACATAGGGCCCAGTGTTGGGTTGGAGAGACAGCACAGCAATTAAAAGCTTGTGGTGGCCTTGCAGGCGACCCCAGCTCAATTACCAGCATCCATCTCAGGCAGCCTTTTTGTTAACTACAGCTCCATGGGACTGAACACAGGAATACGAATACACACACACACACACACACACACACACACACACACACACCAGCCCACCTTCTATATAAACACAATTAGAAATAAAATAAATTTGTGAAATGTTCAATATTGAACATAGAATAAAAAAAGAACAGTACATTTAATAATATAAGATTTTTGAAACTATTTCCAAGAAAATAACAAATAGATTAATTACATATATGTTGAAAAGGTCTGATCAGGTCAGATTGTAGGGTACACATGAATTGTAAAGAGAATACGCAAAGAATATTCTGAAATGAAGTAGAAATAAGAGACGTCTAGATGTTAAGTGGTGGCGGCTCACACTTTTAATCCCTGCCCTTGGGATACAGAGGAAAGTGGATCTCTGTAGGTTCAAAGCCTGCCTGGTCTACAGAGAGAGTTGCAGGACAGCCAAGACTACACAGAGAAACCCTGTCTCAAACCTCTCACCTAAAAAAAAGAAAGGCTAAAAGGAAAATGCTATGGTATTACATGAGTTATTTTACCTAGAAAACTGTCACTGAAATAGGATAAATAGTATGAGTGACTTGGTCTCAATGCAAAAATGCAGAGAAAGACAGCTAAAATCAAATATCTACACTGAATTTCTGAATTTGCAGCTAGGTCATATTTAAATGATTAACAATTTGGTATAGCCTAAGTTCACAATTTAAAAAGTACATTTAGATACCAATGCAACAAAACTCCACTTAAATCAATTATTATAGTAGCCCAACCTACACTCGGCTTTGCAATACTTAGCAAATAAATTTTCATAAACCTAAACATGCAAACAAATACAGTGACACTAATGTTTTTCTTAAACATTTTCTCAAAAACATTGGGTCTTGTTCCACTTGGCACTTTGTACTTCAGAATTCTAAAATAATGACAATTCTGAGAACTAGAAAAACATTTTAAAATACTACTAAGTTGTAATTACGGTTGAAGGTTCTCTTATGAAGCATTGCGGGTAACTACTATCTATCTCAGTTTCATGCCATTTTATAACTGTGTTATGCTTTGAACCTAGAGTTTTCTCATAGGCATATGCTCTGACATCTCTGTCTCCAGTCTGCGGCACTTTAAACTTTGTAGACCCTTGCTGGAGGAAGTGGACAAACAGCAGCGGCTAAAGGTAATACCACCCTGACTACCGTCTAACTTCCTCTTCTTTCCTTCTGACGGCACAGAACAACTATACCAACACTGAGCTGCTGCTCCACTTTAGCTGCCACTGTCATGTGTGTGACACTCAGAGACTGGAACCCTGAAAATAACTATTTCCTGTTTAAGTTCCTGCCGTTGGGCATTTTCAGGGAGGATAAAGGTACCCAGCACTACTTTTAAAAGCAGCAACAGAGTCAAGCATACAGTAAGTTTCTCTAATTTTGTGACACAACTGTAAAATTCATGTTTCCTAAACGTTTAGGATGTAATGATGAAATATCTTCATACAAGCTGTAAAATGAGGGAAAGCAAAAAGTACAGTAACACTAAAGAAACTAGTCTTTTCCTAATTTGCTGTACCTAAAACCCCTGCTAATGAAACTATGCTGAGACCTGGGAAAAATCTGATCTTGCCAGTTACACTACAAAAGAATTCATGCACCCTCATCAATTTTAATTCCATGAATGATACTTCTCTAGTACAGAGACTTCTAGAATCTAAATATATGACTAGTTATCAACGGGTAGCCATTCTTAGTTTCTATGAGTATGCTGAGAAACATTAGCTTATTAGAGATTCAAGTCTACAAAAGAAGTGGGGGTGGAAGCAATTCCGCTAATGCTCTTTACTTGCCCCGCTGCAGGGAGGATGGGCATGTCTAAGGTAAGGACTAGCCCTTTTTATCTGGTATGTCCGTCTTTATTCTAATTTTACACTCAGTCCTATAGCTTGTTCTACCATGTTTCAATCTTCTGTGTTGTTTATAAGACACTCAACAAACAATCTATTCAGAAGGTCTGCCCATTACAACATAATGTAAAACGTGTATGTAGTAGCTTAACAAACATTTTTCAGTCTTAAGTATGATTCCTAATGACCAAACTAGTTTAATCTTTAGAGGTTCGTTATTATCTTCATGTAATACGTCAGTGCTATACTTGTCAAATACAGGAAGAGTCTACACTAAACTACCATTCATTCTTGAGCTCGTATGACTTCAATATTCCATGACTTCACAGAAACAGCTGTCTATTATTTTTAAGCCTATCTTTTCACAATCCTTTAAAAGTTAATCACTTCTAGCCAGATGTGTCTGCACGTGACTTCAATCCTAGCACTCAAGAGGTAGAAGCAGATGGATCTCTGGAAATTCAAGACCAGTTTGGACTACCATAGTGAGTTCTAGGCCAGCTGGCCCTACATAGTAAGATCCTGGTTCAAACTTAAAAAAAAAAAAAAAAAAAAAAAAAAAAAAGGAATCTTTTCTTAAAATACACTCCAAAAGGATTAGTCAATCTAGTTTTATGCTCTTTCATTGTTATTAACCTTACTAACATCAATCACAACTATGTATTTGTTAACTTTGTAACTAAGTTTTTGAGAGCATGGATCAAATTTAATTTCCTACTGAATAATCAAGATTTAGAAGGTCAAGACAGAAGGCTTTTAGTACATGTTACTAAATGAATAAATATAATGAATAAATAATCCTATTAGTCCCCTGAAGTTAGAAACTGTTATAAACCAAAATGTATTTGTTTGAAATCTCTACTGTTTTAATTATCTGTAATGATTACACAGTTATTGAAAGAACTTTGTTTATTCAGACTATGTGAGAAACTTGACCCCCCTATGAAAATGGATGCCTACCTGAAGAAGTTACTCCCATCTGCGGGATGAGCTGCTCTTCCCTGCAATTTTCACGACCAGGAACTAATCTCTGGTATCTTGATGGGTGAGGATTTCCGTCAACATCAACCAAAAAAGGGGGAGGCATGAGATGAGGTGCCTGCTGAGTCTGCTCATCTAATACAAAATTGTTGGCATCACGGATAAGGGGCCGATAATCACTATGAAAAAACATCTGATCTGCTATCTGTAAAAAGAAAGGTCCATAAAATACTGGAAAAATAAAATTTATCATCAAAAAATTAATAAAATCATTAGCAAAAGCCAGACACTATACCACAAATTATGGTATTAAACATTTACTTTAAAGAACAATATGGGACTGGGATTTAATCTCAGCATCCATGATTAATTGCCAAAATTAAAAAGAAAGATTGGAGGAACTACAGAATCTACTATTCTTAATTTTAAGCATATCTCTGTATTTTCTTTACTGCCTATTATATGAAAACCTGCTGCTTAAAATTTTCTCTGAAACCCAGTGTAATAAGTCATATACATTTAAAAATCATTAAAAATAAGCTTTTCAATTTAAATGGTAAATAAAATTACATTTAGGTATAAAGCATTCAAAAGGTCTTTTTAACTTTCACAGATACTACATGCTCTATTTAAAATCGTTAGGCATGTGGTATTTGGGGGGGGATTAACATGTCAAGCACACGCTAAAAATACTGAGCTATTTATACTTCAATATTCAGATTGATGTAATATTAACAAAATAAAAATAAAGTGACAAAAGAAAGCACTGTCTCTACAGTGTTTATGATAATGTAAACAAATTATGATGATCTCACCCCTGATAGCTACAACTTCAAATTTTTATTGGTTAATTTGCAATGCCTTAAGTTAAATTATAAATTATTTAATCATTCTACTACAAATAAAACATTTAATTATTTTAACTCCTGGTCTTAAAGAACTTTTAGTAACAAAACATTAGCAAGTTACACATTTTGAGACTCACACGAAACCTAAGGAGTTATACCCTAGACAATTGTATATTACCTGTATAAATGTAACATTTCACATAATTTGAGATGCTCTTTTATAAGTATCACCTTCTATTCAATGTTAATTTATCACCGTCCCAGCACTTGGGGAGGCGAGGCAGAGGCAGGTTGATCTCTGAGTTTGAGTTCAGCTTGGTCTACAAAGTGAGTCCAGGACAGCAAATGCTAAACAGAGAAACCTGTCTCAGGGAGAAGAAAAAATTTTAATTTATCCCAAGTTAAAAACTGAAATGCAGATTGTTTTACCAGGATATGTAAAAAGTCGTTCTTTCTTAACTAATTATGATTTAAATACAGAAAAGAGTGTAGATGTTTTCTTTACACAGCTTTCTAAAAACAAGTTTCTTGAGTATTTAAAGTATGAGTCTTTGAGCTGATTTTAAAGTTCATTTTAAATTATGGGCAGCTGTGTGCTTGTATTTGCATGTGAGTGCACGTGTCCAGAAGCATCAACTCCCCTGGAGAGGAGTTACATGGTTGTGAGCGGCCTGCCATGGGTGCTGGGAACCAAACTCAGGTTCTCTGAAAGAACAGCAAGTACTCGTAACCACTGAGCATCTCTCCAACCCCAAGCCTTCTAATTTAAACAGCGCACTCTCACCTCCTCCTGAGGAAAAACATATAACGCCCACACCCATGTATGTAAGAAACAGGAAAAATGCACGTTTATCATACTCTACCTTATCGTATTTGCTACTGGACCCAAAACCAAAAATTAAAAGATGTCCATGGGAGTCTGTGCACGCGAAGTGCTGGCCATCAGGGGAGCATTTGCAGTCAAACACTGCACCATGTCCTTGCCCTTCAATCTGAAACACATTTAACCACAAATTAGAAAGCTGCCATTAAAATATAAAGAACTGGTACTATTACTAGAATTTTACAATGGAAAGATTTAAAAGTATACATACATCCTAATAATGAAGATTAAGTATAATAAACAGAGCACAATAAAATTTGTGAAAATTCATGGAAAGTGACAGATTAACAGTGTTGAAAAACAGAATCCTAGTCACGGACCAGACACAATTCAGAAAATAAAAATACACAGATTTCCCTCCCACCCAGAGAAACTACCCAGATTAAAACACAAATGAATCGTACATTCCATCTATTTCCATTTATTCCTGCCCTTTCTGTAAAGGCTAAGGAGAAGCGGTAGCAATTTCTTCCTTTCTTTCTTTTCTTTTCTTTTTTGGTAACACTCAGAAGTTGTAGCCAGAGATCATTGCTGATAAGACACTAAATTTTATTCTTGTTTAAAAAAAAAAATCCCTGGAGGTCTGACTCATTTTTTAATGGTGAATTTTAAAGATTAAAGAAAAGGGTTTTTTTACCTGATAATTGTTTTCTGTTTTCCAGTTCCATTAATCCAGAACGAATGGGTTTCTCCCTGCAACCTGTCAATCAAACAGAGGTGGCCAATCACCACTCTGATTTTTTTTGCTCTCAGTGCTTCTTCAGACTATGTTCCAGTTGAAAACTTCTTTAGCAGTGTTCTGAAAGAGGTAAAAATTCTACCCTATCTAAAGCACAGCTAGGGACTGAATTTCAAAAACATCTAAAATGGGAGTTGACTCCCAAACAAATAATAACTAAGGATGATTTTCAACAATTGTGACTGGATTTCTGGATTAGCAGAATCGGAACACACACATTATCAGGTAAGAAATACCTCCTTTCTGTTCCGGTATCCACTGATCTAGAACAAACTGAACTTGACTAGTTACATCCTAGGAAATGCTCGGAAAGAAAGAAATGGTGACTTTCTTTGAGTATTAATAATTAGGCAGAAGGGCAGATGTTCATGAAACACAGGAATTAAAATGCAGAAGAACTACTGATTTCTCAAAAAATAAAAAATAAATAACTACTATACTCAAAAGAGAAACACCACTCTAAAATATGGCACATAGGATGACCTCATAAAGACAACTAACGGTGCCTTTGGATCTCTGAAGGTTAAAAAAAAAAAAAAAAAAGAATACATGTGATACTTATTAATGATACCCCAGATGCTGATTTACAGAGAAGCAGCTTTCTTTATAATTATTAAAGAAAACAAGAAAGCTTTTGTATTACTAATATAGAAAGAACTTACCACATGAAAGAGATAAATTGTTAATGAAATAGGACAATTTCTTGGGAATAAGGAAACTTGTCAATAGCAGAGGAAGTTACCACTTTAGAACAACTCACAGAACCAGAACTACTTTCCCAATAGTAGTCTAGGACACTAGCCACACAGCACATGCCAGAAATGTAAGACTGTAAGTACATTGTCAGGATTCACCTTTTGCGTGTTCAGTAATTTTATAGGCAAATAAGTACAACCCAAACTTATAAGTAATTAAACACATAAACAGAAGAAAATCACAAAGGAATTTTACATCCAAACTTTGATGTTTCAGTCCTCAACTCACTCAAAATTTCCAGGAAAATAAAAAACAAAGATTTTATAAATGCTTTTAAAACTACACTTTTCTAAGTCTAAGTTTATAGTTTTTAACTACAATAGTATAGAGGAAGAGGTGTCAAAGTAGTTACATTCAGCGTAACAAATGAAACCTAACAGTTTCATAAGCACGGCAGGATGTCCTCTGGATATCTTAGTAATCTTGCACTGCATTTAATTTGGAGGAGGGCGAGTCGGGGAAGTTACTCAAGTTCACACGCATGCTACCTCGCGATGTGTCCATATTTATAGTTAGTAGATGTCCAGAAGAATATTTTGGTTGAGTTCGAACTCATAAAACTCTAAAATAACAATTATACAAAATCTATGTGTCTTACATAACACAGAATCTGAAAAGCCATAGTTCCTGCAGGAAGGCCTGTAGAGTCTAATGTGCAAAGCTATGGTGTCAATTGCGTTAAAGCCCCACATATGTTGGAAATGACAGAGCAGTGTTACCTGCCAAGAGGGTTACAAACTGGGAGTAGTACTAGCCCAAGAGGTAGCTTTGATGTGACACGTGGAGGTATAAAATTTGGAATTTGCCCTGCTGGATTTGGGTCTTGCTTTGGTCCAGTATTTCCTCACTACGCCCTGCTTCCTTCTTTTGGGATGGTAATATATATTTTGAGCCATTTTATGTTGGAAGTTTATAATTTGGTTTTGTATTTTAAATGGGCGGGAGGGGAGGGGTCTTTGAATTTTAAAAAGTCTCGAGTCTGAAACTCTAGGGCTTTTGACATTGGACTAAATACATTTTGTATTATGATGTGGTAATCAGTCTACAGGGTCCAGAAAATGGAATATGGTCTAGGGCTTTTGACACTGGACTAAACACATTTTGTATTATATGTGGCAACAAGTTTATAGGGTCCAGAAAGTAGAATATGGTCATCTGAATGAGAATAACCCCCCTCAGGCTCATGTGTTTGAATATGTGGTCCCCAGTTGGCTGAACTGTTGGGGAAAGATTAGGATGTTGGCCTTGTTGTAGTTGTACCTGTGTTGCTGGCTTGAGTTTAGAGCAAATGCCACTCCTCCCCCTCAGCCTTGAGCTTATAGATCATTTGTAAGCTTTCAACTTCTATTCTAGCACAGTTCCTGCCTGACTGCTGCCAAGCGGCCTGTCATGATGGTCATTAAAACTTAGCCCTGTGAAACACTAAGCTATCATTAACCACTTTCTTCTTTAAGTTGCCTAAGTCATGGGCCTTTTATCACAGCAATAGAAAAGTAATTAATAGACTACCCTAGTTGCTTCCTTTTTTATAATATGTACTATGACTGCCAAAGTCAACCAAAAGAAAAAAAAAAGCAATCTCTGAAAAAGACTTCATCTTTTAAACCAGTCAAGGGATTTCTAGGAGTTTAAATATACATGTGTAACTAGGAAGCAATGATCTTCCTTAAAAACAAAACAAAGCAAAAACCTTACATTTATATAAGGAATATATGTGTATAAACATGAGACCTGTTCTACCTTAAAAAATGAATCAACAAAAAATCTAATAATACATAGGATTTATATTTATTCCATGTTATCATAAAATAGTTACACAAAACAAATAATGGCAAATTTTTAAAGCAAGAGTTCTCCCAGATGAATGATTCCTCTAGCATGTCTATTATATATTATATACAGTAAAGAGTAAAGAATAACTAAAATAATTCATGATATAGTATTAGCTAAGAATGGCAAAAATTTCAAAAGGAGGCAATAAAAGAAAAGTTTTATTTACCAATTGCCATATTCTGTTTTTTAAAAGTAGAAGATGAGGATTAAATTAAAATAGTGTTCCTGTTATGAGAAAATTCTATGTGACTGAATCCTAGGAGTATTTTTAGGAAATGAGTGTTAAACCCTTGTTAAAGAGAGGTGGAAGACCAAGAAGAATTCTTCTAGTAATGAGCAAATAAATCATTTCCTAGCTCTGTTTAAAAATGAAGTACAACAAAACAGCCATTTAGAATCCTACTCAGTCTAAAATCACGATGTTCCAGAGGGTTATTCAAAGACCTAGACAAATGTGAACCTGACTTATATCAAAAAGACCAAAGTGCAGACTAAAATTATAAGGTCTAATTACATCAATCAGGTAGACTGACTAATGAAACTATGAACTTCTAGAAGACGTCAAAACAAACACAAAGACGAAGCATGTGAAGTAGCTTATGCAAATTCACTGTTAAAGAAACATGTCAATTCTATATCAAGGGCCATTTTGTTCTTCACACTTTAAATTTTTTTTGCTTTAAATATACCACTAAGTTGGAAGGAAGCACTGAGCTAGAAAATATTCCAACAATTACTTTAGGACAGACATATATACTAAGAATCAAATAACAGATAGTATTTACACTTAAAAAATAAACAAGCCCTCCTTTGTGTATAAAGACTGCTTTGAGTTAGACAACACTGGGGAAAATTAAAAGAATGCATACTACATGGGTCAGAGAAATCAGTCAGTGAAAAAAGGGGCTTGGCCTCAAGCCTTATGACCTCAGTTCAATCCCTGTGGTCAACATGGTGGAAGATTAACAACCAATTCCACTAAATTGTCCTCTGACCTACACTTACACACACACTAATGCAATAATAAAGACTGGTTTTAAAAAAGTATCCAATATACTGAATATCCTTTCCTGTAGCTTAAAGTAAGATAATTAACAGACATTCTCCACATTCTGGCCATCTAGTAGCCTTCCAAACAGCACTCTTCTTTTTGTCACTATTCACAGTATTGAAAATTTATGGTAAGAGTACTACATGTGAATTGAAGAGTTAAATAAGACTCCAAATATAATAAAATTCCATGGAAACTTAATTCTCCTTCGCTCAACTCTGAAAATGACATAGTGGCTGTCTAAAAACACCAACGGAATTTTGATCTCTTTTCTTGTCTACTCTGCCAAACAGGAGTGTTTCTGAAAGTTCCGTGCTAAAGGCTACGCTACCCTTCTACCTCTATGAAGAAACAGTTACAGATGGCACACTGTAGCCTTTCTGTTCTTAACTCTTACAGCTTCTAGTCACAGTATCTCTAAATGCTGGGACAGGAAGTTCACCACAAGAAGTAAACAAGAACTGAACAAAAAAAACAAAAAACAAAAAACCTGTTCTTTTTCCCTCTTGAACTTCTACTAATTATACCATCGTTGTCAGAGTAACTGAGGCTTAACTATCTGAACGCATGCAATGAATCTTTCCTCCCTTTCACTCCCTAGCCTTCTATCAAGTGTTACATATAAACTTTTCACCTGTAAACTTCCTACTACCTACTCACACAATTTTCCATCATTAAGTAACCAAAGAAGTCCTCCCTAAATCTACTTAATTTCATACTTGACATATGACCTCTAGCAACAAAACTATTGTTGCTTTGGCTTTTGGGCTATTTATGAAAATCTCCATAATGTATCACTATTTCCACAAACAAGATCACTTAAGTCTATTTATTGTTAATGTCCCTCAGCTTGTTTTTTTAACCTCACTACCCATTATTTATAGTCTACTACAAACTTCCTACACTTATTTCATTTAAGTTGTTTCTCTGTCACACAGAATCCTAAAAACTTGGACTAACTGGCCTGAAGTAACCACTGTATCTTCAGATATAGAAACTGATTGTTCTAATTTGTCATGCTTCTATTTGACATCAATATTTACCATTTCACGTATGTTTCAGTTCTTCAAGTTAACTGCTAAGTTGCTAAAGATAACCATGTCTTTCTCATTTTTGAAGATGCTGAGGTTTTATAATAACAAAATATACATTCAAATATATACTGACCAAAATGCCTTCAACTTCCTTTTTCTATCCTATATGTAAATTATCCACTTTTCCTTCAACTTCCTTTTTATATCTTATATGTAAATTATCCATACTTTTCCTTGTAATTATCAATTTTCATATGTCTTGAGATAATGGTTAGCAGCTTATATCACTCTCCTCCCAAAAAATGTAAGTTGCTCAACAGTAACTAGTATTTATACCAAAAAAGAGAGTAAGGTTTGATTTTTGTACCAAGACAAAGATGAAAGAGAGAATCTAAAAAACAATGGAAACATGAAAATAATAAGAGTTACATATACATTGAGAAAAGTGAAGCTAATTCCTTACTCAGCTACAGTGAGGAAGGCTATAAGCATCAGAATGTCTTAAACAGAGACTGTAAACACGTGATTCCCTATACTATCTTGTTAGACAGTGAGAGGAAACGAATGAGAATGGAGAGGGAAGGTGAACAAACTTGGAGTCCCAGTTTCCACGTGGTAGCATGACAAGCTATGGCTATTTTCAGCTATTCTCCTACCTAGATACATACAACTGTAATTACCTAAAACAAGGTCACACTGAGAACATGCTAATGTCAGAAGTATGCATTGGCAAAAATTCTGAGTGGTTTATTGGCAGCCTCAATTTGTTTGGAATGTTGCAAGGAGAAATGCATTGTTCTGGATTAGTGGACACTGGAACATTTCAAAAAGACTCTTAAGTAAAGAAAAGTTAAGAGAACAATTATAAAAATAAAGCAAACTTTATTAAATAAAAACGCTTATTTGGTATTTACCCATGAAATAACAAAACCAAAGCAGATTATCAAATTCAGTAAAAAACAAAAACAATAAACATTTGCTAATGAGACATTTTGTATTCTTTTTTTTTTCCAGTTAAAAGCAAACCAGGTAAGAAGCAATAAAGTACATCTTTAAATACAGAAAAATACACAGTAAAAAAGTGAGAACTAAAGACATGAACAGCAAATGAGATAAAACAAAAACAGCAAAGACACAAGAAAAATCTAACCAGGGCCTGAAGATGCCACTGTGAACACTGGTAACGCATAAGAAATGTGAAAGTGAAGAAATTTTAATCTTTTAAATTCAAATAAAATACTAATTTTAATTCTAGTTATTCTGTGTATGGCAATTTAAAAGGAAAAACAGGGGCCATGATCAATTTTTAATAATTTTTTAAAATGAACATTTAAACTTTTAGTAAACTTCAAACCTAATTAATTTTTTCTAGGAATGGGATTGACACAATGCCATAAATTTTAGTATGGAGAGTATACAGAAGGCATTTTCAAGTTACTTCTATAAGCAACATAACTAACTGCCTTGAAGCATTTAGTTGACGTTCATACACTGTAGTTACAGAAAACTCTTACCAAAACAAAGTTATAATGATGTTTTCTTCATGTCAATGCCAAGCTAAAACATGGCCTTATTAAACTATGCACAACTGGCTTAGAGTACTCATATACTACATGCTTTATAAACTTCTCAAATACACAGCACTTTCCTTGATAACTTAGGCTATGCAAGAACTGTTCAAGCTGAAATATTAAGTATTAACGTCGTTTCAAAAATTACTACACAAGAATAAAGTACAAGGTCTAGAAGCTCAGCATTTTTTAAAGAACAGTGCCTGATGTGTTGATAATTTCTCTACAGTATTTCCTTTAGTTTCTTTCATCCCTAGAAGAAGAGTGAGGGTTAAGGAGAAGAGAGACGGAGGCTGTGTCCCCAAATGCAGTGAGACAGCAGAGTGGAGGAGCTGACAGGAATGCGTTCTCCCATATCAAGTACATCACTTCCTATATTCTTCTCTATCTCATAATTAATGGAAACAAACCCAGAGCCTGCCTCTCAACTACTTCTATCATTCAGGTCCTCTGCAAAGAGGAGCTGACAATAAAAACAAGGAAAGTTATCTCATTATTTTTTTCTTAAATACCATTAGGAGCTGAGAATTCAGTTATATGATTTTGAAATAAAATCAATTAGAAATAATTACTGAAACAAAAAGAAACTATGTGAACTCTCAATAGCAAACCTCATGTTTTGTTTACAAATTTAAACAGTCCATAAACAAAACAAAGAACTTTAAAGTCTTAGGGGCTTAGAGAGATGACAGAGCTGTCAAGAGCACCGGCTGCTTTTCCAGAGATCCTGAGTTCAATTCCCAGCAACCACATGGGAGCTTACAATTGTCTGTACTTCCAGTTCCAGAGGATCTGACACCCTCTTACAGACATACATACAGGCAAAACACCAATGCAAATATAATAAATAACTTATTAAAACAAAAAGTCTTAGTTAAGTTTTATTAAATCGTAACAACATCTCAAACATATGCGTTTAAAAATTCAACTTTTCACTTAAAAAAAACTTTAATACAGGATTTAAATTAAGATTTTAAGAAGAGAATTCTAATATTTCTTACTTATTCATAACACTGAATTATTTTTTAAGATAAATTCTATTCTCTTTAAAAAATATATTATATATTTAGGCATGAGCCCAATTATTTAAAAAAATAAGAGAGATACTAATGTTGATACAATATCCTAATACGCTTAAGCGTAGTAATGAGGGGGTTTATTTTAGTGACAGGACTGAGCGCAGCTCCTTGTGAATGTTAGGTAAGCATTTTCTTCAGCACTTAAGCTATATCCCCAGCACTAAATTTTTAAGTATTTACATATATTTTAAAAATTCATTCTTTTAAAGGCATAGATTTCTTTTCTTAGTTTCTGACTTTCAGTCCAAATGTTGAATTTATTTATTCATTTTATAAGCTTCAATTTTTAAAATTCCTCAAAAACAGTGCTTATTATATAAGCATTTACCAACTCTAAGTCTAGATTGGAGTACTATTTGAGAATTATTCATTCTTAAATTCTAAAAGGATGAGTAGGCATGCCAAATAATGCTCAGAAAATATTAAATTCAACTCTGATTTAGTACGATAAACACAATATAATATCAGAGATAGCATCTGGACTCATTAAAGCCAAACAGCGACACTGAGGCCACAGTTGACACATATATGAGTGGCCAGTAAAACCATCAACTTCTATTTCATTGAAAAGTTGTTTTTAATTTCTTGGTAGCAGTGCTGGATACTTTTTCTGCCATCTGGCCGTAAAAATAAACAAAACCAAAACAACAAAAAAGGTGATGAAAAAAACAGTAGAGACCAAAAAGAATTATGGCAGTCACATAATTGACAAAGACTGTGAAACAAAGGTCACAGTAGAGCCACCCAGGATTATATCACTGTTGTTACTCCTTAAACACATCACTAACTGGGTATAACTGGTAGTGGCTATACAGTGATACTTAAATTTTCTCAGCTACCACCCTGAATATAGTTAGTATGAAGAACACATTAGTAATAGCCTTATACAACATAAAAGTTTTATACGCTGTGACCAACACAAAGCTGCGCAAAGCACTTTAGTTTTCTAATAAATATTCTGTGAAACCAGAAATCGAACTACCCTTATTATAAAGATACTTAAAGATTTTGTAGTTTCATAAACACATTGAAATCTCTTAAAAATCATTTAAAAATCAGAAACCACTAAAAACATTTTAAAAATAAAGGTAATAACTTATTTTTAATGAGACAAAACATAGCACATACTCCTTAACTGTTCTGTATCAAGAATAATTGTTTTATTTATAATCATTATGAAATATTTTAAGTGGGCCTATGCAATTTTATTATTTATTGGACATAGAAAAGAAATATCTCATTAACTAAAACAAAATCATTTCTCTTTCTTTTCTTCTTTTCTTAAAAGATATGGTCACGCCATGCACAGGGGCGCCTGCCTATAATCCCAGCACTCCAAAGTCAGAGGCAGGTAGATCAATGTGAGTTCAAGGTCAGCCTGGTCTTCAATCTGAGTTCAGGACAGCCAAGGGGACACTGAGAAACCCTGTCTCGAAAAAACAAAACAAAACAAGAGAAAGAAAAAAGTGATCTCAAAAAAAGGCCAATCTGGCCTGTCACTCACTTCATGTAGCCAGAACTGACCTTCAACTCTTGATCCTCCTGATTCTATCCTCCAAATGTGGACTACATACTCACTCACTCACTAAAATTTTTTTTTAGTAATTAAGGAATTTTATAATCAGATTTCTGGCTATGTAACTAATTTGTTATGGGCAAGACCAGAAAATTAATAAATATAAAAGTGCTACAATTTTTTTGTCTGCTGAAATGGTGGAATGTTGATGTTCCAAACTTACCTGATAAGAAGAAATTCAGAACCATTGTTTAACTAAAAATTACTTTTCATTTCTATAGCAGTATAAGAATGCTCTTTAGAACAGTAAATAATTAAGTGAAATCACTAACGTCCTTGATCATAATTAAGGACCAAATGAGAAACAACCAACTTCCTTATTCAACAGATATGTAAAACAAGCAATCCAGAAATATAAAGATAAAAAAGAGATAACTGCTTTGCCACATTTGTGAATTTGCTATAAACAAAAACAAAAACTCTACATAATCACAAAGGAAATCCATTCATCACAAACTAAACCAAATGATCATTTTTCGTAAAAAGGTGAATTGTACAATTTTATTTATGTACACTAAGGCACATCCATGGCAAAGTCCAAAATTAATCACTTCACTAACAAAACTTTTTTATTCTTAGAATCAATCAAGAACAGCACTCAGTGTCATTCGATCTCTTCACAGCACTGCATCTAACAAATGACTTTGGAGGGGACATGCCTGTGACCTTAATCAATGGAAAACTACAACCCTTGCACTTGCCAAGAAGCACTACTACCAGGCTATATTCCCAGCCTGAAAATGACTCAACTTACAAAATGCTTCTGATTTGTCTTTTTCGCTGACTAAACCCCACCTTATGACTTTATAAAGGTTTGTTTTAAAAAAAAATCTAAACAAGTAAAAAAAGTAGAAAACAGGTTTCTTTCCTTCCTCTTGTTGACTGGAAGTAGTTTTTTAGGTGCAGCATTTAAGGACCTCTTCAATTCATACATTGATCAAAGAGGAGGGCAGAAACTACTTAGTAAGCTGTAAATGTATTCAAACCAATGCTAATTCAAATGTTCAACAAAAATAAGCTAAATGCACATAAAACCAGTGTGGAGACAAAAGGCATGAAGCCAAAATATTTATCTAACACACCATCAACTTGACCAAACTTAAGAAATACCTAATCCTTTGGCTTCAATTTGATGTACTCAAATAAAATTGTGTTTTACAGAAACAAAAAACAAAAGAAAAATGCCAACAAAAATGCAAAAAAAAAAAAAGACATTTTCTTCCCTATAACTTCATTTATATGACTTACTGGTCAGTTTCACTGCTAAAATTAAGAAAACTAAGCCAGTTATCACAATACACAGGAATCATAATACAAACAACTGATTTTGAGTTTAGTATCTCAATAAATATACAGAATAAACAGTTCCTTTTTGGTAGACATATAAAGTCAAAATAAGGCAGACGTTTTAAAAATGGATTTCGCTTGTGATATGCAGAGCCCTTCTGTCAAAGAATTCCCCACATCTTTAGTAGGTATTGAACAAGAAATATAATTACCATGTTGAAATAAGACCGAACTTTGACTCCTCTTGCTAGATCCCACACTATCACATTTCCATCGTGACCAGCAGAAAAGAGAACTCGAGGATCGAATGGGTGTGGCTCAAGAACAAACACTTCATCTTCATGACCCTGAAACAGTTTGAAGTAGCAAAGCATTTAAAAACACTTAAAATTTTATCAGAGAATGGCACCGGTTCTAGACATCAACTGGTGAGAATTATTCAACCAGTACCAATTTCAACTTTACCAAGGTATAACATTCATAGACTGTGCTAAGAACACTCTCCATGGCTTAGATATTATTACTAATACTCAAGAATGCAATCAATGCCTTCTTACACAACAAAAACAGCAGGCATTCTGAATTCATTCCCAAGCTAATCCTACTTACACTTTAAATTTTTTTCCCAATTACCCATCAAGTTTGGCTGTCTAAATAAGCAAAAGGTTTTAAATATACAGGCTTTATTTATTTAGACTATATTGAACAGTCAGACCCAGTAATATAAAAGTTTGGGTTTATGTTTCTCACCATTAGGACATGAATCAGTTGACCAGTATAAGAATTCCAGACTTTCAGAGTCATGTTATTAACTGCAGTAATAACTGTGTTGTCATGTCGATCCCAAGCTACCATAGTCACTTTCATTTTTGTGATTTTATCTTCTATCCCTTGAAGATTTTGGCTGAAAAGGACAAGTTTATTTGTTTACACTGACATTATTATGATACAAGACAAAGAACAAATGTGTGAAGAAACCCTGATACACACACACACACACACACACGGCAGCCTAACATGAACAATTATCATTACAATTGAAAACAGAAGTTATGGCATGGATTCAGGAAATCCAAGATTTCTAGGATTGTCCTTAAGCCATCATGGCCACTGCTACAACTACCAATGGATCAGGAGCTCTATGCCACGCAGCTCCTGTCCCACCTTTTACTGTTGCTACCATGCTATCCTGTCTGCACTGTTCCCTCATACACTAGAAGAACTATACATAAACACAAGCAAAGAGAAACAGTTGAACAGTAAAAATAAACCAACAGTTACAACATACATCATAATTTTTCTTGGCTGAAGAAGCCACTGGGTATAAAAAGTCATCCTTTTAGAGGGTCTTGGTTTGTAGGGTGCTTGTCTAGTAGCATGTAGAAAGGGTTGGGAAAGAACCCCAGCACTGCAATAAAACCAAAGGTGGAGCCACATGGCTTTAATTTCAGCACCAGCAGAGGGAGGGAATATCATTTCTGACTACAAAGTAAGTTCAAATCAACCAAGTATATGAGATCAAGTCTCAAAAACAAAAGTAAATGAAAACCAGACATTTTACACAACAAGATACTCTGGTTGCAAGCATCTGCATTCCCTTAATAAAACTTAATTAAAAATTAACACAGCAAGTCTTATTCAGGGCAATGAAATAGGAAAGAAAGAAAGAAAGAAAGAAAGAAAGAAAGAAAGAAAGAAAGAAAGAAAGAAAGA
>OU015755.1:36671615-36687105 GCA_907169655.1 Acomys percivali | reverse complement strand
AGAAAGAAAGAAAGAAAGAAAGAAAGAAAGAAAGAAAGAAAGAAAGAGAGAAGAAAAAAAGAAATCAGCCTTGCTCATCTCCAATAGCACCCTAACTAACGAAGAGAATTAATCATTGTAACATGATATACAACTTTATAAGCAAAGGTCACTCCAGACTTTATCATTACAATATTAAATAATCTCTATAAATATCTCAAGCTTGACCTCTTACCCTGCTGGACGAGTTGACATGTCTAACAAAATACTTTTCCATTCTCTTCGTTTAAATTGCCAAATTCGTGCTGTCCCATCACGACTACCACTTACAAACCTGTAATAAAAAATGAAAAATGTCTAATCCCACCGAAGACATGGAGATTCACAGAGGCTCTATCAGAATGTACTTTGCTCAATATTGTTTTTAAAGGACATCTTTATAAAGTATTTCAATATAATAAAAATGGTTCGCTATGTCTCTATAAATTTAAGAATTCCTGAAACTTTGAGTTTTTAAGACCATTTTAATAGGTCATGAATAGGCTGAAAAAATATATAACACTCAGAACGATTCAAGACCACTTGACAAACAGAATTAATATTTTCCAATGGAAAAAAGTTACTCCTCGATATTAAAGACATTGATTTGTTCTATTTAAGGTGGCAAGAAGTAGCTTTATTTTCTTTTAGAGCAAGAACAGGAGAATATATACAGAATATATACAGAAACTATCTTTTTAACATCTAGGATTGTCTCAGAAATATAAGAAGATGAAATTTCAGTTTTTATCAAAGGCTTCTCTTCTGATAGGAAAGAAAAGGTACAAGTAAAAACAGAACAACAATAATTTCATAATAGAAAATTACCCAAATAAACGTTATGACACACTGGGTAAAATTGATTGCTAGAGTTATCTTTATTTACAGTTTTAAAGTACAATTAAATGAGACAAACATATTTTACCTGTTACTAGTGTTGGAAAACTGGATACTGTCAACTTTGTCCTGTACAAATAAACAAAGTAGAAGCTGAATACAAAACTGTTGATTCACTTAAGACTTTACCCTCTAGTTCCTTCACCAATACTCACAGTATGAAACTCTAATTCTGATATTTTCTCTGGTTGACCTGATCCAAAAAAATAAACTCTGATAATATGGTCAGTGCTTCCAGTGGCCAAAAACATTCCACCTATGAAGAACAAAAGCACAATTTTGTACGTAAAATACAACTGTTACATGATACTATTAGCTTTGCTGGTCTTCTTCTGTCCTCTTAACCACGTATTAGAAGCTCTATCCTACTTATAAGTTTTGATTTTCCCCAGTAACTTCCCTATAAAAACTCTGACATAAAAGGAGTCAGTACTCCTCAGAGCTCATTTATGTCACTATACTGTAATGCATATATTCTACTTTAAATGTATAGCTTACATGACAACTGTATTTATCTTGAGAGCAATTTTATTTATCTCAGAGCATCAAGTAATTACACACACTGAAATATTTTAAGTACTTTTGTTAAATGATTCACTAAAAAGTACATATAAAGAACCTATATTTGTGTTATAACTAGAACAAACACTGTCTAGGTTGCAGCAAAATTGAATATTTAGAATTTAACAACAGCAGACTGTCTGGTGTATATTATCCTTTACCCTCAGCTAATACTGCTCCTTCAATCATCAAATAAACAAAGGCAGATCAAACAGTGGGAGAAGCAAATACTGGGCATATTATACACCAGACTTATTCACTCGAATTTTTTAAATCAGTATACTTTAAATATTTATGTCATATAACCATCTAGCAACAATTCAAAATGCTACTGCATATGCATAATTAGAAAGAGACTATCAGCACTGTTAGAGTAAACAAGACTCTGGAGCAAATACATACATACTCATTTCTTCAAGTCTTTACTAATTTTTATGGATCGCCTACAAATTCCATTTAAAAATTTTTTTTTAATCCTAGCATTTGAAGAGGTAGAGGCAGATGGACCTCTGTGAATTCCAGGACAGCCTGGTCTACAAAGGGAGTCCAAGACAGCCAAGCTCACAGAGAAACCCTGTCACTGGAATAGGGGAGAAGAAGCCTACACACACAAAACCAAAAGAAAATAAAACAAAAAATCCTTAAAATTAAAATACCTTATTTGCGATAGTAAAGTATAAAGATTCGTTCTTTAACCAGCCAACTTTGAAACCATGTATTCCCTCCCCCCCTGCTCCTAGAAGTATGGCACCCATATGATAACAGACACAAGATAAAGTAACCCAATTTGATTTTCATTCCTTTTTATTAGCTCCAGTTTATATATGAGAATATGACATACACTGCAGCAGAAAATATTTTCATAATTCTAACTCTTTGAGAGGTGCTTTCTAGGGAACAATTTTAAGTTGAAAAATTAAACAGTCATACCAGCACTGAATGAAGAACAGATCATCTGAACTCCAGGCCGAGGGCGCTCTGTAAATTTTGTAGGTCTTGGACTATATTGAAAATAAAAATAATCATTTAAAAATATCCTAATGAGGCATAAGAAACAATCCCTTCTAAAAATTGATCTTGAAAAAAGTAAAAGATGGCTATTTTCCTAAAAACATCAAAATCAAAACACTATCAGCAACCCTTGTAAAACAGTAGAGATAAACTCAACAGTTCACTCTAGACACATAACATAACATCAATCAACACATGGAACAATCGTAGTCATTGTCATCTAGAAATGAATTATACCCACTCTTATCTTAATCAAACTTAGTAAGGTTCATATACTAGAAGAGCAACATACAAATAGCTAAGGAAGTAAGCTAAATGTAAATTTGAACACATTGGTAAAACAGGTGTCACCTCTGTGGGTTAATTAAGCTTTTCCTTTTTGTTTTAAGTTATGTGTTTGGGGAAGGGGGCAGCATATGAGTATGTGCGCAACCCAAAAACACATGTATGTGGAAGGCAAAAGCTGACAAGAAGTATCTTCCACAAAGACTCCACATCGATTTTGCAACAAGATGTCTTAGCTCACTAGATCTCAGACTGACAAGCCTTAATACCCAGCAAGCCCCACCTGTCTCTGCCCTAACCCTGTTCCCTGCCCCTGACGTAACAGATACACCTCTATGTGCACCTTTTCAAAGGATGACTGTGCTCCAAACTAAGGTCCTCATGCTTGCATAGCAAGTACTTTACCAACTGAACTATCCATCTCCCCAGCTCTTGTTCACCTGCTAATGTAACATGATAAAATATTCTTTCAAAATACAACTTATCCTTTATACTAAAGCAAATCTGAAAGCAGTGTGACTCATGTCAACAATAAAATTCCTTTGAAATAGTATGATTCACATAAAATAAATTACATTTAACTAAATTTACATTAATAATAGCTATACTACAGATCTTTTAGATTAATATTTGACATATGTTTAATGTTACAATCAACTATGTTGAAAAAATAAAATTAATTATAGATTTTAAGTATGGTAATAGTTCTAATGCATGTAAAACTACTGTGCATATAATTCTATGATAATTATATTTAAAATTCTACTTTTACCTATTTTTTCTATCAGAGAAGAAAAAGCAGTAATAATTAGGGCCATGTGTCCAAGTAGACTGTCTAACTGTAATAATCCACAGCAGTTTGTGATCATTTAGGAAACAATAAATAATACAAATAAATGGCCCTTAATCCCAGTTCTTGGGAGGCTGAAGCAAGATGAGTACTCAAGAGTTGAAGCTAGCCTGAGTTACAGAATTAGTGCAGGACAACATGGGTTACAAAGTGAGAATCACATTTTTGAGAAATGGTCTTAGCTATGGGAAAATCATTTATCTTTCTTTACTTCACTGTCTTATATCAAAGGATTAACTGTTTGGCCACCCTAATTTGATAAACCAAAATTTTAAAATTCTTTTAAATTATTTATTTTATTTTTGTGTAAATGTTCTTCCTGTTAGTATGTATGTGTACTGTATCACATGTGTGCTGATGCTTGTAACAGTCAGAACTGTGCACTTGATAGCCTAGAACTCTAATATGATATGAAATGATAAATGATATGATATGATAAGATATATGATGTGACAATGGTAGAGTATGATATGGTATTCTTAATTACTGAACTGTCTCTTCAGCCCTGCAAACCAAGACTAACATAGGTAAAAGCAAAACTGTAAAATACTACTGTGGAATATGTGTATCTTATCTTAATATAGCATAATAAAACATCAACTGTTTTCCTAACTCTAAAATAAAATCTAATGTTTACAACTAAGTAACATAATTTAAATTATTCTTTTAAAAAAACAGGATTAGCTATGCTAATATATTCTCAGCAAAAAACTAAGCTACTTAAGACAAAATTATACAATGCATAGACATGTAACTAAAACATATCCTTTAAGAAAACAACTGGGCTAAAGACAAAGATAAATAAAATCAAAATAGTTATGAGGGGGAAATGAAGGCTACAGACAGAAATGGTGGGGCATAAAAATGAATGAGATTAGTTTAAAAAAAAAAAATCAAAGTTTATTTCTGTTATTTACTCATGGAAAAAAAGTAAATATAAGCCCATTGTTGATATTTTTATACTTTCAACCATTAAATGCACTTGTTTTATAAGATAAAATAGAAACTGACTTTATTTTAAGGGTTCCAGCATCCCAAAGCCAAAAGCAAATAGTGCCATCTGCCCCAGTAGAAGACAGGTATCTCTTTGAGCCACTGCACAATGGTGAGAACTGAAAAGCAATCATAGGGAAAACCGTCTTTACAAGAACAGAAACAGTCCAAATAATAAAATCCTCTTTTAAAAACCAAACTAAAAGAAACTAATAATAATAATAACCAGAAACACAGAATTCACCAAATTCAAGATTGCTGTCATTAAGACTCCATACAATTAATAAAGAAACAAAAATTACTTCATAAAACTTAATTAAATTTTAACCAAAAAGGTTTAATGGGCCTTAACACAATCACCTGTAGTGATGTAATGGATGCACTGTGTCCCTGAAGAACAGCCAAAGGTGCACAAGTTCGAAGACACCAGACACGAATCATTTTATCACAACTTCCAGCTGCGATCATAGTATTCTCATAGTTTACAGCCATGTCTGATATTTCAGCAGCATGTCCTCTTAGAGTAGCTAGCAATCTTCCATCGTCTGTGGCCCAGATTTTCACAAGACAATCATCAGAACCCTTGAAATTAGAATAGACATGGTGATAAACTTTATCCTATGAATAATACATTTAAATTGTAATATAAAAAATGTGTTATGTCCACATATCAACAACTAGATTTTAGGCATTGAAAACTAGTAAATTGTAAGTACTCTTCTTCTTCCTAAATTTCTTATTTTGTAAGTCATTCACTAATTAAGAACTGTATAACCACAAGCAAACAAGAGGAATAAAATGTAGGTAACAATAAATCATTCAAAGGTCCACAGCCACTATTTACAATTAACTCTATCATCAACCTTACAAAAGAATTTGAATTTCTACAGTAAAAATATACTTAATTGCAAAACAAATATATCATACACTGGTTCCTAGTATCATGTTATTTTGCTATACAAAACTGTAAAGTATGGTAATGGACAAGTTTACTATCACTGACCTTCAGCTAAAGTTGTATGACATCAGCCAAAATCACTACAGAAAAATAGGCTTGGTATTACAAAGCCAATAAACATCAATGGAATTATTTGCTTAGCTTAAATTCAGTAAGAAATTGGTAAGGAAAGAGTTCCTTGTTAATTCACTATCTGGAAATGAATATTACAATTTAATATTCCTAAACAGAGATGAGAACTTCTGGGCACTATTTATTATTTTTTAGTATAAAAATCTTAAGTATATAAAACAGTACAAACTGTATAATTAATTGGCATATAATGATCCTAGCAATTCAAAACTTTTAAGTGTTTCTGCCAATCTAAATTAAAATAGAAAACAGCTACTTCCAAATTGCTGGGTGTTTCGCAGGATCTCGCTATACTATGGCTCATGTAACCATTTTTCTAAGAGCTTCCAATCTAATGCTAAAAAAGAAAGAGAAACCCAAATCTTTTTATCTCAAGAGACTGTATAAAGGCAAGTAACTCACCCAAGTTTTCTGTTTCATAACAAATAAATACAGCTATGACATGTACATAATCACAGAGTACTGGAATTTTTTAGATGTGTATTAATTCATACTCTGCCAGCACTATCTCAAATATTCCCCTACTTAAATACAAACTAGTTGTGATTGAGACCTGAAGCAAACTAGAAAGCTACCAAGTAGCAAGCAGTCTGCATCCTAATGCAGAATATGAAGCAATGGTGTGAAAACAAAGACACGATGATCTATAATGAACATCAAGCGTGTACCAAGACTAGATGTATTTTTAAAAAGAGTACTTTGTCATCAGCATAAGTGAGGCTAGAAAACAGAAAGCCAGTTCAAAGTTGGTAACACGGTTAATAGTAAAATGAGTAACTTGTTTCTAGAAAAGTTAAAGTAAAACAGTAAGTTGTTACTAGAGCGGAAGGAAAAGATCAATGGGGGAACAATGGGGGTAAGAATTCCACCTGCAGGGCTGGGAAGTTAGCTCAGTGGTGCAGCACTTGCCCAAGGCCCTGGTTTAGCCCTCAGCTCTGGGGGCAGAGGGAGGGAACCAAAAGACAAAGAATTCCCCCTGCAATTCTGTGGGAAGTGAAGAAAGAATGCAAACTTTGACTTCCAGAAACAAAGTATCCCACCATCTAGCACAAGAAGAAAATGGCAAATACTTCCTAAATATAAAAAGGCTTTACAACACTCATTTGATTATGTTCTTTCAATTCTATAAACTGAGTCAACTCAGTCACTCCATTCATCTTCCAAAACAATGTTAACACTTTCCATTATCTAATTCAATAAGGAATTATATTCAAAAGCACATATATACAAACCATGTATTGCCTCCTTCCATAATCAAGATGTAGATGTAGCAACTAATTACAAGACACTTGCACTGCATAGCTATTGTTGAGTAATGCGGAGATGATTTAAAGTGCATACAAAAAGACACAGGTTATATACAAATTATATGCACTTTTATATAAGCAACTTGAACAACCATAGAACTTGGATGTCCACTAAGGACCTGGAATCAACTACTCTAAAAAGCAAGAGATGACCGACTGACTATATTTGATTCTGACTTGAATTTAATCACGAAAGTGAAATTTTAAGTTAAAGCCACATACATATAACACAACACAAAAGCAAAATACCTGTAACTTTGCTTCCAAATATTGGTACGGCACACTGTGTTCCTATGAATCTTAGTAAGCGTTTGCTTTAAACTATATTACAATTGTTTCACAGGTTTTCCATGTTAACAAACCACGAACACTTCTGAATGACTGATTAAAATGTCAGCTCTAGACAGGTGAAGGTGGCATGTGCCTTTAATCCCAGCACTTGGGAGGCGGAGGCAGTTGGCATTCTGTAAGTTCTAGGACAACCTGATCTACAGAGCAGGAGAGCCAAGGCTATACTGAGAAACCTTGTCTTTACAAAAAGTGGTGGAGGTGCTCCCGCCACCATCTTTTCACAAATTAAACCTAACAAAAAGTCTTACTGTATTCCTGAGTTTATTATTTAATAATTGTACAAATTTAATGTTACTTTATTTCATCTACTTAAAATCTCTAATACATTATCAAAGGCCTATCCTTGTCCCCACGAAACTCTTGACAGAATTTCAAACAGAACATTAAGTATTCCTAAGCAAATTCTACCTCATATATTTTAACTTTTGATCAGTAATTTTAAAGGAAATCTGAAAGAAAAAAAATCAACGAAGTTTGTTTAAAATTACTATAAGAAATACAATTAACAGAAAATAATTAACAAGAAAAGAACATAGACTATTGAGGAAACATTTTTAACATGCGTGAATGTTGCCCACATGTATGTTTCTGCACCATGTTCATATAGTACCAGCAAAAGCTGGAAAGGTGCCCAGTCTCCTGGGACTGGAGTTACAGGTAGTGTTAGATACCATGTGGGTACTGCAAATCAGACTCAAATCCTCTGGAAGAGCAACCAATGCTTTTAACCACTGAACCACCATCACTCCGGCTCCCAGAAAACATTTTTTAAAGAAGAAAAAACTGTATATGATGAAACACTTCTGACTTTTTTTTAATCTCAACATGTGGAAGATGGAAAATGACCCCAACATCATCCTTGGCTACATACTAAGTTTGAAGCCAACTCAGGCTACATGAAAATCTATCTGGAAATTAGTGAATAAAGCACAGGGGACTGATAAGATGACTCTCATAGACAATGAGGTTTGAGTACTAGCATCCACATGGTGGAGTCCAACTGTCTCTAACTCTAGCTCTAAGAGAACTGACACCCTTCATGGTACCAGGCATGCACTTGGTGCACATACATACAAGCAAGCAGAAACACACATACATTGAAGAGAGACCCCCGTCCCCCCCCACAAAAAAAATGTACTATAAATGTGTTTTATGTATTTAGTGATGCTCACTAGGAATTAAACCCAATATACTGAGTCCTAGAAAAGTGCTCCTCTGCTGAGATACAACTGCAGTACCATACACATGTGCTTTACAGAACTATGGAAGGTGAGTTGAAAACTGACTAAAATTTATTCTTTAAATCTATGAAACTGTTGATCAGAATATAAACAAACTTCCTGTCCTTAAGCCTAATTCCAGCACCACTGGAACTAAGGTTAACTAAAACTGAAGAATGAAGACACCAGACTCCAATAAAAGGAAAATACTAAAACCATATTTGGTATTAAATAGGAACAATATTAAATAAATGGTTAAAAGGCTCAGTATCAACATGGTATATATTAAAATGTATGAGCAAGAATCAAACAAGACTAGATTTTATTCCCAAAAGTCTAAAGCACAAGTAGCCGTATACTGCTGCAAGCCCACAACCCTCACACTTCAAACTCAGCTGCTGTCTTTGGTGAGGCCTATGACTAAAAGCTGAGCTACAGTAAGAGCCTGAGATGAAGGTTGGAAAGTCACAATTTGGCCTTCTTCAGCCACTAAGTGAGAAAAGGCTCAAGGAAGCTATTGTGAAGGTCAGGAAGGATATACAGTCACAAACCAAAAAACAGATCTCATCAACTCTACGGCTAGAGAGGCCTGAGCCCATGGACAGTGAGGATCAACTTCTGTAGCCATTCATCTACACATAACTGCTCCAGAGCCTAAGAACTGTTACATGGCTCCAGGGAAATGACTGGGGGCTTGGGAGGAGAAGCATGAAGGCAGGTCTGTTTGAGGGCTTGGTCCTGATAGGCTTGGAAAAAATGTGCCAGATCAAACAGTAACCACACCAGCAGTAATGATCTGATCTGGGGAGTTTCAAGAGGGTGAGTGAAGAAAAAGAAAGAAAAGAGGGTAAGCAAGCCAGGCTAGCTCTCAGACTGCAAGTCTAACTTTGGACAGCAAATGCCCAATATATAAAGCAGGAAAGGCAGGAAGACACAGACAAGTCGGGTGTGCATTAGAGACTTGTTTAATACAGATGTATCACCAGTACAATCCGAATGAAACACATGCATCTGCTTGTTCAGCTGATACTCCCAACCTTCACATAGCTAACTGGCCATCTCCGAGGAAGAACCTGTTCCAAAAATCTCATCCTTTCTCTCTTACTACACAGACCAGGCTGGCCTACATTTCACAGACCCATCTGCCCTACTCCTGAGCGCTGGGCTTAAAAGCATGTGCCACCAAGCACAGCCACATTTTTTTTTTTAATTTTTTTAGATGTATTTCTGTTTCATAGCATTTTTAAAGGTTTTTTTTCCAATTCCCCTTTATATATTTCCTGGTTTTATTTATACTGTTTTCAATACTGAGCACTATTTATTATTTTACCTTAACTTTTAAAGAAATATATAGCCTTTAATCGGTCCTCCATAATATTCTGCCTTGTCATTATCCTTTTCCTTGTTTTATATACTGTATACTTCCTCCATTTCTCCATTTTCTGGCCTCCTCCCTTTACTTCTTAAGAAAGGGTGGGAAGAGGAGAGGGTGACAGATATTGTGAAATGAAAACATAGAAAGGACAATGGGGGGAGGTCCGAGTCAAGGAACAAGCCAAATGACAGAAATACAGGGGAGGAGGGTAGCAAATTAGAACAAAATATATTTATAAACATGCCATACCAGAACTCACTTCTTTTATACTACTTAAATATTAAAAGAAAATAAAATTTAAAATGCATGCAATGAAGGAGCATTGAAAACAATTGTTAAAGCAAATCCAGAAAACATATGTAACTAACCACAGCAAACAAAAACAAATAATAAATAAGTAAAATAAGCACATGAATATTATTTAGAGAGATAGGAAAGGAAACAAAAGAACAAACCAAAAACAGTGAACAAAGTTTAGAAACACAGTTGAATAAAAAAGTTAAGGTTCGTTTCCAAAAACAGTGAGAAAACATGTAGTATGACCATACTGACTGCCAATGTTTTCTTCAGTAAAGAACCAATGCAGAGTAGAAAACAGTAGTCATCAGCTACAGGAATACTACAATCAGATTCCAATGAATCGCACATCTAATCTGGAAGGCTTCACCTAAGGAAAAGCAAAGGTCCTAATGGCCTTCGTTTTAACCCAGTAAAGTAGCTACTAGAGAATTTCAAGTAACAAAACATGTGCTTTACTCTGACCCTGCTAGCTTCTGCTGTTTCTGAATCCTAAGAAGCTACAACAGAAGGTCCAGGATAATGAACAAAACTTAGTTATTAGCTTATAAGTGACAATGACAGCAGATCTCATTGCAAAGAAGTAGTACTAAGAATTCATAATTACAGGGAAGGCTATGATAAAAGAATCTGGTTGAAATTTTATTTGGGGGTTCACTTTAAATCCAATTACGTTATATAGTGTTAATCTCAAAATAGCATGGAAGAGCGTAAGTAGCTATTTTACTCAACAATATATTCATAATTACTAGAAAAAGTGCTCATTGCAATGTTTCTACTAGTCTATTGTCACTAAACCTAGAATAAGCTGAAAATTGGTACAACAAAAATTTTGTGCACCCTTTTAGCTTACCTAATCTTTAAAACAAGATACCACATTTAGTGGGGTTTTAAATTATTATTTCAAATCCAGGCATGGTGGCGCATACCTTTACTTTGAGCACTCAGGAGGCAGAGGCAGGTGCATCTCTGTGTGTTCGAGGTCAACCTTGTCTACAAATGGAGTCCAGGACAGCCAAGGCTACACACATAGAAACCCTGTCAAAAAACAACAACAACAAAAACAAAAAACAAACAACAACAACAAAAAAAAAACCCAGTATATCAAGAATAGAGGCAAAGAACGTAAAATATACTTTTATCCTGAAAAAAATTATAGAGTACAAAGGCTTGATTAAAAACACTGGGATTTAAACAAAACTAAACCAAAACTAGCCCAAATCAAAGAAGTTGATTTAATGTAACCTTTAAGTTCACTTATTCTAGTACTAAGCTTGAAAATTCCACCAATATCATACTAAAGAAAAGTGCCTTAAAACAGATCGTTACTCTGGAGTCACTGTTATATATCTAATTCTTTTAAGGATTATATAAAAGTGGTGATATTAATAACTTCTCCCTCTTACCATGCAGCTAGATCTTCAATTAAAGGCAAAATGTCTACCTAAAATTGTTTACAATTTCATGAAGACCCCTATAAACGGCCATATTTCTAAAAAATAAAAAAAGGTCTTAGGGGCAAAACCCATGGCAAGAGAACTAGCATTCTCCTGGGTACAAGTCGTCTCGGTGACACACACCTGAGAAGGCATGTGGCTGTGCACTTCTGAGGAAGGAGATTTCTAAGTCTCATATAGCTTTCTATTCTGTACTATACCAGACTTTCTAATTTTCCTCAAGCTTCAAATAAATGTTATATCTACCACATAAAAAATTCATTAAGCTTCAACACAAAGCCATAAACTACATAAATCTGATGCACAAACAAAAATAGCCAATAATCTATATTCACAAATTTTAAGTACTTTCTAGAAAGCAAGTTTTAATGTAGTTATTTTTACTTATTAAAAGGAAAGCTGCTTCAGAACTCGATAGTTTTTTTCATATGGCTTATTCAGTATATATTCTAGTCTATATAAATGATATATTTTCTAAATCCATTATGTTTGCTGTTAAAAAACAAAGAACTAGAGGCGACAAGTATAGGGACTGGGAGGTGACTGGGTGTTAAGAGTTCTTCCTGAGTTCAGACCTCAGGGTCCACTAAATGTTTGGCCAGTGCTTGTAACTCCAGCAGCCTGTAACTTCAAAGGGGATGAGGGCAGGGGATCACTGTAGCTTGCTGGATTCTAGCCTATAAGAGAAAACAAGAGCCCCAGTTTCAGGGAGAGAGAACCTCTTCTCAGAAGAACAGAGCAAGAGTGACAGGGAACATCGCCAAGCTCTTTCGGTTTCTGTGCATGAGGCACTCCTAAACATGTACATACATATACATTCACATCACACACATAAACACATGGTTTTTTCAAGTGACAAGTATGCAAAATATTAAATGAAAATAGTTAATATGATAGAGAAGTGAGTGGTAAAAGTATGATTCGTGTTTGTGCAGGTAGAAAACTGTAAACATTGGAAACAGGGAAACTTTGCTAAGACGACCTTAAGAGTAAAATGTAAGCCTGTAAAATCTTTTCCTGACGAAAGGAGGAAGTCAAACTATCCCTATTTGCAGATGATATGATAGTGTACATAAGTGACCCTCAAAATTCCACCAAAGAACTCCTACAGCTGATAAACACTTTCAGCAATTTGGCTGGATACAAAATTAACTCAAAAAAGTCTGTAGCCTTCCTATACACAAATGACAAGCTTGCAGAGGAAGAAATTAGGAAAGCCATACCTTTCACATTAGCCACAAGCAACATAAAATATCTAGGAGTTACTCTAACTAAGCAAGTGAAGGACTTGTTTGAAAAAAAATTCAAAATTCTGAAGGAGATTGAAGATGGAAGGATCTTCCTTGCTCATGGATAGGGAGAATTAACATAGTAAAAATGGCCATCCTACCAAAAGCAATCTACAGAATCAATGCAATCCCTATCAAAATACCTACACAATTTTTTAAAGACATTGAAAGTTCAATTCTGAACTTCATATGGAAAAACAAAAACCCCAGAATAGCAAAAACAATCTTGTACAATAAAAGGTGCTCCGGAGGAATCTCCATACCTGATTTCAAATTGTACTATAAAGCAATTGTAATTAAAACAGCATGGTACTGGCACAGCAACAGGCTGGTTGATCAGTGGAATCGAATTGAAGACCCAGATATGAATCCACACACATATGGTCACTTGATTTTTGACAAAGAAGCCAAATCCATTCAATGGAAAAAGGATAGCATCTTCAACAAATGGTGCTGGTCTAACTGGATGTCTATGTGTAAAAAAATGCAACTGGACCCATATTTGTCACCTTGCACAAAACTCAAATCCAAGTGGATTAAAGACCTCAACATAAAACCAGAGACACTAAGTCACTTAGAAGAAAAAGTAGGGAAGAGCCTGGAACATATTGGCACAGGAGACAACTTCCTGAACAGAACACCAACAGCCCAGGCCTTAATGCCAACAATTAATAAATGGGACCTCATGAGGCTGAGAAGCTTCTGTAAGGCTGGAGACACTGTCAAGAGAACAAAGCAACAGCCTACAGACTGGGAAAAGATCTTCACCAACCCTACTTCTGACAAAGGTCTAATATCCAAAATATATAAAGAACTCAAGAAATTAAACACCACCAAACCAAATAACCCAATTGAGAAATGGGGCTTGGAACTAAACAGAGAATTCTCAACAGAAGAATATCAAATGGCTGAGAAACACTTAAAGAAATGCTCAACCTCCTTAGTCATCAGGGAAATGCAAATCAAAACAACTCTGAGATTCCATCTTACACCCATCAGAATGGCTAAGATCAAAAACTCAAGCGACACCACATGCTGGAGAGGATGTGGGGAGAGAGGAACACTCCTTCATTGCTGGTGGGAATGCAAACTAGTACAACCACTTTGGAAATCTATCTGGTGCTATCTCAGAAAACTGGGAATAGGGCTTCCTCAAGACCCAGCTATTCCACTCCTTGGAATATACCCAGAAGATGCACCAGCACACAGCAAGAAAATTTGCTCAACCATGTTCATAGCAACCTTATTCATAATAGCCAGATCATGGAAACAGCCTTAGTGTCCCTCAGTAGAAGAATGGTTAAAGAAACTGTGGTACATACACACTATGGAATACTACTCAGCTATTAAAAACAAGGAATTCCAGAAATTTGTGGATAAATGGATTGAGCTAGAAATGATCATAATGAGTGAGTTAACCCAGAAGCAGAAAGTCTCAAATGGTATATACTCACTTATATGTGCATACTAGCCCAAGGGCCATGTCCCACGAAAGCCTTCACTTACCAGGAAACTGGGACAGAGGGGAGGACACCCTATTGGGACTCTAGATGAGAGAACCATGGGAGAATAGCAATGTAGAAGGATTCAGTGGGTCCTAGAAACCTACAAGTAGAACATTATGATAGGCAGATTTGGGCCAAGGGGTCCCGCTCAAACTAAGGCACTAGCCAAGGACAATACAGGCGGTAAACTTTAAACCCCTACCCAGATCTAGCCAAAGGTCAGAACAGTCTCCACACTTGAGTGGAGAGTAGGATATGACTTTCTCACGTACTCTGGTGCCTCACATTTGACCATGTCCCCTGGAGGGGGAGACCTGGTGGCACTTAGAGGAAGGACAGCAGGTCACCGAGAAGAGACTTGATACCCTAAGAGCATATACAGAGGAGGTAATCCCTCTGAGGAACAGTCATAGGGGAGGGGAATAAGGGGAAAATGGGAGGGAGGGAAGAATGGGAGGATACAAGGGATGGGATAACCATTGAGATGTAACAAGAATAAATTAATTAAATTAAAAAAAAGAAAAGGAAAAAAATTAAAAATAAATAAAAAATTAAAATTGTAAAAATTTAAAAAAAAAATCTTTCCTTGACTTTAAGGGATGAGGAATACACATTCCAACAAGAAACTATCATTCTGACAAAACAAAACACTTTGATATCTTAGAAAATAGGTTTTCAGTAAAAACACTCCACTCTGACAGAATAACTACAACTATAGTCCTTCTCTTATTAAGGACTCCATGAGTCAGCGGTCTCACCTCTTACTCTCTTAAAGTAAGAAACATGAATATTAACATATACACCTCAACTTTACTTTCTTACTCAACCTAAAAAAGCACTTGGTCTACAGTCTGAAATAAAAACTGTTTCAATTTAAAAACAAACAAACAAAAAACCTTACTATCATTACTATCATTATTAAGAGTCCATGATGTGTGTGTGTGTGTGTGTGTGTGTGTGTGTGTGTGTGTGTGTGTGTGTGTG
>OU015755.1:36635976-36663866 GCA_907169655.1 Acomys percivali | reverse complement strand
GAAGGAAGGAAGGAAGGAAGGAAGGAAGGAAGGAAGGAAGGAAGGAAGGAAAGAAAGAAAGAATCGCAATCACTCTCACTACCAGTCACTTTTCTTGATATCCTTTAGACATGTATTTGTTTTTAAAAATCTTTTATGGATAAAAGCACTATTTTTATGTAACATATTTATTTCTTGTCTCTTTCCATAAGAAAACTCCTTTTGTAATATATTTGTTTTGTATTTAGAGTAGTCTAAAATCTGGCTACTTCAGGGAAATACATATTTGGTGAAAACATCAACAAATGCACAGCATAGTAATAAAATAACTAGGCTCAAGAATAAATCAAAACTGGAAGATCTCTGTATCTAATAGAAAAAGATATTTTCTATCTCCAAATACTGCTTTGTATTTCAACTATTCAGCTAAATGGACTTAAATTGCAAATAAGAGAATAAATATATTTTATTTAGTCAACTTTCTGAAAATAAATCAATAATAAGACTTTTGGAAATTATAGCCATTTGAAATATTAATTCCTTTAAAATATGTATAAAACGGGGAAAATAGTGAAAAGTTCTTTATAATAAATCATCCAGAAGCCTTTCAAACAAAATCAATATTCACAACACTATGAAACTACTGTAGATAAAAACCCACATTGTTACCTGTAAAATATAAAATACATACTGTATTTTCTGGTATATAAGACGACCCCCAACTTTTCCAGTTAAAATAACATTTGGAATATGCTCACTATATAAGACTACCCCTTCTTCCAATGAACACCTCATGCAGCAGAATCTGGCATGTGTCTATTTGCAGGCAGGGCACAGACAGCCAGATGTTTTATTACATGCTGGCAAACAGCCAGTGCCAGCCTACACTGCCCCTTTAAATTCGCTGCACACTCAACCTGAAGACTTACAACTCTCCTTATCAAATGGGCAGGTTCTGGTGGAGAGCCATTCCACGCTCAGGTTCAGGAAGATGTGTGCAGCTTGCTCCTCCCTGCTTCATACTGCCCGCACAGAGCGCCCAGAATCAGCCACAGCATCCTCCACTATATGCCCTGGACATACGAAGCAAGGTGCATAAGTACCCAGCGTATAAGATGAATCCCGAATTGGACATGGATTTTTTGGGGTTAAAAAGTCCCCTTATATGCCAGAAAATACAGTATGTGTACATAAGGCATCAGACTGTAGAGTTCAAAACAATTAATTTATGTAACAAAGTGTCACAACTTCCCAAATAAATCACTTCTAGTTAATTGATTTGTTTCTCTAGCTACAATGCTGGTACATAATCAATTTAGAAAATAAAACATAATTGCAAAAGTACAATGCATAGCCTCCACCCAAAGCAATTTCAAAAATTGTACAAGTTTTCTCCACAAGCAGTACTTTATTTGTGTACAAACCTGACAATAGAGATGTTAAGCATGTTACTGTTTTTCCTTTTATTAAAACTAGATTCTTTTCTCATGTAAGATATCCTCGGTACAATTTTTCCTCCCCTCCCCACCTCTCCCTCCATCGTGATCACTCCCTTTCTGTCTATAATTAGAAAAGAACAGGCTAACAGATAATAATAAAATGTAACAAAATAAAACATAGTAAGGTATATCAAAAATTATCTCACTGAAGTGGACAAGAGAAAACACAAAAGGAACAAAGCCCAAGAGAAGACACAAGTATCACAGACCCACTTATTTGCACCCTCAGAAGTCCTATAAAAACACTAAACTGGGAACCATACATAGTATATATGCTGAGGACCTGGTACAGACTTATGCAGGTCCTGTGCATGCTGCTGCTTCAGTCTCTCAGAGTTCTTATGAACTTAATCAAGTTGCTCTTTGTAAACTTCAGTCTCTCTAGTTATGTTAGGGAAAATAATCTGTATTTTCTGCAACATACTTGTCATCTATGTACATCTTATATGATCACTAATATCAAATTTTCCTGTTTCACTTTCTCCTAATTCAAGTCTTCCTGAGAAAACAGTATAATAAATACCTACTTGTTTAAACTTTTTACTTTACATTCCTCATTTAGGCTTTTAACACATCTGTAACTTTAACATGCATTATAGTATGAGTTTCTAAGAGTGACACCCTTAGGCTCATCATATATTTAAAAGCTTAGTCACCAGGGACTAAAACTCTTTGAAGGGAGTAAAAAGATTAGAAGTGTGGCCTTGTTGGAGGAAGTGTGTCACTGGGGTTGGGCTTTCAGATATCAAAAGCCCATGCCAGGCTCATTCTCTCTGCATGAAGTTCAGGAGGTAGCTCTCAACTACTTCTCCAGTACCTGCATGTGCTCACACCCCCTATGATGTTAATAGTTTAAACTTCTGAAACTGTAAGCAAGTCCCCAATGAAATGCTTTCTTTTTAAAGAGTTGCCTTAGTCATGGCATCACAGCAACAGAACAGTGACTAAGACAGAGGTTGGTACCTGGAGTAAGGTACTGCTGTAACAGGCGTGACCATGGGGGATAATGGAGGACTAGAAAAACAGCTGTATGCCTAACGTGGGGTTTAATAAGCCATCCTTATAGGAACATGGAAGACAGTGCAGAGGGTGATCTGAAGTGTGGGACCTGGCTTAAGAAGTTTCAGAGGGGAAGAATATTAGAAAGTGGCCTAGAGACCATTCTTGTGACACTTTAGCAAAGAATATGGCTGCTTTTTGCCTTTGTCCTAAAAATCTGACTGAAGCTAAATTGAAAAGTTTAGGATTAATGGTGCTGGCAAAGTAAATTTCAAGACAGCTTACTAGAGGCCATCCATACTAAAATATACAATTGGAGGAGAAAAATTAGCACCAGGAAGTATAACAGAGCCAAGTCCTATGCTCAAGAAGATAAAAAGTTTAAAGTAAAGCTTAATGCTAAATGGTAAAAGGGAGTGGTGACCTCAGTGCAAGATTCCTCCCAGCAAAGCTTCCATCTTGTGAAAAGAAATTAAAGGAAAGCTTAAGCAACGAAGGAAATCATCAGTAACAGAAAGCTGATGCAAGTGTAAATGAAAGAGGGGACCAAATTCCAGTCCCAGCAAGCAGAACTTAGGAGCTGCAGTCATGGCCACATGGTTCTGGCTTTAGAGTCAAAGATACAAGAAATGGGTGGTAGAATCTCCCTCTACGGGTAAGGAAAGCCGCTGATCAGGCATGTGTCAGGGGTGTCCCTGCATGGAGACCCAGAGATGCCATTATATGAAGGTGAACGTATTAGATACCCTAAGATGTAAAGATGCCCGAGTCATGGGACAGCTGCCAAGGAATGCTGCAAACCAGGTGCAGAACCAGACCAAGAGACAACTATGTTGGAGCTCACAAAGCTGAAAGGAGTTGGAAATCTGAAGAGCACTTTGACATCAGATACGAAGATGCAGAATTTGGAGTTTGTTCAGTCTGCCTACCTGTGATGTCATTGCCTACCTGCAATGGGGGCATGGCCCTGCCCAGGGCTATATGAAAGGACAAATCTACCTCGCCCCTCCCTCTTTTATTCCCCCCCCTACTCTTTTTCCCCTTTCCTTCTTCCCCCATGCTCATTTAATAAACTCCTCTATAATACTTAAAAAAAAAAAAAAAAAAGAATTTAGAGTTTGCCCTGTTGGTTTTCGGTCTTGCTTTGGCCCAGTATTTTCTTCACTACACTCCTTTTCCTTTCTTTTGGAATGGTAATGTATATCCTGTGCCATTTTATGTAGGAAGTATGTGGTCTGCTTATAGATTTTGATTTTACAGGGGGGTACAATTAAGAGATTGCCTTGAGTCTCAGAAGAGACTCTGGATTTTTAAACAGTGTTGATACTGTGAAAGACTATAAAGATTTTGAAATAAATGCATTTTACATTATGGTATAGCCCTAAGCCTATGGGTGCCAGGGATTGTAATGTGGTGAGGCCTAATAGACTCACATACTTGAATGGTTAGTCACTAGGTAATGGAATGGAATGGAATTCTTTGAAAGGATTAAAAGGATTAGTGCATGTGGCCTTGGAGGATGTGTGTGTGTCACTGGGAGTGGACTTTGAGACATTCAAAGCTCATGCCAGGCCCAGTCTCTCTACCTGTAGATTAGGATATAGCTCTCAATGCTTCTCAAGCACCATGGCCAACTGCATACAACCATGCTAACTGTCATGAGGATAATGGATAGAACCTCTGAAACTTTAAGTAAGTCTCTAATTAAATGCTTTCTCTTATAACAGTTGCCTTGGTTACAATGTCTCTGCACAGCAATAGAACAGTGACTAAGACAGCTTCTAAAGACTTTTCATGCCCTCAAATAATCAACCAGTATACCTAGCCTTTCAATTTACTCATTCTCTTTTCTATTCATCTGTGATTAACAACTGTGGTAAGCTAATCTATGCCATTAGTAAGCATTTTAGTTTTATAATTAATGACATTTTAATATTTCTGGGTATTATTCAATATGAGTCTATTTAAAAATACCTTATTCCTGATTATTTATTAACTAATTTTGAAGAAACTAAGAAGTAAAAATGGTAGCTACAAATTTCATTTGAGAATCATTTGCTGATACTGACATCTTTCATTATCAAGTTTCTAAAACTTGGCCAAATTTTCAACAGATATTAGATGTACCAAGTTCATTTAAGGAAGGAGGAAAAAGGACATACGCTTATGCACATGCATAAACACACAAACACAGCCACAACAGAAAAACATAACTACATTTCCAATGATAGTAAAAATACATAGAGCAAAAATCAGCAACTAATCACTAGAGCAGAAATACTAAAGTACTTAGTAAAATTGACAAACATTCAGATAAAACTGTAATGAATTACTCATGTTCAAAGACCAAATTAATCATTACTTTTAAAAGATCTGTAAGATGATGTAATGTTTGATATCATTTCTATTCTGGTGTAAGAAACCTGTTGTGTACACTAGAACTACAGAGCCCCAGAACCACAATTCACAAAGCAAAGCCTACCTATCCGCTTAATGAATACAAGAAACGTAGCTGCAAATTTCAAGCCCAGAGAAACAATTTCTGTGACAGAACAATTAGATGAGAAAATGAAAAGCAAAATACGTAACTCCAGAAAGTATCTCCATACAATTTGCGCACCTGACCCCCCTTCTTTTTGATACAAAATAAAAATGCATATAAAAGCATTGGGGTACTTTAGCGTAAGTTTGTTTTAAATAATGTTTATTATATTAATTTTATTATTCTACCTTGTCTAAGTTAATTCTGAGACTGTTGTTGAAAAACCACTCACACATGAACCTTTTGAAAAGCTTCCTGGAGTAAAATGTTAAAGTAAGTAGGATTTAAAATAATAAACATCAAAATTTTTCCTAAATTAAAGTACAAAAAAAAAAACTATAACTAGGTTTCATGTTAATCTCCACAATGTAAAAAGGGGTTTTCTAAATATAAAATTTAAAATCAGTATTTGTAAAGACTTTAGAAATCTATGGAACTAAATTTTAATTACAACAAAGAGATAAAAACTTAAACGAGCACAAGAAAGCAAATTATCAAGTGTAGCATTTTCAATTCTAGTGAAATAACTCTGTATTCATGACCAAACATTTGGAGAACTATTTCTCTATGATTCTAAGTTTACTCTAAACAAATACATTTCTTTATAGGATGATAGTGATTTCAGAATTTCTATCATACAAATGTACTATAAGGTATAAATTATTAAAGGACCACAAAAGAGTTCTAATGAAAAGAATGTATGGCAATGGCAGTTAAAAACAAAACACTATAATTCTGTAAGTCACAACACTAAAAACTATACATCAAATATATTTTTAAAAAATGATTGAAAAAGAAGAAAGCCATCTACATCTAGCCATCATAGCTAGAGAGGGCCACGGTAGAAGGACTCCAATAATGTACAGTCTGGGCCAGAGAGAAGGTCTGACGGCTAAAGACACTGGCCCCAGAGCCTGGTGACTTAGGCTGGATCACCAGGGTAGGACAGGAGCACTGAGAGAAGGTCTGACGGCTAAAGACACTGGCCCCAGGGCCTGATGACTTAGGCTGGATCACCAGGGTAGGACAGGAGCACTGACTACTAGTTGTCTTCTGATCTCACTGTGGCACGGGTACATGTACAAATGAAAATAAGTGAATTTTAAAAGGCAAAATACTAGCAGGCGGAATTCAATAATGCTGAGAAATGTCAATGTAGCACACCTGTAAATAATGGCTCACAATGAATAATATTAACTCAGGACTCATATGGTGCCAGGGTATATTCTATGCTGCTTACATTAACATAAGGAAAAAAAGACCAAAAGGAAATATCCCAACCTATTACCATAAAAACATTTTTTTGTTTGTTTGTTTTACAAGACAGGATTTCTCTGTGTAGCCTTGGCTATCCTGCAAAAACTCATTCTGTAGACCAGGCTGGCCTCAAACTCAAGAGTTCCACCTGCCTCTGCCTCCCTGAATGCTGGGATTAAATACATGTACCACCAATGCCCAGCACACTGAATTTTTTTAAAGCTTAAATCAAAGGTTGGTTAAAAAAAAAAAAAAAAAAAAGACATAAGATTTAAGAAATTTGTGTATTTAATCACAAAAAAATCATTTTAAAAAACAAGCATATTAAAAAATATGAAAGTACTATTTTTCTACAGAAAATGCCTACTGTCCATTTTACATGACTGAAACTGATATAAGAAATTTACATATTGTTCGGCATAATGGAACATACCTGTAATCCCTGCGTTCAGGAGACTAAGGCAGAAAAAATGCAAGTGTAAGGCTAGCATAGGGTACCACCAGGATACCATGTCTCAAGAAACATAAATAACAACAACAGGAAAAAAATTCACCCATCAGATATTCTGATTTGTAAGACAGAAGATAAAAGGCCCCCAATTTTTATTTTAAGTTTTATTTATAAATACATTCACTGAAGGGCTGGGCTCAGTGAGGAAAGTGTTTGCTATGCAGGCATAAGGACCTGAGTCACACATAATGGCCTTGGTGCTGAAGAGGCAGACACAATAATACCCAGGAGACTTGCTGGCCAGTAGGCCTAGCAGAATCCATGAGCTTTTCCAAAGTTCAATGAGATCCTGACTGAAGAAATTAGGTGAAGAATAATACATTATGACATGGTACCATATTTCTGGCCTCTACATGTGTATTCCTATTTTTGTACCTGCACACAAATATATTTATGTAGGATCAGGCCCGCTCTATGCACACACAACTTCACTGAGCTTTTAAAGTAAAGAAATTATGTATCAAAGATAGTTAAGTTGTGTTATTTAGAGAAATTTAAAGGGAAAATCTAATTCACTATAGAAACAGAAAATTTACCCTGAAATTACTATTAATAAAGTCATTAGCAGACTCTGACAACCTAGAAATTCTAATTTGGAGGCCAGATAGCATGTGGAAAACATTTCACCAAAACTTGATTCATTTCTATAGCACCACCTGGAGCAGAACAAGACAGATCACATAATGAACAGCAGCTCCAACTTCAGCCAAAGTCAATGATTACAGTATTAGAAGGACAAGCACATAATCACTTTAATAATAAAAATAATAATGAAGAGAGGTAATGGGGAATAGAAGATGGAAATAATCTCTCGAGCAACAAAACAACCATGAAAGCTTTTCTCCTTATTTTACTTATGTAAGTAAAAGGATTAGTATACTCAGGAGCTACTGCAAATCCTCACATGCTCAGTGTTGATGTTCAGTTCTATTTTAAAACAACAGATTTAGTAAATACTAGAAGAAGTATAAAAAAAGAGAAGTTGTTGAAATTTCAGACAGGAACAAATGATAATCCCAAGAATTATGCAAATAAGTTTCATGAGCCAAGGGCATAAAAAAGGAATAAAAAGAAAAAATATTAGTGATTATAAAACAGTATTTATTTTCCCCTTTTCTTTCCTAGAAATCAATCTGCTACTTCAACTAGAAAATACTACAGTGTAACAATAGTTTTAAAGTTTAAGTATTGGTAAAAATCTTATTTTAATAAAAATTCTTTAAACTTTTAAATTTTTGGTTGCTGCTGGGGATCAAACATAGGGCCTCACATTTCCACCCTTAAAAAGTTAGGTAGTTTTTTTCTATGTAAAACATCTCAGTCATTTACCTTTGAGCCAACTAGTATCTACAGAGCACATACGCGCCTCATGTAGGCAATAGGATGTTAACAGAGAAAAGAAGACATGGTACTTACCCTTGTGGAGACTGAGCCAAGCAAGGAAGAAAGACAGGAAATAAGGGCTTACTTACAACAATGGTGAGTGTTACTGAAGGAAAATCTGAAGCATGTAGCAAAGGTTCAAACATATGAGGGGGGCATTTAAGTTATTCTTCTAGAAATCTAAAAACTGGAAAATAGCCCCCAAGAAATATATTTTTTGAAAGGAGGGGAATGTATTCCCAGGTTGAGAGAAAACCATGTACAATGGTGTGGGGCCTTAAAACAGCATTTAAAAAGTAGAGTCAGAAGATGGCTCAAAGGGTTAAGGGATTTGCTGCAAAGCTGAATACCCAGAATCCTAAATTTAATCCACAGAGCCTACATGGTAGAGAAAACCACTCCCACAACTTGTCCTATAACACCTACAACAAATGTGTAGCATGTCATGCACACACCACACACAAAGAAAATAAATTCAATGAAAAACTTTAAGACATCAGCTTCAGAGCTTGTGGACAAGGTGCTACAGGTTTATAATTACAACTCTGGAAAGCCAGCCTGAAAGACAATGAGATCCTTTCTCAATAAAAAAGGAAAAAGAATGTCAGGTATGGTGGCGCACGCCTTTAATCCCAGCACTCTGGAGGCAGAGGCAGGCAGCTTGATTTGAGTTTGAGGCCAACCTAGTCTACAAAGTGAGTCCAGGAACAGTCAAGGCTATACAGAGAAACCTTGTCTTGAAAAACCAAAAAAAAAAGAAAAAGAAAGGAAAAAGAAGAGAAAAAGCCCCAAACACAGTTAAGTGTTTGGCACACTCAATACAAAAAGACAAGTGTCAAGAGAAAAAAATTAAACAGAAAAGATGTGGCAGATGCATTCTAACTAAATTCCAGTGAAAATATGTTTAAAGTTTCCAAGGAGAAATGGATGGACTTGTGTAAGATTTACTTTAAGATAATTTACTGTAACTTTCTCTTAGCTGCAGTGAAAAGGAAACTGGAAGGGATACAAGTGAAAGCAAAAGCTCATTCAGTGAAACACATCCAACTACTCAGACAACAGAATCTGATTTTAGGGATATAGCTTAGTTTGTAGAGTCTGTGTGCTTTATCCACGAACAGTTGGGTTTGATCCCTAGCCAAGATAAACCACATGTGGTAAAGTACACACCTGCATCTCAGCTTAAGAGATAGAGGGAAAAGAAGCACAACTTCAAAGTCATCCTCAGCTACAAATCTAACACACAGAGATACCTGTAATATTCTTAAGGAAATGAGCACCTGATTTCAAATTAAATGACTTATCTGACAACATATAACTTGAAAGAATATACCATGCTTATTTCCACAGTTCCTAGACTAAATCCCACTTCCAAAATTTATTATACTGAAATAATAAATAGACACAGCTGGTACCTTAATACATAAATAATTTCACAGAAGCAAAAAGGTGTTATCTAATAGTTACATGAAGCCGAATGCAGACATGAAGCCAAATGCAGACGCTACAAACCAAAACAACCAGGGAATGCAGTGGATTTCTTACCACTCACCTACATTTGGTTTCTTCATTTATTAAAAAGGGTCCCTTACACAGCTGCTATGAAATGCAGATGACATTACTTATTCTACAAACTCAAAACTATTTTATACTAACATTTGTTTATATATATAGGCTGTCCCTAAGCAACCGAAGAATTATATGTTATGAAAATTATTTTGTGGGAAATTATTTTATTTCAATGAGTCTTATTTGAAGAGTTGAACAAATCACTACTATATAAAATTTATTCAGCCTGACTATGAACTTTGTAATTTCCAAAAATTTCCCCAGGAAATTCAAAGGATCCTTGTAAAAACTAGAAAAATCAAAGACCTTATAAAAAGATGACAATCTTTTTCATTTATGAAGATAAAAACCCAACATCAAACTCAACAATCACTATGGAGAAATCCATGGTGGGAAATGAAAGGACACGTGGTGAGCACATCCTAACGAGTAGATGGTTGCTTGCAGATACATCATGGGATAGGAGAATCGTTCATCATGTCTAAAGCTTAAAAATAAATTTAATCAACTGTTTACTAAGAAATGAAAACACAACTCTTAAGAGCACTAAACTCCCTATGGAAATTGTTATTTTAAAAAAATGTATGACTGTGGTTAACCGTAACCTGAAATGGAAATTTAAACAATAAAACTCTCCTATACTGCAAACACATCGTGGGAATATATGAGAGCTAATTCTCCTGTTTTATACGGAAAAGAGCAGTGGGTGTGGGGAAATGACCTCAGAGAAACAATGTCCCACTCCACTTATAAATCATAGCAAAGTGAAATTTTTGAAGTTAACATTGTGCCAAATGTAAATAAGAAATATATCTAAAGAAAAATAAGAAACAATACAAAAAAAGTAAGTGTAAACTGACTAAACTATAAAGCTATTATACTAAAACCATGACAAGGAAAAGCACAGGAAAATAAATTGTGAAAGGAAAACAGCTACTAAGAAAGCAGGTTGGAATGAATGTGCTTAAGTGAGGAAAGCTGAGTAAGGACTAAGTATAGAGAGATAAAGTGTGAACTGAAGGGAAAAAAGGAAAAGCAATGAATAGAGAAAACTGAGGGAAAAGTTGATGAATAGAAAAGTATAAGTAATTTATGAAATTATTTTAATGCTATATTAATACTAAAATGTTGTTAAATTTTACCAATAAAATATAAATGATCAACTATAATTACACACCATACAAAATCAGAATTATTTTAAGAGAAGAGGTTAAGAGGAAATGACCATAATGTATCATAGAAAGAAAAAGATGTAAACACAGACAAAAGAGTAACAGACTAAACCAAAAAAGTCCTGCATTTGTTTAACAAGTTCTAGAGAAGAGAAAGAATGAAGCACTTTATTTTAAAATAACGAGATTTTTTCAGCTCCAATAAAAGACATTACTCAGGAGAGTATACATGAAGAAGCTAAGACATACGAAGATCTCTAGAAGCCAAGAGCTGACATAATGGTAGATGAAAAATATCTCTAAAATATCATAATTTACCTTTTTATATTTCTTTGTGAAGAGCAAATGTAAAGTCATATAATTAATATTATAGCATTAGAGACTACACTGGGAGAAAGGCAAGAGACAAGATCGAGACATAGAGGCCTGAGGATTTTCTATTAGTTCACAAGAAAAAAGGTAGTAGTAAGAGGAGTTAGGCTGTGTCTAGAAAGCAACACAAGAGGAAATCTTATTTTATTTTCAAGGTTGTCCTCTTTGACACTTTGGACAAAAACATGGCATGCTATTAAAAGAAAACCAAACTAGTTGCTTGCTAACAATATAGCTAACTTGAATTATTAGAGTGATTAACTTACATAATATAATTTTTAGTAAGGAAATTTTAGGAAAAATAAAACATTAGTGAGATGACCAGTCTTCATAAAAAACAATGCCTATAATTACAATTGTATACTATAAATTCACTATTAAAACTATTTACATAAGAAAATCTGAGAGCTTTTTCATTTTTGAATGTTGATATACATAAAATGTACATGATATAATCTTCTCTGATAGCAGAGTAACTAAAAACTTTATTCTCAAAAATTCTTTATCAGGAGAACATCTTATCATTAAGCTCAACTCACCAATGCTAGGCGGGCTGCCATAGTTAACTGGAGACTCTGGGGGCCTTCCACAGTGCAGTGCAGCCAGAGCAGATCCTTTCCACACTACATGCTTGCAGCCTAAGTAAAACATACACTTTATGAGTACAACAGTAAAATACAAAAAGGTGAGAAAAACAAGGTTCAAATTATAGCAGAAAATGCTCATACTTTTATTCGTACGTAGCAAGGACTGTCTTCCAGCTCCTAATAAAGTCTGTACTCCAGGAACACTCTGAGGGATTTCTTGTTCAAGAAGAGGTCCCAGTCGATGACAGATTTGCAGCAAGTGATCAGGTGCAAGGTGTCTGTAATACTTCACCTATTTTGTCAAAAACAGATGTGGGCATCCATTATGTCCCAGACAAACAAAAACATTTGCTATGTAATGTTAAGTAAAAGTTTTAAAAATTACAATCTGTTTTCAATAGTCAACACTCCAAGAGAATGTTCAGATTTTGTTAAACCACTTAAAATATCATTTAGTACACCAAGAAAGAAAAAGATGCATAAATTAATGTAAACAAAATGCAATAAGTTCTATAAATTAACATGCTGGCCAATACTAAACAATGACAAACATACAGTTTTTGGAACTGGGAAGATAGCACAGTTGGCAGAGCTTGAATAGGAAGCTTGAGGCTTCGGGATTTTATCTTTAGCACTATATACCTGGGATCTGATGGCATACACCTATAATCCCAGCAGTATAGAGATGTAGATCCTCCAGTGTATAAAGTTGAGGCCTGCCTAGGATGGCAACTCTGAATCACCCCCACCCCCACAAGAAAGAAATATATATTAATGCTATATGTATTTTATTTGGATTTTCAAAAACTTAAGCATCAACAATGACAACAAGAACCATAAAATCGGTGTTTTAAAACTGCTACTATATCTCTAAGATAATTTAAAATTAAAGGTTTTCATTATACAAAACTTAAGGATTTCTAATATACCATCTATGCTAACTTTTGCTGGTTTTTTAGAGACAAGGTTTCTCTATGTAGTCCCAGCTGTTCTGGAACTCACTATGTAAACCATGTTGGGAGCAAAAAAAGAAATTAATGACTTGCCTTTGCCTCCCAAGTGCCGGTAAAGGTGTGCACCACCATGCCCCATCATGCTAAATTTTTATTTTGCTAAAAATAAACTTTTTCATCATCAAACAAGATTCAGCAGCATTTGAAACTAGAATCCTCATATTTTTTATTATTTCATCTTTTAATAAGTCTCAAAATCCAAAATTAGTAAAATTAGAATGCATACTATCTTACAACTTTACACTTACCTATCAAAGTTATGAAATGCACCCCATTTTAAAGTAACACTCAAGTAAGGTGCCCATTAAACATGTACTGAATCCCAGCACTCAGGGAGGCAAAAGGTGGGTCACTGTGAGTTCAAGGCCAGCCTGGTCTACAAGGCAAGCTAAGTTTTACTGTTTATCGTAGTTTTTTCCAGAGCAATCATCATGGTTCTCAGTACTTTCTTTTTAGTTTCATTTCGTTTTGTTGAGACAGGGTTTTTCTATGTAGCCTTGGCTGTCTGGTTTATGATAAACAGTAAAACTTAGCCTGCCTTTCACTGCTATTTCCTTCAGAGTGTGGTAGTAGTTTCTAGACACCACATACATGGCTTATGATTTCACAACAGAATCAAAGACTAATGGTCTGAGTAAACCAGATATTAAAGATTCACAAAAAGCCACTTCCTTCATAAATTTGATTTGAAAAAGTGTAGCAAAGATGTGATAACATGAAATTATATTACTACACTGGTGTTTAATAGATTTCTAGTATATTAAACATTACTGGCAAACACCAGTAGGGTACAGCACACACAGACAAGGGAAGCACAATGATTTGTACAGGTGAGAAGAGGCCTGGAAGCCCAAGTTTTTTCAAAATATTTCACCCATTTGGACAATCTTAATATGAATTTATTAATTCATATTGTGGGGGTATGTAAATATTAAATATTTTTATTGTTTCTCATATTATCTTTTATATTCTTTTTATTTTCCCCTTCCTCAGTGCTGGGGCTAGAACTCAGGGCCTTGAGCACGCTTGACAAACATTCTACCACTGAGATACACCTCTACGTTTATTATACTCTGAAGACTAGTTTAAATATTTCTCAAAGTTGGCTAATAAACATCCTTCTAAGCTGGAGCCAATAAGCGAAATAAATCTTCCTCAAGAAGACATTCCTGTTGTGACCTTAATGTGGAGCCATACTGTCACACGGATAATTAAAAATAGCAGTCTAGAATAGGTGTGTGTCTGTTTGCCTGTGTGTGCATGCGTATGTGCTCAAAAAGGCTTGGCAGAATGAATACCTTTAGAAAAAATATGCACTACAAATTATGTACAATATACTCTCCTGGCCCGTGTCAGTAACTCTGTTTTAATTATGTTTAACCCATAACATCCTTAACCTACTTAGCCACAGCACTACCTCCTCCCCACTATCTGTTATACTCCGGAACATATCTTAAGAAACACTAATGAGTAGGAAATAAAATTATCTTTACTGTGTAAAAGAAAATAAAACAAAATAAGATGTTTAAAATTATATTTATACTTTTTTGATTGGTCCCAGAAAATTATGGATTCTGCATACAAAGTGATTATAGTTAGCAAAGTTACCTAAATATCTCAAAGGATTTTGAATGTTCTTACCACAAAGATATGGTAAATTTATCAGGTGAGGGATGGATATGCTAAACACTGATGGATAACCATACAATATATGTGCATCTATCACTGTATTTTACCTCATGAAGAATTACTGTGTCAATTAAGCCCGGGAAGATGGTTCAGCAGGTAAGAGTGCTTACTGACCAAGCAAGGGATAGGGAGCAGAGTTCAAATCCCTAGAGCTCATATAAAAATCTAGGGGTCACGCATGCTTATAACCCCAGCACTGAGGACAGAGCTAGCATTGCTGGGGCTTACTGACGGCCAGCCTCGTGCCAGGATGAGTAGAAGGCCTTGTTTCAAAGGACTAAGTCAGAGCAGAATACCTGCCATCATCCTGACCCTTGCATGCATTGATGTACACAAACACACACCTTAAAGTACAAAGACAAAAAACAAAACAAAACAAAAAAAATACCAGAATAACAACAGTAACAAAAACCCACTAAATTTTAAATAAGAAAACATGAAGTACTTGTAAGCTTCCTTTTGGACCAAATCTACAAAGTTATTGCTTTAAAAGGTTTTTATTTTTTTAATGCATATGCATGTCTGTGTGTGCCACCAGTGCCTGCAGAAGCAAGAAAGCATTGTGATGAGATGCCAGATGCCAGGACCGTGCCAAGAGCTACAAATGCTCTGGTCCACATACAAGGATTTTGATTTTAATGTGACTTCTAAAACGGCTCAAAATTCCTTTCCAATTTTTCATTTTAGCAAGATGAAGTCCACTACTTGTTAACTTGAGTTTATAATGGTCGTTTTAGGATACGCAAGCAAAATACCTTTTCATGTAGTGAGCCTGGTAACCTTTTCTACAGATCTCTACCTTTTAGTAAAATATTGTGAATCCACTTTGACTAAAGCTTTCTTTGATATTACAGAATATCCCAACTTTTTCAAACTGAACTTTCAACTTAGAAGAGACACATTCAGTTCTTAAATGTTATGCTTTTTCTTCAGCTTTTGAGATATTAAATATAGAAACTGACTTGTCTGCTGGAAATCTTTTCTTTACCCGCCCACTTCCACACCCCATTTTCCTCATGACTGTCTATGCTTCACTGCCTTCCACAAGTTGTTCAAAGCACCACAGCTCTTTTTTAGGCACAGCCTTTGTTTTCATTTCAGTTTCCCTTTATCACCCTTAACAATTTGTAGCACGTGCATTCATGTATTTTGGTACTTTAAACCTTAGTGAGAATTTTGCTGTTGTTTTTATTATTTGTAATATCTGGGTTACTCAGACCATTAGTCTTCTTTGATGCTGCTGTAAAGTCATAAGCCATATATGTGGTGTCTGGAAACACTACCACACACTGAAGAGCAGTGAAAGGCAAGCTAAGTTTTACTGCTTATCGTAGTTTTTACCTGAACAATCATCATGGTTCACAGCACTTCTTATTTTGGAGGGGGTGGGTTCCAAGACAGGGTTTCTCTGTGTAGCCTTGGCTGTCCTAGACTCACTTTGTAGACTAAGTTGACCTTGAACTCACAGTGATCCACCTGCCTCTGCCTCCCTGAGTGCTGGGATAACAGGCGTGCGCCAGCGCCTAGCTCTCAGTGAGAATGTAATGATCACTATAAGCTAGTCCTTCTCAACTGCCTCCTCCTAGTCAACCTACATTAAGCTTCACGTTCCTTTTTAGTGAAATCCTCAAATCCTGCCTGACCTGTTCTCCATCCACTTTCAGTTTTAATCATCCAGATATATTTGCATTCTTTGTCTCCACAGAAACATGTTTTTTACATAGTTCACTACAAGTCTTGTTTTCCCCTCACTTTTTGCCTCAGTCTAAAACAGCCTTCATTTGCACAAATTAAAACAAAACAAAACCAAAGAAAAAACTGTGAGAAAGGCTCAAGAACTCACTTTTAGGCTGGGGCGGGGTGTTGCAAGCTCTCAAGGTAACTTACTATATGGTTCAAGTTATATCACTTTTTGAGATCCCATTTTAGAAATAAAAGGCAGGCATGGTATTGTTAAGAGGTCAGATACATTAACCAGTGTGAGAAGAGTAATGTTGGCTATTGTCTTGGGTAAATGAAACCATATGTGATGCCCTTAGTATTGCACTTGCTGTGAGTCAATTATTATTTTATTTATACTCTAAGTTACAAATTACATTATGACTCACAAATTATGGAATAAAATAAAATAGAATTAACACACAGGTACAAGAGTAAACAAGGGCAGGGAAATTGGGATCCAAATGTTGTTACACTGTATCGAAGTCAATATTATCACCATGATTTCACAAAATATTCACACGGGACCTAAGTACAATAGGCTTTCTCTACTTCTTACCTGTGAGCCTACAAATATCTTAATATAAAATTCTACTAAAAAGTAATATTGACAGTAGGATCCCAACTTTCATTTTTAAATAAATACAAAAACACTAGAAAAACAAAAGCCTCGTTGGAGTTCACCTGAACTGATAATGTTTTGGTGGTTTGTTTTTTTTGGGGGGGGGGGGCGTTTCAAGACAGGGTTGTTCTGTGTAGCCGTCACTGTTCTGGACTTGCTTTTAGACCAGGCTGTCAGCCTTGAACTCACAAGAGGTCCCCCTGCCTCTGCCTCCCTGGGCGCTGGGATTGCAGGTGCTTGCCTCCTCACAGGCTCAACTGCTCATCTTTTTAATCAATCTGAATCTTAATTTCCCTGCCATCATCTAGGCCAGCAGAGCACTTCCTCCTTAATTTCCAAGCCATTCTCTGGCTTTTCTCTATCTGTGAAACCATTCATTCTTTTACAGATTTATCCTCCTCTATCTGGCCACAAAGTAGTAAAGTTAGATCCTAGTTGTCACAGCCCAAATCACACTAAATTCCCTCTTGGGACAATTGCTATGCTAATTCAAAAATCTACATCTCTTCTTAGCCTTGGTCAGTCAACTTCCTCAGGGCATCTGGAGCCCTAGTAGTCTCTTTTTATTTGCAAAACTACAACCATGGATTCCCCAAGTCAATACTCTACATAAAATGCTCTAAAACAAGGACTGTAAATACCAACTAGGTACCCAACCTTAAAAGCCAGAAGCTGTCCAGCACAGCAAACCCTGTTTACACACCTTTCCCCAAAGAATTATCCATAGGTAGAGCAATGTTTCTCCCATCAGGATCAAAAATTGTCTGTGGAAAAATACAGCTCTTCTCATTTCTTTTCCATTTTGAGCAAAATCACACCGTTATCACTACTTTCTCAGATCACATAAGTATTTCCAGAATTATTAACTGTAATTTGAATGGTATAATTATCCGAGGTTGTAAATTGCAGCATATTAGAAAAAAAGAAAAAAACTAAGTTGGCCTGTCTTTTTCTGTTGGCATGCTTTCTGGTCACTTTGTCAACTGGACACAAGCTAACGCTATCTGAGAAGAGGTAACTCAACTATCTGTAAACAAGTCTGTAGAACATTTTCTTAAATAATGGTTGATGTGGGAAGTCTCAGAGCTTACTGTGGGCGGTGCACGACTGGGCAGGTGTCTAGTGTGGTGTAAGAAAGCAAACTGAGCAAGCTATGGAAAATAAACCAGTGAAGTGTGTGTGCCTCCCTGGCTTTTCTGCTCTTGCCTCCAGATTCATGCCTCCTTTTTCTTTTTTGCTCTTACTTTTCTGAGTGAAGGACTGTAACCTGAAATTGTAAGATGAAATAACCCTTTCCCCCCCTCAAGCTGCTGTTGGGTCATGGTGCTTATCACACCACAGAAAAGCAAATTAAGACACATGCAATCCAATATAAGCAGCTATCCCTTCTAGACAAAAAGTTTGGCAACTATCAGAAGGTAGAATTAAAGTGTTATCAGTTAACAAGTAACTAGGAAAAAGCTGAAAGGCACTGATTGCCACAAGACATATTATAATTTTACTGTAGTGAGGCACACCTTTAATCCCTGAACTTGAGAGGCAGAGACAATCAGATCTGATGCCAGCCTAGTCTACAAAAAACCCAAAAGAATGTCTCTTACTCAACTTGTTAAGAAAAGGTCGGTAGCTTAGAAAACATCAAGTAAAAACAGCCTGGCTTCAGACTTGCTTGGCAGAGAATGGAGAAAGCATGGTTAAATCCCAATGTCCTCATCACTGAATACAAGGCATTACTAACTTATTACTTAAGTCATATGATGTCTTTAGCAGCAATATATTTGAATATGTATAGATAGTGTGTGTGTGTGTGTGTATACACACACACATATGTAGATAGCATATATATAAACTACTTATTCCATATTGACTCCTAGATTAGGGAGAAAACTTACCTAACCCAGGAAACTGTTTTGAGTATCTTTATTTTTTTTAATTTCATAAGTATAGAATGTACACTGGGTATATTTCTCCCTGGGCCTACTTGCCTTTTCTCACCCATCTCCACTCACATTGGTCCCCTTTGTTCCCACCGTCAGTTTCACTGCTACTTTCATGACAAGTATACATGAATGGTATTACATATAAACAAAAAAATCTTTCCAATGAAGTTGGATTAACTCCATAGATTCACTCCAGTTACTTGCTTTGTCTATGTTGACCTAGAGATGTCCTTTCCTTTAACAAATTGGCATTTATTTTTTATTTATTTATTTTTTTTGAAGTTCACTGTCTGGCATTAATGTTTTACTTAAAGTATTCACTTCATATTCATTTCTTCTAGTGGTTACACCAATAACCTTTTGTCAGATCAAGGGGGCTGGTTACTTTGCTCTCTATATTTTCTATTATCAAAAGCCAGTTGAACAGAATACAACTCTTGACTATTAAAAATACAAATAAAACTTTTTTTCTTTTTGGGTTCTCGAGACAGGGTTTCTCTAGGTAGCTTTGGCTGTCCTGGAACTCACTCTGTAGACCAGGCTGGCTTTGTGCAAACTATTTTTCAAAATTAATTATAAAGATTAAAGATTTGCAAACAAGCATAAGGAAAACTCTACCAATGTCACAGGTGAAGAAAATGAAAATCTGCTAGGATTTACCTTCAGAGAAGAGGACACAAACTAACTAAGTGCAGATCTGCAGACTCCAATTCTCTTTACAGTGTTATCCTTCTCAAAACTCAGTTTTCCCAGATAAACCAGACAAGCCAGTTTTAATGAAATATTAAAAATTTAGTGGAATCTATAAGTAAAGCCAAATCTTCAAAGTTAGGCTAACTACTTTGAGGATTCTTAGATTTTCAGGATTTCCTTATAAAATGCTTTAACAATTAATACAAAACCTTGCCAAATTTCAAAATTAATCTTAGAGGCCTACTTACAAAGTACTTGAAAACACAAAATGAAGGACTGTCAAGATTTCAGACAACCATAAGAACACATTTAGAGCTGGTCTTATGAATACAGTATCTGTCAGTTAAAGAAAATGGCAATAAAAATATTTCCAACTCTATTCATCTAAAATCTGATTGTTTTTAAAATAAAGTCTGATTGTTTCATGAAATAAAACTAAGAAAACCCACCTCTTAAAACTAAATATTCCTCCATATAGCAAATTTGGGGTGCTCTGTTAAAATTAATTTAAAACACCACAAAATGACAATTTGTTTACTTATTAGAGTAACACTTTAGTTTTTAATATGAAATCATATTTGCTAAACAAAAGTTTTAAAATAAACATGTTAAGACTCTCTCTCTCTCTCTATATATATATATATATATATATATATATTTTTTTTTTCCTTTTTTGAGACAGGGTTTCTCTGTGTAACCTTGGCTGTCCTGGACTTGCTTTGTAGACCAGGCTGGCCTCAAACTCACAAGAGGTCCACCTGCCTCTGCCTCCAGAGTGCTGGGATTAGAGGGATGCGCCACCACTGCCTGGTGCCTGTTAAGAGTATAATTTAAAACTCAAATCTATGACTCCAATAGAGTTACTTGCTAATGAAACAATAGGAAAATATCCTTAAATTGCTTAATCTTACTTAATAGTGTTAATGTAAATAATATTAACAGAACAACCAGTTTCATTTTTAGTTGTTTCCGTTTTCAGTATTCATAATAATTATCACCTCACATCTGGAAACAGTGAAGTTTCAGGCGTGTTTCACCAAGCTGCCTATCTCAATGTTTCCCTACTCCATAAGTAAACCAGAACAAGCTGACTCAGCTCACAGTAGTTATTTCTTGCAGTTAACTAAACCCAAGTTACAGATCTGCTTTCTATCCGTGACAGAAGCCCAATGTCATGCCAGCTGTAGTAGAACCCACACATTCTTCATGTACTACCATGTAACATGCTAACATCATCTGTCATGGCATGGAGAACTTACGTGACAAAACACATTACATTTTCATTTCTAAACTAAGCAGAAAATACGGCAGACTATGTGACTGCTTAGATTTTAATACCATCTGTGAAACCTCAAAGACTGCACATGAATGTATACTGAGTACATAAAGGTAGTCTTGATTAGAGACAAGGGATGTCTGCCTCTATGCACTAACCGAAAGCTCTCAAACATATATAAATGACTGTTCTCTATCATTGTTTTTGGCTTATAATACTTTATATTCTCAAATTCCATAAATAAAAGTTTAATTTTCTCCATGTCATACTTAAATCCTTTTAGAATCTACATGCTCAATACCTTATTAATTGTAATTTATAAACTTTTGCTTTTGCTTATTAATTCAAAGTGGCTTCTCAAAAGAATTTTTCAAAAAAAATTAACTTTCATGAATTATTCGTGTCACTAAAAAATCCTCTCAAACAAAATATGAAACTGGAAACACTGTAATTTTCAAATTACCTAAATTTGACAGCCCTTATCACTTTTAAATATAATTACAAAAGAAACTTAAAATTCCTAATTAGATGTTTTTATGTCCAATGTGCTTATATAATGCCTGATCTTCCTGAAGTCAATAAAAAATAAAGTAGGAATTTTTTTGTCTGTTAATCAAGGCCAGATAAGTTAATATTAAACATATTGTTCTGATGAAATTCTGAAAAAACTAAGAAAACTATGCATAAGAATCTTATGTGCCCGTTACATTAGATACTGTTCAAAATAAATTATCCATGTATTGAACCTCTGTAAGAATAGGTAGATAATAACAAAACTTGGGACAGAGAAAAAATGTCTTAGGTAAAGAATTCCCAGATGTAATCAACAGAGACAAAAACTTGCAGCCTATCGTAACAAAGAGCCTCTAAATGGATTAAAAAAGTGATAGTTTTAGCTTAAAACTAAAGAATTAGTGCAAATTTTGATTTATTAAAGGTTTGGAACAGTTATCTTTAAGTATCTAAGAACAAGTGATAATTTCCACAAACTAGTATTGTTACAAATTTCACAAACTTCTGAATAAAAGGAGCCACTGTTAATACTCAGTCTTTCTTTGAGTACTCCAAAGTACCATAAAAAGAAAAAGCTTCTCCTGGTCTCTAATCAATTTGGAGCATTACTTTCCTTCTCTTTTTGTTGTTGTTGTTATTGTTGTTTTTCCTTCTCTCAGTACTGAGAATTGAATCCAGGACCTCATTTACACTAAGCAAGTGCTTAACCATAAGACCTGTAACTCAAGCCCCAGTTCAAGATAAAGTCAACTACCCAAATATCTAATTGTTGCCGCCTCACAAAAAGTCATAGCAAAATGAACATTTTCCCACAGACCTGTTCACAATTCTTAAATTATTTACTCTTTATATTCACTAACCTTTTTCTATTTCTTAAGGCTATTTTATCTTCAAGCCTAAAAAGTACACTGACAATACTTTCTAAAGTTTTAAAGTAGTGGTTTTAGTAAAATGTAGCAAAGCTGAAAGTTAAGAGTACCTGTATCTCAAATAGAAACGCTTACCTTATGGGAAACTTTACACTATCACACAGTTCTACTTACACTGCTGTTACTAAGGTTGCCAAGAGCAAATCCAAACTCCACACCAATTACTACTCCCAGACTTTTAAGGTAGATTTGTCATCTATAAAGCACCACCATGCGGTTAGGAAAAGTATAAAGTCCACTACCCCTTTATGTCCACATCACTTTGCATTGAGAGTATTAATCAAATGTGGACTTATTTCATTGGAAAATTTCATAGGAGTTGGGGATAGTAACTTGGGTTTGGTTCCCAGAACCCATGATAAAAAATACCGGGCATCTACACTTGTAATTAACTCTAGCTCTGGGAAGACATATAGGTGAATGGATCCCTGGTACCAGGCTAGCCTAGGAGGAGAGTTGTAGGCCAGTGAGATTACCTAGGAAAGAAGGAAAAAGAAAGAAAAGAGCAAGTGGATGGTAGCTGAGGAACACCACCCCAAGGTTGTTCTCAACGCCACAATCACAAATGCATGACCACACTCCCAAGGACACATAAACATTTTATATATGTACCCAGGTTTTTTTTGTACCAACAAAATAATGGCATACACAAAAAAATGAAAGTTTCAGTCTTTTAGCACATACTATTTCCTTTTACTTAACACATTTTATCCCTCACTGTTAAGTCTACCAAGGTAAGCTTACTATTTGAAACTCTTAAAGGGGACAGCTAAAATTCATTATGTCCATATATCAAAGTGTCAAAGAATTTAAAAATGAAGGAGGAAAAAAACACACACATAAAAAAACCAATACATATCTACCTCCTCATATGCTATACTCAGTTCCCTAATACAGACTGGAAATTCCCAGTTTAAAGACATCTAATATGTTATCACTTTCCTTACACTTATCTCTTAAGTCTTATTCCATGACTCCAACTTTAATCAGCATATTCGAAATACATGTATATCTAAGACATATACTTGAGTAAATTTTATTTATGGTCCCTCTATTCATCGCTGATTTTGAAGCTACCAATAACTTAACTTAAACCAAAGTGAAAACCACAGTAATTTTACAGCAATAAAGAGGTATTCTACAATGTGGCTACTATCTCAAAATCTTTATCTTTCCAAGAAGAAATGGTATTAATAGCTCAGTTGTCAACTTGACACACTTCGGAAAGGGACCTCAATGGAGGAGCTGCCTCATCAGAATAGCCTGTGGCCATTTATGTGAGGTATCTTCTTAACTGCAAACTGATGAGGGTCTAGCTCACTCTAAGTGGTACCCAGCCTAAGCAGTGTAAGAAAAGCAGCTCCACAAGACAGAGGAGTAAGTCAATCTCCTGCCTTCAGATTTCTGACTTGAGTCCCTGACTTGGCTCAGTGATGGGATGTGATCTGGGAGTTGTAAGATGAAATAAAAGCTTTCCTCCCCAAGTTGCTTTTTGCGCAGATTTTCATTGCAGCAAGAGAAAGCAAAGTAGGACAACCACCACCAACGAATGGCACTGTGAAAAGCATTTATTCAGCTTCCAAACTGGCATGATTCATTTTTCCATTTTGGAAAATTAAAACTCCAAAATGAATGCTAAGCACTTAAAAACAATGCATTGCTATTTCTAACTCAAAGCCATATTTCTGGATCATTGTCAATCCATGTTATTACGTGTGGTTACAAATAATGGAGGCAAGACAAGTTAGTTTGCCCATGTCACCTGCAGGCTAACTAACTGTCTTTAAGACAGCAGTCCACATCTCCTGATTTATAATTCTTTCACTTCGATGAAAAGATGTCTAGCAAGGCGCAATCAGTTTAATGAAATATTATTTGAGAAAGCAAAGTTACACAATTTAAATAAATTGGCAAAACATTAACTCAACTAAAAAACTAATTTGTAAACAACAATGTAATCAAAGCATCCCAAGTCTGGTGAAATGCTTTAATTATTTGCTTTAAGATCTAGTAAAAAATAACAGGACTCAAAAGCCCAGCCTGGTCTACAAAGCAAGTCTAGGACAGCCAAGGCTAACAGATTCTGTCTTGAAAAACCAAAAACAGGACTAATTACAGAACAACTGGGAAGGTTAGGCAGGAAGAGGAAGAACTGAAAGCCAGCCTAGGCTGCAGCTAGTTCCAGACCACCCTGGGATGAGTGAAATCCCACCTTAAAAAACTGAAAACATTGTCCAAAACAGACTTCTTATTCTGTAAACCCTTGGCTGGGCTGAAGACGTAGCTAGCTCAGTCTGTGACGAGCTTATCAAGCATGCACAAAGCTCTTCGGTTCATGCCCTGGCACTGCAGAAACCACGCTAATGCCAGCGCTCCAGGAGTGGAGGCAGGAAGGTCAACCTCAGTTACACAGTTCAAGGCCAGCCTATCTAAAAAATAAAAAGTAGCTTTTTAATTTTTTGGCCTAATATCTGGCCTCATTTAAGCACCCCAAGACTATTAGAAAAATGTCCTTTACTTTAAAAAAGATCTAGGTTAATGAATATAAGGCCGAATAAACTTAAATCATGCAAAAAAAAAATTTAACATCCTACCAAATTCTACTCACTTTTAAGAAAAAATGTCTTAAATGCTCCCACAGATAATAATCCATCACATTGTTAATACCAAAGACAAAAATCTCAGCTTATGAGGATTCCCTTTTCAATCATATAGCAAAGAAATGCAGTAATTTACTTTTCTAACTTACAAAACTTTCAAAACTGCACTGAACATTATATTTCCCTCTGCACCAAAACTGAATCATTAGAATTCTATTTATAGGCTATCAATGCTGGTCAATACTTACTTTTAAAGATTTTCTAGGAAATTTCAATTTCACATAAAATTTTCTATTTAAAATACTGTTCAATTTATCAGTTAATACACCAACAAACCACTTTCAAGTAGAAGTTGAAACTCCATTTTTACTCAGCAAATAATTTTAGACCAACATAATAAACAAAAAGTAAACATTGATGTCATGAGATTAAAACAGACTACAAGAGACTTTGCATATATTTACCAAAAAATAAAATTTTCAGTTGTACTAATATGCTCAGAAAGCTGGCAATTATGTGTTTTTAAAGCTACCTAAAATAGAAATTAAAGTGACATAAAGTTAACCCATGTTCTCACACACCTCAAGATATAGCTTGAAGATACAAAAGCACTTCAAATCGTGCCTTGCATCCAGCAGACAGTTTTGTGCTGAGAGCATGAGTCAATTCCAAGCTTCAGTAAGAATTTTTACCTGTCTTCAGGATAAAGTCATTATTGAGTGTTAAGGTAAAAACCTCTTCAAGCAAGGAAAAACACCTTTATGCAAAACAGGTGGCTTAATAACATACTGACAAAGACAATTTAAGAAGTTTGAAAAGCTAACTACAATTATTTCGTTTTGATAATATTTGAGCCATGAGAACCCCTCTAAAATTAAATTTCATTAACAAACAAAATAATATTCCTACATAGATTAGCCATTCCTATTATTTGCTCAATAGTTTGCTTCCTTCAAAAATCACAGCTTTACTTAAAGGCTCTTAAGTTAACAAGACAATCATTTTTAGTGACTTGGAATTTGTGGGGTTTTTAACAAGAGAAAAAAAGAGAAGTTTGATTTTTAGCAAAATTCAGTATCTTTGTCAAACATTTTTAGAGTTGGTTTTTCTAAAACAGCCAGAAAGACATGTAAATACACTCAAATTTTTGTAAAAACCAAACATCTAAAAATGTCAACTACTGCAAATAGTAAACACCTTGTTGTTTACTTCAAATCTCAGTCATGCTGCCACCAACAGTGACTGAACGTCCCCGAACCGCTATTTGAAAACTAACTTGAAGCACAGGAATGAAAAGGCCTCGTCTCCATTAGGTTTCTTAAGCCCTAGACAACCGCAGTCCCCAGTGGTTTATATTAAATCAGAAGACACGCAAGCCAAAGTTATGTGGTTCTATCCAAAACCAAAGAAAAGCTATCAGAATCATGCCACACCAGTGCCTCAAAAAAGACATTCATTCACAACTGCTAGCTCTGCCTCGCCACTACAGCCCTGATAACAGCTACATCAAACACCTCAAAAAAATCTTTTTCAATGCATTATCTAAATTTCAACTGCTGGACGGGCCCTGCTCTGACTGACTGTTCAACACATTCCTCCAACTTACATCTCAGGCAAAGATGATGCTGTGAAAACTACAGCTCCTTTAATAAAGTAAACTAATAGACTTTACCCTACCATTCACAATACTCAACTGAGAGCTCCATCTTTGTAAAGATATATTTTTAAATACTGCCTTACAACTTACAAACTTACAAACTACAAAAACGTTATTTTTCAAGCAATTAGACAAAACATCTCAATATAAACAAAAAAATTAAAAGCCAGGGTCCAGACCACGGCAAGTAAGTAGATTTAAAAAAATAAAATCAAAACTCTTCAATGCCCTCTATTTAATTATTTTTTAATAAAAGATGGTAATATACCCCACGAATCGGCAAAACTCAAAACGCCTGTTAAAACTGCTTGATTTATACCTCGGCAGATACTGTTTTATAATGCAGCGTGCCGCTGTGTATCTACCATCAAACATCTTTCTAAACGCCTCCAACCATTTATTTTTTTAAAAAAATGTTTAAATAAAACAAAAAATCTAGGTCTGAATCTACAGAAAGCAAAAGGAAAAGGAGGAGGAAAGGGCAAAAAGAAAAGAAAAAGAAGAAGAAGAAGAAAAAATCTTGCCAAGGTTCCTCCGCGGCTCCACGGCCTGCTTGTGAAATGCTAATGCCACTATGGAGCAGTTAGTCACCAGCTATTGTGTGGGTCTGGAGAAAGCTGAGCCGGCCGCGCGTGCAGAGCAAGCGAGGAGCCGGCGAGCGCGCTCTCCAGGCTCGCGCCGCTCCCGCCCGCGCCGCCGCCGCCGCCGCGCGCGCGCCCCCGCACGGACGCGCGCGCCGGCCCCTCCTCCTCCGGCCTTGCACTGCACAACACTCATGACGTATCTTTATTTCTAGCACATTAACAAAATATCACAAATAAATTGTCCGCGGCCCCTGCGGCCACGGGGCGTCCGCACCCCCGGTTGCAGCCCCCCGCAACCCCCCGCTCCGGCCTCCCAACCCTCCCCATGGCCTTTGCAGCTTTCCCGTGCCCGGGCCAAGTTTTTGTCTCTGTAAAAAAAAAAAAAAAAAAATTGCGGGAAATTCAATTTTTATTCGACTCAGGGAAAAGTTTCTTTGCTGTGCGCTGTGAATGTCTCACCAGATTCTGGTAGGTCCTGGGGTGCTCCTTCCCGGTCCAGTCGGTGCGCCGGGGCAGCAGCTGCGGGGGACAGGACGCCCGGTGAGCGCGGCCCCCGGCCCGGCCCGCGCCGCTCCCCTCCCCAGCCCGCCCCCGCCCCGCCGGGGACCCCCGCACCCCGCGTCCCGCGCCCCGCCGGATGCCCGGGCTCGCTCGGCGACCCGGGGAAGCCGTGCGGCGGCGGGACGCGCCGGGACGCCGCGCCCTTACCTCCTTCTCGGCCACTTCGCGGATCAGCACCTGCGACAACAAAGCGGGGACGCTGAGCCCCCGCGCCCCCGGGCCCC
>OU015755.1:36604812-36619604 GCA_907169655.1 Acomys percivali | reverse complement strand
ACACACACACACACACACACACACACACACACACACACACACACGTGGGAGGTGGCCGTGGGGGGGGGCGACAGGGACAGAGCATACACATACAGGTACAAAATAAAAATAAATAGTTTTCAATGATTTTAAAATATTTAAAATAAGCTAACACCGTCCTTAAGAGTTCACCCTGCTAAGGAATGAAGGGATATTTCCAAATACCTCTTTTACAGGCAACATTATAGGAGAAAGTAGAGTTTCCTACAGCTATCTCTTCATCTCATAAACAGAATGCTGACTTTGCTATACAACCTTGATTTTTTTTTTTTAATATCCCTCTCAACACAAAATCAAATCCTAGTCTATTAGGTGTTTCAACACTGATGCTAAGTGCACTTTTAGAATGCAATTGAAGACATAATCTTCGAGAGAGAAGAGGATTTATATTCAACACCATCTAGTTCCAAACAACCTATACCTGGTGACCTTGAGTGTACAGTCCTTGAGTATAAAGCCCCCCAATCTCATGTACATTTGAAGCACACAAAAAATTCAGAGCATCATTAAATTTCAGAGTTCCCAAACTGGCATTTATTTATACTAATGTATATGAACAAAATGATAAAAATAACACATATTTTTGGATACAGAAAGAGTGTAGCCCTCATATAAAACCAAACACTAATCTGTTAGATGTTTCAACATAGATTCCAACTGCACTTTTAGAATTCAGGTGAGGACACAATCTTTTGGAGAAGAGGGTTTATAATCAACACCACTAGTCACAAACTAGATTTCTGTCTAGCCACTTTCCTGTACTTTCTCCTCCTTTAGTTTATTATTTTTCACACCTATAATGTGGGAGCGATAATATCTGTCTTCCATGTTATGAATATTGATAGGTTCTTATAAAATGTCAGTGTATGGACTGGAGAGATAGCTCAGGGGTTTGGAGTGCATGCTGCTTCTGTAGAGGACTGGAGTTCAGTTCCTAGCACCCATCTTTATCAGCTCCCTACAGCCTGTAATTCCAGGGTCACCCTTTGGATGCCCTCTTCTGGCCTCTGTGAGCACCTACATCCAGGGGTTCGTACACACACACACACACACACACACACACACACACACACAGAAATAAAAAATCCTTAAAACATTTCCATTTAATATACTTATTCTTGTAATTACTAACAAGGAAAAAGTTGTGTTTGACTCAAGAACAGAATGGTTCATTTGCTCGGTCATGTTTACTCTTTACTAAATTTTCTTCCAGGTAAAAATTTGAAACCCAACTTTTCTCCAAGTCTGTTTTTCTTTTTAAAAAACAAGTTCCTAACCATGAATTGAGTAAGACAGTACAGTATCATTTTTTTTTAAATCCTTCTTTGATTGAACTAAACCATGTTTGTTTTCTGCAACCTATAGGCAAAAAGTCTAAGCTAATGACAACATTAAAGAGAAGATTAGATGTGCCAATACATAGTTTATAACCATATATTATTGTGTAATATTTCATTGTCTGACTGTTCTGTAATGTAGTTTTGCATTTGCCTATGGAGACACGTCGCTTTCCTTTCAGTTGTTGGCTACTAGGAATAAGATGTCAGTTGTGCATGACCATTGTCACATGACTGTTTACTAGGTGCAAGTCTTCTGGGTGTATATAGCAGGATGGATTAGAGCTGCAATATTTATTTGGCATTTGTAGGTAGTCAAGTATTTTAATAGTGATTACAGCATTTTATCCAGCTATCAGAAACTTATGAATTCCCGATTGTTTTACATCCTTATTGAAGATATCTTCAGAGTTTAATTATAGTAATACTGTTGGATGATGTCTTAGTCACAGTTATTATTGCTATGATGAGCCACCATGACCAAAGCAACTTGGGGAGGAAAGACTTTATTTGGGTTACACTTCCACATCATTGTTCATCATTAAAGAAAGTCAAATTTTAAAGCAGGAGAATTTCTAGGAGTAGCAAGGCCACAGAGTATTCTGAACATAAACATAGTTTTTGGTCAACCTGACCTTGCATAGAGAACTTTTCATTATATCAGCAACTAGCTGAGATGATGTGGCTGTTAGGCATGAAGCAAAATGGCTGTAGTTATGCCAAAAGGACCAGGCCTCACCACTGATCACCAATAAAATAAGAAATTTTTAGATTAAGGAGCAATCCAGAGCTGGGAGAATGTATATTTAAAACATACTTATCTGATAAAGAACTTCTATTCAAGAAATATAGGCTTTAAAAATCTCTTTAAGATAAATTTTAAAAAATCTAAACAACTTAATTTTTTAAAAAAAAGAAGTGGTTAACATAGATTGTCTATTTGATGTTATTTAGAGTAACCTAGAAAACAGACTTCTGGATGTGATAATGAGTTTCTAGATTCCATTAAAGGAGAACTGAGATGGGCACTTTCCATCGGCCAGAGTCTTGAAGGCACATGAATGAGAAGGTCAAATAAGCATGGTCATTCATCTCCCTCTGTCTCATCATTATGAACTCAATTTGACCAGCTGCCATTTTACCTTTACCACTAAGATGGATTGAACACTGATGTTACATGTTTTAAAATCTATAAACAATAGCAATTCTTTGGAAATTTCACATCATGTACCCCAATCACACTCACTTCCCAGTCCTTCCATGTCCATTCCCCTTGTGACCCCCCCAAATTTTAAAATAGAACAAACAAAAAACAAAAACAAAAAACAAATCCAATTTGTGTTGTCTATATGCTCATTAGAGCATGATCAAACTCCCAATGGCCTACCCCTTAAATAGAACTGAGTCCTTCCCCTCCTGTGCCCCCACCAGAAGTCATAAATTATAAGAGCTACATTTCAGCACCTTTATCACACTTGTTAAGGGTTCTCTTTGATGGCTTCCTGTTTAGGCTCTTAATAATGGGATGGGTTGGGATGGGAGTAGGGGTTGTCACAGAAGCCTTCCATTGTCCCTCTTTCTCAACTGTGTGTCTACAGTCATTGATATCCCTGCAAAAGTAGCTTACTTGCCCTTTACATCAGTGTGAGCACAGATCATGGTTTCTGATGACAGCACAGACGACTGAATGTGGCCCTCAGCTTCATCAGGACCACAGACCTCCAGCAGCAGCCATGGACATCAACAGGGTCTCAGGTGGCTTCATAGGCCACCCACCTCAATACGACCCTCAGCAGCAGCAGGGCCCACGGACAACAAGGCTTCAGGTCTCGGCATAGGCCACAGACACTGGCCTGGCCTTGGGTGGTAACATGGGCCACAGACACCACCATGACCCCTAGCCACATCAGGACCATGCCACTCATATCCCTCAGCTGCAGCCGCAGGGACCAATAGGCAGCAACATGGCTTCAGGTGGCTATACAGTCTATGTACAGGTGGGTATACTCATATCAACATGCGCCCTCCCCCGCAGGCAGCAAAGACCACAGACATCACCATGGCTTCAGATAGCAGCAAGACTGTGCATGTCCACATGGACCTTGAACTTCATCACAGCAAGCAGCATGAGCCAACATAGACTGCGGGGCATCACAGATCACGGTGGTCCTCAAAAGAGGTCCAATCCAGTCAATGAATCACTCCTCATCTTGGGCCTGTGTTGTTGTCCAGAACCGGGTCAGGTTGGGTGTTCAGGGTTGCGTCTGCATCTGCATAAGCTCCAGGCTGCTGCAGACCACCCTGCCAATCCTGCTGGGCAACAACATCTTTCACTGTCAACGGCAGCCCTCTCTCACACCTGTGGCCACTGCATCTCCACGGTGCATTTACTGCTCAGTTGGTTTTTCCTCCGTCTTTCCAACCTCTCCATCACATAGTTGTTCATTGTATTGGCAGTGGAAGCTTCAGTGTGTCAGACGGTAGATCCTGCCGCCCCCCAATAGCTTTACATGCATGCATTCACTGCAATGATTTAAGGTCTCTGGGTTCTGACATACCACAATTACTGGACCCTCGCTGAGACTCATCTTTGGATTATCTTCTGTTTCCCAGAGTCAGGGCGATTCTGTGGATAGATAGGGGACCTGAGGGCTGGTTCCGTGTTATTCCCCTATTGCCCATGGCTCTTGGTGTCAACTCTCGCGAGGCCACTGGGCTCCATCTTTGTGCTTGTAGCTTGCAGGTAGCACCATTGCTCTGTTCTTTGTCTCTCAGCAGGGAAAGCAGCGCTGGCTGCCCAGGACCACTCCCATTAAGCAAAGACCCTCGGCTAGGCAGCGCTCTCCAGGTGCCGAATCCTAGCCCGAATGGTAGCTGAGTTGGTTAGCTTGTACCCCAGCTCCCACCGCCAGCCTTTGTCAACAGTAGTAGTGTGTGGTTTTCATTCTGTTTCATGTAGAATAATCAAATCAGGAACATTTCTTTCTTTCTAATCTCTTCTCTAATTTCTTTTTCTTACTCTAAGCTTCAGCAAAGTGTCTGAGAGCCAACAGACTTGCTTTCCTGTTGATATAAGAGGAAAAAACATCTAACCTTTTACCATTAAGTCTTATGTGTATGGTGAGCTCCCGTAGATACTCTAAGTTACTACGGGGACTTTCTCTTCTTTTCCTAGTTTGCTGGGAAGATTTGCTTTTGTTTGTTTCAGTGTTTTGTTTGACCAGGAATGGCTGAAAATTTTGTTCAGATTTTTTGTTTGTTTCTTTGATTGTTTGGTTGGTTGGTTTTGTTTTCTGTTGTTGTACTTTGTGAGATGATCATATGGTTTTCACTTTTAATCTGTCAGTATGGTGACTAACATTGATGGCGTTTAGAAAGTTAAACCAACCTAGGATTCTTGAGAAGAACTTCACTTGACATCTACCTTTTGGTCCAAATTTATGTAAGTTTGGGGGGTTTTTTGTTATTGTTGTTGTTGTTGTTATAATAAATTTTTCAAAACATAAGGCTCTGTAGGGTTTTTCCTGTACCACTTTCAGATTGGTTGTTACATCTCAGCAAAACTAGGATCACAGGATGGGTTGGGAACTGTGTGCTTCTTTTTAATTGTCTAACTAAACTATGGTTGCTTTTTATCTTTATTGAATGCTTGGGCGGAGTTCACCTATTTAGCCATCTAGACTCAATGTGTTCTCCATGGAAACAATTACTTCAAAATTCAGTCTGTTTAACTGATGCAAGAAACTTAAACATCCATTTCTTTTTGCCTGAAAGAGTTTTATAATTATATGTAGACAACATCTTTTTCTACAGTTTCATGCCCTGTAAACGTTAGCACCCTGGAGTCCCCAGACTCCCCACTAGCCTTTGCTCAGGGAGACAACCAGTGTCCACTTGGATTCCTCTGCTCAGCGACACAGTCTGGAAATAGTTTCTGGGCAACAACGTAACACGATGCTGCTGTTCGTCTCATTGTATTTGGTCATGTAAGTCGCAGTCATGCACTGCCTGGTGTCTTTCTGCTGTCCGCTTTTCTCTTTTGAGATAGGGTCTCACTATGTAGCCCAGGCAGGCTGTATGGTACTCTTATTCTCCCTAGTGCTACAATTACAGTTGTGAGCCACCAACTCTAACCTTATATCCGGTGTCTTGGAAATCAATGCTTCATACATTTTACTTATTTCAGACAGCAGAGACAATTCAGTTTCTGCTATTTCACATTGGCTGGAAGCCCAAGTCCATTCTTCAACTTTTTTTTTTTAAAGATTTGTTTATTTATTATGTATACAGCATTCTGCCTGCAGGCTAGAAGAGAGCACTAGATTTCGTTATAGATGGTTGTGAGCCACCATGTGGTTGCTGGGAATTGAACTCATGACCTTTAGAGGGAGCAGTCAGTGCTCTTAACCTCTGAGCCATCTCTCCAGCCCCATTCTTCAACTTTTAATACATTTATCTTACCCAAATCTGAACAACTTATTTCTCTTATACTGTAGTTAAATTTGTCTTAGTAATACTTCAAAACTTTGAAGTTTTTTTTTTAAGAAAAAAAAAAGAGTAACTTTTCTCCAGGAGGGGTAGAACCAAGCTTTCTTGTTTTACTTAGCTCAATGTTTGACTTATAATTTTCACTGACCAGCTTCATAAAAAGTCTTCAGTATAAGCTATTGGGATCAATTTGACAGTAAGACTTTGTGTGATGAATGCATTCCCTAACTGTTAAAAAATAATTCAGGCAAAAAAACTTAACCACTACACCCAATTCTTCTTCACCACTGCACCATTCTTTGCAGAAAACTTGGAAATCAGCCATATTCTCTTCTGTGTCTATTTTTCCCACCACAGTGAGTTGGAATGAATGTCATAAGGACATTTTTTAACTATTCAAAAAAAAAAGAAAGAAAGAAAGAAAGAAAGAAAGAAAGAAAGGTAGAAATTCTTCTATACGGACCTGTGTATGGCATATATTTAACCATCAAAAGAACTGTAAACTTAAGAACTAAATTGTAAGCAGGAGCCAAATTTTAGGTTTAACTTGTTCAAGGCTGTCAGTGAGTCTTACTGTTGTCTAATATTTAGGCTGGAGCATCTCCTGCGTGAGTAATATGTACCTCAAGCATTCACTGCAGGCTGCAAAGCTCTTCTCTTCTGACCTATCTTCCAGTAAGCATTATTCCTACTGGCAGGTAAGATATTATATTATGGGAATTGGATAGACTTCAGTGGCAGGAAAAGGCTGAGCTCATAGCAGTCTCATTGTACACAGAATGCTGCAAAATAGTTTCTTCAAAAACAAAAAACAAAACTGTGTGATCATGTGTGTGTGTGTGTATGTGTGTGTATGTGTGTGTGTGTACTTATGTGGACATGGGCATGTATGTGTATATTTATGTGTGTATGTATGTGTGTGTCTGTGACTCTGTGTGTGTGTCTGTGTGTGTACTTACACGGGCATGGACATGTGTGTGTATACTTATGTGGGCATGGGCATGTGTGTGTATACTTATGTGTGTGCATGCACACGTATGTATGTGTGTGTATACTCATGTGGGCATGGCATGTCTGTGTGTGTGGTTCTATGTGTATGTGTGTATGCATGTATACTTGTGCAGAGTAGAGAGGTAAAACACTCATCTCATCAGCCAGGAGGCAAAAGAGAACAGAGGTCAGACTACCACTATCTGCTTCACAAACACACTCCCAATGACCTAAGAAAAATGCTTACCAAACCCCACCTCATAAATATCTACCAGTTCCAAATAGCATCACCTTCAGTGTTGAGCACTTAACACAGGAGCCTTTGGAGGACTTTCAAGGTCCCAAGCTATAGAAACACTCAAAAAGGGTTTTGTATTCCTGAAGTGCTAGTATCCTCTGCATCATTGCTTTTCAGAGTAGAGAGACAAAGCAACCAGACAGTTGCCGAAGTGCTGAAGAATGGCATCCAGGGTATTTTTGGTTTATTTTTTGCCACATTCCCAATCATAGCTGATGGCTTATCACCAGAATAACTAGGTTTTAGTAGCTTCAAAGTATAGTTATTTAGTATTTTGGTTTTATTTTTTTCCTTAAATTAAAAAAAAAAAACCACACTCAGACAAAGCCTCTCTTTTTATGCTATAATATATTTCTTAAAAACTAATGTTTTAAAAAAATATATAAAATTGCCCATTCACACATGTTCAGCTTTGAAGGAAAAGCAACTAGGTGTTGGCTTACCAGCTGGCTCTGCCAAATCTTGAAGCCAAGTTGATAAGGTTAATTGTTCTTTATAGTAGGACTTGAGTGATTGCTCTCCTCACAGCAGACTATTTCTTAATTTTTCACTTTCTAGACAAACAGCACCAGATTTCTGAACATAGGACAGTCACTTTAATCATTTAAAAATAATCCATTCCATCTTGAATTTTATAAATGGGATGTTATTATTTATGCCATCTAAAAACGTCAAGCCAGAGCCTTAAAAACGGCTTATGTTCAGGATAAAGCCTGCTTTAATTTTTCTGAATAGTTCTTACTCAACATTATCTTTTTCAGCGTTAAAGAATGATTTAAGTTCAGGGTACATAGTGTGATGTTCTGCTATTTGTATAGGAAATGAACCTTATAAAGGGCTAATCGCCTGTCACCTCATAGTTACTGTATTACTTCTCTCATTGTTGTGATATTAATACCTGACAAAAACCAGGTATGGTGGCTCATGCCTGTAACCCTACCATTAATGAAGTTGAATCAAGATTGCCCTGACTTTGAAACCAAAGTAGTCAATATCTATCCCAGATGTACACAGCCTGACAGGGAGGAAGAGAGGAAAGGATGGGAGAAGAAAGGAGAAAGAGGAGAGGAAGGTACCAGCTCTCAAGAAAGAGACCCGCCTCAGGGGCAGACAGATCCTGGTTCAGATCCTGATTCTGTCAATTGATAATATGGACATTTTCCCCCTTACTATTAGCTTGCTGCTAAGTAGAATTGACTTCTGGCTCCATAAATGGAGTTCTAAACTACCAGGAAGAATCTACAAGACAGTCATTATTCCTCAACCTACCCAGGGACAGCAGGGCAGGAGACACTCCTTATTATCTGTGACCTGAAGCCAGACACTGGGAGGCTGAGTCAGGAGAATTCCTTCAAGTTTGAGGCCAGCCTCGCATACATAATGAGTTCAAGGTCACTCTACGGTCTCATAGTGAAGCCTCCTCTCAATTAAGCCAAATAAGTAGATGAATTAAAAACATGTGACCTAAACCTGGGAATCAAGAAGGGAGTTATACAAGAGTTTTTCTTTCTGGTCCCTCTCTAATGACTTCCTCTTCTTCCTCTCCAAAGCCATGTAGAATACAAATACTGTTATTTCATTTGGGAGGTTCAAACCCTAAGTGTTAGAAGTGAGAAAATAAAAGTGAGGCTGCCAAGAGTGGGGAAACTGTAGCAGGGCAAGGTGATGCCTATTCAAGCTTGCCTTGCCTCATGACCAGCCCTGAGGAGGCACAGGTGTGCCGCCCGCCGGTGGCTTGGGAGGTATCCCCATAGGCCATCTTGAGAGAAAAAAAATGCCTTGTGGCAATTTATGGAAAGAAATAAAGAAGGCAGAATCTCTCTATCTTCTGTTACCTGACTAGGTAAAAAAAAAAAATGTTTTTGACTAGTTAAATTTTACACTATGAGTATTAACTCCTCTCCAAGTCTAGATTCTGTGGCCACGTGGAATACTAGATCATATGTTCTGTGGCATTCCATTCAAGTCTGGAGGCAAGAAACTGAAACTCTGGGCATGTGGCTAATAAATGCCAGGGGCAATCTGATGTGGTTACATACGACAGAATCAATAGACTCCAGCACTACTTCCCTCATTTTCTAGTAGATGAATAACATACAGTGTTCAAAGACTTTTGCCAAGGTCACATTGCTGCTGAGTGGTGGTTTCTGGAAACTGTATAAGACCAAGGTCAAGAACTTGCCGCACGAAGCCTGACAACCAGTCCCAGGACCCACAAAAAGCCAAGTGGCTTGAATCTCTAATCTTAGCACTCCTGCTGGGAGACAAAAGATGGAGAGAGAAGAGCAGGGACAGCAAACCTGGGGTATGGAGACAGAAGCAAGAAAAGCCTCGCCTTGCCAAGGTAGCAGGAGGGGAGAACTAATCCTGAAAGATGACCTCTGACCCCCACGTGCATCCTGCGCCAGGCGGAGCATACCTTCCCCACCCGCCACCCCGGAAAAATTGAAAATACCTTGGATTTTATGGAGCATGAAAAAGAGATTCACTAAAGGTTTTGCAGCTGCAGAACGACAAGTTAGGAACTTTTAAACAAAGCCCTCTGTGTCTGTGCTCCATCGCCTCATCTGACAAAGTGGCAGGGGTAGATGATTCCAGAGCAGCAGGCATTACAGACAATATTTCAAGGTTCTAAGGGAACCTGGATGGGATCTAGCTCCTCAGCTGGCTTTCAACACCACCTCCCAATCATCCGCTGTCTCCATCTAAACTGTACCTACTAAGGAAAGGAAGGAAGCAGACGCCACAGATCTGGATTAGAAAAGTCTAAGGGAAGAGAGGAGAGGGCCTGAAAGGCCAGGAATGAGAGGATCGACCATGTCTCTCTAAAAGCAGCCTGAGGGCCAAGGAATCAGGGCTGTTCATGCGGAGAGAGAGGAACTGCAACTCCTGTTGACGCACATTCTGTCTGAATGCTTCAGCAGATACAGAAGCCCAGGTGTACGCCACTGCTTCTCAGTGATAGAGTTGCATCCAAGACTGGCCTTGGCTTCTCATAATGGGTGGCAAGCTATTGTACTGGCCCACCTCTACCATAGCTTAGATGCACCTTGGGACTGTGGAGGTCCAGACCAGCTTCTGTCTAGGTGTGTGGCTGGCCTTGGCAGTGTCTCAAGTAGGGATCCCAACACCGTTATATTCCCCTTTGTAAAATGTAAAGAATTCTATACTCACATGCTTATTTCTGGAAAGCGCATGTTTTGATTTAATTTCCTTTTTGCTATTTGGCAGAGATCCTTCATTGAAAAGAATAATATAAGTTAAGTCATACTTTTAAAATTTTTTTAATTGAAAAATAAAATCATTCATATTACATTTCAATTGCTATCCCACCCTGTGCATCCTCCCATTCCTCCCTCCCTCCCGCTTTCACCCCATTCCCCTTCCCTATGACTGTGACTGATGCGGACCTCCTCCCCCTGTATATGACACTAGGGTATCAAGTTTCTTCTTAGTAGTCTGCCATCGGGCCTCCCCATCAAGGGGACATGGCCAAATAAGGGGCACCAGAGTTTGTGTGACAGTCAGTCCCCAGTCTCCACTTAACTGTGGAGAACATTCTGTCCCTTGGCTAGGTCTGGGTAGGGGTTTGATGGTGACTGCACATATTGTCCTTGGTTGGTGCCATAGATTGAGCAGTATCCCTGGGCCCAGATCTGCCCATCATAGTGTTCTTGTAGGTTTCTAGGACCCTCTGGATCCATCTATTTCCCTATCTCCTATATTTCTCCCACCTTAGGATGTCCTCACCACTATCCCATTTTCCTGGTAAGTAAAGACTTTCATGAGACATACTCCTTGGCCTAGTGTCCAGATATAAGTGAGTATATACTATTTGAGTCTCTGCTTCTGGGTTAACTCACTCATTATGAAAGTCATACTTTTAACGTATCTTTCATCAGCTGGAGAGATGGCTCAGCAATTAGGAGCACATGGCAGCTCACAGCCATCTGTGACTCTGGTTCCAGGGGCTCCAACCCCCTCCTCTGACCTGAGGGTATGCCAAGCATGCATGTGATATGAAGACATACGTGAGCAAAACACCTATACATATACAATAAAGAATTTAAAGAGGCATTTTTATTATCTATTCACATTCTTTAGTTTTGCATGCATAATTCAGATTCAAATTATACTTAGTTCTTACTTTGAGAGTTTCTCACTTGAAATCTTAAATGCAAGAATTAAATTTGTGTGTGTGTGTGTGTGTGTGTGTGTGCATTTATATCTTTGATGCACCAGTCATTTGTCTATTAAAGTGCAAGTATGCTGAAGCATTTTACTATATTTTAACTTTTCATGGGTGCACATGACATGCCACTTGTGGGATCCAATAAATAAAACCAGACTCTGAGTTTGAACTACCGCCCCTTTTTTTTTAACTGATAAAAGATAATCCTTATGTATGTTCTGAACTTAGTAATCATTAACTTTGTCTGTTATAACCAGTGGGGGAAGTAATTTTCCCTTGAAAGGAAACTCCTTGTGTAATGTCAGTATGAAACGCCAGGATGAGAAAAGAAGAAAAATTTTGTAGCAGCAATTACAGTCTCAAAAGTAGTATGTGAACGTAAGAAATGCAATTCATACATTTTATTTATTTATGGATATAATATTAATGGTAGAGATGGTGTGGCTTGGTCATGCTGGCATATGGCTTTCCTTGAATAGTGGAGGGCAGTTGGTGGCACAGGTGGCAATAACACATTGTAGATCTTAGCATGATAGAACTGCTATTTTAAGATCCATCTGAAACCCAAGCAGATCAAAGGAATTGAAATGGATCTGTTGGTATCAAAGTACAATTTCCATGCTGCTTTACTCGGAGCCCTGATAAACAAAAGTATTCAATTACTTTTTAAAAATTTAACTGTATTTACATAATAAAAACTTGCTTTACAAAAGGTCACATTAACATTGGCATATTATGAAACAGTTATTCATAAAAACAAAATATAACTGATGTAAAAACAAAAACTATGTATTCTTGATCTCGAACGCAAATTCTAGGCAGGTAATTGAATTCAGTTAAATGGTATACATTTTTAAAACTTGTTACTGTTATTATAATTTATTCACAGTACATCCTGTTTGTAACCCGCTTGCTCTTATCTTCCTGTTCCCACCTTCCCTCCTTTTTCAATTCTAGTCCCCTCCCCTAGATCTCTGACAGGTGGGGTCCTCCTCCCCCACCATCTGACTACAGCCTGTCAGGTCTCATATGGACAGCCTGCATCCCCTTCCTCTGTGCTCCCACAGGGCCTCTCCCCTAAGGGGCAGTGAACAAATCAAGGGCACCAGAGTTCTTGTCAGAGGCGGTCCCTCCCATATCCCCTACCCCACCCCCATGGAGAATTAACTGTCCATTGGCTACATCTGAGCAGGGGATCTAGGTCTTCTGCTTACATTGTCCTTCCTTGGTTGGTGCATCAGTTTGTGCAGGCCCCCTGGATCCAGGTCTGCCAGCCTTGGTAGTCTCCTTGTGGAGCTCCTGACAATCTGCACCCCCCTTTCTATCCCACAAGTCTTATATGCAATTTGCAGCTCTTCGCCTAGAGTCCAGTTGTGAGTCCCATTATCTGTTCCCATCCCCTGCTGGGTGGAGTCTCTCAGAGGACATCTGTGTTGGGCTAATATCCACTTATAAGTGAGTATATACCGTGTATGTCTTTCTAGGTCTGGCTTACCTTACTCAGGATGCTCGTTTCTAATTCCATCCATTTGCCTGCAAATTTCAAGATTTCCTTGTTTTTCATAGCTGAGTAGTAAATGCGCTGTGTAAATGTGCCAGAGTTTCTTTATCCACTCTCGGGTTAAACGATATATTTTAGAATTTAAAATTTTCCATGCACCTGAAGCATGGGCTATGAATCATGGAGATAGTGTTTATCCGCTCAGCTGATACTGGAGTAAACCAGGGCATATAGAGCCTCGGCTGCCTGAGTTGCGGTTGAGTCATTCATTATTTGAACTTAACCACTTCAGTTCTTAGCTTTTACAGAACCAAGTCATTTAAATGTTTGCACATTTTGGCTCATTTCAATCCTAATTAGCCCCTGATCTCTATGAGAGGGGGGAAAAAGCCACTAAGAAGGAAAGGAAATCTCTTCAACATCACCAATTGCTTGTAGTATACATCCTGCTGGTAACCTCTCATAAACAACGTTGACAACTTCCTTTCTTAAAATATGTGAAAATTAAATATAGTAGCAAAACCATACATAGTCTTCAATCAACAAAGTCCATGAATTAACGGCGGACTGGAAGTGTTCACAAAGAAAAAAAAATCAGTCATTAAACAATTCAATTGAGCCTGCTATACTTAATCTAACACTTTTGAAAGTTATGTTTATCTGAGAAACAGAAGTCTAGTCCCAGCTAATGAACCAGCAGAAGAAACATACAGCAGATACATGGATCCTGGGATGTTGCTACCAATTCTGATACATCTCATCCATCTTACGGTACCTTTAGGAGGTAGAGAAGGAGAGGTAAGGTAAATAAAGATAGTTTTTAGATGAAAATAATTTTATCTTATATAAAGTTACATACTTTTTTCTTTCACTAGCAAATCGTAACCTAAGAATAAATATGTATGGTGATATTTCAGAATTTTTCAGGATAGTGTTAGGCTGTTGTCAGTTGTAACACCATGGTAACCTGTGGCATGGGTAATCCACACCCAAACCTTGACCTCTTCGGTACTCTTAGACCTGACAGAATTTCTATCATCTGATAAAAAACAGTATTTTTTGCTCCTGCTTTCTTTTTTCTTTTTTCTTCCTCTATGTATATCCTCTTTGACTAACACCACACTATTTTTTTGTAAATTAAAAATTGCTTTTCTAAAAAGCCAGCTGGATGGCTTTTTGATGGATAGATAATCAGTGCTTTAACGAAAAGCTTTCATTCATTTCATAGCAAGATTCCAATTTAACTTCAGAATTAAACATCAGATAATTGCTGAACAGATTCTTTGTACACACAGGTTTGTACATGGGTAGAGTGACAAGGGATTCCTGCTTTCCTAGATGGCTGACGAATTTGTAAGTAAAGATCACTGCAAAAACATAATCCAATATTAGACACACTGACTGTGAACTGAAAATGACCCAGAATTGAGAAATTACAGAATGTCTTAAGTTTTCTGAATATGATTCGGAGTCTCCAAAGTCACAGTTTTGGATGTTAGAGCAAGTGCAGCCCATTGAGAGGACTGACCACCTGAAGCAACACTAAACAAGTACAGCATAGCTAACAGCATCCGTGTGGCTGCATGGCACAGCATCCGGAACTCAGAGGCAGCCTCCAGTTCACTTGCTCTTTCTCTAAGGTCTCAATTGCTGACCCCTGGATTATGAGCTCTGTAATGCCCACTAGGCAAACTCCTTGAGAATTCTAATAAGGTATCCATTTTTTAAAAAGATTTCATTTTAGTTATTACTAATTGTGCATGTGTGTCTGTGTGTGTCTGTGTCTGTGTGTAAGACAACCAATGATGTGAGTGCTGACAACTGAACTTGAGTCTTCTGCAAGCGCAATATGTGCTCTTAATGTCTGAAACACCTCCTCAGATGTCGTAATGCATTAAATATACATACATACATACATACATACATACATACATACATACATACATA
>OU015755.1:36557022-36604802 GCA_907169655.1 Acomys percivali | reverse complement strand
ATACATACATACATACATACATACATACATACATACATACATACATACACATATATATGTATACACTTTTTGGAAGGGTTGTCATTTGAATGCAGGTGCCAGGTCAGGGACATTGGATCCCCCTGGAACTGGAGCTACAGGTAATTGTGAGTTGCCCAGCTTGGGTACCAGTGACTAAACTTAGGTCCTGTACAAGAGCAGCATGCGTCCTTAAACACCGAGCCATCTCTCCATACCCTGTAATGCGTGCTTTTGTTTGTTTTTTAGTTCAGCCATCCACTCCTGCTGTAGGCTTTCCTACTGGACCTATTCAGATCAGCTGTCACCCGACAGATGCTTCACCTGTGTAAACTTCCGTTTTAACAGGTACTAGGTGGTAATAGAGAGATATCAGTTCTACCGCACTCAAGGAAAAAGGAGAATTAAATTGGCTCTTGTGACTGAAGAAAGTACTGGGCAACCAAATTGTAAGTTAGGAAAAGACACAGGAAACCTGGAAACATGGAGAAAGGTCAATATTAGTTATACAGACAGAAAGCAAGAATTTTCTAGAAGAGTGTGAGACAGACCATTTTCAGATACCCCCTATACTGCAAAATAAATAAGTAAATACATAAATGCATTATTTCTCAATAACTCATAAAGACTTTATGGCACTGGAGGTGGGAAAATCTGGGGTATAAGCATCTGATTACAGGTAATTGATAAAGGTATTGCTACAGTGTACCACCAATATCTGGAATCCTGCCCTACAATACTAACTATAAATAGTCAATGGGTTTATAAACATGCTATTGCTGTTAAAATAGTTTAACTCTCTGTATTGTCCTTGGCTGGTGCCTTAGTTTGAGCGGGACCCCTTGGTTCAAATCTGCCTATCATAATGTTCTACTTGTAGGTTTCTAGGACCCACTGGATCCTTCTACATTGCTATTCTCACATGGTTAAACCCTTACCCAGATCTAGCCAATGGACAGGACAGTCTCCACACTTGAGTGGAGAGTGGGATATGACTTTCTCACGTACTCTGGTGCCTCACATTTGACCATGTCCCCTGGAGGGGGAGACCTGGTGGCACTCAGAGGAAGGACAGCAGGTTACCAAGAAGAGACTTGATACCCTATGAGCATATAGAGGGGGAGTAATCCCCCTCAGGAACAGTCATAGGGGAGGGAATAAGGGGAAAATGGGAGGGAGGGAAGAATGGGAGGATACAAGGGATGGGATAGCCATTGAGATGTAACAAGAATAAATTAATAAAAAATTAAAAAAAATAGTTTTAACTCAATTCAGTGGTTATTTGCTCCCTCCCCAACACTTCAAAAGTACAAATGACCCTTGTGCGGGGCACACACCTCTAATCTCAGCACTCTAGAGGAAGAATCAGGAGGATTTTAGAGTCTAGATAAGTCCTGGCATAGTAGGTTTGTGGCCAGCCTAGCCTAGATATTAAGACCTTATCTCTAAACAATAGCCAAACAACCGAACAATAACAATAATAACAAAATACCTACAAGTACAGGGAATACTAATATTTGATGGTTTTCTATTTTTAATTTACATATAGTTTGTAAATATTTTGAAAGTGGCCTAATTAAACAGTCTGAGACAGAATGAAATGTCAGTGAACTGTGTAACAGTTTCCTCTGAGACTAAAACTTTCATCCTTGCAGGTAAACTCCTTAAGTCAGATGGTAACTCAAAATAGTTTTAGGAAGTTCCTGAAACTGAGCAGATTCACTGGGTCCCTCACTGCCAGAGTAAGCAATAAAAGCTGAGAGTCCCCCTCGAAGGAGCAGAGCCAACCTGCAAAGAAGACTCTCAACCTACTCAAGCTTCAAAGAAGGCTTTGAGACCAGACCAGCTGTCTGGAAGAAGCAGAAACCAGCCAGGCTGCCTGGAAGCACCTGGAAATGTCATTCTCCAGCTTTTTGGGCTGCTTGTAAGACGTGAAGTGTACTCTAGGGCCCTGCTTTGTAAGCTGTCACCCGTGCTGGGGTGGGTTTGGGTGATGCAGCTGTCTCTGAGTCATTTATGCTCCTGTAAATAACCCCTCACCCATATTCCTGTAAGTAACCTCAATAAAACTTATTGTTTCACCACATTGAAGTCTGCAGGTATCCTTACTTGCTCTGCTGTAGGTGCCCTATCCTGGGTGAGTAGATGTGTGTGTTGTGTCTCCCTAGGAGAAATTTGGTCACACAACACAAAGTGAATGTTTCCTGACTTTCATAATTTTTGTTAACAAATATCTTTTTTAAAAAACTAGAGTAGGTAAGAAATGTTGCTACGGGAGAAGAAGGAAGAAAAAACAAGCAAATAATAAGAAGGAATATACTTCAAAAAGAGTAAATTAATGGTGTGGGAGTAGAAAAGGCAGAGGAAATTATTTTGGAATACATTTTTAAAATCAGATATATTCATGTCATCAGAACAGGGAGAATACAGAAATCAGTTTATACGGTTCATTACACTTTCATCATAGTGTTTATATCAATCCTATTATTGCTATGTGGTCACGTGACTGCCAGCGGCAGAGCTAGAATCTAAATGCATGTTCTCTGGCTGCAAATTGCACTCTTTCTCTGACTTCATGCTGCCTTCTATTCAGGCTATCTGTGTGCTTCCTAGATGCTTAGAGCGAGGCGCTCTCTACCTCCAGCACCTAGGAGCTAAGTGACCACAGGCAAATTACCTCAGTCTCTCTAGGTTCATATTACTCACCTGTGCAGAGGAAATCATGGCATCCTGTCATTACCGAGATGTTGGACAGCTAAGTAAGGAGATATTTGATAATAGTAACTTTTATACATATAAGTCTTTGTTGCTAACACTTATAAAGAAAAGATAAGATTGCGTAGTCAAGAGATGTTTTTTGGACTAGTATTTGAGGACTAGTAGGAATCTTAGTGGGAAATAATTGCTCTCCTAGCCATACTCCTAGCCATTGTTGAGTTATCATTACAACCAGCTTATGTTTCCTCATCTTGTTAAGGGTGTCATGACATGGATAAATTCAGAGCAAATCAATAATATGGATAGTTTATTGAATAGATAAGATCCGCAAGAAAATATGGGCTGGGTTCATTAGTATGGAGACAATAACAGTCTCTTAATACTTAAAGCATTATCATAAGAAAAAAATAAAACAATGTGCCGCTGGTTTGGGAATGTCGTCAGTTAATGGTGCTGTAGGGAGAAGCTTAAAAGGTATGGCTTTGTTAGAGGGAGTATGTCACAGAAAGCAGGCTTTGAAAATTTAGTTGTGCCATATTTAGCTGTGCTCTCTTTGTACTTTGTCCTTGCAGTTGAGGATGTGAGCTCTCAGCTTCCTGCTCCCAAGGCCATGTCTGCACTAGCTGCCGTGCTCTTTCTGTCTGTATGGATCTAACCCTTTGGTACAGTAAGCCAAATAAACCCTCCTTTCTCTAAATCGCCATGGTTTTATCACAGCATTTTATCACAGCAACAGAAAAGTGACCTATACAAATAATTTTTGTTCCTGTTCTCTGAAAAATAATTTGAAGGTTATTATGGAAATACAGTATAGATATAAGATAGAATTTACTGGTAGAGCTGTTTGTTAAGGATTGAAATAGTCTATTAAAGGACATGGAGTCTTTGTTACTGACTTTTCCAAAGAAAAATGGACACAAATCAATTTTATTTGGTCAAGCAGATAGACTTGCAATCACAGAACTAGAAATGCTAAATTTCAGGGATCTTTCTTCAAAAGCTCTCTGACTAATGCCCTTGGCTAACATAAAAGGTATAAATTTTTTTATTGAAGTATGAAAACTATGTGAACGTATTATTATTCTACAGTATTTTAGTTGGCATAATTAAATTGTTGTAATCTTGTTAATATATTTCTACAGGTAACTTCTCTAGTACTTACACAAGTACCTATGCATTTATGTGTACTTTCAGAAATACTGTGGTATCTCTTTTGTATATGCATTTTCAAGTTACTTAAATACAACTTACTGTTTGTTTTACCATTTCCATAAAGTCTTGTGTCAGTAAGGTCTTGCTTATTTCTCACAGTTCCGTGGCCTTAATACCATGCACCACTTCTTCCTTTCTATATGTTCCTTTAGTGATGAGCTAAGAGGTCAATTCAAATTCCTCATTCTCACAAACTGTATTGTGAAGACTGTATTATTTTTTGTGCTTCTTTTTCTTTTCCCCCTTCTCCTCAGTGTGTGATCAGGTGTTCATTCACAATTTGGACAATTATTTTGCCAAATTTCTTCTCCCAAATAGGAACAAGGAAATGAGAAGAGACCCTGTTTCCTTATCCACACTCAGGGTTACTGAATTGAATGGTTTTCTCTCAGCTGATTGGAGTAAAAGAGTTACTCGGTTCTAGTTTTCTTCTTTACTTATCAAAGTTATATCCTTGTAATTTATTTTTACATTTTATTCTTCTTCACATCTGCCTAGGGTTACCCCTTGTCTACTTCTGGTCTGTTATATTCATCTATTTGTCTATTACAAGTGGCACTTAGGCTGGTAGCTGACGTCCTGACATTGTTAGGTCCCCCTTTCTCAAGGCAGCTCCTCATGTATTCAAATTTTCTTTTAAGTTCAGGCTTCTAACTTGTCTCCAAAAAGGGAATAAGGTATAATGATATCTTACCTTGTATGTGGGTCTTTATTAGAAATTAATGTATATGTTCTGTTAGTTCATGCCCTTTATATAGTGCTTGTAAATCTCTCAAGACTAAATGGTATGTGAAATTTGATCTGAGCAGCTTCTACAAGCTCCCTGAAAAGATGGATATTGATATGATCTGTTCATTAAACTATTCCTTGTTTTTCCCTTAAAAATCCTTCTAACAAAACAATAAATTCTAAGAGATGATTCTGTTATTAAAAAAAAAAAAGAGGTTGCCCAATCATAATACACTTAAGTAGTAGAATAACTCAGTTCCCTATTTATATTGTAAGAATTACAATGACTTCCTAATATGTGTCATACTGTCATAAGGCCTACTGCGACTTAGGGAGAACTAAGATTCTGAGATCACCCCGTGGCATCTGTGAAGTAATGACTCTATTAATAATAATTATAAAATACTTCTTCTCTTTCCACTGTGTTGCTATCTGTACTGATCGTGCACCAAGAACAGTGGTAAATGGAATCAGGTGTGATGGTGCATGCCTGTAATCCTCGCACTCAGGAAGGTAGAGGCAGGCAGATCTCTGTGAGTTTGAAGCCATCTGGTCTACAAAGTGATTCCAGGACAGCAAAGCTACACAAAGAAACCCTGACTTGAAAAACCAAAACCAAAACCAAAAATAAACAACATAAAACAAACAAACAAACAAATAATGGTGGTAAAACTGTCTGTACTTTTAATCAAGCATGAGTCAAAGCAATGCCACAAAACTGTACTAGTGGACAGTCCATCCTTCATTGACATACCATTGCAGCAAACAAAGTCATGACATAAGTAAAATATAATTAAAGCATTAGTTTTATTTAACAAAGAATATGTTCACATTGTGCGGTGGCACACACCTTTAATTCCAACATGAGCAGAGTTTGATTGAGGCTAGCTTGTGCTCCTTAGTGAATTTTAGGTCAGCTAAGGTGAAACCCTGCATCAAAAACTATATATGTATGTATGTATGTATGTATGAATGCATGTATATATATTATTGCCAAACATGGTAGCACATGACTGTAAACCCAGCACTTAGGAGGCTAAGCAAGAAATACCATGAGTTAACGTTTAGCCTGAGCTTAATAATGAGAATTTCTCAAGAAACAGAACAAAACAAGCAAAACAAGAAACAACACAAACCCCCAAAACTTGCAACTTGTTTTGGAATGAACAATGAGTTTTATGAAATCTTAATACCTTACAGTATTTTTAATTTTTAAAAAATGTTATGATAGAATAGAAAGATTGCTTGACTATCTTAAGAAAAACAGTTCTGCCATTGTGTAAAAGGAACTGTCATTACTAAAAGCTGAGGCAGTCCTTGGTTTTCATGGGACATTGTTATTATGTGTGAAAAAACAACTGCCTGACAAATTTCAGTCATTAGACGTTGGTACTTTGCAAATGCTTTCTGAAAAAAATTTTAAAGTGAGTCAAGTTTAAAGCTGTCAAGCAAAAAATAGAACTTTGGAGATTTTTATTCATTACCATGAGCTCGACAGCTTCCAATATTTAAAGATTCCTCAGAGTGTGTATGGTTTTAAAAACAAATATGTCAACATTTAAAAAATTTATGAATTAGTGAATAAATATTTCTCAAATAGCCAATGTCGGAAGTAACAAAATAATATTAGAGAAGAGACCTATTCGAATATGAAAATCAGCTAATGAATTTATTCATAAAGATTTATTACTATGGTTCAGATTCCATATTGCATGTAGCATTTCAGGACTTAGTACTCCTGAGCATTAGTGTATTATCAAAAATTATAGGGATGGAGAGATGGCTCAGAGGTTAAGAGCACTGTCTGTTCTTCCAAAGGTCCTGAGTTCAGTTCCCAGCAACCACATGGTGGCTCATAACCTTCTACAATGAGTTCTGGTGTGCAGGCACACATTTGGGCAGAATATTGTATAAATAATAAATAAATAAATCTTTAAAATTTATGTATGCAATTACCTAAAGTGTTTATTAAATATTTAGTGTGAGGACAAAGTTCTGCGATATAGCTTTCCTATGTAGTCCTGACTGGCCTCAAACTCACAATCCTCCTTCTCCAGTCTCTCAAACAGGGGATTCCATGCATCTGTCACCATGCATAGAACATTTTCTTTATATGTTGTCATACAAGTGTTAGATGACTTTTCCTGCAGGAGATAGATTATACTTATCACAGTTAAGGAAGGCAGTGACAACAGTGTGGTGAACCAACAAGTTTGTTGGGTTTTCTTTCCTTTCTTTTCTTTCTTTCTTTCTTTCTTTCTTTCTTTTTTTTTGATGCTGTTATTTATTTTGTTTATTTTGTTTAATTTTTTAAAACAAAATCTCAGAATGAGTCTTGGAACTCATTCTGCAGACCAGGCTGGGCTCCAACTCCCAAAGAGCCATCTGCCTCTGCTGCCTGAGTACAGGATTAATGCCTAGCCACCTATGCCTGGCTATGTTAGCGTTTCTAACAGGAGCATTGCTGACACAGGCTGCTGTGTCACTGAAAAGCTCCATCTGGGCATGGTTTACAACTCTGAAAGCATGCATCGGTGGAGTTTCCAGCACATCAGGCAGTAAGCTACACCTCTAAGCAGAGGCGGTCTCTCCTACAGTGACACTATCCTGCTTATGGGGCCTCAGAAAGATGCCTTGTGAGTCTTGTAAGTTTTATGAGTTTCTTGAGTTTTAAAAGTGGTTTTTTGAGTTTCCTGAATCTGGTGAGGCTTTCCTCCGGGAGAGAGTGTCTCAATCTGGAGTTAAGAAGTACACACGAAGGAGCAACATATCACTACAAATTGAATACGGAGATAGATACGAGAATCTAGACCAAACCAGGCATTGACAACGTTTAGGAAATGAGCAGTAAGATCATTCTATATTTTTCTCTGTTTGAAAAAAAGAAACTATTCTTCACAAATGTTATTTGTATTAATAGCAAATGGGATATTCTGTTATTTTTATTTTTTATTTTATTTATATTTATTTTTATTTTTATTTTGGTTTTTCGAGACAAGGTTTCTCTGTAGTCTTGGCTGTCCTGGACTAACTTTGTAGACTAGGCTGGCCTTGAACTCACAGAGATCCACCTGCCTCTTCCTCCCAAGTGCTGGGATTAAAGGCGTGCGCCACCACACCCAGCTTATTTTGATATATTTAAATGAGCAAATACAGACATATTTTCAAAATCAGTCTCAATTTCTAACAGCAATTAATAGGAGACATAACACACACACACACACCAAACAAACAAACAAAAACAAAAACAAAAACAAAACAAAACAAAAACTTGGGTTCTGACTGACTTTTAAGAATGTGGACTTCCTGAAATGAGTGAGTCTGAGGATACAACACATAGCAAAACAACATTCTCTTTCTAAGTGATGCATGCAGGGATCATCACACATCAAAATAGATTCAGATTGTTTAAGAACATTAAAAGATATGATGATATGATGCGCTGTGCTGCTCAGATGTTCGTTCGTTCGTTCATTCATTCATTCATTCATTCATTATTAGTTTTTCAAGACAAGGTTCCTCAGTGTAGCACTGGTTGTCCCAGAGTTTGCTCTGGAGACCAGGCTAGCCTTGAACTCAGAGATCTGCTTGCCTCTGCCTCCTGGGCACTGGGATTACAAATTCTAGATATACTTTAAATCCAGCGCACCAGGAAGTCTTTTCTGGGGCAGTTGCAATTTAATCAGGTCGACATATGAAGTATTAGTAAAAGCAGCCAATTGAAGGGCAGGTGGAAGGTCAGCATATGCAGAAGGAGGAAGTTTCATCAACCTGAAGTAAGGAAAAATCAGAAAAGAGGCCAACATGTCTGTGACTGAGCAGCCAGCAGAAAAAAGCAACACCAAAGAAGGTTGGAGAAATAAGCAGAGCCTTTGTGTCTGTGATTTGGGTGAAAAGGACTGTCCAGTGAGAATATTCGTTGAGATGTCAGGAACTTCCCCCAGCTGTTGTGTGGACAATGGATTGCTGGGTCAGACGGGTAGAGGGAGTGGTGAGTTACATGGTAAAGGTGTTGGTCCCAGGAGGTGCCAAACAACTAGACTAAAGAGGTGGTAATGGAGACAGAATAAAGAGAGTAAAGCCTAGATGTATCGTGATGGAGGCAGTAGGACCTGGTGATGGATTTGGGGAACTGAAGAGAGAAACCCAGGATGATTCTTAGGTTTTTGATGAGTGCAACCAAGTGATTGGGCATACTTGCTGGGATATCCCATCGCTCCACAATCATATCACCGCCATTTCCATTCCCATGAAACGTTTCATCAAACTCGCATGGAAAAAAATCCCAGTTTGGTCAAGCCTAAATCTCTATTGACTCTTCAACTGTGCCTCAGAAGCGAAATACAGATATTTGCCCAAGGGGACTGTTTGTTCTCTATGATCTAAGATTTCAGTGCTTTGAGCCTAGCTGCGCAATGCTACTATAATTGCCTAATGGATTTATTTACCTTCTTATTTTCCTTGGTAATGTCTTTTCTTCCAACCCATCACTTCTCTCTCTCTCTCTCTTTTTTTTTTCTCAGCTAATAGTGACCATTGTTTCCTATTTCAACGAAAGGTGCATTCCACACCTCGGAGCACATTAACCAACGTACTGAAAACTGAGCCTTCAAGCCCTTGATTGCAAAGGATGACTTATCTGATACATGCTGGGCACATTCTGTGTCTGAGCTCTGGATGCCTCCTCCTTGTCTAAACTGCGAGCACTGTTCTACTAGATAACCCCTGTCTTCCTGCGTCACTTATCGCCCTTGGCCCTCCAATAGGCACTCCCTCTGTTCACTAGTGTCCCCCGTCTGACTTCTCCCTCAAACCACAGACTCTTGTGATAACCCCTTGAAATAACCATCTAGATGAGTTTTAGTAGTTATTTCAAATTTAGTACCCAACTGAGCTCCTGTACTTCCTTGCCCTAAAGGGATCTGTTTCATCTGCGGCATTTATAATCTCAACACTATGACTCCATTTTGCTGAAGCCAAAACCTTGGAGTAACCTTGCCTTTTCTCCCGGACAATCTTCTTGTAAAACCCCAGTGGCTCCACCTTCAAAGCGTAGCATCGCATCACTCCTCTACAAACCTGTTGCTATCCTTCTGGCTCAAGGCATCCGAAGCTCTTCTCTTGACCCTTCTAATTAGCGTCCCTGCTTCTGACTTGATCCTGTTATGGGATATCACAGCAAAGTGATTTATTTAAAGCACAGTCTTAATAATGTCTATTTAAATTTTTCCAAGCGCATTCCATTTCAGGGAATAAAAATCGTCACTGTGAGCTCTAATGAACGGTTTGCCCCTCGTCGATACTTCATCTTCTTTTCTCAAATGCTTTCTTGCCGTCCACTTCTCAACCCCATTTCAGCAACACTTGGCTCACTATCCCCGAGCACATTACGATGAAAGCTCCCAACTTAGGCTCCTTTCCATGTATAGAGGTCCCTCCATCTGAAGTGTTCTTTTTTCAAATAGTCATATGGCTTATTTCCTCACTTCTTTCAAGGTTCTTTTTGAATAGCGTTGTACAGAGACGTCCCATGAACATTCTTCAACTTCCAGGTGAAGATGGAGAACTGAGCAAATGCATTTCTCTCCACACCCTCCTCAAACTCACTGAGTGGCACTTAATAATATATCTCATCCCCCAAACTTACAAAGACAAAGATAGTAAGAGACATTAATGTCAAACAGATAGAGTGAAGCTTGAAAGTCATAATAGAAAACAACACACACAACGCACAACACACCACAACACACACACAGAACACCCAACACACACACACACACACACACACACACACACACACACACACACACACCACTCTGGAGCTATCCATTCTGGTTATCTAGCATTTCTCAATATCATTGAGCCTAGGTAAGTAGAAATAATAAACATATTTGTTGCCTATTCCTTTTCCCCTGGAATGCTGGCTATAAGCCATCAATCTTTTCAGATTTCTTTGGTGCTCTGTTTCCATGCTTTAGAATCATGATATAACTTAATTCAGTACAAATGTTGGGACTGGGAGAAGTGCAGTTTGGGGCATTTGGTGATGGATAAAAGAGTTGAGTTGAGTTTGGGACATAACCATGAGATCCTGGTGGTAACATTAAGTGGAAAGTTGGAACTAAAAGAATAGATCAGGGTTAAAAATGAAGTGATTAACATTTTTACTAAACATGTTTATTTAGAGGGAGTATTAACATAAAATGAGAGTAAAGTGGAATTCTGAACTCTAGAAGACAGCATAATTTAGTGTTCAGGAAGAATAGTTTTCAACCCTTTATAATCATATTCTATCACTTGTAAGAATAAAAAGGACTAACTCAAACTATGAATATCTAAGTATTAATTCATAAATGGTGCATGCATATCATTGTGCAGGTATACAAAGCACAAGATCCACAGGCATAGATATAAAAAAAAAAACAATGGGCTGAAGGACTTCCAGTTAGAGGAAGCATCGAACGCATGTATCTTTCAACTCCCTCTTGGAGGCTTATTAGAATGATAGTAAATTCATTAAAAAAAAAAAAAAAGACAAAAAGGTATAAACCATCAAGGACTTTAGATCCAAGAGAACAAAAATTAAACAGTACTACCAGGATGGAAGAAAGATGAGTGGAAACTGAGTCACTGGACCCAGAAAAGCTTAAGTGCTTGGGGGAAGCAGAAGGAAACTGTTTCAAAGTGCAGAATCCTGTACCTGTCCTCTCCACAGCCTCCTACAAGGCTCAGGAGTTGGTGTCTGGCACCTCTTCTGCGGAAGTGTATGCCACACAGTAATAAACTTGGCTCACTGTTCATTTGAGAAACAGTTATACCCCCACCCTAGCCCCTGCACACCACCACAACTCTATACTACCTAGTGGCCAGCTCCCTATTCCGCAAAGCAACAGAAGAGAGTTTTATTTTCCCAAAGGGGTTAAACAGGGGCGCCTTGACTAAAGGGTGTCAGGCATACCCAAGGATAGAAATTCAAAATGGAACACAGGCTTACTAAGTCAAAAATCAATGTCAGACTGTTTAAAACAGCAATGTCAACAGGAAGTGCCTCTGCTACTAAAGAATATGGAGGCAAATAGCCAGAGAACAGTGTTTTGATATGTGGTGATGATTGCCCATGGAATTCACCCACATAAAAGTAACTTTAAAATAATGAAGGCTATATAACAGGGTTTTTTTTTTTTCATTTCTTATAGGCATTTCAAATATTTATTTCTATTTTTTTTAAAGTGTGTGGCTTGTTTGAACATTATCTTGGTACATGAGTGTAGACATTTTAAAGTAATTGCATTTTTGCATCCTGGGTTGGAAATAGGCATAAATATTGATTTCTTTTGCACTACGTAACAGATGACACGGACTCCGCTTTGAGTACTGCTGCTTCACCAGAACTTATTTCTGCATTTCTCATGATATATGTGTTTACATAAGCAGTCCTTGGAGACATAATAAAATCCTGAATTTGTAATGTTACACTTTTAAATGTATACATCTTGATCGTACAATATATTCTATACCCCATTCGCAGCAGAACTATCTTTGCACTTGTAAATTCCCATCTTTTTTTTTTTTTCATTATTATTCTTTTTGGTAATGTCTTCGAGGCACTATCAGAAATACAGCTTCCTCTTAAAGATCCCCTTGAATCCCTTAGCTGTTGCTGCATCCTTGTTTGTATAAAATAGCACCTTATTTATACTCTTTTGACTCAAGTCCTTACCCTAGTGCTTGACTTTATTATCTTTGTTGTTGTTGTTATTTTACGTCTCGATCCCAGTTTCCCCTCCCTCCTCTCCTCCCAGTCTTCCCCCCTCCCTTCTACCCCTCACTCCACTCCCCCTTCATTTCTGCTCAGAAAAGGGCAGGCCTCCCGTGGATATCAGCCAAACATGGCATATCCGGTTGCCGTAAGACTAGGTACCTCTCTTCATATTAGGGCTGCGCAAGGTGAGCCAGGATGAGGAAAATGGTCTCTCAAAAGTAGGCAAAAGAGACAGAGACAGTTCCTGTTCCCACTATTAGGAGTCTCACAAGACGACCAAGCTACACAACCATAACATATGTGCAGACGGCCAACTTCAGTCCTGTGCAGTCTTCCTGGTTGTCACTCTGTGGAGCCCTTGTTAGCCCGTTAGTTGATTCTGTGGGTTTTCTTGAGGTGTCCTCGACCCCTCTGGCTCTTTCATCGCCTCTTCAGCAGGATTCCCTGAGCTCTGCCTAATGTCTGGCTGTGGGTTTCCATCAGTTGCTACATGAAGCCTCTCTCATGACAATTGAGGTAGGAACCAATCTATAAGTATAACAGAAGATCATTAGGAATCATTTCATTGACTCTCCCCCCCCCCCCCCCCCCCCGCCCCCAGTTGTGTTTGGTTCTATTGTAGGTGTCTGAGCTATTCAACCTCTGGGTCCTAGCCCTCCTGATGGTGTCAGGGATGGGCTCCCTCTCGTGGCATGGATCTCAGGCTGGACCAATCACTGGTTGGCCACTTCCACAACTTCTGTGCCACCTTTACCTCAGCACATCTTGTAGGCTGGGTTGGTGTGCCCATCCCTCCACTGAAAGACTTGCCTGATTCCAGGACATGGTCTTTTCAGACTCCAATGGCCAGGAGTCTTGCAGACTTCTTGGAGTGTCCATTGCACTAGGTTTCTAGCTTATCCTTGAGATACCCACCAATTCCAGTTGTCTCTCGTAGTATTTTCTTTCTCCATCCTCCCAACACCTGATCTCTCCTGATCCCATTTCCCCTCCCATCTGCCCACAATATCTATTCTATTTCCCCCCTTCCCTTCCCCTTGTTCCCTTCCTCTTACTTAGCTTCTCTGGGTCTGTGCATTGTGGCAAGGTTATTCTTTTTTTTTTTTTTTTTTAAGATTTATGTATTATGTATACAGTGATCTGCCTGCTTGTACCCTTGCAGGCCAGAAAAGGACATCAGACACGTTATAGATGGTTGTGAGCCACCATGTGTTTGCTGGGAATTGAACTCAGGACCTCTGAGTTATTCTTAACTGTAATATCAACTTATAAGTGAGCACATATGATGTTTGTCTCCATGATTGTATTTTTTTAAGTTTGGTAATTCTCTTTGACCAGATATGATGTCATCTATACTTGTACTCTGCCTACCTCTACCATCCTTAGGGCACAGCAAGGGTTCAACACGCACTTGAATTGATGTTTAAAAATGGTTTTGTGTTTATTATCTCATCTGATTCTCCCAGATTCATCCCATCACCAGATTCTGTTACTCTAAATATTTGTCACATCTATGCAGTGTCCACTGCCAACAATTCATGTTCTTGCCATCTTTTCTGAGACCATTAACATCTTAACCTGATTTGGGTATCTATGGTACTGTCTTGAAATACTTTATTTACCCATTAGAATTATGTAATGGTAAACTTTACTATTTTCATTCTACCTCACAGCCTTTAAATGGCTATATGTATGTCTACAGGTTATATGGTATGAGTGAGTGTACCTAGCTTCCTGTCTTGAGGTATTAGAAACTAGTTGAAATTGTTCTTAAGCACTTAGACAATAGGCAAGGCCACTAATCCCTGAGTGGCAATCTTACTGCCTAGAAAGAAAGATGAGAGAAAATCAAAACAGTGCCTGGCAGTCTTCCACAGTCAAAGAGGAGGAGCTTGGGTCCAGAGAGATGGAAGAAGTTAAACTCCATGAAGACAATAGTGAAGATGTGAGAGCTTCAGAGTGAAGATGGAGAGAGCACTGCAGGCATCTTCCAGAAGTTGCTGCCATGTCTTGTGGCTGAGTGCACAGCCCAGACAACCCTCAAGCTCACACAGACAAGCAACAGTTGGTGTTCCCGGTAGCCAGAAGATAAAAAACTTACAGTGAATGGGTGTTAGGTTGGGTCTCAGAAGGACAGTACCATGGTAATTTGGACAAACCAGCCAAGGCTAAATATTATCCTATACCCTCCTTAAAGAGGTTAGAAGGACCAAACTGATTCCAAGAAACTAAGCTTAGTATGTGTGTACCACAAAAATCAGCAACGAATATTGTCAAGTTAACACTGTCACCATTCAGCCAAATATTTCCAGCATGGAACACAGAAGTAAGAAAATATGCCTCATAATCAAGAGAAAAGCAACCAATATATATAGAGTCATTCACAGATGGCAGAGCTATATACATAGGTGTTACACACGTGTGAAGGGAACACAAACGTGACGATGAACCTAGTGGAAGATGTTTTTCAAAAGAGAAACGGAACTTCTACTTATGAAACAATATGTGATCTGAAATGAAAAGAAAGTGAATAGGATGAATAGGCCATCACTTACTGCAGATAGAAAGGATTGGACACTGAAGGTTAGTACCAGAATCCATTCAAAATGAAATAAACAGAGGTAGTTGGAAGAAAAAAATAATTTGACTACTGAGCTAAGTAACGGTACAACATCAGCTATGAGAGTGGTTGTAAGAGTGTTTACCGAACGCTGGGTGTGGCTGTACACGCCTTTAATCCCCAGCACTCAGGAGGCAGAGGCAGGTGGATCACTGTGAGTTCGAGGCCAGCCTGGTCTACAAAGCAAGTCCAGGACAGCCAAGGCTACACAGAGAAACCCTGTCTCAAACAAAACAAAACAAAACAAAAACAAAGCAACACGTGTTTACTGAAAGATTTTTATACCCAAATTTTTATACCCAAAGCAGCAGAAATAAAGAATTACTTCAATGAACTCCTCATTAAATAGATTACAAAAAACAATCCATGAATTTTAAAATAGCTGGGGAAAAAAAAGGCATCCAGACCAGGGCACAACAGAAGATTGGTAAGCGCTCAAGAGCATTCAACGTTGTGAGGCAGCACCAAAGAGGCCTGCCATACAAACCCCAGGAATTTCAGCTAGAGAAAGACAGAATCACTCTGGAAGAGATAGTGGACAAAATAATTGTAGAAGATAAGCACATAAGAAGGCCAGATTAAAGTAAACAAAAAGGTCAAAATAATACAGAAAAGAAGCCCAGAATACATCCTACTCAATGTCACAGCATGAAAATAAGTTTGAAGACACCAAGAGGGAAAGCACCTGTCGTCATTGTGAGCCCAGAGACGACAACTCAGCTATCTTTGTACAGGAAACCATGACAGTATTAATTCAATGCTGAAGGGGAAAAAAAACCCCACAACTTTTAATCTAGGTTTTTATACCCAGGAAAAATGCCTTTCAAAAAGAAGGTATAGTTCAGAGGTTTCCCTTGGTTAAACAAAAGCTGAATGAGAATATCATCATTGTACTTGGCAAGGGAAGTTCTTCATGACAAGGAACATGAAACACAGGGAAAGAGAGAGCGACAGAAATAGTTAAAATGAAAGTAAATACGAGAGGTATTCCTGGACGGCGGCTACTGCTCAGCAGCCCATGTTTCTCATGCCCAAGGCCCGAGTACAAACCCAGCACCAAAGCAAGAGCAGCAAGCAGTGCCCTTGTCTAAGCTATTTTAAGAAACACTGGCTACTTAGGGCAAAAATAGAAGCAATGTCCTGTGGGTTTGTTAAACATGTGAAAGGGTAATGTGTCACCAAAGTAGCATGCATGAAGAGAGGGAAGTACTAGAAATATGTGTTTATAAGAGATTCTTTCCAAATGTCAATACTGTTTAAATGACAGTGCTCTTTTAAAAGATTGCATTAAGTTAAAAATTAGCAACAGAATCCATAGGGCCTTTTAACACTTAAAAATTATAAGCCAGTACTAGAGGAAAATAAAAGAAATAAGTTAATTCAAACACAGAGAACAAAAAGAGAGGGGGAAGAAAGAAAAACAGAACACAGCCAACCAACTGCCTGGTTGTAAATATATCATTTTCCCAAGAAAAATTAAATGAAAAGTATGTAAGTAAATGCTGCGCAATAGAAGCCTATGTAAACAAGGATCTGGTAGCAAACACACACACACACACACACACACACACACACACACACACACACAGAGAGTTTTATATGGGGGCTTGCTTACAGTTCAGAGGGTTAGTTCATTATCAAAGCAGGAGGCATGGCAACAGGTAGACAATCATAGTGCTGGATTAAATAGTTGAAAGGTACATCCTGATCTGCAGCCAGGAGAGAGAGAGAGAGAGAGAGAGAGAGAGAGAATCTGGTGTGGGCTATTGAAATCTCCAAGTCCAAGCCCCAACTGACACTCCAACAAGGCCACGCCTACTAACCTTCTAATTCTTTCAAATAGTTCCATTCTGAGTGACTAAGCATTCAAATCTATGAACCAACAGTTGTCTGAGATGCAAATAGCGATCCTTGTTTGGTTGGGTTTTTGTTGTTGTTGTTTGTTTTTTGTTATTTTTGATTTTAATGTTTTGAGACAGGGTTTCTCTTTGTAGCCATGGCTGCCCAGAAACTCTGTAGACCAGGCTGGCCTTGAATTTACAACAATCCAATAGCCTCAGCCTGCCAAATGCTGGGATTAAAGGCCTGTGCCACCATCACTCAGCACTGATCTTTATTTTAATGCATGGTGAGGTTTTTTTCTTTTATTGAAAATAGACTTATTTTTCAATAATATATCCTATGCTACTCTTTTTTGGTTCATTTGTTTTTTGGTTTTTCAAGATGGAGTTTCTTTGTATTGCTCTAGCTATTCTAGAACTAGCTCTGTAGACCAGGCTAGCCTCAAACTCACAGAAATCTTCCTGCCTCTGCCTCCCAAGTGCTGAGAATAAAGGTGTGGGTTCCTCCCCGCCCCCGACAACCCCCAACTCACGATTACGGGTTCCCCTGCCAATTCCTTCCCAACTCCCCGCCCATCTGGACCCACCCCCTTTATTCTCTCATTAGGAAATACTCAGGCCTCTAAGTGACAGTAATTAAATAACATTTAATAAAACAAAACAAAAACTAACACATTGGATTAAGTAAAAAAAAAAAAAAAAAAAAAAAAGACATACAGAAGCCCACGAAAAGTCACAAGGAAGAGATATAGACACAGAGACCAACTCATTTGCATACTCAGGAAACCCATAAAACACAAAACCAGAAGCCATAATGTATGTAGAAAGGATGTGGAGGATAAGAAGAGACAAAAGTAAAAATAAAAAAAATTTAAAAAGATAAAATTTTTAAGAAAGAAAAGCTCTGGCAAGACATTATGAGACAAGGGACCTCCAAAAATGCCGTGGAGTTTGTTTTCTGTTTGGTAGTCACATTTTAAAACAATCGACAAAATTAATTTAGCACATTTTAATAAAACCTATGCAAATAGTTTTAACATATAACTAATATAAAGCCATTTGATAATAGTCTATTATATATATGCACATATATATATATATATAGCAAAATTCCATCAGTTCAGACCAGACACACATATATCAAGGTTTCCAGAGGCACATGGAGTTAAGAGTTGCTTTATTGGATAATTCAGGTCTAACTACTCAAACTGAATGCAAGAAAACTTGTGATTAAATTTTTTTAAAAAGCCGCCAAATCTGAAGACACAGGCCTATGGCAAGACAAGTTGGGGTGGTAGGGTCACAAGTCTGGGGCTAGGCTGTGCTACAGAGAAGTTCAAGATGAGCCCGGGGAAGTTAGCAAGGCACTACGTCACAGTCAGCAGTAAGAAGAGGACTGTAGATGTAGCACTTGCCTCACATGCACACGGTTATACATTCAGTCTCCACCATTATAAAAGAGGGTGGTGAGGAGGTAGTGGGCAGTTAAGAGGGTTTGCTGCTCTTCTCGAGGACCTGAATTTAGTTCCTGGCACCCTTGTCAGGAGGCTCACAACATCTACCTGTAAGGATGCCCTCTTCTGGCCTCCTCAGGCACTGACACGCTTGTGCACACACAGACAGACAAAAGCAATAGACCTGACTGAATGCTGTTTATAAGAAATGCATTTTAAATGGAAAGACATTGCTAGACCAATTAAAAAATAAAAGAATAAAAACATTCACGCAAAGAAAGGTATGTTAGGTTTGCTAATATTAGGCATGTTACTGATAGACAGTCTTCAGAATATGAAAAGGGTTCATTATATAATCATAGGGCGCCAGTACCAGGGAGGCATAGCATATTTGTGTCCTTAATAAACCCTAAAACAATAGCAATGAAAGGAAAAATAAGTCTAACCTTAATTATATTTAGATGTGTTGACATTTTTCCCTCAGTAATTGATAGAATATTTAAATTGCATCAGTAAGACTATGAAAGAACTGAACAGTGCTGTCTATCAACTGGATAGTGTTGCTAAAGCACACTCCACTCCCAAATAGCAGAGCACAAACTTTTCAAGTGTGTAGAAAAACATTTTAAGGTAGACCATATTATAAAGCACAGAGCAAAACAAACCCTGAAAGTTTCAAGGAGCTGAAGGCATTCACAAGGTGAACTCTGACCACAGTGAAGTTGGCAAACATACCAGAAAACCATCTGTAAAATTCCTCGACATAAACAACTTGCATATGGTTTAAAACACACACACACACACACACACACACACACACACACACACCATGAAAGAATTATAATCTTTTTATGTTACTTTATTTTGAGACAGGGTTTTACTATTTAGGCTTGGCTAACCTGGAACTCATTATGTAGACCAGGCTAGACTCAAAATAGAAAATATCTGTCTGCCTCTGCCTTCCAAGTGTTGGTATTAAAGACATGCACCATCACACCTATCCACAATTTTTGTTTATTTATGTTATACTTTCTTTTTGAGAGCTCTGAATTTGAGTACTATATTTACATTGCTCCCTCCTTTTTTTTTTTAAACTCAACTTCAAACTCTTCGCATATCTCTCCATTTATGGTCTCTTCTCTCTCTCTCTCTCTCTCTCTCTCTCTCTCTCTCTCTCTCTCTCTGTCTCCCAAGCCAAGTCTCAACTTCTTTCCATGACCCATGAAATCCCCCCAGGCTTCTACTGTAAGTGAATCTGCACCTAGGACTGTGCCAAGCTTTAGCTGCTATCAATAACCCCTTCATGCTTTCAGAATGAGTACCACCTGGAAGACATCTAACATTACAAAGTTCGGCTACCAGCACAAGGCACTGCTTTGGCCCACTCTGGATTATAGCCTCTGTATGCTGAGCCAAGACAAAGACTACCCAGAAGATTTCACCTCAGTGATGCTGGTCCTCTCTTATTCAAAGCTGATTCTTCAGCCCCACGTGAGCAGCTCTGATGGCCCCAGCAAAGTAAAGGTTTCACTTCAGTGGTGGCAGATTCTTGTTAATTATGGCCCATTCTTTAGCTCCAGCTGACTAGGGCCATAGATTATTAATTCAAAATATCACACAAATGGTCCTGATACAACCTTCACTTCCCTCTGAAATTTCATAAGCCAAGCCTGTATCATCTATACTTCTCTCAGAATTATTTTCCAGGTTTTTGTAACAGCTTATCAAACTTTAAACCCTCAATGGCTTTTCTAGACCAGAGTTCCCAAACCCTCCCACAACTCTCTCCTAACACATGGTCAGGACTGTCACAATAATACCTCATGACCTGGGACCAATTTTTGTCTTAGACTTTCTACTGCTGTGATAAAACACCATGACTACATAAGCAAGTGCTGCCAAACTTGATGGCCTGGGTTTGATTCCCAAGGACCCACATGGTAAAAGGAGAGAACCAAGTTCTGCAAGTTGTCCTTTGATTTCCACATGTGGACCATGACACATGCTTTCCTCCCTCAACACATACAAAAATAAATGTAATAATTTTTAAAATGAATAGGAAATGAATACCTTGTTTGTGGATTGGGAGAATTAATGTGGTAAAAAATGGCCATCTTACCAAAAGAAATTTACAGATTCAATGCAATCCCTATCAAAATACCTACACAATATTTTAAAGAAATTGAAAGATAAATTCTCAACTTCATATAGAAAAACAAAAAATCCAGAATAGCTAAAACAATCCTATACAATAAAAGATCCTCTGGAGGAATCTCCATACCTGATCTCAAGATGTATTATAGAGAAACAGTAATTAAAACTGCATGGTACTGGCACAGCAATAGGCTGGTTGATCAATGGAATCGAATCGAAGACCCAGAAATGAATCCACACACATATGGTCACTTGATTTTTGACAAAGAAGCCAAATCTATTCAATGGAAAAAGGATAGCATCTTTAACAAATGGTGCTGGTCTAACTGGATGTCTACATGTAGAAAAATGCAATTAGACCCATATTGGTCACCATGCACAAAACTCAAGTCCAAGTGGATTAAAGACCTCAACATAAAACCAGAGGCACTAAATTGGTTAGAAGAAAAAGTGGGGAAGAGCCTGGAACACATTGGCACAGGAGACAACTTCCTGAACAGAACACCAACAGCCCAGGCCTTAAGGTCAACAGTTAACAAATGGGACCTCATGAGGCTGAGAAGCTTCTGTAAGGCAAGAGACACTGTCAAGAGAACAAAGCGACAGCCTACAGACTGGGAAAAGATCTTCACCAACCCTATATCTGACAAAGGTCTAATATCCAAAATATATAAAGAACTCAAGAAAATAAACACCACCAAACCAAATAAACCAATTGAGAAATGGGGCTTGGAACTAAACAGAGAATTCTCAACAGAGGAATATCAAATGGCTGAGAAACACCTAAAGAAATGTTCAACATCTTTAGTCATCAGAGAAATGCAAATCAAAACAACTCTGAGATTCCATTGTATACCCATCAAAATGGCTAAGATCAAAAATTCAAGTGACACCACATGCTGGCAAGGATGTAGAGAAAGAGGAACATTCCTTTGTTGCTGGTGGGAATGCAAACTAGTACAACCACTTTGGAAATCTATCTGGTGCTATCTCAGAAAGCTGGGAATAGGACTTCCTCAAGACCCAGCTATTCCACTCCTTGGAATATACCCAGAAGACGCTCCAGCACACAACAAGGATATATGCTCAACCATATTCATAGTGGCCTTATTCATAATAGCCAGAACATGGAAACAGCCTCAGTGTCGCTCAGTAGAAGAATGGATAAAGAAACTGTGGTACGTTTACACTATGGAATACTACTCAGCTATTAAAAACAGGGAAATCCTGAAATTTGTGGACAAATGGATTGAACTAGAAATGATCATACTGAGTGAGTTAACCCAGAAGCAGAAAGACTCAAATGGTATATACTCACTTATGTCTGGACACTAGCCCAAAAGGCATGTCCCATGAAAGTCTTCACTTACCAGGAAAGTGGGATAGAGGTGAGGACATCCTATTGGGACTCTAGGTGAGAGAAGTATGGGAGATTGGGGAACTAGAAAGATCCAGAGGGTCCTAGAAATCTACAAGAATAATACTACAATGGGCAGATCTGAGCCCAGGGGTTCTGCTCAAGCTATGGCACCAACCAAGGACAACACCTGCAGTAAGCATCAGACCCCTACCCAGATCTAGCCAATTCTCCACAGTTGAGTGGAGAGTGGGGTCTGACTTTCACATGAACTCTAGTGCCCCATATTTGACCACGTCCTCTTGATGGGGAGGCCTGGTGGCACTCAGAGGAAGGATAGCAGGCTACTAAGAAGAGACTTGATACCCTAGGGTCATATACAGGGGGAGGAGGTTCCCATCAGTCACAGTCATAGGGAAGGGGCATAGGGTGAAAGCGGGAGGGAGGGAGGAATGGGAGATAGAAGTGATGGGATAATAATTGAGATGTAATATGAATATTATCAGTAAAATATATATATAAGAGAAATGAACACCTTAAACCCAAAGCAAATGAAAGAAAGGACATTTTAAAAGCCAAGAGCATAAATCAATAGAATGAAAAACAGAAAAAAAAATCAAATAAATAGATGATTCTTTGAGAAAAGACAGGTCAATGGAAAATAGAAAATTAAAAATTCTCAGACCCATGAGATAGACATCATCAGGGTTCACACTTATATTAAAAGTACAATAAAGACATAACTTCATCTCTATGCCTGACATCAATGCATTGAAAAAAACCCAAAAAGATATAAAACATCTAAGTTTTCATAAGAACTGAGTATCTGGAATAGCTATTTATTAAAGAAAATTAGTTTATAGCTTAAAACAAAATACATGAGCAACCAAAAAGGCAGCACAGCAAATCTATTTTATTTATTTTGCTTGTTAAGCAAAACTTAATAAGGCTTTTATTACTCTCTTAATAAAACAAAATAGACTCTTGCAAGCCAGTATTCCTCAAAGATATAGGTGTTAAAATCCTCCTCACAATACTAATACATCCCATATAGCCATATTTTTATTAACATAATGTAACAGGGTCCAATGGAGTTACCTTGGGAATGCGAAATTGGTTCAGAAAAATCAGTGTATCAGTGTAATTCACAATGTTAAAAAGCAAAATGAGAAAATGGATATGAGCTTTTCAATAGACAAAGAAGAAAGTATTTTACAAAGTTAGAGACCAAGCCATTATAGAAAATTCCTAGGAAACTAGCGATTAAAGAAAAGTCTCCCAGTCTGCTAAATAACAACAAAACTGCACCAAATGCAATTCTTTCATTTATAGTCTGCGTGTTTTTCCTGTAGAATAAGATCAGCATCTACTCTCAGCACTCCTCTTAAACATATCAGAAGTTTTAATTTATATCACGATGCAAAAATAACTAGAAGACTATATATTGTACACAAAATGTTGTCTATTGATTACACAACAGGATATTTAACAAATAAAACAGAATTTATGCATAAGCTGCAGGAACTAATAAGTGAATTTATCAAGGTTATAGGCGAAAATATCAGCATAAATATTTATTTGATTTTCAAACATTAACAGTGGATAATTATAGTTTATAAATTATTTGCAAAAGATATACATTATCTTTAAATTAATCCATAAGTTCAGTGTATATTCACTCAGATTTCTTTTGTGGAAATTGATAATAGTTATTTAAAAATTAACAGAATGTAAAGTAACTAAAACAATCTTGAAATAAAACGGTAAAACAGAACATTTATATATTTATGTTTCAAATAGTTAACAGTGATTGTGCTATAGAAGCATGAAAGCAACAGATAATATGTGCTCACTTCATTTTTAACAGAAGAGTCAAAGTAATTCAGTAGGGGAAAGGACAACCATTAATGGGTACTGGAACCATAAGATATGCATGAGGATGAATTTTTGACAATATTGCATACTAACAGTAAAAGTTAAATCAATGTGGCCAGATATCTAGGTATAAGATTTAGGATGATAAACCTTCTAAATAAAAGAGGAGAAAAATGTCAATGATCTTGGAAGCTAAAATCATTAAGAAAATAGAAAGGTTAATTTGGACTCCATTCAAATTAAAGCTGTTCTTCAAAAGTCAGTTAAACAAATGAAAAGACAACACGTAAACTGGAAGAAAATAGTTGAAAAAAAACCACATTACCTGATAAGGGACGTACATCTAGAATATATGTAGATTTCTTATCACTCAGTAATAATAAAGGAAAATGTAATAAAAAATATAGCAAAATATTTGAACAAATGCTTCACCAAAGAAGAAAAGCAGGGGTCAAATAAGCATAGGAAAATGTCTCCCATCATTATTTATCAAGGAAATGTGAGTCAAGCCACACACCTGCTAGGATGCTTAGCCTTGAGACTGCCAAACGCTGGCGAGGATGCTGCGCTGAACTCATAGACCTGTGGAGAGGATTTCAGCAGTATAGAGTTTGGAAAAGGCATTTCATTTTCCTATAAACATTAAACATACACTTTCCATATGATTCTATAGGTACAGGATTTAACCAAAAGAAAGGAGCATATATCAAAAGAAGAAAACCGGCCCTCAACATATGTGATCATGATGACTTATACAGGAATGTTTAAGCAAGCTTTTTCAGAATAGACTCAAATTGGAAACATTCAAACCACTATCAGCTTGTGAAGGAATTAGGAAGTTGTGGTATTTCCACATTATGGGCTACTATCCAGCAACAAAGGAATATTACCTGTGAACATAATAGCAGAAGCCATTAACTATGGCCTAAAGCATTGTGCTTAGTGAAGGAAATCATACACACAAGCTGTGTACTATGCAACTCCATTATGTGAAACCCAAGAAAAGGCCAAACCATAAAGTTAGAAAACTAGTCAAGGTTTTCTAGAGAGAAGTGGGATGAGCTTACCTGCAGAGGGAGGGAGGATGCTGATGATGAACATTCTCCATCATGGGTGGAGTGGTGCTTACCCTCTATTCCACTTACCAAGCCCATTGAAGCATCCGCTATAAATTTCACCTTTATGAAATACACTTTAAAACACCAGCAAAAGCATGCTTAACCAAGAAAAAAAAAATAGAAGAAAGCTCTTTTGTTGGTTCCATACTCCCCACAGTGAAGTGGGCTAAGTCCAAAACAAGGGTGTGCCCAAGGCAATGGCTGTGGAAGAGAGAAGAAATATTCCTTGCAGAGTGGCCAAAAGACTAAGTAGCCTTTGACAATATACAATGAGTAGCTAAGGAACCACGGAGGGCGGAAAGCTATATTACTTGCTCCTAAATTGGACCCTTCATAACTTGTGCCTTCTCCTCTTCACGTGCCTTTCCTCTCTTAAACGTTTTCCTTCGCTCTTCTCTGGTGTCCATGAGCATCCTGCATAGCTCTCTGCTGAGCTCTGCACATTTTCACCTTATACCTTTTGCTCTCTCTGGGTCAGTCGTTAATTGTCATGCTTCAGTTATCATACCAGTGATGAAAGCCACGGCTTTAGAGGCTCACCTACCCGATGCTGCTAAAGCAGTGAGACTAGCTACTTTGAGCCTGGGGACACAGAATAGTAGAGAAGATGGTTTTGGAGGGAGACAAAGGAGGGAATGCCCGTGGGTGTTTCCAAATTTTTCTAGATTCAGCAAGATTCTCTCATAGCACCTTCTATTTCCTCTTTAAACAAGGCAGCACCACTGGAAGCCACTGGTTTGAATATCAGTTTTCTGGGTGACTTGTAAACTTTTGCCAGGCTGTCCTCTCACTTCTGGAACTCCCCAAACCAGGCAGTTGAATTTGTGTCTCTGTAACACCTCAGTAGGTATCTGATAACCACCTAGGTGCCCTTTTTCTCACTTTGTGCTTCACCTAGAGCTGAGCAAGGTGCATTATTTCATGCCCCTGCACTTTGACTGTTTCTTCTGCTTAGGATGCCAAGCCCTTGATCAGCTTTACCATCCAGAGCTAGCTACCTCACTGAGTAAATTCTTACTTTCACTTCCAGCTATAGCTTAAAAGTACCTATGAGCATATAAAGAGGGAGGAAGTCCCCCTCAGTCACGGTCATAGGGGAAAATGGGAGGGAGGGAGGAATGGGAGGATACAAGGGATGGGATAACTATTGAGATGTAATATGAATAAATTAATTTTAAAAATTTTAAAATAAAAAAAGTACCTTTTAGAATCCCTCTCTGCCTCTGGAGACTTGTGCCACGTCTGTACTTTCTAAATTTTTTCTTTTATACTTCTTGAAAATGATGTTGCCATATCTCCCTCCACCCCCACCCCCCACCCCCGCCCCGCCTTCTTATTTGATTCTGACTCTTCCATCTTGCTTAATAGGTGGTACTTAGCAGGCTTGTAATCAACATTTGTAAAACGGATCATTTCTTTTCCTACCAGACACATGATATATACAGACAAGCGTTAACCTTATATAATTATTAGTTTGGAAAAGAGAATAACCCCCAAATCCCTTCTATGGAAACTAGTTACAAGGTGAATCAACACAGACTAAGGTGCATGCCAAACCTCAAATCCTTGGAGAGAGCTTTTATTGGGACTTCCAATGGCTGTTAAAATGAGATGCACATAGACAGTAATGCAACCCAATTTTCATTTTAAAAGTTCCCCAAAGATAAAATAATAAATTCACATGTACAATTCCTTTAGCATTAGAAGTTTGTTACATTAGCTTGGAAATTAGATGGAAAATCATGAACGATAATGTAAATTTTCATGTGGTCTAACTCGACCTTCTGTGAGGCAAGTACCAGTGCTAATTCAGCTGATTGTTTTTAAAGTACCATAATTCACTTATCTACATACTCTTAGATGTTAGAATTAAAATGTGATTAGTGGAAATCTTCTAACCACAGCAAACGAAACAAAAGAATAGTGTTGGCGTGTAAGACAAGCTTTGTGTAGTGTGTGTGTGTGTGTGTGTGTGTGTGTGTGTGTGCAGTCAGTGCACACTGCTCTAGGAGACACTTGAGTACACAGATGCTTCTGTTTTCATAATAGTCATGAAAATGATAGAAGAGGGTGAAGAACTCAGAACTGGGCCTAAGATCAACGTGTCCAGTCCTTGACAATGGCAGTGAGATCTGTAAACAGAAACTATCACGGAGGGAAGTTCCACAGCTCAACAGCTGCAGCTGTTTTAAAGGTACAGGCACAGTTCAGGAGTAAAAAGAAAACAACAGCCCCAGACAGCAAAAGAACAACAACAACCAAAACAAAACAAAACAACATGAAAGATTACATCTTCTTCTGTTGGTAAAATCCTTAGCATCATGATCACAAAACAGAAAACAATAAATAAATATAAACACAGTGAACTTAGAAATCTTTCAATTTAAATAAGATGTGCTGATCACTCTTTGTTTCAATTTAATTGCATTAAGAAGCCCCAAGGATCTTTGTGAGTTCGAGGCCAGCCTGTTCTACAAAATGAGCCCAGAAGAGCCAAGGCTACACAGAGAAACTCTGTCTTGAAAAAAAAAATGAAAAAGATGCCCCAAGGATTAAAATCAGACTGGTCTACAGAGTGAGTTCCAGGACCACTGGGGCTATAGAGAGAACCCCCCTGCTCCTAGAAGAAGAAGAAGAAGGGGGAGGAGGAGGAGGAGAAGGGAGGAGGAGGGGGAGGAGGAGGAGGGAGGGGGAGGAGAAGTAGAAGGAAAAGGAAGAAGGAGAAGGAGAAGAAGAAACACCAAGGAGATTAGAAAACATACAAGATGCCTTGTTATAAATACTTGAAAAAATTTAGGTTGAAATAATAATAAGTTAAAAATAAGTATGATAGCCCATAGGCAAATGCTCAAGATCTTGCTATGGTTTGAGTGCTTAGTTTGAGAGCAATGGAAGTGTAGTAGGCAGGAACTGGAAAGAGATCTTTGTTTTATGTCTTAACTGTAATACTTGGGCCACTCAGAAAAATGTGAATTTTCTTAAAGTATAAAATAAGGCCTGCATACCTTAAGCTGCACAGAAGTCATACTACCTCCAAGAACACTCAGGATATGTAGGGATGGTGGGTAGACAATCTTAATGTTTTTTTTCTCCATTTCATGAGACTCAGTGAAGATCTGCCTGGGGACCTGCCTGGCAAACTAGAACACTGCACATCTGCTGGAAGATCTGACTGCAATTCCATACCTATCTTATCAACTTTTCCTAAACTCTACATATAGAAGTCTAGAAAAACTGTCATGTGCTTCTGTCAATTCTACCCTGAATTGTTCCCTTATGGTCTCATTCATTTAGTATTCAACCAACCAAACATAGGAATCTAGTTAAGACAACGGATATAATGCTTACCATTGGAATTCAGTATCATGGAATTCTACTGGGATGAACATAATAGAAACCAACAAGCCAATGGTTGGATTGTACATTATAGCGTGGTAAAGGAAACAGAGGAAGCATGTGAAGAGAGTGGTACTATGCGCGAGTTTCAGGATTAGTCTGCTGGGACACTATGTGTGATTGAGGCAACCAGAAGAATGAGGAATGTGTGTGTTCCAGAAGAGAGATACATACGAGGTTCTGGTGAGAAAAGCTAGGAAGAAGAGAGAAGCTGGATGATACTGAGCAGGGCTGGAGAAGTAGAGGAGCAATCACTGGGGACTCTGTCAAACACAATGGCTTGTCCAGAGCTTGTTCCATGACATGGGCGCCGCTGCAGGTTTGCAGCAGGGAAGTACAGTAATCCTCCAGTTGCTTTGTATTCTAAGAGGAGGACAGAAAGCAGGACTGAACACAGAGGCACATTGAGTCTATCTTCTGTCCTGAAGCCAAGCTATGATCATAAAAGGAAAGTAGATGCTGTGACTGAAAGCCTGGACTTGGGACAGGAAAGATCACCAATGCATGAATGGATGGCTACATACGTACACTTCATGCTATGACATAGTCCTCTACCCTAATAACATTGATAATAGTATCTAATGAGGTATAGATGGTAAATCTAGCACTCAGGACTCTGAGGCAGGAGGCCTGTGAATCTGAGTACTGTCTGAGGCACATAGCCAAGTCTAAGGCAGCCTGGACTCTGAGACCTTGTCTTAACAAAAACATACCATCAAAATGCACACACACACAAAATGACACCAGAGGATCCTGTGTCTAGACAACATTTTAATGTTCTAGGTCTAGAATAATGCAAAATGAAAATTAACATCCAGGCAGGCAAAGAAGACAAGCACAGAAAGGAGATGACAACTTCCCCCGCCTGCCTATGATACTATTTCCTCAAACTCATCTCTCCACGAATGTCTTCTGCTGATGTAAGGAACCTATTCTTGACTACAGCGAACATATGTTGTTTCTAAATGCTATGCCCTTACAAATAACTTGCATTTTCTTTCTTTTTTTTTTTTAAAGGACACTCATACTTGATCTTTATAGAAGCACCATCATCATCAGAAATAATCTGAGTAGGAGTATGATCTTCTGGATGTTTGATGGAGTTAGAAAAGTATTTCACCTTTCTTGTTGACTAAAGCATGAAATGCCACCTGCTATCCACGTGCAGTGTGATCTGAACTTTCCCTCTGTCACTGCACCATCCCATGCAGTGGGTCATCTAATTCAGCAGTTCCTCAGTTTGCATATGGATGTCTTTATCAGGAGCTCATTTCATGCTGTCTTTGCCACTCTTGCTTTGGGTATTTGACCTAGTTCCAATTATAAAAGGAACACTCAAATTGCTTTTTAGCACACCACAGACAAATCATTTACCTATTGTTTCTATTTAACTTGCTATAGATGATGATGTTGATGATGATGATGATAGTGCTTTTTGGGGTCACTTGGAACTGAGCATTTCTTTTTCCAGCTTTTTTGTTGGGTGAATTTCATGTGGTCCAAAATATGCATGGAAGGAAGATGGGGTTCTTGGGCTCTGGGGTACTCACAGCTCAATACTGCCTAAGGAGGGGAAAAACCAGCAGGGTGCTTGCAGGTCCTATCTTCCACCTCCAGAGACTCTGACCTTTTCAACAAATATACGTTGATGTTCAAAAACCTGGCCAGTCTTATCTGCAGAATCAAGAATCCTGATCATAATTTGGCAAAAACACTCAGAAATGTGGGCCCTAATAAAAGCAGAACTCTCCAGGCAAAGAGAGAAAGCTTTCATTAAAAAAATTATTTACTTATTTAAATTTTGTTTTATTTTTGTTTTGAGACAGAGTTTCTCTGTGTATCCCTGGCTGTCCTGGAACTCTCTTTGTAGACCATACTGGCCTCAAACTTACAGAGATCTGCCTGCCTCTGCCTCCCAAGTGCTGGGATTAAAAGCCTGCACCACAATGCCTGGCAAGCTTTCATTTTTAAAAGTCAACTGATCAATCTTATATATTTAAAACCCCATTTTAAAGACAATTGTAATGTTTGAGCTGCATGAACTTATATGGTTGGGACACTAAGACTCATGGAGTTTTCTCAAGCAATAAAAAGTGGAGCTGGCATGTGAGATTTCCAGTGACAGTTTTCACATTTCCTAAAACTAAAAATCTAAATTTATATGAAAAACTAAAATACATATGGAATCAGAAGTAAAACCCAAAAGTCAAAATACCCAAACATCTAGAGCAATCTTTAGCTAGAACATAGTGGGAGATGTGCTGCCTGACAACTAGTGTATAATTCTGTTGACGTCATTGATAGCATTCCCAGGCTGTGCATTCAATCTTAAGCACTGGGAAAAACATTTGTAGCTATAGATTATATAGATGTAACTACATACACAGAAATAAATACACACGCACAGACAGACAAACAGACATACAGAGATACAGAGACAGACATATTAGAAATATAGTAATGAAAGCAGTGGGTATTAGCATAAAAACAGCCATATGGAGAAATGGAACAGAATATAAATCCTAGAAGAAAACTGTCTCATCCAAAGCCAGGTGATATTTGAGGAAGATGCTAAGAGCACATACCAAGCAAAGAGCAGCCTCATCAGTAAAAATCACTGAAAAATCATGGATTTCCATAAGAAGAATGAAGCTAGACCCCTATCTCTCTCCACAAAGATTAACTAAGAATAGATGAGGCTTAAACACACAGTCCCAGTTATGAAACAACTAGAAGAGAACATGGGAAAAAATGATCACTGAAATGGTACCTGTTTCTTTTGATAAACACCTCAAATAGTGCTGGAAATAAAAGCAAAAATAGATAATTAGGTTATGTCAAACTAAATTCCCTAGCCGCAAGAGATGCAATGAACAAAATGAAGAGACAACCTACCAGATGAGTGAAAATATATGCAAACTGTTTATTTGAGAAGAGCTGGTATCAAGAATTTGTGAGCAATGAAAACAACTCAGTAGTGTCTCCCCAAATCAGATTTGAAAATGGTGAGCAGACTGTCCTAGTCATAGGTCTATTACTGTGAGGAGACACCATGACCAAGGCAACTCTTCAAAGAAAACATTTAATGGGGGCTTGTTTATAGTTTCCGAGGTTTAATCCATTATAATCATAGAGGGAATCATGGCAGCATGCAGGCAGGCTCTGGGGTGGTACTTGAGAGCTACCTCCCGATCCAGAGGCAGAGAGAAACAAAGACAGAGAGAGACATTGGGCCTGGCAAGGGCTTTGGAAACCTCAAGGCCACCCCCTAGTAACACACTTCCTCCAACAAGACCATGCCTTCTAATCTTGTTCAAATAGCATCACTCCCTGATGACTGAACATTCAAATATATGAGACTATGGGGACATTCCTATTCAAACCATCACATAGACCTAAAAAAGACACTCGCCAAGGCATGCAAATACCATCAGAACTTGAAAAAGATCCTCATGTGAGTCTAAGGGAAATAACTTATCAAAACTACAATGAGATGTTTCACCTTCCCTCAGAATGACTTGGAAAAAAAGCCTTAAAAATGAGTACTTGCAAAGATCTGGAGAAAAAGAATTATATACTGCTGTTGGTAATGTAACACAGCTATCACAGACAAGGTATAGAGGTGCCTCAAAAAATTATAGTTAGAACTACAGTTAACCCATCAATTGTACTACAGGATATGCATTCACAAGAAATGAAATGATTTTGTCAAAGGTATATCTGGGCTGTCATGTTTATTGCATTTAGTTCTTTCTTTCTTTCTTTCTTTCTTTCTTTCTTTCTTTCTTTCTTTCTTTATTGTGGTTTTTTTTTTTAAGACAAGGTCTCTCTATATAGGTCTGGTTGGCCTGGAGCTCACAGAGATCTGCCTGCCTCTGCCTCTAGAATACTGAGATTAAAAGTGTACACAACCATGCCTGCCTGCAGCACTTCAGAATGGCTAAGAAATGGAGAACTTAAGGCCCTTCGATTGGACAAAGAATATACAGAGAATAAAGGAAAATGTGAAAAGACTAGCCAGTAGGTACTAAGTCATGCTTGATTAGAATTCTAGTGCACAGTAGGAATTGGATAGGTAGTGGTGATTTCTTTATATTTCTTAAAAAGTTTTTTTTTTTTTTTTTTTTTTTTTTACTGTTTTCACCACAAAGAAAGTAAAAAGGGGAAGGCAATAAGATTGCGCAGCAGGTAAGGGCACTTGCCAGCAGCCCCCCACATTCTGAATTTGATCCCCAGGACCCACATAATGAAAGGAGGGAGCCACACAATGTATCTTCTGACCCCACTCAAATACAAGCCCTGGTCTCCCGGGTGCATGCATGTATGGCCACAAAATAAGTAAGTAATTATAACCAAAAGTGTTTAAGCAGTTTTATTCCTGATTAAAAGTAAGGCTAACACAATAGAAGAGACACTGTAGCTCCTCTTTCTGCATCTCAACAGCACCATTGAGCCTGGTGACTGCACTCCAGGGCTGCCGTGGAACCTTCCCACCGTGATAACAGACAAGCTGATAACTTGTGACACATTTGGGTGATTATTGTGTGGGAGCTCTACTTTTCTTAACAACCTTGAGGTAGACGTTAACATTCCCACTTTCCTGGCGAGAAAATGAAAGCTTTGTGCTCTAAGCTGCTCTTCCTAGCTTTTCTCAGAGAGACCTTCCCACTGTCTGGCTCCGGAGCTCCTCTCTCTGCAAGGGGTGGTCTTGGGGGTTTGTCATGTGCACTCTCATTTTAAAGTTTTTATTTCAGGACAATCTGCACTGGTACACCAACATCTGTGTCAGATTCTAAGATATTTTGGTTTTCTTCAGTGTGGAGGAAGCTGAGGCCCAGAATAGGTATACGAGTTACTCAGGGTTTTTCTGTGTAGCTCTAGATATCCTGGAACTCTCTCTCTGTAGAGCGAACTGGCCTGGAGCTCACAGAAATCCAGCTGCCTCTGCTTCCCAAGTGCTGGAATAAGAGGTGTGCACCACCGCTGCCCAGCTGCCTGCAAACTTCTTATTGTAACATTCATTAGCATCAATATCATTGTCACATTTTTAAAAACCATTATTTTATAGAGTCTTTTCAGCACTAATTTCCTATTAGAGTCACAGAGCTCATAGGAAGGACAAGGACCTCCCACATGCCACACCTCCTCACATGTGTACACCTCCTCCATCATCAGCGCTTTGCCAGAATGGCACCTTTGGTGAACTTGCCCCGGCACATCCTTATCACTCAAAGCCCATAGTTCACAACTAGAATTGGTCTCAGTGCTGTACATTCTACAGGCTTCAGTACATCTCCCCCAGAGCACTGTGTGTTATACAGAAGCATTTTACTGCCCTAAAACTTCCGCTAGCTCTTCCCATCACCCCTCCTTCACTAATCCCAGCAAACAAATTATCTTTTAATATCAACACATTGGTTTTTTTTTTATAATTTCATACTGTTGCAAACAGAGTGTACAGCTTTCAGATGTCCCTCCCAGCTTATCAATGTGCATCTTAAGCTTTGTGCCCCTTCATGGCTCAGAAACTGTTCTCAGGGTACACCAGAGTTTATCCATTCACCTACTGGAGATATCTCGATCACTCCCAAACTTTGGAAATTACAAACAGAACGGCTGTACGGATTTTGGGGGTACATGGTTTTCAGTTCCTTAGAGTAAATGTTGAGGAACATGCCTGCTTGCACAGGAAGAATGTGTTTAGCATTGTAAGAAATATGCAAACTGGCTTCCAAAGTACTGGGACCATTCAAGAGCCGTGCTGAAGCAAATGATATTATGTTTTTTTAAATTTTGAATTCTGTTCAATTTTATTATGCAGGAAACAATTGGCTTGTGCATATTAATCTTGTATTCTATCTCTTCTACAGTCTTGTGAGTTTTTTTATCCTTTGCAGAATTTTTAAACTTCTCTGAACTTCTGTTTTTATATGAGTCAGTCTGCTGATGATGCCTAACTGATTCGATGTTCACAATCAGGATCCTATTTAAAGTTCAAAACCTGAGACCAAGAACATGCCTCTACCACAGATACGCCTGGTGTGGCCTGAGTGTGAATGCTCCCTATCCAGGAGTGCCCAACCCTTTGGCACAGTGAAACAACATTGTCCTCTGTAGTCCACATTCAAGACCTTCATAAGAAATAAACAAACAAACAAACAAACAAACAAAAAACATTGTGGGGAGCCAGGCACAGTGGCTCACATCTTTAATCCCAGCTCTCGAGAGGCAGAGGCAGTTGGGTCTTTGTGAGTTCAAGGCCAGCCTATTCTCTGAAGAGAGTTCCAGGACAGCCAGGGATGTTACACAGAGAAGCCCTGTCTCAAAAAACAGAGAGAGAGAGAGACAGCAAGAGAGAGAGAGAGAGAGAGAGAGAGAGAGAGAGAGAGAGAGAGAGAAATTGTGAAAATAATCATAAATAAACCTGATTTAATTGTCATCTCAGAGAATTATTGCCTCCATCAGCTAACCTAGGGCTAGTCCTGGAAGCTTCTAACCTCCATACCATCTAATCTATGCCTAGAATATTTTCAGCCTCTGAGGCTTACTGCTGCTTAAGCTTACCCTTTCTAGCTCTTTCTGAACTCTGGCTGGCTCAATTCAGCTGTTCTTACTCAAACTCCTCTCCAAGCTGACTGATTCAAACTGGCTTCTCTCAACTTCTGACTGAATTGCTCTTCTTGGCCTCAAACTATCTCTAGCAATCTCCTCTAATCTTCTGGCTCCTTCTCATTCTCTGGCTCATTCTGTCTTCACCTGTGTTTAGCTTGTTCTCTCTTCAACCTGTCTCTGTAGAACTTGTCTGGTAAAACTGCCTCCCCTCTCTCTCCCTCTGCATTGCTCTCTCTTAAGTCATCTCTCTTTCCTCCCTGCTCTCGTGAGAGTTGAGCATATCCTATTCTGTCAAATCTTTCTCTGATTCATCAGTTTGCCTGCGTCTCAATTAGACATCAATTCCAAACATGGCTGCATTCTTCTACAAACTAACCTTACCAACATTGTTTAGGTTTAAAGATGTGTGCTAAGGGCATGTTTGTATTGCAGTCAGATCATCTAGACCTAGACGGTCTTTGGATGTGATCCTTTGCAAAAGCAGCATTTGTTGTTGCTGGATTAAAATCCCCCTAAAAATAATAATATTTTAAGTGAGGTTATGTATGATATCTTAAAAACACTTTTATTTGTATCTTATATGTATAAATATCTTGCCTACATATATGTATGTGCAGTACATGTGTGCCTGGTGCTCACAGAGAAAGTAAGAGGACATTTGATTCATTGGAACTGGACTTACAGAAGGTTATGGGCCACCATACAGGTGTTGGGAACTGAACCTGGGTCCTTTGTGGGAGCAGCAAATGCTCTTAACCTGAGCCATCTCTCCAGACCCATGTTTATGATTTTGTGTTTGCACCTTATTCAGAGCTATCCTGGGGTGCCTGTATTATGTGCCTTAACATGTGGCACCCTGGCAGTGCTGTTAGTTTGGAAGGATTTGGAACCTTTAGGGCATGGAGCCTTGCTGGAGGAAGTAGGTCACTGGGGATGGCCAGCCTCACTTCCTGTTCACTCTCTGCTTTCTAACCTTGGAGGAAACATGCTTGTCTTACTGTTTGTTTCTGTAGCTTTCTTGCAGGGATGGGCTCTAGCTCCCTTTTAAAAATATTATAATTGTATTGTAATTACTACTGGTGGGTGGGGCTCACAGATTAACATGGCACACATGTGGAGGTCAGAGGACAGCTTTTGGAAGGTGATGCTTTCTTCCAAGATGAGATTCAGTGATTGAAATCGGGCAGTCAGGCTTGCATGGCAAGCATTTTTAACTGCTAAATCATGTCCCTGGCCCAAACTGTAGTCCTTCATAAACTGTCAGTTAAAGGAAATCTTTACTTCTTTAAACATGCGTTTTGTCATGCCCGGAGAACGGAGCTGACTATACTCAGCAGAGGTAGCAGCCACTGTAGCTTCACTTGATCAGTTTCACACAGAAGAGCTGACCCCCCACTTCTCTCCCAACTTGTATACGTCTCTCCTGCGACATGTTTTCCTTGAATGCTATGGAAGACTTCCTTGCCCAACATTATTCTGGGAAGCACATCAGAAATCTTAACTTCCAACGTGTCTTAGTTTCTTTTCCTGTTGCTGTGGTTAAATGCCCTGACAAAAGCAGTAGAAGGGCGCAGTCCATCACAGCAGGGAAATGAAGACACCAGGACCTTGAAGCCGCTGGTCACATCCCACCCGAAATCACAGGGAACGATACAAGCATGCTGTTTCTCAGCTTCTACTCTCCACTTATGTAGTCTAGAGTCTGGCCAGGGAATGGTGCCACCCACAGTGGGTGGGTCTTCCTGTCTTAATGAAGTCAATCAAGATAACCTCCAATAGGCATTCTCAAGTCTATCTCCCAGGTATCTTAGAGCCCGTGAAGTTGACAATTAGGACTAAGCATCACACAAGGACCTTTAGCTGTATAGACCTACATGTTTTTTCTCTTACTTTATTTACAGTAATTTTTTTTAAGGATTACATTTATTAGTCGGGGGGGGGCATGTGTACCTAGGCCACGTGAGTGGTGACCAGAAGACAACTTACTGGAATTGGTTGTCTCCCTCAACCATGTTGGCCCTGATGGTTGAACTCAGGTCATTAGAGTTGGTTGCAGTGCCTTTACCCGCAAAGTCATTTTGCCAGCTCAAATATTTTACTATATTTGGTTTTTTGTTTATGTATGCACATAAATATGCCATGGCGCTTATGTAGAAGCTAGAGAACAGCTTGGGGTAGTCAGTTCTCTTCTACTTTATGGATCTTAGGGATTGAACTCAGGTCTTCAGGCTTGCTGGCAAACACTGTTGCACACTGAGCCAGTTCACTGGCCTCCATAATCTTTTAACAAAACAAAACAAAACAAAACAAAACAAAATACAACAACAAAAATAAATGAACACTTTCTAGTTATTTCTAGTAGTTAAGTAGGAAATGAGTGAATCCTTTACATAGAATAAAGCATACAGAGTGACTGACAATTGTTTGAGTGCTGGCTTCCAGGGGGAATAGATATATTCATACATATGTATAAGAGATATATTCTTATGCTATAGCATTTGAAATAACATGTAGAGAAGAAAGGCTTCTATGAATTTTTCAAGACTACTTCTTTTTCAAAATAAATAAAAGAAGCCTCTCAGTTGTATGTTTTCACCTCTAGATTTAAAAATGCTAAGATGTTTGCTCTTTTTTTTTTTTTAAAGAAAGAAAATGTCTGTAATACTTGAAGACTCAAAATATATTTTTAAGAAATGTTTTCAAGGCTTGAAATAGAGTGATTAGGACTGAATAGAAGTAGAAGCAGAATGAGATTCTGGGGGTGGGGGTGGGGGAGGAATCTGAGCCTACTCTTGCTCTTTGTGAAATCCCTCCAGCTCTGGTTTTTTTTTCTTGTCCCATCCACTTCTCTGATGCTGTTTTTGTTCTGTCCCCATCCCTTCCCTTAGTTCACTTCCTAGATTCCACCTGACAGTTTTCCTTCCCCTCAGTGACCCTGCCTGTCAGGTCATCTCAGACTTGCCCTTCACTGCTGGCTCTAGCCTTTGGACTCCTCTCTACATATGATTTGAAATTCTATAGCATAAGAATATATTTCATATACAGATGTATGAATATATCTATTCCCCCTGGAAGACAGCGGTCAAACAATTGTCAGTTATTCTGTATGCTTTGTTCCATTGGTTTCTCCTGATTCATTCTGGTTCCTTACCCATCTCAGGGCACATCCTAGCTGGGACCTGCATGGGCTGCATGCCCTTCTGATAGCTTCCTGCCATCTCCGCCACTCAGTCTCAGAGTGTTAGGCAGGATCCACAAGGGTCCCAGAACTCTATGAACCTCTAGTCACCATCTTGGGGACAGTTGGTGAGCTTCCTGGGTAGAAGGATCCTAGTTTGGTTTGTATTGGCATTTTCTAACAAAAGCTAGGTTAGCACTCACTGGGTAAGTTCTGTGTGGTGTGAGTGAATAAACCTCTGCTGTCTTTGGCAAGCTCCCCCACCCCCTGCCCTCTGTGTGATTATATTTTTAGACTAAAGAAAAAGACACAGACTATAATATAGTTTGTGCAGGCATGTAGTGCAAATGACAGGATGGCACAATCAAACAGAAGAACATTATGGAAACCCTCAAAATGAATGGTTGAAGTGATGCCTTAATATTTTGCTTTATTCACAGCCTAAGCTTGTCACCTATTTAAGATTTAAGTTTAAAGAAACTTGACTAATAATTATAAATGTATTAGGGTGTTTACAATGGCTTTTTGGTTAGTTTTACTACTGTTATTAATGTCACCACTTTTTAAATCATTAATATTATATAGACAGGAAACATATTCACTTATAAGCCTTGGGCATACATCACAAAATGCACTTTTCCATTGCTGAGGCTGTGACCATTCTCTCGTGTCATAACACCCTGGCTTTTAAGGCAGGGTCTCAAAAAACCTGAGTCATATTTTAACTCAATGAATTGGATAGTTTGTTTGGAATGTATTTTTGTGCCATGCTATGTTTTGTTAATGTTTCATAAGTAGTATATTATAATGGTAGTATTTTTATTCACTTTACAGCCTGATCACAGCCCCCCTCCCTCCTCTCCTTCCAGTCCCGCCCTCACATCCCCTCCTCCACTCACCCATTAAGGAGTTTTTTTGTTTTTGTTTTGTTTGTTTGTCTTGGTTTTGTTTTGTTTGGTTTTGGTTTTTCTAGACAAGGTTTATCTGTGTGGCCCTGGATGTCTTGGGCCTTGCTTGGAAGACCGAGCTGGCCTCGAACTCACAGAGATCTACCTGCCTCTGCACTGAGATTAGAGGTGTGCTGTATGACTGTCTGACACTACCAACTAAATTTTATTTTATCTTATTTTGGTTTTGTGAGACAGGGTTTCTCTGTGGAGTCCTGACTGTTCTGGACTTCCTTTTGTAGACCAGACCAGGCTGGCCTTGCATTCACAGAGATCCACCTGCCTCTGCCTCCTGCGTCTTGGGTTTCCGACTGAATCTTAAATGTAAATAATTATATATAAACTTTTGATTGTTTTTGTTCAGCTATTTATTCAATAAATATTCCCCCCAAAGCCTTCTGCATACCAGACACTATGGTGCAAAGTGTAAAATGTATGCTTAAAGTAAAATCATTATTTCAAAGACTGCATAGGTTAGATGAAAAACCAGGTAATTATGTAAATAATTATAATACACGGTGATAAATGTTACTAGGTAGGCACTTGCAAATTGAGGACCGGAAGCCTTCTGTCTGTCTGTAAAAATCATGGAAAGCTACTGAGAGAAAAGGAAGCACTGAGAAGGTGCTTGGTCCTCCAGTCTGTCAGACATTGTTCCACTCCACAGACAAGAAAGAATCCACTTTAGCTCCCTCGCTGTTAGGCCAGGTCATGGGACTGGTTTGGACTAATAAATTGTAAACAGATGTCCAGTGTGTAACTTCTGACATGAGGCAGTGAGGAGCTCCTGTGTAATTTCCTAGAGTTTTTCTTTCTCTGTCACTGGGTAAAGTCGTGCTGATGAGGTGACCACAGGATCACGACTGGCTGAGTCATGAGTCCCCACGACACAGACTGTTTCTCTGGTAGTTATTCTTGACTGTTAACGTTGATGGATTTGCAATCAGCCAAAAGACGTCTGAGCATATCAATCAGGACATTTTCAGTTTATCTAAGAGGAAGGAAAGCCCACCCCGACTGAATACGAATGATGACGTCCCATGAACTGGAGTCTCAGACAATACAGTAGGACATAAAGGAGTTCAAGCTGATGACCAAGACTCGTGTCTTTGCTTACTGAGTGAAGATTCCCTACAACAGCAGCCCCTTCCTTCCACAAGGTCATCAGCCTGTGAGCCAAAAGGAGTCCTTCCTCCCTCCCTCCTTCCTTCCTTCCCTCCCTCCTTCCTTCTCTTCCCTTCCCTCCCTCCCTCCCTCCTTCCCTCTCTCCTTTACTCCCTCCCTCCCTCCTTCACTCCCTCCCTCCCTCCTTCACTCCCTTCCTCCCTCCTTCCTTCCTTCCTTCCCTCCCTCCCTCTTTCCTTCCTTCCCTCCTTCCCTCCTTCCTTCCTTCCCTCCTTCCTTCCTTCCTTCCATCAGGCATTTTGTCACAGCAATGAGGAAGTATACTGATACAGCCAATCTGCAGAGCTAGCCACATCCATAATGAAGCCAATGGTGGTGTGGTGGGTATTGCTTGAAATTGTTTGGAGGGCTGAGAGCTAACTGGCTTAGTCAGTAAAGTGATTGCCACACAAATGTGAAGACCTGACTTCAAGCCTTAGGACAAATGTAAGAAGCCAGGCCTAGGGAAGCGGAGATGGGTGGATAATTTGAATTTTCTGGTCTATTTGCCTAATTTGATAGCCTCAGGTCACAAAAACAAAGTGATGGCTCCTGAGGAATAACTTTAAGGCTGCCTTCTGGCCTATGTGCCTGCACATACATACATATACCCCATCTGTGCACAAAATATTTTGTATTAAGCCATTGGATGTGTGTGTGTGTGTGTGTGTGTGTGTGTGTGTGTGTGTAGAACAGCACAGATTTTGAACAAAATACAGATTTAAAGCTCAGTATCTTATGGATGTAAGTCAAAAGTGTCGGAAGATAGAATCAAGGTCATTAGATCTTAGAGAAAAGGGATCAACTGTCTTGTGAACCATGTAGAAAGATTAGGGAGGATCAAAAATATAGGAAAATTTAGAGGTAGAAACAGAAGAAGTCGAAGTTGTTTATTTATGACAGCTACTATATTGCTGTGAAAATAAGATGTCAGAATGCTGTGAAAAAATGTTAGAAAATAAGTCTTCTGATGAGAAGGTAAAGGAAAATTGAAAAAGGTGAAGAAAAGCATTTGTTGAAGAAATATTACTAAGAAGGATGGAAAAGAGCCAGTTAGATAGGAGGCGAGGGGACGGGCAGGGCACTGGGGTTGGCCCACTGGGCCTCCAGCTCCTGGGTTTACTGCCGTCAATCAGCATGGTTTTGTCATTTTCTGTAGCAGTCACTGCAATTGTGAAAGGATCATGGAAAAAAAATCATTGTGTACAAGGCTGGGGCTGGAAAGCTACTGTGTGAAGAGGCAATCTAGCTTACAAAGGAAGTTTGGAAAAGCATCCTTGACGTGACTGATAGTTCCAACAGAGAAAGGTAGAGGCAAGCAAGAGAAGCTCTGTAAGAAACTGGATGTTTTGATGGGGTTACAGGGCAAGTCTATGGGTGTAGAAATGGGCAAACACTGGGGGCTATTTGTGTACAGGTGATAATTAATGAACTGCTTGAGGACATGCTAACTTAATATCTAGCAGTTCTGCTCCTTGTTTGTGATACCTTAGACGACTAAGGCATGCTTTTCCCCTGTGCCTGAGGCTCTTCATAGGAAAGTTTAACTACATCAAAGAGTTCTGGTAGATGGCCAGATGAATTTGCAAACCCATAGAGCTCCTAGAATAGCTAAGAACTCAGCATAAAGTTTTCAAGCGACAGGCGTTATGATGGGATGCACACTGGCATGGCTGTTGAGGTGCCATGCACACAGAAAGGCACTGTAAGGAAAGGGTTTGGTGGGTGATTGGTGTGTGGGTACTGCATTGTCTCAGGATGTTGGAGTCTGATGAAGAAAAGACTAAGCCATGGTGACCTCCTTAATCAGTGCAGTCACGGTAAAGAGGAGGCTTCTGAAGCTCAGTTGCTACTTCTGCAACTTGTAGCTAAGACTGGGGCCATGAGAAATTCAACAGCCTCTCCTTGTAAGTGTTTTAGAGAACGCATCGTCAAGAAAGAGCCATGTGGTTGTCACTGCAGGAGGAGGAGACGAACAAAGAAGGGAGATTTGTTGACATAGGTGAATGAAGAGTCTCACGGGCATTTTGGCCAAGATGATTTTGAAAATGAAAAAATAAACACAGTAATGACAGACGTGAGAAGGAGAGTAAGACATTTGCTAAGGGGAATGTGTGGAAGTGTGTGCGCCTTGAGCCAGCACTCATAGGTAGGAGATGGGAACTTAATTTGCTTTTAATTTTGTTTTCCTTAGCTCACATACCCATTTTTGTTCCTACATTGGCTATAATACTTCTAGAGTGTATGTATTTTAAATTGCAATTTTAAAATCTGACTATATCTTTTTTGTTGTTCTTGGTTTTTTTGTTTGTTTGTTTGTTTTTTGTTTTTTGTTTTTTTTTTGAGACAGGGTTTCTCTGTATATCGCTGGCTGTCCTGAACTCCCTTTGTAGACCAGGCTGGCCTTGAACTCACAGCGATCCACCTACCTCTGCCTCCCAAGTGCTGGGATTAAAGGCATGTGCCGAGCCGGGCGTGGTGGCGCACGCCTGTAATCCCAGCACTCGGGAGGCAGAGGCAGGTGGATCGCTGTGAGTTCGAGGCCAGCCTGGTCTACAAAGTGAGTCCAGGACAGCCTAGGCTAACACAGAAAGACCTTGTCTCAAAAAAAAAAAAAATAAAAAAAAAAATAAAAAAATAAAGGCATGTGCCACGACGCCTGGGCTATATCTTTTATTGTGTAAATAATGTAGATGTCTTTACTTCTTGTAAGATTATTGAAAAATAAATCCAATGTTACTTAAAGTATCTGAAGTCATACAAATGATAGCTGACTCACTAATATGTTACAAAGTCACCAAAATGTTAACACAGGGAAAGAAAGCAAAATCTCAATTTCACTTATCAGTATAGAATGTAAAAATTTTAATAAACAATTAGAAAACAAAATCCAGCAGGCTATCAGTAATGACCTTCATTGTCAAGATCTAAATACAGTTCATATCAGAGGCATTTCAATAACACACTTTTGCATGTGCCAAAAGGCCTTTGGTTGAATTAAACAGAAATGCTTATTATAACTCGATAAATAATATTAATAAAAGAAAACCACCTAAACATGATAAAAAAAAACTTATGCAAAGCCAAGAATAAACCTGTTGCAGACTCAAAAACACTTCTTCAGGAGTTCCATAATTTGCCTATGTATGAGATGTGATGCTTATTTAAATGTATGGGATGCTTATCTCAAAAGGACAGCAGACTCCATGCTAGAGATAATGAGATATGAGTAAAAAATGCAGTCCATTTAAACCAGTGCAAAATAAAGTACAAGCAAATGATAAAGTAAAATAATAAATGAATAAATTTAATAAAAAAGTACACGGCCCAAGGGAAAAGAGTCACGATTTATTGAAGGGTTGCACCAGAGCTAACAAAATAGAAAAGAAAAAAAAAAAACCACTCCCATTTTCCACATGAGAAGACTTATTATTACAAATACATCAATCTGCCCAAATTGTTATATATATTTAATGACTTTTAACTAAAATCCCTATGGTATAAGAAAAGTGGATTATCCTACATTTTGCAAGGAACAGAAATGTCCAAAAGAAGCTAAGAAATATGTGAACATGAAAAATAATGAGAGGCCTTGTCAGAATGTTAAAATATGGCACAAAGTCTGCATAACTAATGATTGGGTATTACCTCAGGGGTAGACTGATTGATTAGGAGCCTGAACAAGATTGCAGTAAGCATGGGAACTTACTATAGATTGAAGGTCATATTTCATGTGAAGGAGAGAGTGGCTCAGTAAATAAGCACTTTATTCACACATTAGAAAGTAGTACAATTAACTATTTATTTGAAAACTAATCGAACCATTACTTCCTATCCTTTACGAAATACCCCTAGTTTTAAAAGCTAAAACATAAAATAGTAAAACTTCAAAAGAGCAAAATTTAGATGATAATCTGTATATACGTATGTACACACACACACATTACGTCTTGGGGATAGACTGTGGTAAGACACTTCACGTCTTTTCATTCTCTCCATGGCCCTAGAGGGCTGCATTGTGAACCCCAGAGCTGTGGAGAAGTGGGTTGACTATCTTAAGCAGAGGGGTGTGTGTATGCAGAGAAATTGTCACAAGTTGATTTTCTCAGCGTGGAAGGGTTCTTGATGAGTTGTACTTTCTTCCTTACACAGGGCCTCATGTATGCAAAGCTGGCCTAGAACTCAGAAAGCACAGTCTTGAACTTCTGGCCCTTCTGCCTCTATCTTTAGGGAGACAAGAGGATCGTGGGCTGTGCTGCATGCTGGGCTGATGTGGTACTGAGTTGAGGTCAAGGGCTGTGCTGCATGCTGGGCTGATGTGGTACTGAGTTGAGGTCAAGGGCTGTGCTGCATGCTGGGCTGATGTGGTATTGAGTCGAGGACAGTGGTTCTCAATCTTCCTAATGCTGAGACCCTTTCACACAGTTCCTCATGTTGTGGTGACCCACAACCATAAATTTATTTCATTGCTGTATCATAGCTATAACTCTGCTACTGTTCTGAATTGTAATGTAAATATGTATGTTTTCCAAAGGTCTTAGGTGACTCCTGTGAGATGATGTTCAACCCTCAAAGGGGTCTTGACCCAAGGTTAAGAATCACTGATCTAAGGTTTCACACAAGCTAAAGAAGCGCTTTACCAATTGAACTAGCTTAAAAATTACAGGTATTATCACCACAATTAGGAAGATAATCAAGCTCTTTCTGCTGTGGATAAAAGTTACTGCATAATAACGATAATCTGCATGGAGTATGGACTTACATATTTATTGGTGTACTCTTTTTGAAATGGTTCCCAAAATACTATGTGTAGGAGGAATTTTTTCCTCCAATAATTTGCAATGAGCTTAATTATATTTTCAAACGTTTTGACAACAAATAACTATAAAGAAAACATTATAGTAGACATTCATCATAAAGTAGATTATCAAATAAATAGATAAATGAATGTAATATTAACATCTACATTCATTTATACATGTTATAAAGCATGGTTATTGAGCAGTTCAGTAACTTTTTGTGTCTCTGCCTTTTTCCTAGTTGATGACTGAAATTACATGGCTTCCTTGTCCACTACGTTGGTTGATTCCCTTGAAACAGTAAGTTTTGTCTGAGTAGGGGGTGCCTTCTGAGCTGATTAGTTCTGAGAACTAATCCTGGGAGAGCCCAGCACCCCAGCAGCAGAGGAGAGGATAGGGTGTCCCCACACTTGGCTTTCCTAACATTCTGTCAGTCTGCCCCATTCACTTCTGTTTCTCAGATTCTCATAGCCCAGGAAACTCCACTAGGTGCTAGCACACACAGTGGGCTATTTTTAACCCTGAGACTGCCTGGGAAGACCCTGAGAGCTGGAACACGTGCTGAGACAGAAGCTGAGTGGGACCAGTTAAGGAGGAAGGCTGAGGTTGCTGGTTGTTCCTGTGGGTTTTGACAGCTCCTCCTCAGGGGAGTAACAGAAATTCAGTGTGGGTTTGAAAAGAGGCTTCAAGGACGTACAGGGTTGTGGATGGGCAGGAAGGCGAAGCCAGGAGGTGCCAGGAGGAAACACGATGGAACTGGGTTAGGGAATCAGGTAAAGTTGAGGGCAGAGAAACTGTTTCTGAAGTGAGACAAGATCTGAACTGAAAATTGTCGTAAGTTGTGACCAAGTGATAGCCATGATGAGATCTTACCTACAACTTCCTAGCCATGTGATTTAAGTGCAGTTCTTAGATCTCTCTGAGCCTGTGTTTACTTAACTAAGGTGTGCTTTTATTCTTGCTTTGTAGGGTATAAGGCCTGAAGGATTTGGACACACATAAAACACTCACATGGGGCTTGGAACAGAGGAAATGACCTATAAAAAGGAGTTACCATTGCTTTGTCTTACTGCCTATATTCTGAATAAAACCATTCTGTTATGCTCATTAAAAGGCAAAATAAATAAATAGCATGGGAGGCATCTTAGCCCTTGTCTCTAACTCACTAGTGTACATACACCCAAGGAAAAAAAATTACAGATGTTTTCTTGGAAGCGCCATTCACACGTAGCAAGGCAATGCTCCAGAGGGTCATTACTATGGATTAGGCGGACACTGTCCACTTCTGCTTTGTAGACTCAGCAAGAAGGGGGAAGCCTTCTGCACAGTCATGAGCATAGGTTAAGTGTAGTATGCAAGTTTGAGGGCAGACGAAAGCAAATCAATTTATCTACTTTAGACACTGTCCTAACTAAATGGAATAACTCCCAAGAGCAAAGTTAAATAAAAGATAGGTAAAGGAATCGATTTTAACACAAGGAACAGGAGAGTAGAAGGCAGTGTATTGAGGCCTTAGGATATTTTGCCACAATTGTTAAACTTCAAAACAAAGATAATAAAACAAATACTAGAAATATGATTGTGTGTTCTAAGTAACACCAGGACTCATAGGAGATCATCCTGTGCTGGCCATAGCCCTTGACTGTCTGACTTTTTTTTTTTTTATGTGCATTGGTGTTTAGTCTGTGTGTTTGTCTGTGTGAGAGTATCAGCTCTTGGAGCTACAGACAGTTGTGACCTGCCATGTGGGTGCTGGGAATTGAACCCAGGTCCTCTGGAAGAGCAGACAATGCTCTTAACCCCTGAGTCATCTCTCCAGGCCCAACTGTCTAACTTTTAAGGTCCTCCAACCTTAATAAAAAGCACCATTACTATCCTTCTGCACTGAAAGGAGCAACAAGTGTTCTCACCTTTTGCCTTTTTGTCTGCTTGATTTACCTTTCAACTTTGTACTGAGAAGCAATTGAGACTGAATAGAATCATGGGATTTCAGTTAGCACAACAAATACCATTCTGTTCCTCAGAATAGTGAGTGTTTTAGGAAATTCAATAAATTTTATAATTTATACATTATCTATCATTTATAAAGTGTCCTAGGAAGCTTCTCTGCTGTTTGACAAAGCACTGACTGTAACTAACTTCAGGGAGGAGGAGAAGGTTTATGTGGCTCATGTTTCCATGTCACCATCCATCCATCACCTAAGGAAGTCAGAGTACTCATGGCAGAATCTGAAGCAAAGACTGTGGAGAGATGTTGCTTACTGGCTTGCTCCTCACAGATTGTGTCACCTGCTATCTTTTACAACTCAGAACCACCATCAGTCAAGGAAACGCCCCACAGTCAAGCCCACAGACCAGTCTGATGATGCAGTTCTTCAGTTGATCTTCCCATGTTACCTTAATTTGTGTCAAGTTGACAAAAATTAAGCATCACAAACACCTCCCCCCCCCTTTTTTCATGACAGGGTTTCTTTGTGTAGCCTTGGATATCCTGAAACTCAGAGATCTGCCTGCCTCTACCTTCCAAGTGTTGGGCTTAAAGGTGTGTGTGACCACTACCAGACACAAACACCTGTCTTATTTGTAATTCTTTCTGTAGGAGTATGGGAGGTTTTGTCTTTACTGTCCTTTTCTTTTCCTTTCATCAACATCCCTGCTGACTTTCCTAACTCTAAAAGTAACAGAGATAATCTATACTTTTCCACATGTGACTTCTTGAAGAATACCTCTAAGCAACCTAAAATTTTAGAATTCTAGACCTCTGGATCTGGGAGGTGTATGTGTGTGTGTGTGTGTGTGTGTGTGTGTGTGTGTGTGTGTGTGTGT
>OU015755.1:36534745-36557012 GCA_907169655.1 Acomys percivali | reverse complement strand
TGTGTGTGTGTGTGTGTGTGTGTGTGTGTGTGTGTGTGTGTGTGTGTGTGTGTTTGTGTGTTTTTTGTGTGTGAAATTATAGAGTGTATTATAGGAAAGATCATTTTTTTAAAATTAAGCATTTTTTAATTTTTTACATATACATTTATATTATTACACGTATATACAATAAACTTCCTATAGCAAGAAGAACCATGACACAATCAGGAATTATATAAATGTTACATTCTTAGTGTTTTGGCTATTTGTATTTGACAGCCTTGAAGGAAACATCTAGGAAAGAACTTCGTGAAGTAACACTTGGACAAAGATTTATGTACAAAAAAATTCACTGGAGATTTTCTAGGATCAACACATGGCAGGAGGAAGGAAGCAGAATGGGACCATCGAGAAGATGGTCTGTGATGGCGCCACAAGACTCCCTCCAGCACCTGGGTTTGTCTCGTGGCAAGGAGTCAGCCTCTACTCCAGATGTGAGATGCCTTAAGTCCAGTTTCCTAAAATGTGGCTTGTGATGCCAAATGGAATCATGTCACTGAATGTGTGGTCTCAAAAAAACTGGCAATAGCAAAGAATCTCTGAATATGGGAGAGTCAAAAATTAATTCAAAATCAAATATGCAAGGGGCCCTAGGGATCTCCGGGAGTGCCAGTGTTTCCTCCTGCTGGACCACGGCTCACAGCGTGTGCATATGCATGTTGTAGCTCACTCGCCCTCACACCACATGCCCCAGTGCATGCCTTTTGAAGCAGAACTGAGATAGTGTTTGTGAGGGATCAGAGTCTCTTTTCTATGCTTCTTGAAAGTTTTATGCTCTTATTGAAACATAGTGGTTCTGTTTTGAACACAGACTTTTACTATTTGCTTAGCATTAATCAAATAGTATTATCTTTGAGTTACATTGCTTTAGAATGCCTGCTTTTAATTTTTTTTTTAAATGTGAGTTGCTGATTTCAGTTTCATTAAAAAAAAAAAAATCAGTAAATGCAGTTGGTGTAAGGTTAGTACTGAGTTTTCAACAATGTCTGAAATAACCCTGGACAGACTGGTGCCATTTTGTAGGTATTCACATGGTACAGTGCTCTCAGCACTGATGACTGTAACACCACGAAGACGCTAAATGTAATTCTTTGTGTGCAGATAAAAAGCCCATCTGCCTCATTAGTGTGCAAATTTGCCTTCATCCTCCTTAATAAATGGTAAGATTGTATGCATCCTGAATTTTAAAATATGTGTTTGATTTATTATCAGTAAAGGTGTGATTTCTACGCCTGTTTTCTTTCTCAGAATACCCAGGGTCACCTAGAAAGTTCTCAGGTGAAAAGGGTCACCAGTGGAAGAACTTTTAGAAGCGTTAGCCTAAGGGGAGAGGCTCAGAAGGGCAGCTGCCTTCAACTAAAGGAAATTCTTAGGTCCCGGAGGAATAGAACTGTTAGTCAGAGGGCAGGAATGTGAGCAGGGCAGCTCTGCAGCTCCTCAGAAGCCAGGGCGAACAGATGTTGCCCTGGGGTCATGAGCTGGAGACTGACTGTTGAGATAGCATTCCACTGGCCACTCCCCTGCCATGCACAATGCCAAACCGTTGCATTCTGGCTGTTGAAGTAGTAGAGGGACTGAGACTGATGGACAGTGGAGGACAACTTCTTTGCTTTTGAATGTCCAGTATTTAAGCTTCAGTGCAGGCAAAAATATTTAGCAACAGCAAACGTGAGGTTTCTCTGCTGAGGGTGGTGCTTAGTGGCAGAGCCCTTGCATAGAGTTCCAAAGGCTCTGGGTTCGATCCCTAGCGTTGTGCAAGAAACAAACAAAAAATAAGAATAACATAGAAAGAGGCCAGGGATCGAGCAGTTGACTGGCCTGTTGGTGGTTGTCGGTTTGAACTCCGGGAGCTTTAAAGAAAGGGTTCCTCAACCTCTCCCAGACTAAACAAGGATTCTCTGTGCCCTGATGAGGATAAAGGATAGGATGTAGGCTTCTGTGGATCTATTGTGTAGGACTTGGCGGCAGAGGAGCAAAGAGTGAAGAAGATAAGACACCATTCCTGCCCCCAGGGGACTTAGACACTTGCAAGGACAATAGCTGCAGTCGGTAAAGAAGTGAATACGGTGGGCTTGAGGAAATGGCCCAGTTTTCTACAAGTGTTTGCAGGGTAAGCCTGAAGACTGCGGTTTGGCTCCCAGAGCCTATATTAAAAAGGAATAAAAAGGAAAGCAGATTGTCACTGTGGAGTGGGCTCACAAGTGCTGGTGATGCAGAGACGGGTAGCTCTCCTGAGGCCCACTAGCCAACAGGCCTAAGCTGCTTGGTAAGCTCTAGGCCCGTGAAAACCCCAGCCTCAAAATCAAGGTGTGCCGTAACTGAGGACAACATCTGGGATTGAAACCTGGCCGCCATACTCACGAGCACAGAAGCGCATGCGTCTTCCTGGACCTCTTGTCCAGCTTTGAAGGGCCGTGGTGACTTTCCTCCTCTGAAGCACAGAAGCATCACAACTCATTAAGCCTAGCTTTGTGTCCACGGACAAGGGCGACCGAGAGTGTAAAAAGCAGCACAAAACGGAAGACATTTAGCGTGGCCAGGTACTGTTAGCGGTAAGCAATGCTTATCACTCACCTACACAAAGGGTGGGAAGTGAATGCCTTAATAAAAGACTTAAAATCAAAATAAAATACCATATGAATGAATACAAAATAGCCATTTTTAAATGTTTTCATGAAGCTTTGCAGAAGTTGACAATATTTTAAAAAAACATTTTCAAAGTAAAACTATCATAGGCATGCTATAATACTCAAACAATATGAGTGCCTTAAGTTAAAAAAGGTTCTAAAAAATCTTTTTCTTAAAAGCTGAATAGTATTCCATTGTGTAAATGGACCACAGTTCTTCATCTATTCTTCAGTTCAGGGGCATCTAGGTTGGTTCCAGATATTACGAATAAAGGTGCAATGGACATAGTTGAGCAAATGTCCTTGTTGTGGGGTGGCCTTGCATGTGCACAAAGGGGATGCAGGCTATCCAGACAAGACCTGATAGGATGTGATCAGACAGGGGGGAGGAACCCTGCCCTCCACCCCAGTCAGAGATCTAGGGGAGGGGAATAGGGGAGAAGAGAGAGAGGGAGGGTGGGAATGGGAAAATAAGAGTGAGGGGATAACAATTGGGATGTAACGTGAATAAATTACAATAACTATTTTTAAATCCCTTTCTTTTTTCCCCTTCTTTGCCATTATCTTTTTCTCCTAATTCCCTCTTTACACACTCAATGGCTACAAAGGACTAGCTTGTTATGTATTTTTTCCAAGTTTGATATGTTCTTTAGATTTAAAGGTATCTTAATAGAAAAGTATTTTTGTTTGTTTTTTGAGCTCTCTGCTCAGTTGGAAGCAAACACAGAAGAGGAATACTAGACAGTGACTAAAGGAACACGTACATAGATATATCTATGTCATCTATCTATCTATCTATCTATCTATCTATCTATCTATCAATCATCTATCTATCCATGCATGTATATAACTTCTACAAATCAAGAAGCCTAGAATTGAACCCCTACCCAGATCTAACCAATGGACAGGACATTCTCCACAGTTGAGTGGAGATTGAGGTCTGACTTTCACACGAACTCTGGTGCCCCATATTTGACCATGTCCCCTGAATAGGGAGACCTGGTGGCACTCAGAGGAAGGATAGCAGGATACCAAGAAGAGACTTGATACCCTATGAGCATATACAGGGGGAGGAGGTTCCCTTCAGTCACAGTCATAGGGGAGGGGAGTAGGGGGAAAGGGGGAGGGAGGGAGGAATGGGAGGATACAAGGGATGGGATAACCATTGAGATGTAATATGAATAAATTAATAAAATATATTTTTTAAAAAAGAAGCCTAGAATTGAAGGAAAGCAAAGCTTTCCTTTTAAAGGTTTGGCTGACTTATGAAATACCACTTTTAAATTAATAAAATATATTTTAAAAAAAAGAAATACCACTTTACTAAATAACTGTACACTTAAGACCTCAAGCCCAGGCTTGCAGAAGACGTGTCCTTCACTGTACATGTCAGGGTGTGGAAAGCAATGAAAACATCCTCAAAGAAGGGAAGCCAGGGGTTTCTTTTTGTCTTCTTAGATGTTTAGTGCAAGCTAAGGAAATATGGTGAGGACAAAGTAATGATTCATAACACCTTCGTATACAATTTAAAAATCTTTGAGAGTTTCACACAGTGTATTTTGATCATATTTATCCCCAAATCCATTCCACCTCCTTACCCACCGAACTTTGTGTTTTCTTTTATTGTTAAAGTTCATCAAGTCCAATTTGTGTTGCCCAGATACTCTTCAGTGCAGGGGCAGTCCCTGAAGCATGTGACTTTTCAGGGGTTGTACTCTTAAAGAAAACTGGCAGCCTGGCACCGCGGTGCATGCCTGTAACCCAGAACTCTGGGGAGGCAGAGACCAGCCTGGTCTACAAAGTGAGTTCAGGATAGCCAAGGTGACACAGAGAAACCCTGTCTTGAGAACAACAACTATTACAACAAACAGAATAAAACAAAACATAAAAACAAAGAACAACCAAAAGAGAAAACTGGCACCTCTCAGTAGGCAACAATTACAAAACATTCCTCAGCTAAGGTGGGGGGGGGGACTTCATACACCTCTCTCAATGCTGGGATACGCTTTCATTCAAAAGAACACCAAGCAAAGAAGAAAGCCATATATTAACTTTTAGAAAGCTGTTCAAAGTCCCATGTATATTAAAGACGCTGTGAGGGCTTTCAAAAGTTTTTTCAAGTTTTCTTTTCTACCATTCTGAATTTTGCTCCATAGGTATCTCCACTATTTGCCTTAACTAATAACCTGCCTGCAGAATTATGCATTTACCTGAGAATGAATTTAGTAGATTACACTCCTTAAAATTAATAAACAGGGGGGAGGGGGAGTGAGGGGGGAGGGATCCCTGGGTAACAAAGGAGAACCTTTGCTTTATCTTTTTCAAAAATGACCTTTTTTTTTTCCAGAAAGAATATAAATGTATTATTATGGTGGATTATTACTTAAAGATGTTTCATCCATTTTTACTCTTTTTAAAAAGCATTTATTATTACTATTATTGTTGTTATTTACATCCTAACGGCAGTTTCCCCTCCCAGTTCCTTCCTACTACCTTCCCTCTACCCTTCCATCCATTCCTCCTCTATTTCTCTTCTGAAAACGGCAGGGCAAACCAAAGAAAGCACATCCTGTTTTATACATTTTAAAATAAACACTTTTTATGAATTTTCTCATTTAACCTGATAAATGCAGTTTAAAATTAAAGAACAGCTACAATTTCTGGTAAAAATCGCTATCATCTGATTTACATAGAATGTGCCTATGTATTCAGGAAACAGAATATATCTATGGCTTAATGTGATAAATGTGAATAAATTAAAATATAATTATACACCATTTTCTCTAATTTATTAATTAGGTCTTTATTTGGTTTATTATTACCTACATAAATAAACAAATTAATTTCTATGTTAAGTTTAAGGGAAATTTACAAAAAGAACCCTGATAATATTATATTTGCTTTCATTAAACAGTTATGTCTACTGTAAACATACAAAAAACTCTTATTTGAATAATTTAAATATCAGAACATCTTAAGACAAATAGATTTCTATAATTATACCAAGGTTATCTTGTTTGGTTGGGTTTTTGTTTTTTGTTTTTGTTTGTTTGCATACATTACAATACAAAGTCTACTTTTTCTTGTACAGTTGTAGATTTAGCAGGTAACATACACACATAAAGCAACACTTTTCTACCTTTATTTCTGGTGCTGCTTCTTGCAGAACTTAACTAGGGCTTAGACCCACAAGAACAAACTAAAGTGAAACTTGCAAGTCTCATGACTACTCGAGTTTGGTTCCTAGCCATGAAAACAAACTCTGGCTAATTAAACAGAAATCATTTGGGAGGATATAGCTGAGCTCACAGAATCAAAGAGGAAACTGATGAAGAGTGAAGGCCAGGAGGACAGATACTGAGGCAGCTGAGGGAGGAAGGCAGGAGGTTTCTGTTGACAGTGTCCCAGGCAAGCCTCACTGGGGCGAATTTGCTTTGGTTATTTTTGGTGTCTGCCTTACTCTACCCCAGATACAGATTTTCAGCAGTGTGCAAAAGGCCCTTTTGCCTGGGGGCGGGCCAGACGTTGTCCATGAAACCTCCACAATGAAACCTAGTAGATGGGAAAGCCAAACTGGTTCCCCCTCAAAGGGAGAAGATTTGGGACGGAGAACCCAGCAGGTTCTTAGAGTCTAAAAAGCAGGCTGCAGCAGCTCCCACAATTCTTATCTGCAAATGCTACACATGGCTTTAACAATGTTGGTAGTTAAAGTATTCATATGGGAGGTTATTATACCCAAACAAAGCTTTCATTAAAAATAATGAATAAGAAAAACCAGCACATGCTTACTTATCATATTGTCATAATCTCTTTGCACTTGAATGAGCATAGCCTACAAGCCAGGACCTAGGCTGTACTCCTCACTGCTCTTTGATGTAGTGGGAGACCTCAAACCGAGCCTTTGCTAAGATTTAGTTTCTTCATTCACAAACAAAAGACGGCAATGAATCCCAGCTGCAGGATTCATTCCCCTACTAATTAAAAGCAGGTAGAACTCTTTGCTGCTGCGGCGTTTCTGCCATGGCTTCCAGGGTCAGCTACCCTGAAGAGTGTTAATAAATCCCTGGAACCTGAGCCATGGGAGGAGAGTATCTGGTTTCCCTAGAAGAGTTGGCATGAGTCACCTGTTTACTTACTCATCCAACCAGCCGACCGTTTTCAGACCTACAGGGTGGCAAACACCTTTGGAAGCAGGTGAGAGGTGCTACTGTCCAAAAGCTCGCTCGTTCTGGTACCTAATGATTCCTGTGTACCAAGGGAAATCTCATGAACTGGAAGAAAACTGAAGGAAAATCTATCCCCTTGGATGATGAATAGGAGAGAAGGGGTTATTTGTGAAAGCAAGGATAGGATGAGGGCCTGCCTTCTATTTTGTTTTTTTTTGTTTTTGTTTTTGTTTTTGGTTTTTTGAGACAGGGTCTCTCTGTGTAGCCTTGACTGTCCTGGACTCACTTTGTAGTCCAGGCTGGCCTCAAACTCACAGCGATCCGCCTGCCTCTGCCTCCCGAGTACTGGGAGCCTGCCTTCTATTAGAGGACAGAATGGAGCGAAAGCTGGCTCGAAGGGAGACTACAGACAAATAAGCATTAGGTGTATTCGTTCATTCAGCAGTTAGTGAATGCCTTTGTGGAGTTACTGTGTTAGATAGTGAAGAATGGCTGCAGCGGCTCCAGGAATATCTGCAAAGAGGGATAGAATGACGGTTAAGAGCTAGAGGATGAGATGTATTGCTGCAAGGCGGTGTCTTCTAGACAGGGATGATGCACGGGACGTGAACTCTCAACAAGAGTCCTTCTTGTCCAAGACCTACACAAGCCAGTCAACGCACCAGAGTTGAGGTGAGGGGGTCTAGCAGGACCCCCTTCTTGGGTTGAAGAGCTACAGATAAGGGGCTGCTAAAGGGGAGAGAATCAGTTTCCACCTCCCTCATAGGTTTCCTAATCCCAAGTGGTCAGCCCTAAATAGCAGTGCATTCAAGCAGCACTGTTTGGAACCCATTAGGTTGTTGTTGTTGTTGTTGTTGTTGTTGTTGTTGTTGTTGTGTGTTTGTGTGTGTGTAACAAAAATAATTATAAAAAAAGGAGTTATGAATTTGAAAGAGGGAGGTTGTAGGGTCATGGGAGGAGTTGGAAGGTCAGAGGGAGGGGTGAAAATTATGTGAATACAATGCACTCACATATGAAGGCCTCAAAAGTTAAAATACAAAAATAAAAGCTAAATAGTCACGAGGGGAAAAAAACCAATGGCTGAGGGAATGAAAGATGGTATCAGGGATGAGAAACAGAGAGCAGAGGAAGGAAAGTTAGGTAAGACACAGCGGGCCTGCAACTACCACTTCATAGGAACACAAAACTCTCAGTGGCCACTGACTAGGGCCTGCTCTTTGCTAGGTAGAATTCTAATTGTTTTCAAGGTGCCAACATGGCGTAGCAGAGACAGGTAGTTGCTATATTCCTATTTTATAGTTGAGAAAATGACAGCATACTTAGGCAATCTTTCCAGGATATTCAATAGTTTGGGATTTGAATCCAGACATGTAAGAATTCAGAGTTGTGTGTTTACTTTAATCCACCTCTGCACCTTTGTAATAGCTGAACAAATAATCACTCACTATAAATTTGGAAGCCTTGATCTATTTTAGACTAACGCTAAATACCACACCAGTCTGAAAGAACAAATTAGTACCCATAGCTATAAATATTCCTCTTAAAATTACACCATCATTTCCTTTTTATAGTTTCTTTCTCTTCCCCCACCACATTCTAGGACTGAATTGTCCCTCAATTTAGCCTTTACTGCAGAATACTTGATTAGAATTGGAGGGGGGAGTTTAAAAGTTGGAAAGTGTAGTTATTTTAGCAATATTGGTTCATAATACCTCAGAGATGGATGCTAGCAGGAGTTACAATGTTCTGGGTTCTCAGGAAACTTATCTTGTGGGTTTGAAAGAAACCTAAGGGTAGCTAACTTAATATCCATTAGCTGATAAGCGGCTTACATTTTCCCTCAGTTTAAGGCGATTACAGGACACTACAAATTTTTACTTTTTAAAAATTTTCTTCCTTATTCCTTCCTTCTTTCCTCCTCTTCTTCCTTTTTTTTTTTTTTTTATTTGTTTGTTTGTTTTGAGAAAAGGTTTCTCTGTGTAGCTTTGGCTGTCCTGGACTCACTTTGTAGACCAGGCTGGCCTTGAACTTACAGAGATCTGCCTGCCTCTGCCTCCTGAGCTCTGGGATAAAAAGCATGCATCACCATTCCCAGCTAGCACTCATTTTCATAACCACATATTTATGTACATATATTGCCTGGAAATACATTTTATGATGTTAATTTTTAAAAATATTTAAAATTAATAATTAAAACACTTGGGAGCTAACATTGATACAGTTTAACAGCCTGATGCATACAATCTCACAACACAGCCACAGAGCACAGATCAATTTAAGTGGTCATATAAAAGATAACTTTTTGATAACTCAAGTTATTTGATAACTGTAGAATTATCTTAGGTCTGAGGACTGACTTTTTTTCTCTCACAGAATTTGTTTTTAGACACTTACAACCTAGAGAAATACTTCCTTTATCTCAACTTCTATATGCTTGCCATTTCAAGTCTTATCTTAATTAAATGGCTGAAGTTATGTGTAATTGCTGTACCCTTGATATCTCTAAGGTCTTTCAAGACACTGTTAGTGCACAGGACTTTTAGGGCCTATATCATAGGTTACTCCTCATTGTTGTAAACTTGGTCCCCGCCATACCAATTAGGGTTGCTTTATATTATTACTAATAATAAGTTAAGGTGAGAATTTTAGTGTTCATATCTCAGGATGAGTAAAACAAACTTACAGATAAGTTGAATTCAGTAAGATATTAAAAATCATTCTGTGACTTAAGAAAAAACAAAACAAAACCAGGCTCTATAATAAGAATAAGCTAAAGAAAGTAAAGCAATATAATTATAGGCATCAAAAGACAATGTATGTAAAGTTAAAGTGAAACATGCATTTTGTTATTTAATTATAAAATACCGTCATTCAAAAACTCTAACTTTTCAAATTGGTAAAAACTGATTTCTTTCTAAGTTGCCATGTAGTAAATCATAAATAAAATTACTTCAAATTTTAAATTATACTTATTTAGTTATTTTGTGAATGTGCATGTGCGTGTTGAGGGGAGGGTGTTCCAGCCGTGTTGCGGTCAGAGGACGACTTGAGGAAACAGTTCTCTCTTTCCACCGCATGGGTTCAGGGCATCAGGGCACCAGGCTTGGTGGACGGTACCTTAACTGGCTAGGTAATGGCGCCAGCCTCGACACTGTTACTCTTGATTCATAACTCATGAATACATTGTCAAATTTGAAAATAAGGGCCATTTTACACAGCTACACTAAGACAAAGAACCATGCACAGTCCTTTTTTTTTTTTTTTTTTAAATAATCATCTTGATTTTGCTGACAGCATTCAAATTCACATTGCCAGGCAGATCTGAGTTTGTTTTCCCAGGTTCAGGCAGTCACTATTTCTCCCTAGAAAGGAAGACACCTACCTGTCACTTTCAAAGCCTCTCAGAGAGTGAGGTGCATTTTGGGGGGGGACAGGGTCACAAATCTCAGGCTGACTGAGGAAGGCCTTCCAGTCTTCCTGCCTCTATTTGTCTAGTGCTGGGATTCCAAGGCAGTTGTGTTTTGAGGGATGCAAATTGAATAACCTTGTTTCTCCTAACTGATTTCTCTCTCTCTCTCTCTCTCTCTCTCTCACCGACTAGACAGTGTTCACAACAACTGTGTGTTATATGTGTACATGTTTTAAATAATCTGTTTCTAGAGCCTCAATTCCTCTTGGGAAGTGATAATGTTAGGATTTTCTGCCCCCTCCCCTTACTCATTTCCAAGGTACTGTCAAGCTCAAGCCGACACGCTGGCAGAGTGGTAGCAAGAAGGGGCTTTCTGGAGTTCAGCTCAGATGGCGGGCCTGAGGGACCCACAGTGAGCTTTGGAGTTGGATGCCTATGAGGTTCTTGGCCTTGTACTTTCTGATGTACTTGCCAGCGTGCCTCATCTCTGGACCCGGATTGTCCAATGGTCCTTTCAGCCAAGATGTGCAGGTAATCCTACTATTCAGATGCTTGCTCAACTATACCCTCTGCTTCTTTATTCATAATGACCACAATTCGAAACATCCTAGATTTCTGTCAATGAATGAATGGATGAGGAAAATGTGGTCTTTATACAACAGAATATTACTCAGCTGTTAAAAAATGAAATCATGAAATTCACAGGTAGATGGATGGAACTGGAAAGATAAATCATCCTGGGTGAGGTAATCCAGGCCTGAAAAGACATTTGGATGCTAAATGTTAATAAGTAAGCTACAATCCACACAACCGCAGAGGTTATGTACAGAGTAAGGGACTAGGAGGGAGGGATGAAGAGATCTGGGAAGGGGAAGTGGAATTAATAGTTATGGATGAATGGGGGCACCCAAAATGGGGGGGGATCAAATGGTGAGGGGGAGGGAAGAGAAGGGTAAGGGAGGAAACTGGGGGGAGAGACAGCTCAACTTAAGAGCCATTTGAGGGATAAAATGGAAAGCCAGTACAGTAGAAGCCTCTTAAAATATATACATATATGAAAAAAACCTAAATGATATCATCAAATAACAGTGGAGACAAAGCCCCAACCAGACATCTGTCTTAGTTAGGTTTCATTGCTATGAAGAGACACCATGGCCATGGCAACTCTTACAAAGGAAAACATTTTTAAATTTAATTTTAATTTTATTAATTTATTCAGATTACAACTAAATTGTTATCCCATCACTTGAATCCTCCCATTCCTCCCTCCCGCTTTCACCCTGTTCCTCTCACCTAGGTCTAAGACTGAGGGGGACCTCTTCCCCCACTATATGCTAATAGGCTATCAAGTCTCATCTTGGTAGCCTGCTTATTCTTTCTTTGAGTGCCACCAGGTCTCACCAAGGGGAGGTGGTCAGATATAGAGCACCAGAGCTCATGTCAAAGTCAGTCCCCGCTCTCTACATAACTGTGGAGAATGTCCTATCCATTGGGTAGGTCAGAGTAGAGGTTGTATTGTCCTTGGTTAGTGCAATAGTTTGAGCAGACCCCTCTGGGCCCTGATCCACTCATCACGGTGTTCTTCTTGTAGGTTTCTGGGACCCTCTGGGTCCTTCTATTTCCCCATCTCCTATATTTCTCTTACCTAGAGTCTCAGTAGGATGTCCTCACATCTATCCCAATCTCCTGGTAAGTGAAGATTTTTGTGGGATGTGCCTTTTGGGCTAGTGTCCAATTATAAGTGAGTATATACCATGTGAGTCTTTCTACTTCTGGGTTAGCTCACTCAGTATGATCATTTCTAGTCCTATCCATTTGTCCACAAATTTCAGGATTTCCAAAGGAAAACATTTCATTGAGGCTGGCTTACAGTTTCAGACGTTCAGTCCATTATCATCAGGGCAGGGAAGTCTTCGGAGGAGGAGGCAGAAATGCTGTAAGGATCAGAGGGCATGGAGGACAACAAACGGGCAATGTCTTGCAGACACAACAGGACTGACATACATGTGAATTCACAGAGACTGAGGCAGCATACACACAGGCCTTGCAGAGGTCTAAGACAGATGAGGTCCCAGTGGAGAGAGGGGGAGCTAACACAAACCCCATCCCTAACCCAGACACCATCTTCCATTGATAACAAGGAAAATTTCGTTTTTTCCCAATGGAGTCTGACTAAGTATAAAAACACACTTAAAGGTAGGCAACATTCCACAGCAGGAAATGGCCAACACAAAATGAATTCACTGGTGGCTTTGGAGGATTGTTTGTTTGGTTTTTGTTTGTTTGTTTTGTTTCACTCACAATGCTTTTCTGGGATTTTTTTTAACCTTACAGATTCTTGTTTATATATTGTGGTTTCTGATTTTATGTGTCTTTTGTGTGTACAGATGTGTCTGTGTCTCAGTGTCTGTGTGTTGTCCTTGTGCTTTTTCTTTGGCTCTTCCCTGCCACCCCCCGCCGCTGGGTGTTTTCTTTTATTCTGATTTGTATGTTTTAATTTTTATCTTATTTGTTTTATTATTATTTTTAGATGGTTGGTTGTATTCTCATTAGAGAGATAAAAAAGGGTGTTGATTTGACTGTGTGGGGAGACCGGGAGGATCTGGGAGGAGGCGGAGAAGGGGAATCCTAAATCAGAATATATTGTATGAAAAATATATTTTTCTAATCTAAAAAAAAAAAGAGGACAAAAAGCTAGGAAGGGATGCTGAAGAGAGGAGTTAGAGGGAGGATCAGGGAGTGAATGTAATCACAATACATTGTATACATTTATGAAATTCTCAGAGAATTAACAAAATATATGTTAAAATACTTATTTTATTTTGGGTGAGATAGTCTATTATACATAGTTTTTAAATGTATCTTTCAGAAATTCAGAATAAAATATTTAAAGATTAAATTACAGGGTATATAATATTTGTACCAAAAAACGTAAGGCGGGGATGGATGGATGGAGGCAAACAGGGGAGGATTGGTTCTGAGTTGTTAACTGTAGACGCTGAGATGAGAGCATAGAGAATCTTCATACTATTTGGTATGCCCATGTTAAACTTTTCCATAATAAAAGTTATTAAATTAAATCTGCCATGTGAAGATAACCCTTTAATAAGTGGTATTGTATAGCACTCTAAATAGCAAAGTGATTTTTTTTTCACCTTTGTGTCACTTATTCCCAAAGTAGCAAGTTGAAGATAGAAAGTGGCATTTATAAAAGCTGTGTCCATAGGAAGCCTAAACCTACTGGTTGATTTGATTAATTCAGACATAAAAGCTAGTTAGTTTAGGAAAGTCAAAACAAACTCAAACTGTCCATTTTGCTGAGTTTACTGGAATAAATTGACAATAGTGGAGTGATTGACAATTCTAGAAAGTAAATCAGAGAAGCTGATGTTTGTTCTGGCACCTTAATGGACACATGATTTAAGGAGAAAACTCAGAAACAACAGCAAAGTTCACCAGGGTAGCTCTAGGCAAAGCAGCAGAGAAAACCACGATTGTTTTCCAAGAAGTTGTATGCAATGGACAATAATATAAAGCCTAAAGTCATGACTGTAACATGATTAAGAACCACCTAAAATTATAACAATATATATTTGAACTGAATAACTATTTTAATGATCAATATACCATGTTGTAAACAGACCAATGTGGATGGAGCTACTCTTGGGGTTGCAGGGTATCATGTGGCCTCATTTTGTGACTCAGACAAAAATAGGTAACATTATCTCTGTTTGTCAAGCAAGCAACAGGCTCTGGGAGGTCTCCTCACCTTCCTGCTGCCAGAGGCACAGGCATGGGGACTAGAACCCAGGTGTTCTGGCACCGAGTCCAATGTTCTCTGTTAATGCTTGTGGCTCTCAAAGGAAACACATGATGTATGCTTGTAGCTTCTGCTTGGGTTTCCGTGGAAAGAAAGCCAGCATGAATAAGTATTTTAGGGACACAAAAACCTCTTTTTGCCAATCTCTGGTGTTTGTCAATAAGTTGGTGCTTCCTTTTATGACTGTATATTATAAATAGTCTATATTGCAGGGAAAATGACGCTCCCTTAATGTAATATCCTGTCTGTTCAATGATGCATGGCTGAATTCCAGATACTTAGTTCTGGGGGAAGGAGGATGAACACTATTATATCATCTGATGTTGAGAAAAGAAGATGAATTGGAGCATATTAAATTATTACATAATAACCTTGTAGTGTCAATTAGTGCCAAGATCATTATTATCACCCATTATTTGACAGATGAGTTTATTCTTTCATGCGCCTTTTTCTAAGATTCTTTCTCTCTTCTACAGATTTAGTCCATTTACATTTCATGCTTTCACCATTCTTGAATCCGTTTTCCAGTCTATTTTATGTGCAAAGAAAATCACTCATGATGGTGTGACTGTTTCTCACCTTCACTTAACGACCATTTCCAACCCTATGATTTTAAGCAATGCTTTGGAACCAATCCATGCCTTTCCTTTGGATACATTTGATATCTTTTGTAGCTTCTCCCAAATGACTCCCTTTTGCTTTTGTTTTTAATTAAAGTTTCTTTGTATGGTTCCTTCCTGAGAACCCCCAAGACGGATACTTTTATACTTTTTTTTTTTTCACAGCAGTCAGTCCAGCCAAGAACAAAAGTATCCTCATGGGTTGCAACAAAGTTGATGTGGATTTAATCCGAGCACAGTTTAACATTTTAAAAAGTCTACGTTTCAAAAATCACAGAATTTAACAGCCAATACTTGCCGTCCCATCAATCTAAACAAACCAAATCATCACTGTCCCAGTGGAAAGGGGGACAGTTCTAAAATCATTGCTTTGGTTGTATGTAAGCAGCTTCATTTTACCTGAGAATGTGACCCTAGGGGGTCGCTGAAATGCGCTTTGCCAAACTGTGAGGGCCTAAAGTGTCAGAAACTAAAGAAACAGGAAGAAAGAAGCTATAAGATATTTTGTGTGTGTGTGTGTGGGGGGGTAGGGTGGTTCAAATCATGCCTAGAGGGCCACAGCAGGAGGCTGATGTGTGTCCCTCTCGTGAGCCCCACAACCAGGCAAGAATCTGACTCAGGGGCTTGGTGCTAACTGATGGGATGCCAGGGGGTCTTCAGGAAGATTCATACCAGGGAGCTAAGACAGATCCCAATATGTCATTGGGTGACTCATACCCTTGATTTTGTGGGCATTGCTTTTCTCTGACTATACTAACAGGATCACAAATTAGAGCAACACAAATGTATCACCATATATTCCAGTAGATGAGGAGCCCAGGAAGACTCTCACAGGTTAAAAAGCAAGATGGTAGCCAGTCTCTGGAAGGTACAACTACTACATCATCCCTTCCTTTGACCATCCAGGCAATGGGTTTTAGAGACTCACAGAGCATGAGCTACTCCTTGATGTTCCAGAACAATCACCATCTCAGGTTTTACGTTTATTCATATAACTTATAGTATCTATTTATATATCTACTTATATGGTACATTCATGTCTGTTATGCACTCTTGCCAGGTAAGGTTCTAGGGCATAGGTTTTCTTTTTGTTTTATTATTATTTTAAAAATCTCCATCCTGCCTACAACAAATAAAGAGTAAAATGATATTTATTTGAAACACAGACTCTTTGTGTCTCCACCTTTCAACATTTTCCCAATTGTTAGGCTACTGACTGGATCTGGGCCTACTACCATTCTAACACATTCTAAACATATACATCCCTTATTACTTCTTTCTTGCCTTATAACCCAGAGCCTCTATAATTTCATTCATTATTCTCAGCAATAATACCCAGGAGCATAGAGAACTTATGAGAAATAAATTAATGTTTTTTGCATGAACCAAAGTGTTAGTTTTTCCTACCTGACATCGACACACTGGCCATCTTCTGGTGCAAAGTTCCAAATCTCCATTTCAACATGAAATGCGCTGAGTACAAACAATAGCACCATGAAGGAAGTCATCAAGTGTGATATGACACAGCATCCATTTGGATTTCTTGGGTGAATAAAAAATGAGTTAGATTGCTTCAGAGAACGGCCTTCAGAAGTTTCCACCTCTCGGTTGTAATTTTTGTGGCCCAAATAAATAATCCTTATTAAAAATGGAAGTATTTTATTTTCAAAGAACAATTTTAAGTTTTAAAATGGGATAAATATTTTGATATAATCTTATTTATTAATGGAGTTGGTTTTTTAACATTATATAAACTGGAGGCAACACTGAACATAACTCTAGTTAGGCTTAAACTTCAAAGCTGCTAAATTTCTATCTGTTGATTCTATTTTCTTAAAGTCATTTGGAAAGTTGCATGTTTCATATGCTTTAAAAGTTGGATCCACTTACCACTGGCTATGGGAGTTTCGTACCTGTACTTGCTTAATAATCATACTTTCTTTAAAACACACACACACACACACACACACACACACAAACACACACACACACACACACACACCATCATATTAGCTCACCATTCTACTGTCTCTTAAATCTGCTAGGCTATTATATTTGCTCACAATTTTTCATTCCTCGATACCTTCACCACATTCCCCAGCGGTGCAATGTACGACCTTACCCTAATGACTTTGAACCTAATTTGCAAACGGGATGTGGGCTTAGGGAAGAGTGCTATGTCCCAACTTCTGTCCTCTTACATATCCTAAAGAGTGGCTGTTGCTTTAATATGGATTGTGAAAGAAGAAACTTAGAGCCCAGGCAAGCTCAGCACAAACCTAGGCAATCTCCATTCCTTAGGTAATGCTAGCAGGAAAAAAAATGTCTCTGGTTGGCCTGAATATGATCATTGCTTTGCAATTGTAGCAAAGGCTTCGCGTTTGCTATCTTCCTTTCTCCTCTCCCTCCTTCAGTACAAGGAATCCATGTATCTATTTATCTGTTCATCCATCCACACTAGTATTATTTTAGGTCTACAGTACAAGTGTTATATTCTGGTTGTCGTTAACTATAACAGCATGTCTTTTAATAGTTGCCAAGGACTGAGTCATAGAATACATACCTTCTCTTCCCTAGAGACAGTCCTTGGTAAGAGCAGTTTTTAAAAGTAAATTTGCATATGTACAGAAGGAAGGAAGTTCACATCTTTGAGGACTTCAGACCCCAAACATGTACTAGACATCCACCAATTTTAAAAAATGCAGAACCTATCTTTTTTAAAGATTATTTTTAGCGAACGTCTTTTTCCCCAGTTAATTATTTTTAATTATGTCCCAATAGAATTAGTGCAAATTTCTTGTTTATCTAGAAAAGATGAAGGGAGTCCATGTCCCCTGATAAGTACCATTTCCATTTTAAAGCATCTATATGTGAGTTTCTGCCCGGTGCTTTCCAATGTGACCAAATTAATGCTGCTTCAAATTTTACATTTCAACTAAATTTCCTCATCAACAATAGCACATGTGATTTTAAAGAATGAGTTCATTAAATATATTATTTACTTAACCATAACAAATTATCTGTGAGTCTATGCCTTCCTTACCTAAGAGGTACTAGAATTTGAAACCATCAGTCTTGAGTGTGTTGTGGCCTTGTATTTGGCCTTGCACCTGTGTGTAAGCCAGAAGTTGATCTTGAGTGTTGTTCCCCAGGATCCATCAGTCTTGATTGAGTCATGGATTCATGGCCTGGGCCTTGCCAGTGTGATGAGACTCTGACTAGTGAACTCCATGGATGTGCCTGTCTCAACCTCCCACTGCTGGGGTTACAGCCATGCACCACTATCTCCAGATTGTTTCATGGATACCGCAGATCAGTGTTAGGCCCTGGTGTTTGCAAGGCAAGCACTTGATGATCTGAGCTACTTCCTCAGACCCTGTCAACCTTTTTGAATATGTGAGATATGGCAAAAAGCAATCCTTGGCAGAAAAAAAAAAACCTGTCTTTGAAAGCTATGAGCCCATTTCTTATTTTACAGCTACACTGATGGACTTGACTGGTCCAGTTAAAAAAAACACTGTTAAATCTGAATTTTAAAAGTAGCTTTATCCAAATAATTTTTTTATTTATAAGTTATCAGTTGTGCTTACATAAAATCTGAATGCTTTAAAAAAAAACCTAAACTTAAAAAAAGAAGAGCAAAATAAAAATTAATATTCAATAAATTAGGTTTAAAAAGAATCTAATATATAGAAAACGCAGAATATACTAATGCTTTTGTGTGTATGGTGTGTGTGTGTGTATGTAGGGGTGTTAAGTGGATGGAGAGATAGAGGAGATAGATACGCGAGAGAGAGAGAGAGAGAGAGAGAGAGAGAGAGAGAGAGAGAGAGAGTGTCTCAAATGTACCTTACTCTAAAATGAAAATGTCCACTGCAGGGTAAAAGGACATCAAGGGATATCGTGCCTTACATTACAGCAGATATTCACCAAGTGTTGAAAGGATGGAGTGGTCTAAGCTGGAAGATACGTGTACTGGGGGGTGAGTACAAAAATGGAGGGAGGTAATCTGGGAACATTCTGCGAATGTCTAAATTTAGGTTCCGTTCATACCTATTTGGAATCGATGTGAAAGAACAAATCCAATCAGCTGACCGACTACATTATCTCTAATTTTACACGGAGAGCTGCCGTGGCGAAGAAGCCTGGAGATCCAAGATAAATGAACGTCCTTGAGTAGGCCTAGAGGGCTGTTAACTGACAGAGCCTGACCGGGACTGACCGGGACCGGGACTGACTGGAACTGACCAGAACTGATCTGGCACTGGTGGATTCTCTTCACACTGCATACAAGCACCACAGCATCTCAGCGTAACTACAAGTCCTTACCAAGAATGTATTCCAAGAAGGGACAGCATTATCTATACTCACACATAGTAGAGAACAATGTTCTAGAAAGAAAGTACAGTGGGCTGTGTGGGGTCCCCTGAAAGAGCCCCTGCCACTTCTAGGATGGCGACATTGTCCTGGATTGTCCAAGTGGATACTAAATCCAGTGATGAGTGAGGCAAAGAGGCCGTAAGAGGGATGGGAGGTCCTCACCCCGCAAGACAGGGTTTCTCTGTGTAGCCCTGGCTGTCCTAGAATGTGCTCTGTAGACAGACCATGCTGGCCTCAAATTCACAGAGATCTGTTTATCTCTGCCTCCCGAGTGCTGGGATTAAAGGTGTGTACCACTACTGCCTGGCTAATGGGTTTTATTATTTAAAGATGTCCTTGAGATTCATTTCACTATAGGACTCTGAACTTAAAATGGTTGTTGTATAACTACATAACTATGACAAAATACCCAAGGTAGTAATTACCACTAAAGCAGGATACACACACACACACACACACACACACACACACACACACACACACACATATTTTTTTTTTTTCTGCAACCACGTGGTAGCGGAGGATGGCCTTCTGGAGAGCTGGAGCTGAACTGTCTTGTCAGGGGCACATGCTCAGTGTCAGAATATCCTTTCCTAAGGTCCCACCTGTGTCCCTGGTGCCACAGGTTGGGAACTAAGCCTTTAACACCCAGGTGCTCTAGACCTTGGAACATTCAAGATTCAAACGAAGCAGCTCAGATGGGGAAAAAGTTGTTTATTTTAGAAACCCTTTAGAATGTTTTGTAGGAATACATATAACAAAATTAGATTAAATATAGAAATAAGAGAATACGGAAAGTAGGACAGAATAAATCTGAAGAAGATAAAATTAAACTGAGTGTTTTGTTCACAGCATGAATGTTGTGAGGCCTTGGTGCTTTTGACTTGAGGCTTTTTGGAAGCCACTGCCAACAAGACTAGTCACATGACCCTTAAAAAGAAAACCTAATTTATAGCATGCTCTCGATTAGCTAAAAATAATGATCTAACCTTAGAAGGAAATATGCATGTAGTTATGCATATGTAGAGAATCCTAGAAAGATGTATACTGAATGTCAATAGCTTATTAGTAGGTAATGGTGGGTGAGTCATATTTTCTCCTTTGCCCTTTTATACAATTGCTGAAAATTTCACAGTTGACGGATCTGCAACTTATAATTAGGAGAGTGCTTTTGTGCCTCTTGGTGACTTTTGTATAAAATTTTCAAGCACCTCAGAGGGACCAAAGGAAAAGATATCAAATGTGCAGAGCTCATGCCGGGACCGACTGGCTGTGTGTGGTGGGGGGGGGCGCTGAAGACTCCTGGTGGAAGGACTTGCCCCCTGTGAGCTTGAAGGGCTCTGGGGCTTAGCCTCAACAGGGCAGTGCAGGTGTGTGAAGCCTGGGAGGACCTGCTCCCCTTGAGCCACATTCAAATCCCATGGCTTCTGCTGCACGGCAGGGAAACAGGTGCGGGAAAGGGCAAGGTGAATGGGAGAGGGCTGACTTCCCACTCTCCCCTGGGGGAACATATACTGTTGCTGTTTGCTTTTGTCAAGGCCTGAGATGCTAATTTTACTCCTTAGCCATTATATTCAGGCAAATTTCGGGTAAAGTTAAAGAGAAATGTGGCACTCAGCTGGTGATTCTAGAAATTGTGACAGCTCTTTTGACACAGTATTTATTTACTGTAACATTTACCCAATGGAGTGTACAATTCCCTGAATTTTAACCTGTTCACCTGGCCACACAGAGTTATGCAACAGTCAGTGTTAGTGAATTCAGGGTCTCATGTATAACATGCAATGAACAACTAATCTGCACATTCAGCCTTACCTTTAATTGTTGTCGTTGAAGTGAATGGCTTCTTTTGCTAATAATGTTTTTTTTTAAGTTAATACATGTTATATAATATGTATCAATTCTTGGCTCCTGTAAGATATTCTTATTTATTTGTTTTATGTGTGTTTTGCCTGTATGCCTGCATATATACCACATGCACACCTGGTATCCAAAGAGGCCAGAGGGGGATACTGGGTTCCTTGAAACTGGAGCTATTGATGGCTCCAAACCCAGGTCCTCTGCAAGAGTCACAAGTACTCTCAGTGGCTGAGCCACCTCGGCTCCTTTTTATGGATGAATAATACTGCATTGCATGGATATGTTACATTTTGTTTATCTACTGAGTGACTGAAAGATGCTTTAATTGTTTCTATTTTTGGCTAGGTTTTATTTAATTAATTAATTTAGTTTTAGCTCAAGGACATTTTTATTGGAGTTTAAAAGAAAAACTTTGAAGCAGGCAAACTATAAATCTCACCAGCTGCCTGGAGGAGACAGAGAAAACCATATTGTTTCAGTTAAACTGAGCCATGGAGGTCAGCCACAGGGTGGACAAAGCTGGGAGAGGCACTTGAGGGAAAAAAAATAAGGAAGTCCAAAGTGTTAGGGCAAGAATGATTAGGGTAGAGAGAGAAGGAAGAAAAGGAAAAGTTATACTTTTCTGAGTAACTCATTAAAGTGTGCAGACTTACAAAGCTATAAAAGATTGAGCCAAGGCTGGGAATTTCTGCCAGGAAAAGCACATTATCTCAAAATATTCCACCTTTCTCTTTAGAAAGTTTTAAGGTTGTCTCATCTTCCTGAGGGGTGGTCCCTTGGCCAAGTGAGTGACCAGTCCAAATGGATTAATTCATGGTTTTTTTGTAGTTTGGAATGTTATGTGTCCCCCCCTGGGCAAAAACCAAACCAAAACAACAACAACAATAATAACAAAAATCAAAACCTTTTAAAATGGGCCTTACAGACTTACAGAACCTCATCAAGGGAACTGTAACATCCCCCCATTTTGAAGAATTTACTGCAAAGCCATTTAGGAGATGTGCTGAAATTGGAGAGTGTATATAATCTCTTTTCATCATGAAAATCTGAGGCCCAGGCCCCAAGCTGTTCACCAGGACAGACTGATGTCTGGACCAGAGTTTTAAGCTTGTCACCTCCCGTACAGCTTCCAGGTAGGATGATCATGTAGGAGGAGATAGGAAACCACAGCTCCCTTCTGGCACTTCTGGTACAAGAACCAGGGGGCATTCCTAAAACCTTTGCTTTTGGTGATCTCTTCTTCAAGTCTGTCTAACTAGTTTCTATCTTCTATTCTTGTCATTTCTCTATTCCTCGCAGAAGTAAATCTAACTGCTACTGAGGGAATTGGTCCATTATTCAACCTG
>OU015755.1:36483548-36516130 GCA_907169655.1 Acomys percivali | reverse complement strand
GTGTGTGTGTGTGTGTGTGTGTGTGTGTGTGTGTGTGTGTGTGTGTGCACATGCCACGTAGGCTGGCCTTGAGTCTTCAATTCTGCTGCCTGTATCTTCCAAGTAGTATTTTGGTCATGTACTAGCACCACTGGCTCTTGGGTAACAACTCCTTTTGTCACTCTGAGAAGCTCTTGTTTAGTCCTATTTTTAGGGAGGATTTAAGGCACATCAGAGAGGGGCCAGATGACCTCAGGGCTTCTCCCCATCTTCCAAGTTTATGGCCAGGCTTCAAGGACCTCACAAGGCCCATGAATCTAGGTCCAGTTAGGGTATCTCTAAGGGAATAGCTTCTGTTCACTAGTTAGTACTTTATGACCCAAAATGAAAGGTATCATAAATCACAGTATTTATTTGTAGAAAAATTTGAGCTAGATCTAAAGTAAATGTATAAGTACACATGCTAAATAAATATTGTCATAAGAATAAGACCACAACCAACAGAAAGATGTTCCTAAGGATATGGCATTGATGTTTTAAAGGCCTTTATACACACAGAAACTGCATGAGATGAATACAGCAATGGTAATAAGCTTGTCTCTTCCCTGTCCATTGAAGATGACACCCAGTTCAGCGTGCTTTACCTCGACAATGTGTCAAGCACAGGAGATTCAGGGACAAATTCTGCTTGCCTACCATCCAGGAGCTAGTGGTTCACTTCTCATTTCAATTAGCAGTATCGAGATCACTCAGTCACTGATTTATAATGTCCTATAGAGAAAAATGATCTTTATTTCCATTTATCGATGGAAACACTAAAGTGGAGAAGGGCTGACTGTCCACTGACACATAGGCAGTACATCAGGAAATGTTTTAAACCCATGTCTTCTGATTCTAAGGCACACACTTTCAATAGCCTTGTAAATTATATTTTTTTCTGTAAACTGTAAGCCAGTGCCTACTAGTATACTTAAAGGTTGTGCTAACATCAGCTTTGTGCTTCATCATGCCCCACAGATTCCCTGCACCCACTAGTAGTCACAGCCCACTCTGTTCTTCCCTAGCTTCCAGAAGTTAGTCTAATCTGTGTTCTTATAGATCCCTCTACCCTCAGCGTCTCACATAAATGGAAATAATATGTAGCCTTTCATGTGTGTCTTCTTTAACGTGGCATAATGTTTCCAGGGTTCATTGTGTTTACAGCTGGGTATATTATATTTCATAGTCTTTATTTTTTTATCTCTTTGTAAATTGACAGAAATGTGGATTCTTCCACTTGGGAGTTATTAGGAAATATTCTTCTATGAAAACTCAGACACAAGTTTTTGTCTAAACATTTTTTAAGTCCTCTTCGGTTAAGCCCTAGAAGTGGAACTGATGTGTGAAAGTTCCATATTGAGTTTTCTGAGAAGTCCCAAATGCTTGTGACACTTTTATGTTTTACTCAGCAGGGAATGCTCACATTTCTCTATACTCTCTCCAGTACTTATTTCTTTCCTTGCTGGATTACACTGTGGTCCAGAGCTGCATTTCCCTAGTGCGTAATGATGGTGACTGTCCTGGTTAGTTTTATGTCAACTTGACACAAGCTATGGTCATCTGAAAGGCCTGGAGCCTCGACTGAGAAGATGCCTCCATAAGCCCAGGCTGCAGGCAAGCCTGTAAGTCATTTTCTTAATTAGTGATTGACGTAGGAAGGCCCAGCCTTCCCTGAGCTGGTGGTTGTAGGTTCTCTAAGAAAGCAGGCTAAACAAGCGGTAAGGAGCAAGCCAGCAAGCAGCACTCCTCCATGGGCTATGGTTCAGCTCTTTACTCCAGATTCCTGCCCTGTTTGAGTTCCTGTCCCGAATTCCTATATCGATGAACAGTGATTGTAAGGGAATGTAAACAAAATAAACCCTTCCCTTCCCAAGCTGCTTTGGTCATGGCATTTCATCTCAGCAATAGAAACCCCAACTAGGACACTGACCATCCCTTCAAGGCCTATGGCTATTTATATGGTTTAAGAAATGTATATTTAGATCATCTCCTCATTTTTTAAGGTGGGCTATTAAAACCCTTTTTATATTCTTCTCTCATATATTCCATCCCAGTCCACAGTTCCCCCTCCCTCCTCTCCCCCCATCTTCTTCCTACCCTGCCTCCCCCCTCCCCAAGATCCACCCCTCCCCTCCCCTTCCCTCAGAAAAGAGAAGGCCTCCCAGGGACATCAACCAAACACTTGTAGCATGACAAGCTACAACAAGATCAGGCACATACCATCACAGCAAGGCTGGACCAGGCAAGCCAGTAAGAGAAAAATGATCCCAAAAGTAGGCAGAATGAGGGACAGGCTCACTTGCATTGTTAGGATTTCTACAAAAGTTTTTTTTAAATGCACCTTGGAATTTAAGATTATTAAGGTATCTTGGAACTCAGACCCATGATATAGATATTTTGAAATGTTTTCCTCCAACACTGTGGGTTGTACTCATTATACTAAAAGTTAGATGTCATCCAAATTACCTTTTATTTGATTTCTTGTACTTTTGGTTTCACACTCAAAAAAAAAATCTTACCCATTTAAAGGGCAGAAAATTTGACATATAGACATCATTTTAAACTGGACTTTCTTAAACCTCCTCTTCTCCGATGAGGAGTGAGATTCACTATGCAGCTTGAAGTGAGCCAGAACCTCCATTTAATGCTGGGAAACAGGGAAGATAGACATGATATTAAAGAACTCATAAATTATCGCTCAAATTAATAATGTATATGCAATGCTTATTACAGGACATTGAATAAATTCTGGCTATTATCTTAAACACTATAATTATTCCGAGATTTAAAAGTCAATGTTCTGAATAAAATAATAGAAAATAATGAAAGTCTGGAATTTATGTTTAAGAGAAAAACATTCAAAGACATTTAGCATATGAATAGCTTAGGTGAGGTGGCTTCCCTAAGCCTGGTCAGCTAACAAAGTTAAGAAAAGCCTTCTAGATAGCAGGCTACCAAGAAAAGACTTGATATCCTGTGAGTATATACAGGGGGAGGAGGGCCCCCTCAGTCACAGACATAGGGAAGGGGAGTATGGGGAAAGCCGGAGGGAGGGAGGAATGGGAGGATACAAGGGATGGGATAACAATTTAGATATAATATGAATAAATTAATAAAATATTTTTAAAAGAACTTAAAAATAATAAATAAAATGAATTTTTAAAAAAGAGTAGCCTTCTACCTGCAGGCAAGAAAGCAAAGCCTTGCAAAACTTGGGAACAAAAAGAAATCATTTTTTCATAACTTCAAACGTATTACTTATGTTAAAGTGTACTCAAGAGTGTTTACCTATTGTTAGACCCTGGTGTATGAGTTGCCTCATCACAGAACAAGTAACCTGGAATTTCAGGGCTGTGTGCCTCTAAAGGCCTCCCTAACTCCATTAGAGTCCACTGGACAACCTCCAGGGAGAGTTCTAAGTGTGCAGATTGCTGCTCATGATTGTATGTGTAATGCAATTCGACTGAACCGGGCACTGTTTGACTCAGTCATTAAAGATTCACAGAGTTGTTGCCCATTTCAAGCAGACTGACACAGCATCCTGAAGAAGGGGAACTCTTTTTTTAAAGTGCATCAACTAGCCTAGGGGGTGGTAATGGGCAGTGAGGCGGCATTCCTATGTGTGGCATGTGTCCTCAGGCTGTGTGTCCTTCCTGTGCCACAGTGCACATGACTCTTCAGGTGCTAGGGAACTGATCTGTGGCTCTGAAGTTAACCTGGCAGCTATTAGCCCCGCTATATTCACAGAAGTTCTGAAAGAGGTGGGTGAGCACCTCACACGCTGAGATACATACCACCGGAGATTACTGTGAGTGATGACTTAGAATCCACCAAGGTCTCAACAGAAAGACAGACAAAAGATGGTATTTTCAGAAATGATTTAAATGGCTATTAAACATCAAAAAGTTTAAACAGTAGATGATAATTTTCGTTTACTAGATTGGACAAAGTAAGATGCTGGCAAAGCTAAGAGTGATGGCGTTCATATGCTGTTGGCAGGAGTGGTAATTAGTGTCATTTTTTTGGCAACAGTCAAAAATGTCAAATGTATATGTTCTTTCTTTTAAACATTCTGTGTCTAGGGTATTAGTGCATAGCACATGCCTACAACATTAGAAACACAGCCGGAGATAGCTATCTTCAATTATACTTTACTAGCTGAATAAATTAAGCCTAGTAAGAATCCCACTTTTAAAAGCAACAATATATATTACAAATGCACAGTGATTGCCTGTGAGACGCAAAAACAGGCAAAGAATAACACACATTCACTTCTCCATGTATTACTGTAGTGTCTAGTATTTTTTAAATCATCTGTATCACCCTATAATTCTTAGAAAGTAAACTTGTGGACATGCTAGTCCAGTTCCGAACTGGACACGAGCCAGCCAAACCCTTCAGCTGTGCCTTACAGAATGTTAAGCACATTTTTGTGTGTGTGTGAAGTCCCCACGGGGTAGCGGATGTTTTTCCCTGAGGAGAAAGCGGCTTTCAGCACAACCTAAACCCATGAACTAAAGCATAATAAGAAGTCAAGGAATACTGGATCCGAGATTATCCTTAACAGAATGTGGTGGGTACCAGTGACAGACCTAGGACAAGGAATGACACAACGCATGCCGGAGGAGGGGCCTTGTTTGGTGGACATGAAAGCTCTTGAGGACCAAGAGCCTCTTTACACACATCTCTGAGCAACACAGCCACTATTTTCCATTTTGCAAGATGTTTCCATCTAAGCGGAATCCTGAGCATTCAGCTTTCCAGGGGGTGGGAGCTCACATTTGGGGGATGTGAGTTACATTTAGAATAATTGCTTCGTTCTTCACATAGCTATGCCCTTCCACAAACAGAAAGACATTATTTAAAAATCAGTAAGTCAAGCCTGGATTCTACACGTCCACAATGCCGCACACTCCGATTTCCTCACCTACAGAGGAACTGTAATACCATCCTGGGCAGTGTTGCTCTCAGGCTGCCACAGGCTGCAGCGCGGCTGTATGGGGCCAAAGACCATTCACAGCCCTGACAGCCTCACAAATGGGAAAGAACTTCCATGAAAACCTGGCTTGGGGCTATTTTGAAAGTGGGAGACATCAAAAGTTGAGCCTGGATTTATGTATGTGTGTATGTATGTGTGTATGTACGTACGTACGTACATATGTATGTATGTATTTCATTCAAGACAAGGTCTCACTATGTATCTCTTGACTGGCCTGGGGCTAGCTATGTAGAACAGGTTGGCCTCCAACTCACAGAGATCCACCTGTTTCTGCCTCCCAAGTACCCCCCCCTAACACACACACACTCAGCTTGTTTTTATTTATTTTTTCTACTTATGGTTTAGCAGAACCCTATCTTGTTTTTAAGGACTCTAAAGTATTACATTAAGGCCTATTATCCATGGCATCCATACTAGCCACGCCTGTTACAAAGTGAGGTAGATGGAATTCTTCTACTCTAGCGGTCATACAGGTTTTATTAAAATAATAATGTTAAAAGTCCAGAAAACTGAGACAGTGCTGCCTGACTTCTTAGAGATAACATCATGGTACCAACTGTGCATAGGCTTTGCATCGTCTGCATCAATCAAATGAATCACTTCCTCAATTTAATAAAGACTCACACAGGTATGTATTTTGCAGACAAGAAAACCTTTTATTTTAAACCACAAATAGTCAGCAGGTGGCTACAACTATCCACACTTCATGAAACTCACATAAAACCTAGGCACAAAAGCACCACTGATTATTGCTCTAGAAAAATTGCATGAAAATTTCCAATATGCATGGTAAAAAACACCACAATATGCACAGGACTACATTTTTAAAGCAAGGGCATAAAATGCTGAATCCTTATGACACGCAGCTTCTGATATTAAATTGATATTTATTTGACTTGAAGATGATGGAAATTTCAAAAGAAAATCACCATAAGAGGATAAAATGTCCATCTTCATATATATATTTTATGCCAACTAATAGAGTCCTAAAAAATTAGCATTTACAAAATACTTGGTAAAAATAGCGTTTAAAAGTTGTCCCAAGAGGTACGTGAAATGAACCCCTGTTTTCCATGACAAGTCATTCTCCCTCTTTATCTATAGATTCAGTTCTCTGTGCCTGTGAATAAAAAAGAAAAACAATATATAGTTACCAATAAAACCAAGTATAACCAAAGGAAAGTCCACCCACCAAGAAACACACTTTTGCACATTTGGCCTCTTGTTTCCTTCCAGGTCTACTTCAAAACACACTTCAACTCTGGGCGGAAAACAGACAAGGCAGGAACGCATTATGCCAACACTTTGGCTGCGGCATTTATTGCTTTCTGCTACTTTAAACCACCACAGAAGCCTTACCTGTGGGCTCCAGTGTACATAATAAGAAACAGCACGCTACTACCTGATTCTAGTCACTGCAAACATGCAGAATGTCTACTGTACCCTTAACTCTCACTGTTTCAATCTGCCCCTTTACTGACAGAGTGCTGGGTGGGGGGCTTCTGCAGGCTGAGACATTAACAGTTGAGCGAGAGATGTGGATCTGCAATAACATTACAGGCAATAAAGAGAGACATTGTAAGTATGCTATCCAGAGCTGAAGGGTTGAGAAGTTTCTTTTAAGACTGGTTCCGTCAGTGGGAGGTGGTCGTGGAAAGTACCTCTTCCGCTTTAGTGTCACCATTTGCAGATGGTGCAGTACCTTCCTTTCCAGCTTCCTGCTTTTCTTCCTTCTTCCCCTTAGCGCCTCTGCTAATCTTTGTTCCAGGTTCTTTCTAATGGATCGAAGCACAGGGACCCAGAACGTGTTAGATGCGCAGAGCGACGTCAGCGAACGTCAAGGAGCCCCTGCCGGGACCCAGCCAGATACAATGGCGGCTACCATGATGGCCTTAGCAGAAAGTGGGGACCCAACTTTGCCGTTTCACCTCAACTACACTGTAGCTACATGACAGTGTAAATGGTCACTTGCTGAGCTCACCAGCACTGCTCTTCTGTGGGAAAATGATGACTGGCCCAGGTATCACTCAGGGACATTTCTACTGTGAGTGGCTTTGGTGTAGAGAGGGAAACCATAGGGCCTGGGGAAAAGGGAAAAGCCTGGGGAGGGGAAAACCCACCCACCAGGGACCACAGCTTTTTCCTGTTGCTCTCCCACATGAGCAGTCATGTGGAGCCACACATCTTACACAACTAGAAAGGTGTTGAAAATAAAGGCCCAGATGAAGAAATGCTGCTAATCTTATGACTGCTCTGCTTTGGAAAACTGTTTCCACTACCACACACAAGTTCAAACTGCTTTGTTTGTTTGTTTGTTTGTTTGTTTTTGGTGCTTTCAGGGGTCCAGTGCAGGACAGTCCCTGTGCCTAAAGATTCATTGACATTAATATACTTTAGTCCTCTGCATCTGCTAAACAGGACAGTCACATCTATTTCAGTAGAGTAGCGTGAGCAGAGGGTGACTAAGTAAAGCTTAGAACGTGCCTCACAGTGTCACTACTTGCTAGAGTAAATAATCATGTTTTTATTGCTAGTTACGGGACAGGCTATCTACCCGTGAACAGTTATGTAAGACTGTGAGCCCTTCTCTGACATTTGGTGCTGATAGCAGTGGTGGGGTCCAGAGCCAGCTCTAACCCGACCAGACCACTGTATGATTGCGTGTTATTCTGAGGCGGCTGCCAGGCCCCTTCTCACAGGAGGCTGTTAGGACCAACTTGCTATGCTTTCTGCACCTCACTGACCAAATGGAAACCATATTCCTGCTAATACGTAAAATGGCGCCCTGTGTCTTTGCAGAAAGCCCACAGTGATAGGGATGACTTTCTGGCCTGTACATTTTAGCCTACTCACTAAACAGGATCTCTCCTCAGATGATTTTTAGGCATGGAGTTATAATTTATTCAGTGCTTAGAAAGCCAAGCGAGGGAAGAGGGGTCTGTCTCTTACCTTAGCAGATGTTTTTCTTGGTTTAGGCTCAGGTTTTGGTGGCACCGGTTTCTGCAGAAATAATTTAAATTATACAAATACTGAAACTGACATCATTAGCACCAAAAAAAGAAGACAAATGTGCTGAAATGACAGCCATTGGTTCTGACTGTGCCTCTGCCCATTCCAAACTAGTCTTTTCAGTATCGGGGACTATTTTCATCCTGGGTTTGCAAGTGATGGGCACATGAGAAGGAAAAGCTGACTCATTAGGCTCTGGTCCAGTAGAGCTCCAGGGCAGGTTTAAGTTTCTCTTTCTGATATCTCTGTACTTCCTTTTTTTTTTTTTTCACAACACCACAGCAAGAGGAGAGGCTCCGACCCTTCGCTAAATGGCTTGATGAATTCACTCTCGGTGGCCTGCCCAACAGACTAGAAACCACAGCACATCGTAGGCAAAGTCTACCGTCCACTGGTCACCAAGGCTGAGACCTGGTAAAGTTCTTCAAAGACATATCCAAATCCCTCCAGGTGACACAGATTTCAGGTCCTGTGGCCAACCCTAATCCTGTTTCATCCTCTCCGATGTCAGTGTTAAGATAAGAATCTAACACAAGACATTGGGCTCATTTATCTCTAGAGCTTTTTATTCAGACTATAACTATGGTGACCTGTCTGGCTATTATAAGTTAAATTTTCTTTGTGGGTACTTTAGGTCAGATATTTCTCTAGTAAAGGTATAAAATATGTACATCTCTCTGAGCACTAAAGAAATGTTTTAAAGATAGAAAACACTGTCCCAGGGTTCCCTGGGAAGAAAATGTGCCTTTCCCCCTTGCAGCTGTAAAAGATTTAGAATTCACATTGAATATAGCCTTTATGTGTGAAATTTAATTGGCAACAGTTAGTTCCAAAGGGCCAGCTTCTAGAGGGGAAAAAAAGGTACCACCTGGTGACTCACTTGGTGATCCCAGCACTCAACACACTAAGGCAGGAGAGAGCTGCCAGCATGAGGCTAGCCTCGGCTACAGAGTGATACAACCTCAAAAACCAAAAAGGAGGGGCAGCGAGTGGTTCAGTGGGTAAAGGTGCTTGCTGCCAAGCCTTATAACCTGAGTTCTACCCCTGGGACACACATAACAGAAAGAGAGAACCAACCCCTGCAAGTTTTCTTCTGACCCATCTCACACACAAGGAAATAAATGTAACAACAATATTAAAAGGAATAGAAAAAGAAAAAAAAATTAATGTGTTGAGCTCAAAAGGTAGAAAACAATTTTAGTGTTAGTATCCCTCCAAATCTTTAGTCTGCTTCGAAAGTACAGAAGCTTTCATGGCTCCTAAATCTTCCTAACTTTAAATTTTGTTATTGTAAGTTTTGACAGGTTAGTATGTTTTCTTGACTTTTAGCAAATTGTTTCCACTTAAATCATTTTCATCTTGGTCAGCATTCAGTAGTATCAAAATAGTACCAAGAAACTAATGTTGAGAGAGAGGAGGGGGGAGAGGGAGGGAGAGAGAGAGGGCAAGGAAGAGGGAGAGGGGGAGAGGGAGGGGGAGAGGAAGAGAGAGCACAAGCAGGAGCACGGGAGAGTGAGCACCTGCGGAGGCACAAAATCCACATCAGGTGTATTCCTCAACCAATCTCTGCTTAATATCTTGAGTCACTGTCTCTCATTGAACTAAGTTCACTGAAGGGCTAGCCTCGCTGAGCAGCTTGTGTCTGCCTTCCAGTGCTGAAATGCAAGGTACACACGGCTACACCTGGCTCTTTGTGGAACCTGGAAATCCAGACACAGCTCTCATGCATGCATGACAAACACCTTACCCAGTGAGCCACCTCTGCAGCCCTCAGAGGAGCTTTATAGTCTGGAGCAACACTGTTATCCCCCCTCCTTCCCCCCCTCCCCCCGCCCTGCCATGATCTCAGTGACAGGGGCTACTTATACTGATGGCTCCTGGGGCTCAGAAAAAGCCCCTTTTAAATTTTGGTTTTCTTTGACTTTCAAGGGTTATCCTCTTAACTGGCATGAGATTTGCAACAGTCCTCTCCTCTTTCTGGTGACTGGTACTACGGCCCTAAGGGGACTCGAGTGAAACACTTTCAACTCCTATGTGGGGCTAACATCCACTTCCTCATTTGTTTCAGCATTCAGTGTGGGAATGGATCGCTGTCAGTGAGCCTTCCTACCCTCCCCCCCCTTTTTTTAGACAATAACTCAGACTACAGGAATTGGGGGCAAAATCCTCAAGAAATCCAGAGTCACGCTGGTTTCTTTGTAGAAAGAGGAAGAATGGATAAGCAGACTGCAGGGAGGAACACATGAGCCAAAGAGCAGCATATACAGGCTGCGGCAAACTGGAGCCCAGGTTTAGTCTCACTGGTCCATCCCAGCTCTGTTCTAATCCTCATCCTCTCCCTGGGCATGGCCTACCGAAGGAGACTCCAGGAGAAGAAGTACATCTCTTCCAAAGATGTCCCAGGTCTGCAATGTAGCTAAAGTGTATGCATTAGTTATCTTTAGAAACACTCCCACCCAGGGATAAAATGCTCAACAGTGTGGGCAGAGGGTACACACTCTGGATCCACTTCAACATGAACTCATGTAGAATTTTGAGACCAGGATTTGCTTAATGCACTTGCTTGTCTTCAGCAGTTCCAATCTGCAAGGGCCTTATATACCTGATAGGGACCTGGCCACTGCTTTCCCCTGTCGTGGATAATAAAGTGAGTTGCTTGACGATGCAGGTCAGATTTACTAGAATTGAGACCCCAAGTACTTTCCCAAAGGAAAAGAAACTGAAGGAGAATGCCAGCTAATTGTCCTTTTGCCTTAGACAAGAGAGCATACATTCCTAAGAAGCTAGAGCGAGAGAGGGGCTCTGAGAACTTACCGCTGACAATCGCGCCGACCGTCTTGTGGGCTACAAAAGAATGGGGAAATATTTTTTTTTGGTAATTATAAACATCCAGGCTGGTTTTAAAAGTTCACTCTTGATATATTATACATTGCTGAAAGAGTAAAATGGATAACGCCCATCATCCTCTACAGGTTAGCACAATGAAACATGCCAAGCCCATTGGGCACTCCAGAGAAAGCGTTGCTACAAGAAACAGGCTCACCTTTCATCAGGTGGCTTCTCCCAGGTAAGGGTGCTGGGAAAAGAGAGCAATCCTGGCTCTACTCTAAGCCACAATCGTTTCTTCTGTGATAAAACTGACATCAGAACCTCGCAGTGCCTCAAAACATGGGCTCTTTAAAATGGAACCAAAATCTTTAAGCTAGAAAGAGACTTAAGTAATGACACAGAAGCCCACATAGTACTTTTCCGTCTCTGCTATGGTGGGAAAGCAACGACTATAAATCTTATACAGGTTAAGAAAGGTTTTTGTTTTTTTGTTTTCTCAAACCCAGAACAAAATCAACACAATTATCTACTAAAACCAGGTTTCACGAATCTCTTTAATTTCAAAAGTTTAGAAAATAGATTAGATAGATATGAACTGAATTTAGCTTTTTGTCAGATAATCTTTTGGGGGCTTGTACCAGTTAATAGCCACTGACATCCCAAAGAGGGCACAAAATAACCCAAGCACCCAGCACACAAAACCAACGCTCTTCAGTACCCAGAAGAACCTACTTGTCCCGGGTGAAGGCATTTAACTTTAACTTTCTAAAACTAAAATTGGCTTTCTCTGCAGGTCTCACTGCATGCTTTCTGTTTGTTTTACTCATGTCTCTATCTCTAATAGAACCAAGACGCTGCCTAACACATCCAAGATCATCTGCTGAGTAAACGAATTCAAGCTCTTCCTGACTCACGTTGCTTTATGAAGACCCTGACTCATTATGATAGTTAATATGCTTCAAAATTTTTCTTTAAGTGGGTCAGCAAAAAGCAGTCAATGGGATCTTGTGTCATGATTGAGAAGAATTGGAGAAAATTCTAGAATCTGTGCAGAAGTCAGTCTAGGTTAGTGGGTCAGGTTACACTGGAATAAATAGTTCTTGACATCACTGAATCGAAAACCTTCTGGCTGAAAGTCCCAAGAGGAGCTAAGCTCATCTTTCTTGAAGCCACAGAAGGAAATGAAGGGCCGGAGCCCCCATGAATAATTTTAACCTTGGGGTCTCAAGGAACGATCAGAGCTCAATGTAAGTCCAGATATAACAGAATGGACACAGAGTGGGAAGCCATGCGGGTTAAATTGTGGCCTGGGACACAGTCACCACCCAGGATAGGACGTAATGGTCACCAAATGGCTGGAGGCACAGCTGCGGTCAGGAGAGAAGAATGCACAAGGGATTTGCCACAGGAAACACTAAGGTACCTGCTGGGATTCTCTTCGGTGCCTCTGGGACATCACACCCACAGATCTTTAGGAGACAGGTCCCAAATCCTGCAATGCCTTTCTCAGGCCAACCACACTGAGTACTGCTGAGGAAAAGACAGCACTCCCACTTCAGCTGTGCAAAGCATGTGTGCACCGTGCTTCTTCAACAAGGTTTCTGAATATGGAAAACAGAAGGGTCTTTCCCCCACCCCCACCCCCGTTACTATAGAGCTCAGCTCTGAAGCTTCTGTGTGGCCTCAAAACAGACTCCTACCTATGATGTAATATGTATGGCTTGCAAAATAACTCTGACTGTAGCAAAGAGTGGCGGCCTCCTTGTTGAAGGGAAGCAAAGAAATCTGACCGACCCAAATCCCTTTCTGCTTGGCTGTCATCCTACAAGCTTTTCTGCTGGCCTCCCTTCACCAGTCACTTCATTCTCCTACCCCCAAAGCACCATCATTTTGTAGTTCAGTGTTGCCAGTGCCTAGCAGGGATCCTTAGTAAGGGCTGAGACAAATGGAAGAGATAAGCACCAGAAAAACCGTAGATTATTCATTTACGGAAAGGAGCCCGACCGCGTAAAGCCTTTATACATAGCTGCCCATTTCCCAACCAGTTGCTGTTTGCAAAATCTTATTAAAAGGAGGTATTAAAAAAAATCATGTGAAGGATTTCCCAACTGCAAAACCCTGCCTCTCCATGCCATCCTTTGAGCCATTCCTGAGGGATGGACTCATCAGAGCAGCGCTGCTTTACGGCGCAGGCCTCCAGCTGACTGAAACACACACTTAATTTAGGTTCGGGATAAGCACTCCAAAAGAAAAGCTTGGGAAATTGAAACCACAACAGTCTCTATAGACTATCTAACAGAGCCAGACTCTGAAAAGTGATGTTTTATCATAAAATCCTTTTATGACTTCCTACCTAAAATTTACCAGCTCTTCTGTGTCATTGAAAAAAAAAAAAGACTTTTAAAATTCCCTTTCCAGTTATTACCAAAGGGGATTTTTTTTTTTCACTGCAGTAAAGGCTGAGACTCCCCTTTCACTCAGTCAGCAGTACCGCTTACGCATGCAAGTGTGGATACCTTCCTGGAAAGTCCCGTCAGCTTCCACGGCCTTAACATCTATAAATGATTGCCCTGAATTTATTGGATGCAAAACAGATTAGACTGATGTTTATTCCCCTTTAAAACATTTAAAGCATTTGAAATATTCATTTAAGGATCAGCTTTACTTGGTAGAACTGGGTGGGTGGGGGAATTTCTCTTAATTTGTCAATTGAGTGAGAAATCATAGGAAAAGTATTCTGAGGAATGACACTGGGAGAGGGAACGAGGGGTTTTGGGATGCCAGGTCACTGTGGCTCATGTCAGTGAGACGGCAGAGTTATCCAGTAAGCACTACTGATTGGCTGACTGCCCCCAACTGAAAGACATGGGGTCTGTTTCGCATGGCCTGGCTGCAATCACAGCACGCACATCTACTCTCAAAAAGTTCAAAGGGAGGGAGAGATCCAAGTAGAATCACTGGTCTTTGCTGATCATTGCTTCAAGCCTAGTTTTCACAAGATGCCCCCTTGCTTCTGAGGCCCGGCATGCTCTTTTAGAGCAAAACTTAAAAGTGGAGTCGCTTTTGATCCTCAGAAACAAAACAAATGAGAAGTCCAGCAGGAGTGGCCTCCCTCCTTTTCAGAACAGGGAGTAAGAGAAAGACAGACAGATGGACAGCCTCGGCTGCGCAACGGAGAAGCTGAAAGAAGTAGGAACTGGGTCGTCGCATAAAAGGTGGGTGGTGGACAAGGGCTGGAGATTAGGGCCTCAGGTGTCTCCCCTGGTTCTGTTAATTACAAGTTGGGACATTTGGAGAAAATTGTATTTCGCTAAGAGCCCTTCTCCTTGAGTTAAAATAGGGATCACTGCGTCTGCCCATCTGCTATCAACACGCCATTGCTTGGACACAGCCTATTCCTTCTCCTGGCTCTTTACTTTTTTTTTTTTTTCAAATAGCAAATGTGCTATTATTTTGCTTTACTCTCTTTTCCATACTAAAATGGAGTCTTTAGGAAGGCAAAGTTTTCCTGCCCCCGCCCCCCACTTAAACCCACAGGGCCTGGAACCGTGCTCGGAGCATTTACAGGTGCTCATGCATTTTTTGATAGGAATGCTTCTTGGCCAGGAGTGCAGCACAGTGGTAAAGCTAAGCATGGTTTTCGAAGGTGCTGGCTCCCACATCTCCCACCACATGGAGAAAAAGAGAGAAAAGATTGCTTCTGAGGGGGATGGAGCAGGTCAAATACAAGAACAGAAACGAATGGCTTCGTGATTGGCATTGGATGATGAGCACCGTATACTGTTCAGGTCATTTATTGTCCAAGTCTCCTGAGGGGCACGGCTCTGTACATTGTCCTCCAAATACCACAGCCACGGTGGGAAATCTTCAAAGGAAGAGCCCCCTTTGTAACTGGTATCTGTTCATCCTGGTTGACATACAAAAATGACCTAACTGGAAAAAATTCAGCTTGAACTGAATTTCAATTCTCTTGGTGGGGCGGGGGGGCAGAAAAAGATCAGTCAGTGTACTTCCGGTAGTTCTGAGAACTAGTCAGCACTCAAGCTAACCGCTGACCTTTACTTTCAAATGACTGTTGATGTCCGAAGACACGTGATGAGTTTTAATCTGGCCTTGGCTTGAGTTGCAGGTTGGGAAAAAAAAAAAAAAACCACTATCTACAAAATACTTTTGTTAGGAATAATATAAAAATACATAATGGAACATGGAAAATAACAATCCAGAAAAGCATAAAGAATGAAAATCTTTGGGCTAATTAACATATCTAAGTTATATACACAAAACTCCTGCTTATCTTTTATGTGCATCCAAGCCAGCATTTGCTTCTGGCACAGGAGTAGGAAGGCTTTTCTCCATTAAGTGTCTCCTCTGAACAATGGCTTTAAGGCTTTCTGACTGATCAAGTGAAATGTCAACCCTCAGAGAGAAGCCTAAATGCTTGAGTGTGTGTGTGTGTGTGTGTGTGTGTGTGTGTGTGTGTGTGAGTCTCGTGCGTGCGCGCTGCCTAAATCCAAAAACATTGAGGTTACGCCTCACCAACTGTTCTAAAAATTATGTTTTGTGAGTTTCTAAGTGTTTATCTTTTTTGTTGTTGTTGTTAGCATGTGTGTGGTGACTTTGACTGTAGATTTCTGATTTCATCACTATCTCCAACAGTTCACTGTTGGTACATGGATGACAAGGGCAGGCGGGTTTGTTTTTACATTATGTCTGTTAAAGATTTTCTCCTTTGCAGAATGAATTTCCGTGTACAAAGCTTATGTAGGGTTTGGGTATCATGACGAATTCCTCTGAATTATTAACCATGATATGAATCACCCCATCAAAGAATCTGTAACTGGATACTGTTTTTGCTCTCTTGTGACCCCTTTTAGTTTGTAAATTCAAGTGTAAAAGCTGAAGTTTCCCACACACAGAAAAGCTCTGTGCAAAAGGAAGTATGTCATCACACATACATCTCATTTCTGACTTTTAGAGACATCTTCAGTATCTCCATCAAGGGGCAGACACAGGCATGTCTTCCAAGTTCTTAACCCTTTTCCAGGTTTCTGTATTTTAACACAAAGCATCTTTGAGTCACGGACTAACTAGTTATCTGAGTAACTTAAGAATTTTCCTAATTAAAAAAAAACTTTAGTATTTTGATGTATTATGAAGCTTTCGATAGTTTTGTCTTTAGAGATGAATCCTCTTAGGCAAATACTCAGAATCAAAAAAGGAATTCATAATTCACTCATTGGAGCAGAAAATTTATGAAATCAACAACCTTTCATTTTCTTGTTATGAAAGGCGGCCTCTGTTCTCCTTGATGAATTTACCTATCATCTTGCTCTCTGCCCAGAAGGAATTCTCAGTACCCACTTTGACAGACAGCAGGACCAACAGGCAGAAACACAAACAGTGTTGGAAAATACCTCATCAACGTACTCAATGAAACATGCCTAAGCCAAGTGGAACTACACGCAGACTCTTACCTCTGGCTTTTAGCCTAAGCAGACTTGTTTGCAATGGTATTCCTTCACACACACACACACACACACACACACACACACCCCACAAAACATTTCAATACTAAGACTTATCTAGGGATGTCAAAGCCATGCTTACCTCCTGTTTAGTTAGTTTGGTTCCATCTTTGCCCTCTGTATTCTCTGGAGACTAGAAAGAAAATACTTCAGTGAATCATATTAAAATTTGAAATCACACAGAAATTATTAAAATATGCAGATAATATGACTCCTAGGACCAGAAAAATAAATGTACTAAGTGTATACTTTAAGACTGTGTACAGTGTGCATGTATGTATGTGTGTTTGCATGTGTACTCTCACTCTGTGTGCATATATCAAAGCCAGGGGTCAACAGTGAGTGCCTTCCTCTATTGACTTCCACATTTTTTTTTTTTTTTGTGAGACAGGGTCTCTCCATGAATGCAGAGCAAGTTGCCTCTATAAGACTGGCTGCCTAACAAGCTTCTGGCATCGCTTATCTCTGACCCTGGGCTGGGATTGCAGACATGCAGCAGCGCTTGGCTTTTCTGTGGGTGCTGGTGATTCAAACTCAACTCTTCATACTTTTATAGTAATCACTACAGCCACTTAGCTATCTCTGTAGCACCAAGGTGTACAGTTTACACAGACGCATGTGCATGCGCACGTGCGCATGTGCATGCATACACACACACACACACAGACACACACACTCCTACTTTTTAAAATTGTCTGTGGGTATGTGAACCTGCAGGCAACTCCCCAAGGAGGCCACTGAAGGCAGAGTTCCAGGAGGTTGTGAAGCCACCCATGGGTGCTGGGAATTGAACTCTGTTCCTCTGGAAGAACAGCAAGTGCTTCTAACTTTTAAGCCATCTCTCTACCTCCTCTCCTAGTTTTAAAACAGGAATGGGAAAAGAACTGCTACGCACCCTTCTTTGCAACATATGTACACCTCAAGCAACTTTTGTTTGTCCTTAATGAATCTAGAACTCATTAGTCAGTGATGGGGAGTACCTGGAACCTACTGTCTTTTTTACCTCCTTGTTGGCATGTCAACATGGATAGAAGAGATCATACAAGCTGCCCCGCCCCACCAATGAAGCACTACAGGCAATTATTGGCTGGCAAAAAACAGAAGATTCATTTATCCCTAGGGTTGAATCCTTTGGCAGATTATTAACTACATAAACACATTATACATATGAGCAATACTGAGTGAACTTAGCAGGTTGTATTTACATATATAGGTATATATATAATATATACATGTGTTACAGATGTATAATACACAATATTATACATACACATATATGATAATGAGATAAATTTGAGAGGGAATGGGGAAGACACAGGAAAAGTTGGAGGGGGACAGAGAGTGATAGAAATTACGTAAATACAGTACTTATGTATGAAGTTCTCAAAGAAAATAATAATGAAAAGAAGGCAGTACGCTCAGCAAGGCCCTGGACAACCACAGCAACATATTCTCATCCTATATTTGCTTTGCTTTGATCTCTAGATCATTCCTTGATACATTTTGGTAAATTTATATGTTTTTTCCCCATCAACAGTTCTAACAACTTTACTAAACTCCTACCATGAAAGCCAAGTGTCCTGGTGCTCCCAGATAGTTTGTCTCCAGATTTTAATCTGCCTCTTGAAGCAGCACTGCACACTCCTGTGACAGTTCAAACCTGGCCACCCACCTCAGCGCCTCATGACTACCTGTACCTCCACTTCCTGAAACGGAGGCTCTTCCTGACCCCTCCTGTGCATTCACATTCATATTCCCAAAGTCACACTGAGACATGTACACAGGGAGACATAAATTTTAAAAAAAGCTTAAAGACAAAAAGGCTAATTAGGAAATTGAACAAACTTAGATTGTACAACTATGTGAAGCTAGAAGGTAAAAAACCATGGCACTAATAGGTGGCCAAGATGACTGGAGAACCATTAGAAAATACACACAGAGGGTTGGTGAGATGCCCAGTGGGTGAAGAATACTTGTCACACAAGCCTGACAACCTATACTGAAAAGAGAACCAAGTCCTAAAAGCAATTCTCTCATCTTCACATAAGAACCACAGTACACACATGTGCATGTGTTCTTCCACACACACACATGTGCATGCACACACACACAAATAATAAATAAAATAAAATTAAAGAAACCCCCCACAGATAGCAAACTGACGTTTATCACCATGTTTGGCTTAGCACAATAAAACAGCTATATTCATGCCTCATCTGAAAAATGAGAACAAAATTCACAGGATCATATAGCCCACTGCTTAGCTGAACTTGCCATGCTGTAAACTAGTGTGAAGGTCTCACAGAACAACTTGGAAAAAGCTGATAATCCAATAATTTTTTGTAAAAAAAAATTATTGCATTTCTATTATACCTAATATGGCACAGTTGGAAATAATATGCATGTTCAATAAATAACAGGGAGCTATTTAAACTATGTAACTGGGGCTAGGGAGATGACTTGGTGGCTAAGAGCACTTTCTGCTCTTCCAAAGAATCCAAGTTCAGTTCCCAGAATCCATGCTAAGTGACTCAGAACCACCTGCAACTCCAGGTCCAGAAGAATCAATCTCCTCTTCTGGCCTCCACAGCTATATGCACACATGTGTATAAATATACACTTAAGGGCTGGAGAGATGGTTCAGAGGTTAAGGACACTGAGTGCTCCTCCAGAGGTCCTGAATTCAATTCCCAGCAACAACATGGTGGCTCACACTCATCTATAATGTGATCTGATGCCCTCTTCTGGCCTGTAGGTGTACATGCAGGCAGAGCACTGTATACATAATAAATAAATAAATCTTTTAAAAAATATACACTCAAACATACATAAATAATAAAATAAATCTAAAAATTAAACTATGTAACTATTAATACAGCAAGATTAAAATAACCATAAAATAAAATAAAGATCTACATAAAATAATAATAATAAACTTTTATAAGCTTAGATAATAAAACAGTAAGTAAAATGTAGGAAATGGTAGTCTTTGAGAAAAACAGAACATTTCAAAGCAAAGATCACAGAGACTCTGTCCCTGATCTATCTGTTACAAATGGCTTACGCGCTCCCATTTTCCAGAAGCTTCCTTGCCTACAAGGCTATAGCCTGTTTCCCACAACTAATTGTTCTCTCCTCCAAATAGAGCCTCCCTTGTCCTGAAGGGAAACACAACTTTCTCTTTTCTGTTCTCCACTCTTGCACAGGAATGGCAGCTTCCCCACCCTTATATCAGCTGAGTTCTAGAGAGCAACATCACAGCAAGTCTGAGAACATATTGACAGGGGTCACTGGTTTTCATGACATCCTAGGTTACAAACTCAATCTGTCTGTCCATCCGGCTTTTCTGTCAGGTCACTCAGGGATGCTCTCTATGTGTAACTGATAAATGGGCGAGAAAGTGTTCCGCCGCTATTATAGAAATGTATATTATATATTAACATACCTGGTTGGGTTTTACTACTAGGAGTCATTTGAAAAGATGGTGCCTCTGTTGAGAGAATGCCCCCGCAAGACTGTCTTATGGGCACGCCCATGGGGGTGTTTTCACAGTTGATGTGATTAACGGTTGGCATGGGCAGTGCCAACCCAGGGCAAAACATTTTGAGCTGTATAAGAAAGCAGGCTGAGAAGTTCTTTGGAGGAAACCTGTAAGCAGCATCTGCTATGGCTTCTGCCTTTAGTTCCTGCCTCCAGATTCCTGCCCTGGCCCTGACTTCTCTGAGTGATGAATGACCTGAAAGTTGTAAGGTGAAATAAGCCTTTTCTTCCTCAAGTTACTTCTGGTCATGGTGTTAATCACAGCAACAGAAACGTGTGTGTGTGTGTGTGTGTGTGTGTGTGTGTGTGTGTGTATTAAATAGCATATATAATATATTATATAATAAAAACATGTTTAATATATATTACTATATAAACTCAATGTTAATATTACTTTCAATATTATATGCCATGGATTACTAGCAAACAATATTACCAAGAGATTAATCTTTAAATACAGATCTAATGATGTTTATATTTGCAGCAACAAAAGACACCGCATTAAGAAGGCGTGAAGAATGAAAATGTTAATGTCATCCCATGAGTAAACTGTATGACTAGAGATGTGACAAACTACAGCTCCAGACAAGGCTGACTGCTCTGGCAGTCTCTCCACAGGGGTTTCTATGATCAAGCTCAGACATATTTCCAGTTAGGAGCAGCTGATGTTTTCTCTGGGGTCAGTGTGCTTCAGTGGCCTGAATACAGGTGATGGGCTCAAAACTCTGCCTTGAATCTTGGCTCCAAGAGCTGTGTCCTAACTCAACCAGAGGCCTAGTCTCCACATCCATGAATGCTTTAACAGTGTCCCCTAACTTAAAGGTTCATGCTTATTATGACTAAGCCAGACGTTAAGAGAAAGCAGCTTATGAACTCAACTACTGTGCTATACAATACAAGATACAGGCAATCTTAAAGAGCCTTTTGAGTAACAAAATGTGAAGTGACAGTCAACGGAGCCTCAGAGTTGCGCACATTTCCCAACATCTAGCTTCTCTGCAGCTGGTGGTCATGCTGTTGCTCACAATGACCAGGTGTACTGTTTTGGGAAGACCTTCATTCCTGAACATCTTACCAGCATGCTTCACCACTGTGACTTGGCCGAGAGACCGGCTCAAAGGAGGAGGGTATGCTGTGAAGGAATTGAAGCTGGCTGCATGAAGTCAATGTGTCAAATAAGGATGAAAAAAAGGAGTAGGCAGAAGTTCAGAGAATACTCGGGAGCGAGGAGCTTTGCACGGGCTACACGGAATACGGAAGCAAATAGGTTCTTGCTTCATTGCCTGGTGTACACCAGGTTTGTATGAATCTGGTAAGAACCAAGAATACCCAAGAGCCTGGAAACCTTGGGCAAACAAAGGTCTCATGCATATCCAGGAGCGTCCTTCAGATCCCAGCTGCCCTAGTGCTAGCTAGGAAGGTTGAAGGCAGGCAAGATGGCTAGGAGGTGGGTACAACAGAGTCTGACAGGTCAAAGCACCAATGAGACTTGATTTCATGTTAAGTCAGAGGCAGTAGGGATGGGGGGATCACTGAACTCCCAGTGACTGGATCAGAACACAGACTCAGCCAGGAAGCACAGAAGCATTATTTTAAGGAAGCACAGCTCATGGAAAGCAATCTTAAAAGAAGAGCAGGTACCTTTGGTCAGAGACAAGCCAGGCACTTGCTGTATGACTGGAGCTCAGTAGCGTCACTCTCTACAAGATGAGCTCATAAGGATTATGATGAGCACTGGCATGTGCCTCTGAGCTGTGTAAATCCCAGATTCACGCCTACACATTTGTTCCATGCCCTAAGAAGTACTAAGGAGTTTAAAGAGCAAATGTCACAGGAGGCTCTACCATCTTACAGTGGGAGGGCTGACTTCTTACCTGAAGACTGACTTTCTCATCACTGTGCCCCTTTGCTACTACAGGGTTACAATTTTCCAGAACAGCAATGGTGTGCTATATGGTCACATATCAGGGCTAAAACATCTTTTCACCCAATACTCAGTGCTAAGGCTAGCATGGGCATTCCCCCATCTTCTTCTCTGCAAAGGGTGCTACGCTCTTGTGTCTTTTAGTAACGGCTTATAAACATAGCACCTCTAAGCTTTCACCCCAGGCTAGCCCTGGCCTCTGTTTCCAGGAAGCTCTATCAGTTCTCAAAAAGGAAAACAAATGGGATAGGGATAGAGGAGGAACCTTTGCTTGTTCAGTCAGATTTAAAGGCTTAGAAATAATAACACAATCAATTTAGATGTAATTAACACTTATGTTGACTTGCATACCATCCACCTCCAAAAAGATAAACACACACGCACACACAAGTCAAGACTACAGAAGGTATGAAGATAAATGATGTATAAAATATATAAGGACTACAAACAATTCTGTGTCCCCAAACAGACTTCATTTTCTGCAGTAGCAAGGAGGGAATATCAAATAAGCACAAACATAGCTGTTTGTAAGTAAAAACTAGAGCCAACCTGCATCAGGAGAGTACACAATAAAACAATATGAAGCAGTGACTACAAACTATGTGTACGTATGTCATCGTGCATAAATCTCACAACAGCCGTGAACTAAAAAAAAATGTATCAAGTGATTCTAACCAAAGTTTCAAACTACACGTAAGTAAGAACAGCAAAGAAGGCCGGGCTTGGTAGTGCACACCTTTAATCCCAGCACTCAGGAGGCAGAGACAGGCGGATCACTGTGAGTTGGAGGCCAGCCTGGTCTACAAAAGCAAGTCCAGGACAGCCAGGACTGTTACACAGAGAAATCTTGTCTAAACAAACAAACAAACAAACAAACAAACAATCCTAAAATAAATTAACTAATTAAAAAAAAAAAAAAAAAGAACAGCAAAGAAGAAAACCACAAGCAATTTACTTAGAACAAGTTACTCTTAGGAAAGTGGGACAAACCAACTCAATGCAAATATATTTCTTAAGATGGACGGTGACAATATTAACTTTCTATTCTTCTTAAATCATATAGAGATAGATATTGTATATGTAAATGTTCTATATTAAACTGTCTTTGATTTGTAAAACTGTAAGAAGTTCTGAACCAAATAGGCAAGAAAGAAAATCAAATCTTATTTTTTTTTTTTTTACAAATTTTGAAAAAGAAATACAGTTTACAAATTCCGAAATTAAAAAAAAAAATGTCAAAGCATGAACTTAGAGGGTCAACAAGAGAAATGGCTGATGACCACTGACCAGTTATCCCAGGATGCAGTAAGAATGATAAAGAGTCGGACAACAGTACAGAGGGAAATGAAGAGACAAGGGGCTACTTGAGAAACTTCAAATCTCTCTGAGAGACAGATCAGAAGCCGAAAAAGTGGTGCCAGTAATACGGCAAAGGCATAATGGGTGAGCATAAGGCCAACTATGACAGATGTACAGCGAAGCAAGGGAAAGCTGGAGAAAAAGGTTATGGGAGTTAAAAGGCAGGCTACCTGCAAAGAATCACTCCTCCTTAGTAGTTATAAGTATCAGTCAATATTGTCCATAGTCTAGGCCAAGTGTCAATCTAGAATTCCACGCCTTGTTTGCCATTCCAGAGCTGGTTCAGATTATAAACAAAGAATTCACCACCAACAAAGCCTTTCTTTTAGCGTGGCTCTGTGACTGATGGGTCAAATTCAGAAACAGGAAAAATGAGTCTACATGGAAGGCAGGCAGGTAAGAAATTTTTTTTTAAAGTATCCTGGTAAATGTAAGTATTATACACAGATAATACTACCCATTCTTTGTTTTGTTTTTTAAATCTGTTTTTAAGAGAAATCTGGGACCAGTGCCAACCTATATCATGTTACATATGGCATATGTAATTTTAGAGTTTCTGAGAGCCACATTAACAAGCAAAAGGAAACAGGTAGGACTCTGTATGATGCTTTAGTCAACTGAATGCATAAAATTATGTCATTTTATTATGTAGTGAATATACAAGTTATTAATGTGGCACTGCACATTTTTTTTTGTATTAAACCCTTTACGTCTGTTGAGTATTTTACAATGAAGAGATCAGCTCTACCAAACACTAAATTTTCATTGCAAATGAATGTGTTTTTAGAATTCAAATTATACTTTTCCCCAAATTATTCCAAAACACTTAAAATTGTTCCAATAATGGGATCTTTTCAGTTTTGAAATATATGTTGATTAAGCTTAACCAGACCTAGAAATTTGGGTCCTTTTCCCTTTTGAGTGCTCAGGAACCTCCTCCAGCCAGGAGCTACCACACAGGACAAAGGGGGAGGCGTGGGGGAGGAGTTGGGGGGGTGTCTTGGGGCAGTTACAGTCTCAGTAAGTGGGAATGGGAGGGTAGGAAGGATCAAATCAGCTAGGACCTGGCATTGATTTAGAAGATGACAGACACCAGAAGATTTTGACTCTTTTATAATAAGATGTAGCGATTATTATCTTAAAATTTCAGTCTATGAATATCCAAATCAGGAAGGTGAATGAGGCCAATCTGACTGGGAAGGCAGAAGAGAAAAGAAAATCGATCGAAATTACACAACAAACAGAAAACATACATCGTGTCCTTAGAAAAAGTCCGATATATCAGTAACCACGATGCATTTGAGCAAAGTATATCCTCTTTGAAAATTTTACATGTCCAGATTAATACTGAGAACATAGATATGAACAAATTTATTTTGTCTTTTTTTTTTTCCAGAGCTGAGGACCGAACCCTGGGCCTTGCGCTTGCTAGGCAAGCGCTCTACCACTGAGCTGAATCCCCAACCCCGATATGAACAAATTTTAAAAGCATAATAGTTGTACAAGGAGACTGTACTGCAAATTCATAGTAGGGGTTATCTTTAGGGAGGTCCACAGAGCCAGGGGGACAAAGGGAGATTTCAAAGGAAATTTTTTTCTGTATACACTCACTTTTTAAGGATGTGGCTCTGAAGCAAATAGATTATTCTAAAATAGTTTAAAATAGACAAATGCTAATTTGTGAAATCTGGGCAGCAAATAAATAGTGTGTTCTATCATTTCCTGGATTCCTGACTTAAAATGTTTCTAAATAAAAACTGCTGCTCATATTGGAAAGAAAAATTAAAAACAAATTTGCTGTATCAAACCCCATTTAACAAGACCATGCCTCTTCCTTGACACAAATTCCCTGACTGACAGCTAGCATTTTCTGTATTTCTCAGTCTGGTTTAGTTACTGCTTTCTGTTTAACACATATCATTTCTTCACTTGTAGGAAAGGAAGAAACTGGATTCCTCTCCAGCTAGGGTGTGAGGAGCTCACAGAGGGAGCAATGCCACCTCTAGCCACTGACTAAGAGTTCGCAAACAATGTCTGGCTTCTGACCTATAGTACACTGCAAGGAGCACACTGTGCATTCCTTAAGTCTTTCCAGCTTCTAGGCACCTATCCAACAGCATATATGTTGAGGTGTACAAACAATATTTTGTTTTGTTTGAGACTCCCAGGCACACCATGAACTCACCATACTGCAAGGCTGGCCTCCCAACTATTGATTCTTCTGGTTCTATCTTCCAAATGCTCCAAATTAATGATCATATACACAGATAATACATTTTTCTTTTTTTTGAAAAAAAAAAACGTCATTGTGATAGCTAAAGAAAAAGCTATAAACTATCACTTCTTGTTTGTGTTTTTGAGAAGGCTCTCCTATATCCCAAGCTGGCCTTGAACTCCTATGTGGCTGAGGATGACATTGAACGCTCAGCTCTCCTGCCGCCATTTTCAGAGTGCAGAGATTACAGACATGTATATGGCATTATGTCTGGGGATTGGACACAGGGCTTTGTGCATGCTAGGTAAGCACTCTCCTGACTGAGCCACACCCAAGCACTGTTCTATCATTTTATAGCACTTAACAGTTTTAATGTGCTTTTGCACTATTGTGTTTGAGCCTTTCAATAATATTAACCAAACAGGAGAAGCCTTGCTATTTTCATTTTAAAGCTGACTAAGAGCTTCAAAGAGGTCAAGCAGCCTTGTCCAGGTAGAGTGGCAATCTTTGAACTCTTACACCAGGGCTCTCAGAGATGCTACCAGACGGCCCAGTCCATTTTCTCCCTTTGCCCAGATAGCAACCAACTTTTAGAAAAGAGCGAATAGTTAAAATCTCCCGTTGATTTTCTAAAAACCAGTCAGCTAACTATGGTGAAATCTATACATGACTGCTAAAGGAGAGTTATTAGGCTAAACGTGTCACTGGGAGGTAATAAAGCAAAAATAGACTGAACATAGTTTTAAGAATGTACCTACTAAGCCAGGTGTGGTGGCGCACGCCTTTAATCCCAGCACTCGGGAGGCAGAGGCAGGTGGATCGCTGTGAGTTTGAGGCCAGCCTGGACTACAAATTGAGTCTTGGACAGCCAAGGCTACACAGAGAAACCCTGTCTCGAAAAAAAAAAAAAAACCCCAAAAAACAAAAAACAATGTACCTACTGAGTATACACAGACCTGGAGAGGGAATGAGTGGACTTGTTGGGGGCTTTGTTGTTGTTTGGTGAACTGTGGTTTTAATGAAGCTACAGCAGGTCCTGAGCTTGGTACCCTCCTGCATCCAGCTCCTGAGTGCTGCCACTACAGGTGGGTGTTACCGTGCTCATTCAGAGGCGGTTCCTAACACATTTGATCACTTCAAGTCTTTAGTGTGTTTATCGTCCACATAAATGAGAAGTGGGGTCTAGTGTTCATGACTACTATATAGTAGAGTTTAGATAATTGTGTCTAAAAAGAATTCAAAGAAGAAAGATTAGGAGGAAGAAGAGAAGGAGGAAAAGGAGGAGGAAGAAGCAGCAGCAGCGTCTCCTCTTCCTCCTCCTCTTCATCTTCCTCCTCCTCTTCTTCCTCCTCTTCCTTCTCCCTTCCTCTGCAGCAGCAGTACCAGCAGCAGCACCAAGGGGCTGAGGCCTATAAGATGTCTCAATGGGTAAAATGTTTAACTGGCTAGCCTGAGATGTGAATTTGATCATCAGAGCACATGTTAAGGTAAAGAGAAAGAAACAACTCCACCAAATTGTTCTCTGACATCTACATACAGGTTGTCGTATGTACCCATAGTAACATTAACAATAAATAAAATAAAATGTTTTTTGAAAGTACACTTACACCTCAAAAGGAAAGAGGAAAAAAAAAAAAGAAACATATAGAAAGCAAACACATTTCAGTATAAAGATTGTGTTTCTTTGCAGAGGGTACTTACCCTGCAATCTCTGACTCTACTGTATACTAATTAAGTGTATTTTCATGTTGCTAGCCATAGAGGAACACCCGTATTACTACATATAGCAATGTAAAGAACAAATAATGTATCTTGAACATATAAAATTAAATAGTTCATTGTGGAATATGAAAAAATATAAAGAGACTTGTGCGCACGCATGCGCACATGTGTGTGTGTGTGTGTGTGTGTGTGTGTGTGTGTGCGCGTGTGTGTGTGTGTGTGTGTGTGTGTGTGTGTGTGTGTGTGCGCGCGCGCATGCCTGCATGTATCTTGTGTATAACTCTACTCATAGACCATTAGTTACTGAAATGTCTAGGTTTGCTGATGATGTGCCTTCCCTAATAAGCTCAGGCCTGGACTCTGAAGCAGGACTTAGAATACAGGCAGAGGTAATCACAAGTTGCCTGGTAACCTTCCATGACTACATGCGATGACAACAGTCTGTATCATAATAAAGCTAAGTAGTTCAAACAAATGGACAAGAGCTTATTTACATAACTTAATTCTCATCTCATTTTTATGCACTTTAATTTAAAAATTTCAAAACTGAAGCTATTAGAAATAAATAGATGTGAGAAATTTGATGATATAATGGTTAAAAGGGAAATCGTTGGTTAGAATGTTGTTGGTCCTCTCACTTTCTAGCTGTGTGACCCCGAGGAGTGACCCTCATCTCACTGAACCATGACATTCCCTTTTCATGGGTGAGAATGGAGGCTCTGGAGCCAGACCTCTAGGCGTGAAGTCTCAGCTCCCAAGGGCCCTGGGGAAACGTCAACCTCTGGTGCTTCCATGTGTAAAATGAAGATGAGTGGACTTGACTGGGGGTGGGGGATGAGGGCGAGTAAGTTTACTAAAGCAGTGTGAAAGAAAAGTACCTGATTCACAGAATGTCCCCTGAAATGTCACACTAACAGTAAACGTGTGTTGTTCATGAAACTGCAGGACAACACTTCTTCTATTCCTTCTGGTGACACAGCTTTGCTTAACTACAGAGCCCGGAGAGCATAAAACACACACCTCAGATCTGGTACAGCCAGGCATTCAATAAAGTTACTTATTTTAAATCTGATGTTTGTGCCCATGTTAATTCCTGATATCAATTCAATTTCTTCTAACATACTAAGTGTTAGAACCCATTTTGAAGATGAAAGCCATTTTCTCTATTTCCTTACTTCTGAATGTACTCATCACTCGCTGTGTGTGTGGCCAAGTGTGCATTTTCCTTGGGCACACCTACGGAGCTGCTCCTGAGCAAGCCTGTAAGATGTAAGAGAACAGGACTCAACAGACACCTTCACCAGCAACTACAGCAGGATTTGGCTGAATTCTTCCAAGACTGTGAAATGTACAGTCAATAAGTTGCTGGTGAAAAAGGAAAAGAATTCAACATTGTGATTTGGTTTATATTCACACAGATTTTTAAATTACTCTGGAGAGCAACATTGTATTTCAACAAACTAGGTACTGTGAAAGCAGACGCTCTCAGTGGCATTTATTTCAGTCACCAATGCCAAATTGCACCCTACAGGAAAGTGGAATAGTGTTTAACTTTAGTGTCAACAAGCACAGCATTTTTGGGGAGAAGTATAGAGGGCAGTCAATTAGTTAGCTGATCTGCTAAGACAAATTTAATATTATATAAACAGATTTTGAAACTTTTCCTCTGTGAGCAAAACCAGCCACAGGAAAGCATTTAAGATTTAAGCTTCTGTGATTAGAACAATACATTTGTGATTTGTTTATTGCATGTCCACCTCTACCTGCAGTTAAATGGCCATCTATGGTGAGTACTGCTTGCTCCCTGTTGACTGCAGCTGGCATCTGTCCCCAAAAATGGAAGCCTGGGGTCAAGGAGAAGCTCATTATTTCATTACGGTTCTCTTAATAATTAAAAATGTCACCATCTTAACGGTGCCCATATTGGACTCCTCCGCCCATGCCAGCACTGTACTAAGTACTCTCACCACCTCAGTGATGACCATTTCGCCTGTGCCAGCATCGCGCTAAGTACTAAGCACTTTCACCATATCGATGAATTCCCAGTGAGGTAGAACATATTATTATCCTGAGTCCCAGAGGAAACCGAGTCCTAGAAAATGTCAAAGACAGAGACACTAAGGAAGGGTTACATAAACTGCACTAAAGCATTTGTCCAAGAAACAATAAATATAAGCATCACATTAGACACTTCTTCCCCAAAGTCTGAAATAATTAAACAACCATTTTTTTCTCCTTTAAAAACAATTAATTGATCTACTTGTGTAGGAAACACATACAGCACATCTCTTAGGTGCTATGGGAAATAAGAGATTTCACGGCTCAGTAAAATTAGAAGGATTGCAAAACAAAGTTAATTAAAAAACATAATCAATCAAATAACGTGTTGCTTTAGATAGATGAGGCTAGATAACAGCCTTTAAAAAGTAAGAGGGCAGGGTTAGTAAGACAGCGCAGAGGTAAGGCGTAGCCTCACAACCTGAGCTGGTAGCCAATGGCCAAGAATCACACAGTTGGTAAAGAGCTTATGCTTAGACTATATCAAGAATTCTTACAAGTCAATAAGATGACAAACAACCTGTGCTCTCTTTTCTTTTATCTTTCCAGTCAATCTGACACAAACTGGGGCTATATGGAAGAGGAACCCTTAAGTGAGAAGTTGCCCGCGTAAGACAGAGGCAACTCTGTGGGATACTGTATTGATTAGTGATCAATGCAAGAAAGCACAACCCACTGTCAGTGGTGCAAGTTCTCAGCAGGTAGTCTTAGGATGAGTTAAAAAGCAAGGTGAGCAAGCTGTGGGAAGGAAGGCAGCGAGCAGTGGTGCCTGCCTCAGTGCCTGCCCTGAGTTCCTGCCTCAGCTCCTCCTGATGAAGTGATGTGACCTGTAAACCAAATAGCCCTGCCTCAAAGTGGCTTTTGGTCATGGTATTTCATCACAGAAATAAAAAGCAATCAGAGTTACAACCTAAATTAATAATGGGCAAAATATCTGAATAGGCACTGTTGCTCAGAAGCAGAATACTAACATGTACAAGGCCCTGGTTTTGATCTGCAGCACTACAGGACACACACACACACACACACACACACACACACACACATGTGCATGCAATGCACTCTTAGCATATGAAAAGATGCTCATCATCTCTGGCTATGGAGGTGTAAATTAAAATTCATTAGACTATCCGTAAGTAGATGCCCCACAGTATTAAGTATGAGCACTCAAGAACTCTCCCTTCACTTGGAAAACCACCTGGATGTTTCTTAAAACATTAAATATGTTTTTTTGAAAACACTCATCATTTATTTCTACTCTTTGAAACACTCCCAAAATAAATATACAAATTATGTACCCAGGCAATGACTTATATACAAATATATGCAGAATTATCTATAGTAGACATAGTTGGGACAATCTTAAGGCTTTTCAACTTTTGGAAAGATGAGCAAAAAGGCAATGTATCCAAAAGAACACTGAAGCTCTGATATGTGTTACCACATGTACAGACCTAAAAAAATATTAAACAAATCAGAAACACAACACTAAATACTGAACAGTTTCTTTCATATGAAGTATCAGAAAAGGCAACTATAAAAGAAAAAGGAGCTGCCCAGGGATCATAGGAGTTACTTTTTGTTGTTGTTGTTGTTGTTTTTTTGAGCTGCAGAACTGGATAATGGGAACACTTGCTCAGTTCTGTAATTTACTGAAAAATCACTGAGTTGTGCATGCCATTTGAATGGACTCTATAGCAAGGAAACCATTTTCAAGAAATCTTTGTGTAAGGAATTGTACTATCTCAGCAGTGGGACTCATGCTTTTTAAAGGAATACTATGTAAAGAAAACCACATCTTCAATTGTGAACATACCCATATCTCTGATTTCTAATAAATGTATATATACACAATATAAATGTATATAATATACATCTAAAAATATATATGCAATATATATTAAGAATAATTCTTAAATAAATGTTTATTTTTTACACTTACATTTATATTATTACACATATATACAATAAACTATCTACAGCAAGAAGAATTATGAAATAATCAGAAATTATGTAAATGTTACATCTTTAGAGTTTTGGCTATTTGTATTTGGCAGCCTTGAAGAAAACATCTTTCCTATCTTGGTGAGTCTAAAATTCTGAATGTAAATCAATTTCTATCATATCTCGTCATTATCAACTTAAAACATCTATCTAGACCTAAAAGCATCTTAGCCCCTAAACAACTAAGCTTAATTGTAAAACTAAGCTATCTGGTCTTCAACCCAATCAGAGATTTGAGAAGGAATAATATTGATTACTTGAGTATAGAGGAGGGTACAGGTCAACAGATTACAAAATGAGACGATGACAGAGACAGTTTACTGACTGAACAGCCACCCAAAACTCTCTATAACATTGGAGCATCATCTTCAGCTTTCAATATTTGTGAGGCAGGAACTATTGAAGACTTGCTTATCCTGTCTTGGCTGCCGACTCTGCCTGCATCCAAGCTTACACTTTTTTAGACAGAATTCTATCTGTGGTAGGAACGAGGATATTTTGCCCAGTGGCTTCTTTGCCACATGTAAAGCCATCTCCATGAGGAGATTCTTTGATGCTCATCATCCTCTTTGAGGTACGCTGAGTGTTGCCAGGAGTTAACCTGTTTCATTGCCAATGAACCTTTAAAATAATAAAAAAAACATTTTTGGTTTTTGGTTTTTGGTTTTTCAAGACAGGGTTTCTCCGGGCAGTCCTGGCTGTCCTGGACTCACTTTGTAGACCAGGATGGCCTTTTAAAATGCCATATTCTGTATGTCTCTGAGGTTTCTGAAGACCTTATCTAACTATTTTACCTTATCTTTCTACAGAATCATATTTATCTGTTGCACCTAAGATGTATATTCTTGTGATAAAAAAAGACTAGTAATTGAAATGATCATGATTTGATCAACTAACAATTAACTTGTATAACTTATTTATCCAAAACAGCCTGCAAGAGCACTCGCAAATTATTGGAAGTAAACCTTGTATTATAATTGAGTTATATTGGTACAATACCTCATATTAGAGTAAAAAATATATAATGTGTGTGAAGAATAATCTTACATTTGAATTCTATACCACTATATCTAAAATTAAACTTGTTTTGCAAAGATGCTCCACCAAACAAGGACATTTGCTCAACTGTGTTCATAGCAGCTTTATTCGTAAAAGCCAGAATCTGGAAACAACCTTGATGTCCTTCAACTGAAGAATGGATAAAGAAACTGTGGTACACTTACACAATGGAACACTATTCATTTATTAAAAACAAGGAAATCTTGAAATTTGTAGGCAAATGGATGGAACTAGAAAAGATCATTCTGAGCGAGTTAACCCAGACTGAGAAAGACATGAATGGTATATACTCACACATAGTGGATATTAGCCACATAATAC
>OU015755.1:36455823-36470412 GCA_907169655.1 Acomys percivali | reverse complement strand
AAGAAGAAGAAGAAGAAGAAGAAGAAGAAGAAGAAGAAGAAGAAGAAGAAGAACAACAACAACAACAACAACAACAACAACAACAACAACAACAACAACAAGAAAAAGAAGCCAGGAAAGATTTTTTAGTAAAATGTGTGGGAAAGATGCTGGGTAGCATAGGAATGTATTCTGGGTTGAACTGTGCTTTTGTTTTGATTTGTCATAGGATGTGGACCGGCTAGGCAAGCACTTTACCACCAAGCCACACCCCCAGCCCGGTTGTTTTACATTATGGAGACTTAAAGGAGTCCATGTTAGGGTTAAGGTGGGTTTCCCCCTCAGGTAATGAAGAGTGACTCACAAAGTTGGTTTCTTTCATTGGTATTCTTAAAGATCAAATACTTAGTTAAGAGGCACATACAAAATTGTGATTACTCTTTAGTGCTCACACTTAAAACAGTTGCAATGTAATTGGAGCTTGCTTTCTGGGAAGCCGATGATGGGGCTGGAGAGATGGCTTGGTGGTTAAGAGCACTGGTTGCTCTTACAAGGGACCCGGGTTTGATTCCAAGCACCGCATGGTAAGTGATTCACAATCATTCATAACTCCAGATCCATGAGGGGGGGTTGCGGGGGGGATCAGATGCCTTTCTTAGACTTCAAGGGCATCAAGACACAAACATGCAGGCAAAACACTTACACCTAACATAAAGTAAATACATCTAATTTAAAATTTTTGATTATGAACAACCTTGAGTGTTTGAGTCTCTTAGTTCATTTACAAGTGCTGAAAATAACAACTTCAGTTGTAACTGACAGTGGCCGTCTTCCCTTTGATGATGGACGGCACCTGCGTAAGCAGGACAAGGGAACTGGTACCCTCCTCGCCACCACACCTTATGCCTTTAGTACCCGTGGAGACTGGGGAAAGGAGCAAGAAGGTAAAGTAGGAGGCAAAGGGAATGATTTGATAGGCAGCTAGAATTCCAGGTTAAGAGATAAAGGGAGTGGAACTTGCCAAGGGTAGGACAGCAGAAGTGATCACCCTGGGAAGAGGCAAGCACTCCTGTGTCTTTGGGTATATTGCAAAGAGCATTTCTAATGCTTTTCTGGATGATCAACCTCTATGACAGCAAAAGCTTCTCAACAGGCTGTGGATACTTCATGAGCTCAAACTGATGATGGATGAATTAAGGGAGCTCCTGCATAAAGAGGAAAGAAGGGGAAATTGAAAAACAAATTTAATTGTATTTTCACACACCCCTTTTGTTCTTTTTTTAAAATCATTTTTATTAATTTATTCTTGTTACATCTCTATGGTTATCCCATCCCTTGTATCCTCCCATTCTCCCCTCCCTCTCATTTTCCCCTTATTCCCCTCCCCTATGACCATTCCTCAGAGGGATTACCTCCCTCTGTATATGCTCACAGGGTATCAAGTCTCTTCTCGGTGACCTGCTGTCCTTCCTCTGAGTGCCACTAGGTCTCCCTCGCCAGGGGACATAGTCAAATGTGAGGCACCAGAGTACATGAGAAAGTCAAAATCCTCTCTCCACTCAAGTGTGGAGACTGTCCTGTCCATGGGCTAGATCAGGGTAGGGGTTTAAATTTTACCGCATGTATTGTCCTTGGCTAGTGCCTTAGTTTGAGCGGGACCCCTTGACCCAAATCTGCCTATCATAATGTTCTACTTGTAGGATTCTAGGACCCACTGGATCTTTCTACATTGCTATTCTCCCATTGTTCTCTCATCTAGAGTCCCAATAGGATGTCCTCCCCTCTGTCCCGGTTTCCTGGTAAGGGAAGGCTTTCGTGGACATGCCCATTGGGCTAGTATGCAGATATAAGTGAGTATATACCATTTGAGTCTTTCTGCTTCTGGGTTAACTCACTCATTATGATCATCTCTAGCTCAATCCATTTGTCCACAAATTTCGGGAATTCCTTGTTTTTAATAGCTGAGTAGTATTCCATAGTATGTATGTACCACAGTTTCTTTATCCATTCTTCTACTGAGGGACATTTAGGCTGTTTCCATGATCTGGCTATTATGAATAAGGCTGCTATGAACATGGTTGAACAAATTTTCTTGTTGTGTGCTGGTGCATCTTCTGGGTATATTCCAAGGAGTGGAATAGCTGGGTCTTGAGGAAGCCCTATTCCCAGTTTTCTGAGATAGCACCAGATAGATTTCCAAAGTGGTTATACTAGTTTGCATTCCCACCAGCAATGAAGGAGTGTTCCTCTCTCTCCACATCCTCTCCAGCATGTGGTGTCGCTTGAGTTTTTGATCTTAGCCATTCTGATGGGTGTAAGATGGAATCTCAGAGTTGTTTTGATTTGCATTTCCCTGATGACTAAGGAGGTTGAGCATTTCTTTAAGTGTTTCTCAGCCATTTGATATTCTTCTGTTGAGAATTCTCTGTTTAGTTCCAAGCCCCATTTCTCAATTGGGTTATTTGGTTTGGTGGTGTTTAATTTCTTGAGTTCTTTATATATTTTGGATATTAGACCTTTGTCAGATGTAGGGTTGGTGAAGATCTTTTCCCAGTCTGTAGGCTGACGCTTTGTTCTCTTGACAGTGTCTCTAGCCTTACAGAAGCTTCTCAGCCTCATGAGGTCCCATTTATTAATTGTTGACATTAAGGCCTGGGCTGTTGGTGTTCTGTTCACGAAGTTGTCTCCTGTGCCAATATGTTCCAGGCTCTTCCCCACTTTTTCTTCTAACTGACTTAGTGTCTCTGGTTTTATGTTGAGGTCTTTAATCCACTTGGATTTGAGTTTTGTGCAAGGTGACAAATATGGGTCCAGTTGCATTTTTTTACACATAGACATCCAGTTAGACCAGCACCATTTGTTGAAGATGCGATCCTTTTTCTATTGAATGGATTTGGCTTCTTTGTCAAAAATCAAGTGACCATATGTGTATGGATGCATATCTGGGTCTTCAATTCGATTCCACTGATCAACCAGCCTGTTGCTGTGCCAGTAACATGCTGTTTTAATTACAATTGGTTTATAGTACAATTTGAAATCAGGTATAGATATTCCTCCGGAGCACCTTTTATTGTACAAGATCGTTTTTGCAATTCCGGGTTTTTTTTGTTTTTCCATATGAAGTTCAGAATTGAACTTTCAATGTCTTTAAAAAATTGTGTAGGTATTTTGATAGGGATTGCATTGATTCTGTAGATTGCTTTTGGTAGGATGGCCATTTTTACTATGTTAATTCTCCCTATCCATGAGGTAGGAAGATCCTTCCATCTTCTCATGTCATCTTCAATCTCCTTCTTCAGAGTTTTGAAATTTTTTTCAAACAAATCCTTCGCTTGCTTAGTTAAAGTAACTCCTAGATATTTTATATTGCTTGTGGCTAATGTGAAGGGTATGGCTTTCCTAATTTCTTCCTCTGCAAGCTTGTCATTTGTGTATAGGAAGGCTACAGACTTTTTTGAGTTAATTTTGTACCCAGCCAAGTTGCTGAAAGTATTTATCAGCTGTAGGAGTTCTCTGGTGGAATTTTGAGGGTCACTTATGTACACTATCATATCATCTGCAAATAGAGATAGTTTGACTTCCTCCTTTCCTATTTGGATACCCTTGATCTCCTTTTGTTGTCTTATTGCTCTGGCTAGAACTTCGAGTACTATATTGAAGAGATATGGAGAGAGTGGGCAGCCTTGCCTTGTTCCCGATTTTAGAGGAATTTCCTTGAGTTTCTCACCATTTACTTTGATTTTGGCTATTGGCTTGCTGTATATAGCCTTTATTATGTTGAGGAAAGTGCCTTGTATCCCCGATCTCTCTAAAACTTTAAACATGAATGGGTGTTGGATTTTATCAAATGCTTTCTCTGCATCTAAAGAGATGATCATGTGGTTTTTTATTTTCAGTTTGTTTATATGGTGGATTACATTGATGGATTTCCGTATATTAAACCATCCCTGCATGCCTGGAATGAAGCCTACTTGGTCATGATGAATGATATCCTTTATGTGTTCTTGTATTCGTTTTGCAAGAATTTTATTTAGTATTTTTTGCATCGATGTTCATAAGAGAAATTGGTCTGAAATTCTCTTTCTTTGTTGAGTCTTTGGGAGCTTTAGGTATCAACGTGACTATGGCCTCATAGAATGAATTTGGTAATGTTCCATCCAATTCTATGTTTTGGAGTAGCTTGAAGAGTATCGGTATTAGCTCGCCTTTGAAGGTCTGGTAGAATTCTGCACTGAAACCATCTGGCCCTGGGCTTTTTTTGGTTGGGAGACTATCAATGATTTCTTCTATTTCTGTAGGGGAAATGGGACTATTTAGCTTGTTTATCTGTTCTTCACTCAACTTTGGCAAGTGAAATTGATCAAGAAAATCGTCCATTTCCCTTAGATTTTCCAATTTTGTGGCATATATGCCTTCAAAGTAGGATCTTATGATTCTTTGTATTTCTTCAGTGTCTGTTGTTATGTCTCCCTTTTCATTTGATTTTGATTTCAATACTGTCTCTCTGCCTTTTAGTTAGTTTGGCTAACGGTCTGTCTATCTTATTGATTTTTCTCAAAGTACCAGCTCTTGGTTTTGTTGATTCTTTGGACTGTTTTCTTAGTTTGTAATTTGTTAATTTCAGCCCTGAGTTTGATTATTTCCAGACGTCTACTCCTTTTGGGTGTTTCTGCTTCTTTGTTTTCTAGGGCTTCCAGCTGTTTTGTTAAGTTGCTTATGTGCGATGTTTCCAATTTCTTTTTAAAGGCACTTAGTGCTATGAATTTTCCTCTTAACACTGCTTTCAATGTATCCCACAAATGTGGGTATGTTGTTCCCTCATTATCATTGAATTTCAGAAACTCCTTGATTTCTTTCTTTATTTCTTCCCTGACCCATGTGTCATTTAGCAGAGAGTTGTTTAATTTCCACGTACGTGTAGGCTTTTTGTTGTTTCTGTTGTTGTTGAATTGCAGCCTAAGAGCATGGTGATCTGATAGGATACAAGGTATTATTTCAATCCTCTTGTATCTGTTGAGGCCTGCTTTGTGACCTACGATGTGATCAATTTTGGAGAAGGTTCCATGGGGTGCAGAGAAGAAGGTATATTCTTTCTTGTTTGGATGAAAGGTTCTATAGATATCTGTTAGATCCATTTGACCCATGGCATTGGTTAATGATGTTATTTCTCAGTTTAGTTTCTGTTTCAATGACTTATCCTTCAGTGAGAGTGGGGTGTTGAAGTCTCCCACTATTATTGTGTGGTGATCGATGTGTGGTTTAATTTTTTTAAGAAGATCTTTTACAAATGTGGGTGCCCTTGTATTGGGAGCATAGATGTTCAGAATTGTGATGTCATCTTGGTTGACTTTACCTTTGATGAGTATGAAGTGTCCTTCTGCATCCCTTTTGATTAATTTTGGTTGAAAGTCTATCTTGTTTGATATTAAAATGGCTACACCTGCTTGCTTCTTATGACCATTTGCTTGGAATATTTTTTTCCAACCTTTTACCCTGAGGTAATGCCTATCGTTATAGGTGAGATGTGTTTCTTGAATGCAGAAGAATGTTGGATCTTGTTTATGCACCCATTCATTTAGTCTATGTCTTTTTATTGGAGAATTAAGACCATTGATGTTGAGAGATATTAACAACCAGTGACTGTTAAGAGTCTTAATTTTGATGTTGTTTCCAATCGAGTGTTTGTGTAGTTGTGTTTTTGCCATGGTATAATTACCTATTTCCTGAGTAGTTTTGGTTGTAGCTTGACCCTTTGGGATGGAGTTTTCCTTCTAGTACCTTCTGTAAAGCTGGGTTTGTGGATAGGTACTGTTTGAATTTGTTTTTGTCATGGAATATTTTGTTTTCTCCATCAATGGTTATTGATAGTTTTGCTGGGTAAAGTAGTCTGGCCTGGTATCTGTGGTCTCTCAGAGTTTGCAGGATCTCTGTCCAGGCTCTTCTGGCTTTTATGGTCTCTGCTGAGAAGTCGGGTGTAATTCTGATAGGTTTGCCATTGAATGTTATTTGGCCCTTTTCCCTTGCAGCTTTTAATATTTTTCTTTGTTCTGTATGTTTTGTGTTTTGATTATTATGTGACGGGCAGTTTTCCTTTTCTGGTCAATTCTACTTGGTGTTCTGTAGGCCTCTTGTATGTTTATAGGTATCTCTTTCTTTAGGTTGGGGAAATTTTCTTCTATGATTTTGTTGAGAATAGTTTCTGGGCCTTGGAGTCTGATATCTTCTCTTTCTTCAATGCGTATTATCCTCAAATTTCTTCTTTTCATGGTGTCCTGAATTTCTTGGATGTTTTGTGTCAGGAGTTTTCCAGATTTGGCATTTTCTTTAATGGTTGCTTCAAGATCTGTGATTGTATCTTCTAGACCTGAGATTCGTTCTTCCGTCTCTTGGATTCTGTTAGAAAAGCTCACCTCTGTGTTGATCGCCTTCTTCTCTGAGGTCTCACGTTCTCGTTTTTCTTCTGTCTGTCTGTTTATCATTGAATCCATTTTCGTCTTCAGATCTTGAACTGATTTTTTTATTTCTTTCACCTGATTTTTTGTATATTCCTGAGTTTCTTCCATTGCCTCTTTATAGGTCTTCAGAGCTTGAACCGTTTTATTTATTTCTTCCATCTGGTTATTTGCATTTTCCTGAAATTTTTCCAGTTCCACTCTATGTGCTTCTTTTATGTCTCTCACCTGTTTGGCTGCGTCTTCCTGTATTTGATTACGAATTTTATTTGTTTCCTCCATTAATATGCTCCTTATTAAGGATTTGAGGTCATTTTCTTGTATTTCCATTGTATTTGAGTTCTCTGGGTTGTTTTCTTTGGGATAGCTGGAAACCGGAGACGCCATGTTGTTTTGGGGTTTTTTGCGTATGCTTTTGCACTGTCCTTTAGACATCTTGCCGGCTTTGTTTTCGTTGGGTAGATTCCCGAGTTGGATGGAGGAAGTCTGATGATAGATTCACTTGTATTCTCACTATTACCGTAGGTTGGAAGCTCTGATGTTTCACTGTTGTGGATGGCAGGAGGTTAGCCCTGGCGTTTTGGGCTCTCACAGCCAGTGATCCTCAGCTCCCCTGTGCTGTGGGTCCTGCAATCGTTCTGGGTCTCTGGATGAGCGTTGGGTCAGGCCAAGGTATCCACAGCCTTCTGGGTTCCCTGCCAAGTCCAGCCAGGGACACGGGTCCCAAACCACCGTCTGAGCTCAGCTAGAATCTCAGGGCCTGAACCGTCTGCTGAGCTTAGCTAGGAATTCTGGGATCAAAATGCACACAGGGTCCAGGCAGAATTTTCGGGCTGGGACTGCGCACCAAGCTCAGCTAGGGGTGTTTGGCCAAACTGCTTGCTGTGGTCAGTTACTGACTCATACCCGAAACATCCGCGCAGCTCAGCCAGGAATTCTGGATTCAAACTGCACACTGTGTCCAACCAGAGTCTTAGAGCCGGGACTGTGCCAAAAGCTCTACTAGAGACTCTGGGCCCAACTGTCTGCCAAGCACGGTTAGGGACTCTGGTCATAAGCTGCACACCGTGCTTCACCCGAGTCTCTGGGGCAGAACTGTGCACCGAGCTCAGCCAGGGACTATGGACCCACACTGCACGCTGAATTCAGCCCGGGACTCCGGGGACTATACTGCGTGCATAGTCCAGCCAGAGTCTTGGGGCCGCCAAGCCTGTGTGCACAGCTCAGGAAGAATCTCTGGGCCTAATCTGCCCAGCAAGTCCAGCTAGGGCCTCTGGGCTGAATCTGCGTGCTGACCTCAGCCTGCGTCAGCTCCCCAAAACTGCCCTCTGAGGAGAGCTAGTGTCTTGAGCAGAAGTGCTTGTTGATGTGCGCTAGCGCCTCCGGTGGGACTGAACGCTCCGCCCAGCCTGCGTCACAGCAGGTGAACTGCGTCTGCACTGAGATGGCGCCCTTGGTGGACCTGAGTGCTCCACCCAGCCTGCGTCACAGCAGGGGAGCCGTGGCTGCGCTAAGCTGTTGCCTTGGGCAGAATTGCCTGCTGCGCTGAGTCAGCGTCTCCACAGCACTGCGCCCTAAGCTGTACCCGGGACTCTGGGGCTGAACTGTCCGCCGAGTCCAGTTTGGGTCACAAAGCACCACGCAACCCAAATCCTGTCCAGTGTCCCCTCTCCCGCAGCAACTCCCACCAGCCACCACACTAACCGCCTCCACTGGAAGGCTCTGAGCTGCAAACCTCAGTCACTGCTGCTGGTGTCGCTGATGCCGCTTGTGCCGCCGCTGCTCTGATCCGAGAAAATCTGCACTCCTCCCGTGTGTAGGGGCATGCAGGTCCTTCACACCCTGGCCCTTCCAAACCGTGGAGCACTCCTGCTGCCGTGGTGTCGGGATCTTGGTTTTCCTGGCTCAGAAATCTGTGCAATTCCCCGAATTGTTCACTGGAGCTTCCAAACACGGTCCACACTGCTCGCCGTCATCTTGGTTCCCCACCCCTTTTGTTCTGTTCTACTCAAATCTGTTGAGATCGTAAATACCCTTATATCAGCCTTCTTAAAACAGCAAGACAAAACCACCTGTAGTGCCATGATTGTCATCAAGGAAAAGCAGAGAGGATGAGAAAGGGAAAAGGAAGGAAAGGCCTTAACAGAAAATAAATGCGCTGCTCCTGGTCAAAGTACACAATGCTTTAGAAAATGAATGTTTACACTTGGGGATGCAGATGGGGACAATTATATTAAGTGAATTAAACCAGTCTCAGAAAGACAAATCTATAGTTCGGCTCCTAGATTTCATAGGTATATGTAGAATTATATATATATATATACACACACACACACACACAGATACCTATGAATATCTTTATGAAATGATGTCTCATCTGGCATACATGTCATCTCTAGGTAATGACTTAGAACTAATACAATGTGGAAACTCTGAGAATAGTCATTATCAGGGATTGTTTAGGATATCATAGGTAGTGAAAGAGTGTATGTCAAATCATCCTGACTTTTCAGTATCCTTGCAAAGTGGGAAGAAAATTCTGTGAGTGAAGCTGTCCTTATAGATTTCATCTTGAGTTATGTTTTCCAACTTTGCTTGGTACCCATTCTTTCCATATTCTTCCTCTTCCTTACCTGAAGAGTGACTAAAACCTGTACACACCCAAATTAAAAGTGCCTCAGTCTTCCCAGTAACCATTCCAGGCAACTCCCTGACCCCACATCTTCAAAGGGTACCTAACCCAAAATTCCTACAAGTCATATTTTTTCATAGTGTGACTATGTTAACTATTATAGAAATATATGTAGATCTTAATGGCAAGAGAGGCCAGGATTCTCTATGACCCTGTGACAGGAAACCAACCCCACCCCTGACTTTGAGCCAATTTAACGCATGTGTAGATAACTTATCAAGTGTGTTTTTAAATATTTTTCCCACCCTTAAGTCCTTTTGGGTTCAATCTCTGTATGTTTACTTTTCCTTGGTCCTGACGCTGCTTGGACTCACAGGGGTGTAATTAATTTGCAATTTGTAGATCCCAAATGACTATGTGAACATAAATTAGACATGCTTGGTGGCTAGGTTCTTATATAAGGAACCCATACAGAAATATGGGTTCAGGTCCAGGGACTGAGGTACATTTTTAAAACATCACCTTCTATGTGCATCATGTAAAGAGCCAGTTGGTTAAAGGAGGAAAAAGTTAGCAGAGAGAATACCATAAAGTTCGTTGATGAGGATACAGTCAAGTAAATATGACTCCCGTCCCCTTAGAGGAAAGACCAGAGGTGCCAAAAACCAGTTAAGAGTTGCTGCCAAGACCTCTGGTTGAGTTACATATCCTTTGAGGCTGGTATCATTGCCAGCTCACTCTCAACAGAACCACACCCTGTCCTGCAAGCTGGTGAGCATTCCTACCCATTTCAAATATCTCCTGCATTGCTTTAAATGCCAGAATCCCTTGGAGTCGGCAAAAGACATCCAACAGTGCATCCCTGTCATTGCAGGAACCTTGCCTTTCAAACCAAACCCACCCTTTTCTGTTTCTTAATATAAGCAAAGAGGGCTAAATTAAATTTAAAAGGTAAAATAAAACCTATCTTAAGGACATGAGAATTAAAAAAAAAATTCTCCAAGTATCATAAAGTAGCTGGAGATGGTATTCAGCTTGGCTAGGGGCTATTCTAACTGTGAAATGCTAGGCCAAAGTCCATCCAGGCAGCAAATGATTTTGCAGGTTAGGACAAATCCTAGCTATAAGATAATACATACATATCTTTTAAACCAGCAGTGAAAGGTAGCTTGAGAATCCTTAAAGTTCATTTTATAAAGTTTTTTCTTTTTACTACTTACTACATAGTTAAACCTTTATTATGAAGAACTCACAAATTAAAAACATCATCCAGGAAAGCTAGGCTATCACTTGCCCTCTGAGTGAGTAGGAGTTAGATTCCCTGATAGGAAGAGGGGCCTTAGCTAGATATCAGAGATGGTGAACTTTCAAGACGGCAGGCTCCCTCCTCACCCCTACCCCTTACTGACTAAGGCCTGACATCTTAAAAATTAGGCCTTTTCTCCTGTCAGTAGGGCTCCCTGCTGATAACCTGGCTCAATAAGTTCAAGGTCTGATGAGGACATGTTGCACAATTGTGGGACAGTCAGCTAGCTCATCTTTGTTCAAACTAACCAACCTTAACTTGGGACAGGAAGACCACCCTCAACGACTCTTAAAATCTGCAGCCCTCAAGGGGAGGCAAGGCTTTAATTTTCTAACCTCTGCTTGGAAGAGTGTCTTTTCTCAGTGTGCCTTAGCAACTGTGTGTATTTTCTCACTCCCAATAAAAGACTTTCTTTATCCAATTACTCTAATTTTTGTGTCTGAGATTTGTGTTGTATCCGATCCAGTATTGTCTTCATGTCTGTGTCCCAGTCCCCTGTTCGTCTCCCCTCCATTCCACTGGCCGTCCTCTCTGTTATCATTAAGAATGAGATGTCACACAACCAATATGTTATAGAGAGATTTATTTGAGGAAAGGGAGGGGGAAAAAGTTAGGGCCTGAGTCGGCCATGAAGGTAAAAAGAGTGACAGTAGGAGAGAGAGAGAAAGAGAAAGGGGTCACTGCCTTAGAGAGAGTGGTAGAGAGAGAGATAAGAGATGGCAGGTTTGTCCTTTTATATCTGGTGCCTCTGGTACACACCTGGTGGCAGGCGGCAGATGATGATGTCAGGGGTTGCTAAGCAACCTAGAGACAGATCAGATTGGCTAGCAGGCTAGCAGATCATTTTGTGAACTAACATTTCTCTCTTTCTTTATAATTAAAAAAAAAAATGAGGAGCTAAGGAGGGGTGGCAGAAATGAGGACATAAGATTGCTTCCCATGTAAGGCAAGTTAATGTATATAAATGTGGGTTCATTGGAAGCAACTCTTGAACACCATGCAAGCACCAAAATGTCCAGATTATATGGTGGAGGGGAAGGAAAAGCCCCTGTCCTAGAAAGTTCAGGGTAGAGGGCAGGGTATGCCAGCCATGCCCTGCAGCAGATAAGAACTGAGGAATGCTGGGAGAACCTGGAGCTATTTGTCTCAAATCTGAAGCACACCATTTGAGCCTTTTGTTGATAATAAATGGATAAGGGATGAAGAAATCAATTGTCTTTGGCTGCTCCTTTCTGACATTGCAGTGGCAATAGAGGGCCAAAGATTGAATTGTTGGCCAAGTCCAGGAAAAGCAGGCTGTTGTATTTACTGTCTAGGGTCTGAGGAAGTCTGTGGTTAGGAGGGACAATGCAGGTCCAGCTGGCATGATCTGTGAGGCTGGACTGGAACACCTGTGGATAGCTGCTTTGGTGCTGCCTTGGATGTAGGAAATATGGCAGGACACTGAATTATATATTTTCAGAGCAGAGAAAAGGCTTGAACATAGGGAGCCTCCTTCTGTTCACCTAATCGCTGGCAGTAATTAAAAAGTCTCACTTTGGATCTGTCCAAGTTGGTGGCAAAGGTATGTAAGCGACTGCGGGTGTAGGGATTTGCAATTCTCCAGAAAGCATCCCAGAGGGGAGCCTGGAGGGACAGTGAATGGACTGTTCCCATGGGGAGAGTGGAGTCAGTGACCAGGCAAGGTTTCCCAAGAGCACAGTTTGACTCGATGAGATTAGTGCATTCTGTTCCTGCAGCTCATTAGCTCTATAGCTTGCAAGACTCATTTTAAGTTTACAGAGGGAGGCAAATTTTAGACATGTTAGCCTCACCATTGTTAGCAAGTTGTGCTGAAACACACATTGTGGAAAAGGCAGTAGACACACATTTTTCTATTATAGCATAGTAGAGGCTTGGGGGGAAAACCTTGGGTTGAAAGCATGAATACTCTTTGAGGTGAACTTAGAAAAGGCTGAAGGCATATATATATATTATATTATGTTTGTTGAATGGTAACATGGGGAGGACAGAAACCTCCTGTAGAGCAGAAGGGCAAAGGCTCTCTTGATCTCAATTTTCAGCATCAGTACACATTCTAGAAGACTGGGTGTGTATAATTCAAGCACAATGAGAACCATTTTTAAGTATATACTTAAAATACAAACCAAAGGAAATTTAAAATCTTAAGCTTAGAACTATGATAGTGGATAGTATGGTAAAATGTTTTTTTAAACCATAGTTAGATTAATTAATAAGAACTCCACTGATTAACATCAAATCTCTAGGCGGTCTCAATACAATGGTAACATAGAAACAGGAAGAAATCAGAATCATTTATCTATTCAGGATACCTTAAATCATCTTTTAGACCCTCTAACATTCATAACTTGCATTTACCAACCTTAAAAAGCCTTCTAAGACCCTCAGATACTTTCTTAGAAGCTTTCTTTTTCATTTAAACTTCTGTATCCCTATTTAATTAGTTACCATAAAGCATAGGTGAAGTTGCTGTGAGAAGTCACTATCCTTTAGCTAAAGTAATGGTAAAAGGTTATATCTGAGACCTGGAGTTTGAGTCCGGTGACAAGGCAGACTATCTAGACCTGACAATAGTATCTCTAGAAGTGATCTGTATCTGAAGAGGACTGAGACGGCATCTGAAGCCTGTGTATCTTTAACCTGAGGTCTGTGAATAAGGAAAACCTGTTTGCCTTTTTAATTGAGAGATCTAGTATCTAGTAGTTTTAGCTAGCTAATAAATTGACTAACAAAGTAACATGAGGGGTTACTTTAGACTAAGGAGCTAATTACCTGTTCTCTAGCTATCAAGCTAACGTTAGCATATCCATCAATGTGATCAGAGACCTGAGAAGGATAAATTTGTCCTAAAGGAATCTATTTGTCAATCAAAATGACAGAGATGACTAGTCATAGTTCACTACCTTGACAGTTGGCCCAGGCTGCTGTGGTTTTCATGGAGCCATGGACAGAGGTAGTTTGGCCATTAGGCACAGAGGTTGAGAGGCTCTTTCGGTGGAAGAACATGGTAGAGTCTGACCTCAACTTGCTTTCACCAATGTCAGACAATAACTCTCCACGTGTCCACTTTGTCCACAGGCTTTTGGGGTAGTCTTGCCCAATGATTTGCACACTATAATCCATCTCTTGTTGTGTTCAAATCTTCTTGAAGCCCTTGGGGAACCACTGTTAGGATTTGGAAATCTCTGCTTATCATAATAAACTTACACATGTTAAATGCCATATTCAACACATCTCTGACAAGCTTGAGGGTTAGCATATTTTGAGTTAAGCAATCTTTGTCTTTAGTTATCTGCTCTAAACTATACCTTATAAACATAAAGCAGAATGTTATGATTTTATTTTATGTTTGACCTTGAAAATATGTTTAAGAGTCTAACTAAAGCTCAATCAATCACATTGGTTCTTAGCATGAATTAAAATATGTTAAAGGATTTGATTATTTATAATATCTTAATCATTAAAGAATAGGACTTTAGGTTTCATCCCTGTTAAGTTGGAGCCTTAAAAATTATAAACACAGTCCATAAAGAGAGAACACAGAAGCTTCCTGTATGATTTAGTTTATAAAAAGTCCATAGCTGGTAAAAGTATAAAAGTAATAACATCATATTCAGAAAACAAGGCTAAACATATTTATAAGGCAGTAATTTTAAGCTTTTGAGAATGTATGTAGGGCATAATAACCAAGTTGTAGCATTGTAATCAAATGAACGTCTCTAGAATTAATATATCACAGTTTCCAGGGCTGGCAATATAGTAGAACATTGCATTTGAATTTATTATATCAAACCCGTTGGCCAGGAAGCCCGCTGACAAAAATTCTTATGAGCAGCAGTCACAGGTGTGAATTCAAGTCCCAACTTGACTAACTAACTAAGATCATATTAGTTAACATCTTGGAACCTAAGTGGACCCTACAGCAATGACAAAACAGAAGCAGTTGGGCAATTAGCCAAGCTTCCAAGTGACAATGGAGGGCATTGGTTTTGTCACTGTCTTAATAATTGGTCCAGTTTCCTAAACAAAAACAAACCGTGAAAGCATATTGGGCTGTGTGTGGAAAAAGACCTTAAAATAAAAGCCAATTGAAGTCATGTTGTTACAACTGAGATGGACAAAAATTAGATTAAAGGATTAACTTTCACATGTTTCACACACACACACACACACACACACACACACACACACACACACAC